>OW028586.1:27309573-28509573 GCA_932294295.1 Alitta virens | reverse complement strand
AGAGCGCCCGCGCGAGCGTCTCTTGGTTTATGTGTGGTGCGAGTCTGGCAGGCCAGCACTTTGCAGGTTTGATCTATGACTGTATGAGAGAGGCCAAGCAGCAGTATATGTATGCTGTAAGAATAAATCTCAGTTACGAGTTGACAAAATGACAAAATGCATAGTCAAAGAAAAATCACGAGACTTTTTTAAGGAGATTAAAAGCATGTATCCCAGATCAACAGTCTCACCCTGTAACTCCTATACCAAACCTCAGGATATAGCAGATTGTTTTGCTAGGAAGTATGATACATCATGTATGGAGTATATCTACTCATATGCCACCAACAATGTTTGCGGTGAGGATGTCCATGTCATTGATGATGCTCTTAGTGTTCAGACTGTGTCCAAAGCTGTTAATTCTTTAAACAGTGACAAGAGTGATGGTGATAGGGGTTACAACTCCAATCATCTGTTATATGCAGGTCACATGTTTATGCAGAATTATCCAGTCTATTAAAATCGATGTACTAACTTGATAAAAATGTTTTTTTTTTATTTTCTCTGTACCATTTGAATTTATCTAGTAATTTGTAATATGTGTCTATACTGAATGCAGTTTTATGAAATAATATACTGTCTAAGAGTCAGATATTTAATAGGCCTAATATAGGCCCCATTTAACCCCATAATTCCCATGCGGGACTCCCATTTGGGAATTGCAGGACTTGGAGGACTTACAGGAAATGCTGGAATTAGATAGGAATTGAAGGACCTCATGGGACCCATATGGAGATAGGGGAGTTATTAAGGATGTAAAAGAATTGCAGGATTTATTGTGCATCATAGGGACTTATTGATCTAACAGAGATTATTTAGGACTTGGTGGAATTATTGAGGACATACGGGAATTATGGGGACTCAGAAGGGCTTCTAGGGAATTGCAGAATTATTCAGGACTTACGGGAATTATGGGACTTACAGTGGCTTCTTGGGAATTGTGGTACACCACAGGGATTTATGGGATTTAATGTGATTATGTAGGATTTTTCGGAACTTGTAAGGATGTAAGGGAAATATAAACCACTGTGGGACCTAGAAGGAGCTAGAGCTTGGAATAGTCGGACTCGTGGGTTTTATGGGAATTAGCTAATTCTATTCCAGATACATCTACAACACAATAACGTGAATTTGCCAATAATATAGCTCACACGTTTAATACAACCAATCAATTGTTGGCTTAGATTCAGCAAGCCTGGCATAAACACCCAATTACTAGTTAGTACACAGGGGTCACTAACCTCGTGATATAGACTTTCTCATCAAGTGTAATGCATGTAGGGTATTGATCCCGAGATGTCAAGTTGTAGGCTTCATACAAGCCAATAACGTGAATTTGCCAATAATATAGCTCACACGTTTAATACAACCAATCAATTGTTGGCTCAGATTCAGCAAGCCTGGCATAAACACCCAAATACTAGTTAGTACACAGGGGTCACTAACCTCTTTATATAGACTTTCTCATCAAGTGTAATGCATGTAGGGTATTGATCCCAAGATGTTAAGTTGCCAGGCTTCATACAAGCCAATGGCATTGGCTAAAGGCCCCTTCACACATAGCCGGATTAGACACCAGAGCATCCCGTAATGAAATTTCCTCAATCCGGGGCGGTCCAGGCGAAAAAGTTGGAAATGTCAACGAATGAAAAATTTGGCGGTGTGGACACGATGGCAAGACGTTGGTGACAAGGAGCAACACTGCTATTACACGGATGTATACGGTCGCTAAACGGATATGTACGGTTGAAACACGGCAGTACACGGAGGTGTCCGGTGCACCAAGAATCGAGCCATGGTTGTTGCCGAAAGTAACACGGATGTCCCGGAAGAGTGCGGAGTGAACCGGATGTTACATGGGGCCTTCACGGATATAGACGATCTGTACACGATCTTACTGCGGAGTTAACCTGTTTTCTCCCAGAATGCGCTAAAATTGGTATTTAAGGTGGATGCGTTCCACTGGCCATCATTCCACTTCGGACTACCATACTGCAAAGGTGTTGCTGCTACTACACAAGAATGGATAATTATTATGTCTTTATCACACTACGACAAGGAGGAATTGGATGTGAAGTACCTGGACATGCAAGTCCAGCTATTTACTGCTGCAAATGATATACTTCTGCAAGAAGAACAGAAACTGCAAGACGCTGCAGAGAGGGCTGCATCAACAACTGATGAAGATGACTTCTTACAAAATGCTGGTGCATAAGGTAGGAGTCTTCTATCGCTAGAAGGCAAGTGGTGTCACTGTAGCTGAACTTTGTCCTCAATGACAAGCTTCAGTGAATACAGGATTATCCATTGCCATGAATGTCTGTATGAGTCATCAAGGGAGCTTAAACCTCCACAAAATATAGTTCTATGTATCAACAATGACTCATCAAGTGCAATTTTTTACTTTACAAGTGAATTAAAGTTTACATATCAATTTTTAGTTACACAATACACCACTTTTATATTCTTGGCAACTAGTTCTTTGGCATCTTCACAATGCATAATATATGCACTATACAACACAATAAGATACAACAAGGCAGTTAAAAAACCTCACAATGAGGTATTTCACATCCTGAACTTTATCCAATGACGCAAGCTGAAGAAGTCAGTGTGATACAGACAAAGCTCCTTATGCTGAAACCTATCACTCCAAATAGGTATCTTATCAACTGAATAATTCTTGGAATGTAAATTGAACACATGTTTTTAAAAGTACTGTTCCACAAAGGTGTTTTCTACTCTATAACATACATTACCTAAGTAAGCTATACCTGAACCAGAAACCCCTCGGTGTTGGACATTCAGCATTTTGCATTTGCACCAGCATTTTCGAATAAATGCATTAAAAAGTTGCATCTTAGCTGCTTTATATAAAAGTATCATGTCTACCAACCACAAATTGCACTTTGATGTAATGTACAGAGCAAGTCCAAGACTACTTATAATTATATAAAAACCATGCTTTTCCATGTGTTTATCCAAGTCATGGAAACACTTGTGACTTATTTGGCCATGTAGCAAACGCTCATATTACAAAAGCAATTGCCAACAACAGGTAGTAGTGGGTGACTTATTCTGAATGAAGTGCCAGTGGCATCAGGAGCCCCAATAAGTACCAAGTTTTTGGCGTACACCAATGACATCGCTGACTAGAAGCTTAGGGTATCACCAATACACTACTCACAGATGAATGCCTAACATACCATGAAGTACGAAACTCTATGCAGAACCATCAAGTGTTACAGGAAAACTGGATCAACACCGCCAATGGTCCAGCACATAAAAAAAATGTTATTTAATGCCACCAAATGCTTCCCCATGTAAGTCACTTATGCCAGAAAGAACAAAAAGCTATAAACCTACAAGATGCACAAACTGAATTTAGAAAAAGTAGATGACATGTCCGATCTTGGGGTTCAACTAAATAAATCCTTTTAGTAGGCAGGAAAAAAAGAAAAAAGTAACAACACACTTATTCTAAGCTCATGATGTTTCTACATCTTAGGTTTATCAGATCTAGGGTAATCAATTTCTGACCATGTACCCATTCATGCCTTTAAATGTTTGCGTGCATCAATTTGATCTGTCAAAATTCAAGCCTTCACAGTACTTAAGAACACATGAAGCAGAAAATGTTACCTCAAACTCATTGTGACACAGCAAACGAATCAAAAACAAGTCTTCACTAAGAATGAGTGGGTGCCCTCAAAATTAACCATAAATAAATGCTCAATTTTCATCTGATGATGAAGAGATGCGCAATTCTTTTCGTCGTTTCATTCTGTGTCTGGTGTGGAAACCTGTAACAAGTAAAAAGAAGTTTCCATTTCCCTGCCTAAACTTTTTTTTTTTAACTATTTTAAAATACATTAATATACTATAACTAAAAATTTAAACTTTGGCCAACCTACTGACCCTACCTTGTGAGGGCTATGAAATCAGAAACCTAACAATATTTTTTCATTCAGCCAAATTAACTTTAAGTATCCTATCTATCCAATGATAATTTTTTTGCCATCATGTCATTCATCATTATGGCCAAGTAGACTTGTCACAGAGACGTAGCCATGGAGAGTATTGCAATATGGCAAACTAAGGAAAAAGTGCAGTATAACGGACCCAGATTTATGACCATATTTAACAAGGCCTCATTGCCAGGCCTATGACTTAAAATGCTTGAAATGTCACAAAAATTAATGTAGTTATAACGGCGGTTTCATCTTCACGGTAAAGACAGCGTTTATTTTCGTGCTTATCTACACCAAATGTTATTTTAATTGTGCTAGAACTTAAAACTTGTGAAATGTTTGATAAAATTAAATTTTTAATGGCCGCCAAATATGGGCATAAATTTGGGTCCGCTATACTGCACTAAACCCCAAACTAATATTTTCAAGCAAAATAATGACTTTTCACAGCTATATCTAGTCAAGAAAATTTTGTCAAGATTAAAGTGATCAGAAATACATGTACCTTTGAAATTCTAGTTCTTGAATATCAGCATCATCTTTTTCACTTGCTGCATGGCTGTACAATATCTACAGTGACATTATTCTTCCCGAGAACATTCTGAATATAGTTCATCAAATTGTACATTCTTTCTTGTAGTCTTATTTTTTTTTTTTTTTTGGGTGGGGGGGGTTATCCATTTAATGTTTATCATAGGAATTTCTTGCTTCTTTGTGGCAAGGTTGATAACCCTTTGGGCGAAGAACCCCAGGGACCAACACGGCTTGGTGGAAGCACACTCCAGTAATACAAAGGTTTCTACCTCATTGATAACATTATGGTGTGCTTTTTCAAGATATCTTGCAAGAGTTTGGTTATAAGTAGTGCCAGCTTGAGCTATTATGATTGCTATTGGTTAAAGGCATAGTTTATGAAGTTATTGCAGTCAAAAGCAGTCAAAAATAATTAAAGTGATCATTAGCTGGAAGACTCATAAAAGTGATCATGAGCTGGCAGAATTCATAAAGCCATTGAGTCTGTATTTGCCCAGCTGGATGTCCTTTCCAGTCTCTGAAAGATCTCTATGTCAATACTACTGGAAATTAAGAGATAAACGTTATTTCATATCAAACCTATGTTTAATTTAATTAATTGTTACACCATATTTTCATTCTTCAAATACTTAAATAACTGCTGCAATATATATTTCAGTAAATCTGCCTAATTACTATATATATATAAATGGAAATTGACAGGACTATAGGAAAAATTTAACTTGTGAGGAGTTACAACGATGGTCTGATTGTATTAGGAATTATGCAATGATTATGGTACTTATTAAGAATTGGATGGAGTTAATGAATGGTCTAGATTTATTAGGTATTATGGGCATCATCAGTATTAACAGGGACCTATAAGAACCAGTCCTAACCACGAGGACTTATTGGGAAATATGGGAACCACGAGGACTTTTTGGGAATTATGGGAACCACGAGGACTTACTGGGAATTAGGGAACCATGAGGACTTATTGGAAATATGGGAACCACGAGGACTTATTGGCAATTATGGGAACCACGAGGACTTATTGGGAAATATGGGAACCACAAGGACTTATTGGGAATTATGGGAACCACGAGGACTTATTGGGAAATATGGGAACCACGAGGACTTATTGGGAATTATGGGAACCAAGAGGACTTATTGGGAATTATGGGAACCACAAGGACTTATTGGGAATTATTAGGAGATATGGGAATTATCAGGGACTTCCAAGGAATTGGTAGGAATGTTGGGAGTTACGGAATAATTGGAGTTGCGGGAATTATGGGGTTAAATGGGGCCTTAATATATTAGAGCAGCACTGCCTTGGCTGGGACCTGCCTAATCGTGAACGCTAGTCGCAGCGCCCCCAACAAAAGCACTGCCAGCCTGATATTCGCATATTTCAATTTTTTGAAGCTGGTAGATGGCAGCACGTGGTCAACACACACGCCATCTGTCAGTGAAACTCTCAACTTCGCAAATTAGGTTGCAATGCGGGTGAAGAACTGGGAGACATGAGCGAGGGAAAGTTGCTCCAATTTTATGCAATTAACGCGTTCACAGCTTCACAGAGTTATTTTCTGGTGTAGATAACCCATATTTATGACTACGGGAAAAAGGTAAGATTGATTTTATGTCCACAGGAGGTGATGTTAAGCAGAATTAAACGTGAGAATCTTGGGGAAGTCCCAGTGCATGACATGTGAATTATTGTTTTGATGTGATGTCATGATGAGCTCCGACCGAGATTTAGCGCCGGAACACACTGGCACTGAAGTCGTGACTTAGCAGATAACGAGTGCTGCCAGGATTATCTAGAGTTTATTGACGTAGATGACATTGTGATGCTGTCATATATCGTGTCGACCTCAAAGTATCAGACAGATAGAATAGACTGGGGAGAAAGCTGATTAGTAGTGAAAATTTATCACATGAGGCTTGAGTTGTCAATCAGAAAATTGATTAAATGCTTAAGGTAAGTCAGTTAACCATGTTAATCCAATAAATGAACTCCAAGTAATCAGCTGTGCTTAGCCTGAGAACAAATTCGTAATTGGTATAACATGAAATATTAGAGGAATGGGTTTTCATTCAACATGGTAACTATGTACTAAGAAAACTTGCAGGCGCTTCTTTTGATGTATCACCATGTCTGATTGGCTCAACGGCTGTTAAATTGTTTTTTGTTCCGTGCCTTGACCACTTTCATAGTTTAGTACAAGTCATTATACAAAGAAAGAAAATTATTGGACATAGTGTGGAAGTGGTCAAGGCACGGATGCGATTTCAGGTAAAGTTTTCTTAGTGCCATGTTAAATTTTTAACGAAGAACTTTGGCTCAAGTCTATACCATTGGCACTATTTAAGTTAATACTATTTAAGTTAATACTAGACTTGACCCTGAATTTGTTGTGTATGTCATGTCTGTGCAATTTTAGTTGCCATTGCAGTGATATATCAAGATATTCTTGAGAAATCTCTGTAAGGATGGCCAATTGTGTATTTGTTTCTGAATCATCTGGTTTCCACTTGAATGTATTGAGCGACATTTATACATGACATAGTGTGGTGTGATCTGATGGAGGTTTCTTTCACATTTAATCCTTGGCTTGTGTCCAAAATATTTACAGAATGTAGACTACCTTGGTTTTGTTGAGCTTGGTACAATATTATTATGATGGCACACTATTTCGCAACAAGTTATTAATATTGATTACTGTAATATGTATTTTCAGAAACAATGCATCTGTATGTGCGTGCAGGTGACTTATATACAGAAATACCCAACATTACGCTTAAATATGGCTGTATACCAACCATTGGGGAGGACCTCACGGAAGATAGTGATGATAATGGAATGCGTAGGGTACGTGAATCACTCAATATGGAGCCTGCGATGTGGTTTAAGGTGTTGCTACTCGATTCGCTGAGTATAGATTGCATCAGACGAACTGTCATGTGGAATTGTGACAGCGCTCTAAGTCCCATGTTAGAGAAATCGTTCGAGAAGGATATTACCAGAAAACAGAGGAGAAAGAGAATCTCCGAATCGATGTATGTTGGTGGCGAGTTTTACGGATTTGATTCTGATCTAGATGAACTCTTCACCAGCGTCGAGAGGACTATGTATCATTATGGCAAGAGTGAAATACCTCAACATGAATTTTATGACAAACTTCTTAAGCTGTTGCATTGTCATGTTCTCCCAGCTATATCAATAACAGTAGATGACCTACCGAGAGTAGAGAAAGTTCAAGCTGACATTGAAGATGCAATAAAAAAGGCAGAAAAGGACATTATTGCTGCAGACAAGAAACTTAATGAGATTGCAAAGTCAATGTGGAAACTGAGACGGCAATTTGTACAGGAGTATGCTCAAAATGCAGAGAAATTGACTGGTCCATGTAATGTAGAGTTTGCTCAAACCTTGCGTCAAGACGTTGAGGAAGAACTTCTGAAATCAGGTGAGGAGTTGGAGAAACAACAAGATGCTGTTGAGAAAGCGAAGAAAAAACTGCAAGAAAAGGAAGATGGTATGACTGAAGAAGTTATAGAAGAAAGGAGGAGAGCCAGAGATTTGTGTTTTGAAAAGCACAACGATTTATTAACAACCAGAGAAATACTGCATGATATCACGAAGAGAGCTTCACAGACTCACAAGAACTCGCTCAGTTCGTCGATCAAAAAATCCTTGCGTAATAAGAAGAACCACTTGAAGCAGGCCTTAAATCCTTTGCATAGTATATACGTTGAGATGCACAACACCCTGGAAACTGCTCAGCTTGAATACCAGGCCGAATGTGAAAAGAAACTCCTCATAATAAGTGTCAAAGAAGCAGTGAGGAATACCCTGGATGATTTGAAATCTGGTGAAGTGTCAGTTGGTATTGACATGGATAAGTTGGGGCGGAAACGAGCTACCGATGTGTTGGAAGGATCAACTGTCTCGAAAGAATGGCAGACTGTAGCAGAGAAAGTTGCAATAACACTGACTGATAAGTCAAATAAGATAACTATTAAACATGATTCGTTTTGCCAGAAGGTTATCAATCGATGCAAGGGGGTGTTATTTGATAAAAAATTAATGGAAATAGTGGACCCAAAGAAACCATTGTCAAAATCATCGCTCAATAAGTTGCAGAACAGGGAAACGGCAAGCTCACTACCAGCAAAACTAATTGAGAAAAAGAAGGCGGAAGATTGGAGATTTACATCCGATAGTGGATATCTATCTCATCATTCTCATGTCGAGGCTGATAGCCAATCTGAACGAGCATCAGTCCCTTGTCAGCCAAGGGGTGTATCTCAAGTCTCACAGGTGTCGCAGGTCTCTGACGCATACTCGGATGGCTTTACAGTACAAAACTGTGTGCTGCCGACACCGGATAATCTGCGTGATTCTATAGTGCAGTTTGAAGGTACACTGAATGATGAAGAGATAGTTCTTGTTCAGGATGGCGAAAAGAACTTGCTCAAAAGTGCAATTGATGTGCTGAAAACTGACATTGCGAATCACATGGAGGAAATCACAGAAATGTTTCAGACCGAATTCAACCAGCATACGCCGACTTCCTTTAAAAACATCTGGTTAAGGTACGAAGCACATTTTTATGAAGTGACAATGTCGCATATTGTGAAGTTATATGAATTGAGCTACCTGCAGTTTGCTGAATGGTTCAGTGAGTCAGTGTGTTCTTTAACTGCGTCAGACTTGGACCTAAATGGGACGATTATTAGCGGAATGTTGGAAGATGATACCCCTGCAATGCTTAGCCCTGAGAGCATGGACGAAGTTTTCAGTGCTCAATCACAATGTTCGCGCAGCCCCTCTTTGCTTGAATCTGTCTGTGAACAACTGCAACTCAGCGACAATTCTAACCTGAGTGATGCTTTTAAATACCCCGTACAAGAATCGGATGACAGTGGCCACGAATTGAGTGACCGTGAAACGGTCATGCGCAGACATAAAAGCGAACCTGGTCCGAGTAATAATAGAGGCACAATGCAACAAAGATTGAAACGTATCACCATCCATTATCCAGAATCTGTCACTCTTCTGTATAACAGACGCACGTGGTGCATTAACGATATTGACGTTGGCATAGAAGCTTCAGAAATGATGTCAGGATCTTCTACTCAAGAAAATTTAGGATATAACATGTGCATGTCAGCTAAACTGACTACGTTATTACCTGAATACCAAAAGGGCTTCCAACCTGCGCTCCATTGCATCCATGAGGCAATTCTCTCCAATACTCCTTTGATTAAGCTACAGCATCTCACCAAATGCTTGCGAGAGATTAACCTGCGAGTGTCTGAATTTCAGAAAGAACACTTCCACAATTTCAGTGGTGCGTGTGCTGACGACCTCGTGGATATGTTGGTGATTATCTTATGCAACTGTAACACCAATGACACAATGCAACTTTATTCGCACCTCAAACTTCTAGCTGATCTCATTCCTCCATTCTTCGAAGGAGGTCCTTACAGCTTCTCACTCGTACAGTTTTCAGTCGCCTATCAGTTTATTCAAGAAAGAGTTCTGCGTCGCAAAGAAGCAACAAGTTGAGCATTCCTCTTTGTTATACACTCGATCCTTTTTATTGAAATAATACCATAGCTACAAAGTTTCAGGTGTATCATTGAAACTCATTTATTGCCAATGTTGTAAGTGTTAATTGCCATTTTAAATAAGCTTCAGAAATCCATCAATCAATTAAGAAATGATATCTTTATTCGTACTCACTAAATGTTGTCCAATTAATATATTTGCCATTTACACCCCACTAAATATTGAGTTCATATTTATAGCTCAATTCTCAGTGTCGCAAATCAATCCATTAGATATTTGATATAAACGTGTAACCTCACTATTGAATCTAGTTTGACACTGAATCACCTCTAAATTCAATATCAAATTGTTCACCTCTAAATTTAAGGTCAATTTGTCATTATGAAAGTGAATGCTTATAGCTATGTCTCCCGATTATTGAAGGTTAAAATAACGCTTATGGTGACATCAGTAGAAAGGTTCAGTTGTGTACTAATCGCATTTTCAACTCATTTTAACAATGTTAAATGTTCTGTGAAACAAACTTAATCTTGTAAATGCATTTCATTAACATCTCCACATCGTGAATATAGCTTAGCTGCATATGTTGTAATATATTATTGTATATTATTACCATTACAATGAGATTGGTTACAATGTAACATAGCCTACTTAGTTGGCATACAATAACGTTATGTTAATAAGTGTAATTGTATGTAAACGAATCTTGGCAAACAATGTATAGTAAAATTATTTGCAGATTGTGCTACTTTTTTTCAGTCAGGTCATTGGGTTTAACATTTGAGATGTGATTATGGTAATTCTAGCTGAGCTAGGTTACTGGTTTTTAAAAATATTATCCATAGTTGCAATGATTATTGAATGAATTCTATTCATCAGTTTCAGCTGTTATGATTTGTACATGTTATGTAGACAATTATGTAACCATTGTTACAAAATTTTTTCTAATTTTACACTTTTTAAACACATACGTTAATGGTGCTATTTGTATATATTAAAACATTTTCCCCTATATGTAATGTTATGATACACTAGCTTTTAATTTGCTCACTTGGAAAATAAGCTTGGTATGATCTCGTTTGCTCTGTTGTCCTGTTTTCCAATGAATTATTTAAACTTGTTTGTATAATTTGTACAGGTTATCGATTCATTTCTAGTTTTGATAATTGTACATAGAACCATCTTTTTAATTTAAGTATTTTGTAGAGTGTACATGTATTGTGACATAGCAATAGCTTCATGAATTCTCTGTGATTGGGTTTTGAATGAGTTTTTAAGAATGGTACACGCATGCTCTTCGACTTGTGCATGACAAACTAACATTCATTACACAAATCGTGCATTAGCTTATAAAGTTTTAATAGTGAATTTGTCTGCTGGCCATAATAGATATATAGCCGATATACTGTAGAAAATTCAAACTTATTTCTGTTTTCTTAATTTAATCGGTTCGGACAGCCACCTAGATAAATTGATAATGTTTTATTTAAAAACTGTACAGTGTAATGTAATACAATATGATTAATTTTGCAGCCTGATCTAAATACATATTTCAAACATTGTGTTAGGATATCGAAGTAATTAATTTAGATTAGATAGACATTTGTTTTTCATATGTGGTCTATTATCATTGATTATTAGGAGATGACATGAGTAAGAATGATGGGAAAAACCTTCTATAAAAAATAGATGTTCATTGTCCATATTATATAACTGTATACATGGTTGCATCAAACAGATTTTTACTGCTGAGAGTCTAATTATAAACAGGTTATCATTTGTGGTTTAAATTTAATTGATTATCAGTCATGTAATGATGTTGGTATTAGCTAATTTCCTGCTAAATTTTCTCCGAACTGTGTTATAATAGTCATTAATTACTGGCATAGGCCTACCACCCACTGATAAGGGAAATTTTTTAAATCAACATTCCTGATCTGTATCCACAGACCATTGTGATAAATATTTAATTAAAACATTTTAATGTCAATTTTATCAAGGTAAATTAACTTAATAATTTGCCATATGATATTAGAACTTCATAATATTTAAGGTGCATAACATGTAATGCATAATGCAATCGTCAATTCCTCATTTCTGTGTCTAGGGTGCTAATAATAGCCGATTTAGGTCATGTGTCGTTATTATTGTCAACATGTTCCAAGGATTTCGTAGAAATGATCAGCCATCAAAAAGTGTTGAAGTGCTATTATCAACTTATGAATTGTTTAAAATATTCTAATACTAATCACACGTCTACATTGTCGCTATAATGTAATTATATGCAGTTTATAATCCAATAAGAGGCAATATATACATCGGTTAAAAACCAATGTGTTACATGGCAAATTGTTATGTTCTTGTTATCATGTTATCTCATGAAAACGTAATGAACTGATGTACGTGCTAACATGTAAGTAACATGTACAATTATGTAGTACATGTTCACAAAGAATATGGAACTGAAAGTATCATGTGACTGACATCATTAAATAAACATGGGCTGATGACATGGGGTATTTTGTGACATCATCGTTTAACAGATAGGTGATGACGTCATTACATTATTTCCCTGGTGATACTTCCTTCTATTTGCTAAGTTCCTTGTTGATAGCATTATCTCATTGCAATGATATGGATCCCCAATAGTGTACTATTCTTTAGATACATGTAGGATATCCTGATGTTTTTTTATCCTAATCTGTAACAATAATCTGTTGTGTGTTGGTTACAATAACAGGTGTTACCATTGAGAAAAAATCAGGAATGGGAAATTTGAAAATTTCACATGTCAGTGTGGTTATGTCAGACCTGTTACATTGTACTTATATGTAGAAATATTTCATTGCAATAAGTGACAGGAACTTATACTAACTTAAAAATAGCAAAATGACAGGAAGGATCCAACAAATATCCTCTTGTTTTCGAGAGAATGAGGAAGAAAATAAATTTTGGCAAGCAGTCTAACCTCAAATTCTGACTGGCAAATAAATCTCTCTGGAGCAAATTATTTTTGAAAAGTGTCCTATCTTTTCAATGATTTATTGCTGTCTTATTATTGACATTTTTGACAGTGACAAAAAACCAAAAGAAATTTTAAAATATGGAAAATATAGCAGACAGTAAACTGATTACCTTTATTTTTGTTTTGTGAAGGAAAGTTTTTTTTTTACATTAGGAAAATAAACACAATAATGTGTTCAGGTGACAGCTCTAGAACAATTCGTAATATATGTCATAGAAGTTACAAAATTTCTTAATATGGTGTTTGACTTGTTGCTAAAATTTCTGTCAATTTTGTGCTGTTCCATACATTGTACTTGGGGGCCAACAAGAAAAGAAGATTGATCAGTCATGCTTGTGTTATTGAAAACGTTACCATTGTTGAACCTTATTTCGATCCCTGATAATGCAATCCGGAATGGAAAATATTCAACTTTTAAGGCTTGTGTAGTATGTACGGTTCTGGAAAATACCTTTGTAGTTCCGTGTGAATTTTAAATGGATATAAACCATATCCGATTGAATTCGTTGATTGCAGTTCCAACATGAGGAAATTAGGTTAACCTTTCGTCTGTCCAGCTTTTATTTTTAAATTATGAAAAATTGACATCCTGTTATGAAAATGGCGCTTTTTGTTTACATTTGGTATAGTTTCTGTCTGAGGTTATTTTGTCAAATTACCGAAATATGACTACAGTTGTAAAGAACAAGTGAGGTATTCCCCATTACAACCATTATTCACATTTTGGGTTTGTTGATTGTCCTAAAATATGGCGCCCTGCCAAATATGGCGCCCTGCCATATTTTTCTGTCAGTTTAGAACACGCAAAATGCAGAAGTATGGTAATTGTTCAATTGATCTGACATAGTGTATTAAGTAAACTATTAACATATTTGTAATTTACGCTCATAAAACTTTCATTTCCAGGAAATGAAATTTTCTGTTGGTTTTAAGTGCATAATGCTATTAACAAAATACCGTGGAAACCATTCAAAGACCTCACCATTCAAACTCTGAAAATCAGACTAAAATTTATGTATTTTTATCTCGATATTCACCTCACTATTAAGACCATATGGTTTAACCATTTCTTTTTGTAATGAATTTTATTTCTGTTAATTTTAACCATCTTTCTGGTCGTAATAGCAAGGTTCTTAACATAAAAACCCTATTTTAAATCTTCTTTTATGGTCACATAATGTCTATGCAACCTAATATATACTTTCCACTAACTTCTCTTCTAAATTAGACTAATTGAAACTATAAATAGGAACTTTGATATGGATACTTCCAGGTATTGCTTCTGTTGCATCAGCAACAATACTAATATGTTTATTTAAAAAAAAACTATGTTGGTGGTATCTACAGCTATCTTTGTACGTCCTGTTAATAGGCCCCTATTATAACCAGTTAAACTGGTATGGGATGAACGATTCTGCCTATTGTAAGTGTACATTGCATATCGTATTTACTCGACTAAATGCCCCCCTCGATTAGAAGCCACCTCAAATAGAAGCCCATGGTAGCTAGCTGCCTTCTCAAAAAAGAAAAACTGAAAAAAAAAACAAAGGCCTGTCAAATAGAGAGCCCCTCTTCCTACATCAAGTGGGTAAAATTAAAGAACTTGAGGTTTTCCAGAGTTAATTTCATACATTTGTTTATTTATTGTTGTCCTTCATTGCCCTTGAAATGATAGAAGCCCACCTCAAATGAAGGTCATGCTGATCGAGATGCCCTCTTAATAGAAGGGAGGGCTTTTATTCGAGTGAATATGGTATGTACCATGGCTATTATGCTGATCATTAAATATTCACAAATTCACAGTTCCATGTTTATGATAATCTCTGTCATATCTACTTATTGAATCGTACACAAGTATACATATGGTTAGACCAAAAAATATTGCAAGCCAAACATACATATTGAGCAGTTGATGCAATTTTACAATTTTAGAAATACTGATGAGAAATACATATTCACAATAAAGAAATATCAGCTTAGCAATGCAATTTTTTCAATGATCCTTAACACTTTTTTAAATGAGTAGCATTGAAAAAGTTGTTTTTCTGGATTATAAGTGGGATGAACTATTCGGATGCTGTGTAATAACTAAATTTTGGGGAAAATTGCACTTTTTTTTTTCATTACTACTCGAAACTTTATACGTCAGCCAGTTTAATATGTCACTAGAATTTATTACTCGAATAATGAAACGGCTATTTCAGTAAAAATAACAGACTTTGTTATGGTTATTTTGTTTGTAGATTACACCAGTTCAGCTGGTATATATATAGCTCAATGTATGTCACCTAAAATAGGCTTTAAATAGTGTGATCTGTGTAGGAATTAACCTTTAATGGTAGTGCCAATTGTCCTAAATATATACATGTTTGATATATCTGTTTGAATAGCACACCGTGTTTATCTGATGTCAAAATTTTTTGGCCTATTGCCAATCTTTTTTACTGAACAATACATGTATACATCAAATATTGTAGTTCCAATGAAACTGTATATTCTAACATTCCAAAATATTTACTCCAATTATGTGTCATCTAGTTCATGGTTGTTGTTGTGCCTTCAATTCAAATTTGTACGGATAGAGAACTTTCGCTCTTTTATGTAGAATCGGAATTGTTTCATTTGTGAGCCAAATTAAGTGTGGAATATATATATAAAACCTGTTATTAGAAACATTTACTGCAGTACAATCAGAAACATTTATTGCAGTACAATTTAAGATAATATAGACACATACTAATTTTGAACTTTTTATATTCTGAATATTTACACTGATTGTTAGAAAAATCGACTTACTGTCAAACTGACCAGATATTTGGTCAATTTATGTCACAATAATCCATGAGAATTATAGAAGCATGCCTCTTTAATTTACACTATCAATATCTTTATCAATGACGTAATCAAGTTTTATTAGATTGCATGTATAACAATGATACGCAGTTATGCTGAAAATAATTACCACATCTACTGGTGTACTATAATTAATGGAAATTATACCATAAATGACGAGTCATATTTTGCTTTTTCAGGCATTGAATGTACAAGAAGCTTTAAATTAATGCGACAACTGCCAACACTGTGCAGTGAAATTATGTGTACATGTATATCATTTAATTGTTATGTTTGAATTTACATGTTTTTATTATATTGTATAGAGTCTGTGTCCCCAAGGATATCTTGTACAATGAAATGTTTTTGTACGAACTGATAAATGTAAACATATGCATCGTTGTAAGTGTTGTTATTCCATGGCTTACACTCTCATTTCACTCACTGTGTTGTACTGTTTTACGACAAAAATAACCATTCACTGTGTTCTATTGTTTTACAAGAAAAATAACCACATCTGTGTGATCTGTGATTTTCATTTTGAGTACTGTATTGTGCATTGTTAGTTTTATATACAGAAAGTATAAAGTTGATCAAAGACTAGATGATTGTAAGTAATTCCTAGTAATGTTTAAAGAAAAACAAGTAATTTGCAGTAATTGTTAGTGGTTTCTATCAAAAGACTTTGTTTATACAGTCTGTGATTCTCATCAAATCATCAGTCGTTAGTTTAAATTGTCAATTAGTACAGTATTTATTTTGTTTTTTTGCAAAAGACTTGCCTGTACAGTCTGTGACTCTCATCAGATATCGGTTGTTCTCAGAGAGGGACTTCTATTGTCAAATTTAGCTTTTAACAAAAAGTTGTCATCTGACAGACTAGTTACTTAGAATGCAATCATATTGCCAATTGTTCCTTAAAAGCTCCAGACACAACGGGCTGTGAATATCATGTTAAATTTTGAGTTTCTGGGCATGCTCTCAATGAGTGCTGAATTATGTCTTAATGATGTAATTGTAAATCTTCTAAAAGCTCCATACCCCAAGGGCTGTGAATATCATCAAATTAATTGTCATATTTGTGTTAAAGTTTGGGAATTTCTGGGCATACTCTGAATGAGTAGTTATGTCTTGTGATGAATGTAAGGCAATATGGGATTTGCATAAAAATGTTTATAAAAGACGACTGAATAAAGCTTGCCACAATGGCTCCAGTGGGGCGGGGGCGTAGCTCAGAGGTAGCGCTCTGGGCTTCCAACCGCTGGGTCCCGGGTTCTATTCCCGGTCGAGCCTAAGTTGGATGGCTGTTTCATCCTTCGTCTCATTGCCATGGTCTCTGCCTGTCCTACTTAGCCCAACTGGTGCAGAAATACAGGACGTAAAGCCCCAATCACACACACACACACACGCCACAATGGCTCCTAATTCTTGCGGTTAAACCCTGCAATGAGGTTGAGCTGCATTTTAACATTTTACTTTTTTGGCAAAATTTCCAGTCTGAATGACAAAAGTATTATTGATTATTTGCATTAACTGTTGGCCTCTCAAAAGCTCCAGAACTAAAGGGCTGTGAATATCATCAAATTATTTATTCTATTTGTGTAAAATTAGTATACCAAGAGTATAATTTAAAGATGATGTATAGTTGTACCACTTGCCAGTGAAATTTAGCATCATGTATGCCGTTGTACAAATCCTCATGTACAACAGTTAAGAGCCATGCCGCACTGCGATTGTCATTCTAGCGATCTGATTTACTTGTACGTTTTATGTAATAACTTTGTCAGTTTTTTTTTAATTTTCAAAATTCAAACCTGTTTAAAGGCTTAGATGTTCACCTATCTAAATAAGTACCTGGCATTAATTCATAAGACGAATTGTAGAAGGAAGGCTATTTTTTCCATGAATCGTAATTAATGAAAATGGAAAATAACTCATTAACAATAAAAATATTGGGGTTCAGTGGTACAAAACAATTACAATGGGTATGACACTATACAATTACACAATGGTTACATTGTGAGACATGTGATAGGTATACCCTCAAATGTTATGTACAATTATCGGCCTCATTGTACATTTGACAGTTTCGGGCATACATAACTTCATGTCTCGCATGTAACCATTGTATAATTGTAGTGTCATACCCATAAACACTATAATATCCTGCTTGGGATGCAATACATAATGCAGCAAAGTTATACAGAAGTTCTTGCCCTTGAAGGTCCTGGGCCTCCACGTGGCGAGGGTGGAAACACTTGGGGTGAAGTCCTCTATCCCCAGTGGCTAAAACAGGACAGTGCGCACTGCACAAGCTGCTCCAGCTATCCAACGCAGACACTTATTGATTTTTTGCATGCTTCTGGTTTCTACTACCAACTATGGATGATCAATCTTACCCTAGAGAGCCTGGGGGCGGGGGCCTAGCTCAGAGGTAGCGCTCTGGGCTTCCAACCGCTGGGTCCCGGGTTCGATTCCCGGTCGAGCCTAAGTTGGATGGCTGTTTCATCCTTCGTCTCATTGCCATGGTCTCTGCCTGTCCTAATTAGCCCAACTGGTGCAGAAATACAGGACGTAAAGCCCTAATCACCCACCCACCACCCACCCTTGAGAGCCTCTACATAGCCCACTCAGGTGCTGATGAGGCGTTAAACAATAACACTACCTACCTACCATACAGAAGTTCTTCTTTTGAGACATGGTGGCATGAAAGGCTATGTAGACATTTTGTTTCATAACCAGCTTCTAACTCACATAATCTTGGTTACTGAAGTCAAACCTCCCTCCCTACACGGAGCATTGGCTACATCTGTCCTTCCAAGTGACAGATGCCAATTTATTTTGCCAAAAGCCTTTCGTATTGCACTATGCAAGTTAAAAACTAAATGAGTGCTATTGATTTATTAAATAAAGCTACTCTTCCCAAAGGCTTAATGACATGCCGCTTTAGGGCAGAGTATACAGTTACAAATGTAATAAAAGGAAATTTGCGTAAATGTAGAAGATTATGACAAGCAATTTTGAGGCCTATTAAATGTGCATGAGTAACTGTAGAGTTTGTCATGACAGCGGCTTTCTTCTTGTCATTAAATTTAGGTGTAGACCACGAGGCTTGCTTTCAGCTTCACTTTTTTTTATTGGCAACGAAACTATGTTTTATTAAAGCTTAAGTTTACATTAACAGTAACAATTTAGTATATATTGCATTCTTCAATATAAGCCTTTTTTGTAATAGACTACACACAACTGATCGCTGCTGGAGGCACACTGCTAAGTTCCTCCATGTCATTCAGAAGAACCTAGAGAGCCTCTACATAGCCCACTCAGGTGCTGATGAGGCGTTAAACAATAACTCACACACACACACATTCAGAAGAAAATCGTTCAGGTAAATATTGAATGTTCTCATTCCATCGAGAATTCTCTGGAATTTCTTCGAATTTGGAGCTACTACCCTCAATGCTCCTAATGTTGCTAAGCAACTGTCTGATATTGCCATTGATAGAATGTTATGTAAAACATCATCTGGCAAGAAAGTCATGTTCGGCAGTAATCTGCATAGTCAGCAGTTTTGGAGGGAAAATGTTGGAGGGAAAGTTAGCTCCTCCCACAATTCAGGACTCAGTAGTGAGGCATCCTAACAGGGCAATGCATTCACACAATACTAGCAATATTTAATGAATCAATAATTAGAAATAACATTCAATCAATTAATAATTAGAAATAAACTTTCAATCAATTAATGATTGGAAATAAACATTCAATCAATTAATAATACAATCAATAATACAATCAATTCCTTGCAGCAGGCTAATTTAACATAAAGCTAAGCATGAGTAACCAGAAATTACTGACACATGTGAGCTGAGCAGTGACTGGCACAATGAAATGATGAGGACACACAACAAACTGCATTTAAGTCACACATGAGCAGAGGCCTGCATAGTGCAGGTGCATTGAAGTGCAACAATATTGCACCTGACATGTGCTTGTATAATATAAACATTAAACAACAAGCAAAGTGTATAAGGCTAAGCAATTGCTAGAGCAGACAAAAATGCTCAAGGCAAATGTAATGAAGAGTACATAATAGTTGTATCTGACATGTATATACATCCTTTGCTCAGGCAAGTGTAATGAAGAGTGGACACAATCAATGTACCTAACAATTCTACTGACATGTATGTACATCCTTTGCCTAGGGCAAGTGTAACGAGGAGTGTACCTAATAATTGTGCCTGACCTGTGTGTACATCCTTTGCTTAAGGCAAGTGTGACGAGGACTACACAATCAATGTACCGGACATATAATTCTAACATGCATGTACATTCTTTGCCTAGGGCAAGTGTAATGAGGAGTGTACAGCTTGGTCATGTCATACTGTAATATGACAGCTAATAAGTGGCTGCAAGGGGCTGCACTTTACACTATGTTTGAGGGCTCATTAAGTACGGATAAAACTCTCCGATTCTTACTAAAAATGACTTCAAATGATGACTAACTGTTTCGAAGAAATTACCCCTTTTTTAAAATTGTATTGAAGAAATAATTTCTTATTGAAATTAAGGTAATGGCTGATTTTACCATTTTCATAATTTCTGAAATTCATACCATGTTGACATCCCAATACCTTCTATAGTATCACTTTATCTGCAATGTTTCTGATTTTAATAACAGCCAAGCACTTTAATTTTTGAAATCAGGTGACAAATGCTTGCAAATTTTTTATTTCAGGAAAATACAGTAAATGTGAAAATCTTAATTTCTGGAAAAACGAAAAATAAAACCTTATCATATGGTTATTTTGCAATGGAATATATTTTTTGTCCATATTCTGTTTGAAATAGTAAATATGATTTATATTTAATAGTATTATATATGATAGTGTTGAGTTTTCTGGCGAAAAAAAGACAATGCGATGAAAATATCATTCACCAAGTGCTGCTTACGGTTTCCACTCAGGAAAAATAAATGACATTATGGTGAAGTAAAGTATATAATGGCTTGGCATGAAGATAAAGTCATTAACAAAAGGTTTCTGGTCTATGGTAATTGTTACAGGGCGAGGGCCTAGTTCAGAGGTAGCGCTCTGGGCTTCCAACCGCTGGGTCCCGGGTTCGATTCCCGGTCGAGCCTAAGTTGGATGGCTGTTTCATCCTTCGTCTCATTGCCATGGTCTCTGCCTGTCCTAATTAGCTCAACTGGTGCAGAACTACAGGATACAAAGCCCTAATCACACACACACACATGGTAATTGTTACAAACAACAACAGAACAAAAAAAATCTTAGGTTATAGAATATATGGAGACACATGTTCACTTAGATTTTTTTGTTTCTTATTCCTCTGTAGTACAAATTCTAAAAATAGAATTGTTTTAGCGTATATCTATTTAAATGTCATAAAATATAAAGTGACACTATGCAAGATATTTTAGTAGGGGATTTAAAATCATTTGACGTAAAGGCATTCTTATCATGTTATTATCATGTAAATACATATCGTAAGTCTACCTTCAGATACACTTGGCACATTTTCAAGCTCAACTACTGCTGGAGACCCGGCAGTTTCTGAAATGAAATAACTCGTTAATATGAAAGTCGTGTGGATGATATTACACAAGACTCTATGTTATACACTGTGTGTCACACAACCATTGCATGATTAAACACATTGTATGTATTATTTGTAAAGGGTTAATTTCTATAAATACTAGGTGGACCAGATTGAATGACAGAAAATGTCCATAATTTGTAAATCAACTTACCTTCATTTTTTCCAGCTGCCACTGGAAGTTGAATGACAATTTCTGATTCTAAATAAAATAATATGTAAATATTATTAGGTATGAAATTCTAAGCCTTGTCCATGATACAGATTATTCATTGCCCTTAGAAACCAACAAAAATGTTATTGGCCTGTGTTGCCTGACCTTTGCAGATCAATTGTATTGCTGGCAAGGGGATTAATTACTTTAAAACTACTAAATGCACCAAAGTTCAATGACAAAAAATGATTATATTTTGTGAATGAAGTTACCTTCATTTGTATGAGTTGTAGGAGTTGCTACTGGAAAACTATTGGCAGTTTCTGAAATTAATTAAAAGGATAATAAAAAAGATGACCATTATTAAAGTGCACTTGATCTGTCACTACGTATACGAAGACAATTTTCTCATATGTTGCCTGTGGTCATACACAGTTTTTACAATTAAATGTATTTTCATCTTCAAGGATGCCAACCCCTTCTGCACAGGACTGCTGAAATTAGTTAAAACACCCATTACAGGGGTACCAAGGTTCCGTAATTTTGGGGGTTGCCCTCGAAGGTCCTGGGCCTCCACACGGCGAGGGTGGAAACACTTGGGGTGCAGTCCTCTATCCCCAGTGGCTAAAACAGGACAGTGCACATTGCACAAGCTGCTCCAGCTATCCAACGCAGACAATTATTGATTTTTTACATGCTACTGGTTTCTACTACCAAATATAGATAATCAATCTTACCCTAGAGAGCCTATCCTTCGTCTCATTGCCATGGTCTCTGCCTGTCCTACTTAGCCCAACTGGTGCAGAAATACAGGACTTAAAGCCCTAATCACCCCCCCCCCCCCCTCACCCTAGAGAGCCTCTACATAGCCCACTCAGGTGCTGATGAGGCGTTAAACAATAACACACACACACACCGTAATTTTGGGATCATTCTCATCACCGAAGACGAATTTGCACTCAGTGCACCGCCATTCATCTTCTGATGTCTTGATCTTTTTCTTTCCTGATGAAGATGACCCCTGTTTCCTCTCCTGCTTCCCGGTAGGTCTACGGTTTTGCTGCTTTTTCAGCTGCTGCTTAATATTTTCTCTGACTGAAAGAAAGAATACGAACATCAGAATAAATTTGATTACTTCATATTCAGTTAGATAAATGTACGCTTCATTACTAATTTGAATAACAATTTCTGATTAAATGGTTATATTAATTAAAATAATATGGTATTTTATCTAATTGCCATTCTATCCAAGAAACGAATATGAACAGTATTGAATTTCATTATATATGTGAATAATGTTAGTGCTGATGCCTATCACACTCTATACTAAATTTTCATTCTCTGCAAAGACATTTCAGTCACTTCGATGTTAAGTTGTTTATGTGAAGAGCAGGCAGGTGTATGTACATTGATATAATTTGCCATTTAATTAGACTTTATTGCAAAGCTGTGCCTTTTGATAGTCTCATTGACATGACTCAAGCAAATGTAAGAATTCTGCAGCAAAGTTATAGAACTTTTCCCTTCATTTTAGTCCTCAGCATGACCCTAACATGGGAATGCTATTCTCATATACTCTGATGCCATGTTGCCAGATGCTGCTTCCCCCTTCAACCCTGCCCCCCTCCCCCATGTATGACAACCCTTGTGTCTCTGCTATCCTTTGTTGTACATACAAGTTTTTTGGGGTTTTAAAGACAGATGAGTGGGCGGAGGCCTAGCTCAGAGGTAACGCTCTGGGCTTCCAACCGCTGGGTCCCGGGTTCGATTCCCGGTCGAGCCTAAGTTGGATGGCTGTTTCATCCTTCGTCTCATTGCCATGGTCTCTGCCTGTCCTAATTAGCCCAATTGGTGCAGAAATACAGGACGTAAAGCCCTAATCACCCACCCACCCCCCATATGTTGCCTGTGTTCATACACAGTTTTTACAGTTAAATGTATTTTCATCTTCAAGGATGCCAACCCCTTCTGCACAGGACTGGTGAAATTAGTTAAAACACCCATTACAGGGGTACCAAGGTTCCGTAATTTTGGGATCATTCTCATCACCGAAGACGAATTTGCACTCAGTGCACCGCCATTCATCTTCTGATGTCTTGATCTTTTTCTTTCCTGATGAAGATGACCCCTGTTTCCTCTCCTGCTTCCCGGTAGGTCTACGGTTTTGCTGCTTTTTCAGCTGCTGCTTAATATCTTCGCTGACGGAAAGAAAGAATACGAACATCAGAATAAATTTGATTACTTCATATTCAGTTAGATAAATGTACGCTTCATTACTAATTTGAATAACAATTTCTGATTAAATGGTTATATTAATTAAAATAATATGGTATTTTATCTAATTGCCATTCTATCCAAGAAACGAATATGAACAGTATTGAATTTCATTATATATGTGAATAATGTTAGTGCTGATGCCTATCACACTCTATACTAAATTTTCATTCTCTGCAAAGACATTTCAGTCACTTCGATGTTAAGTTGTTTATGTGAAGAGCAGGCAGGTGTATGTACATTGATATAATTTGCCATTTAATTAGACTTTATTGCAAAGCTGTGCCTTTTGATAGTCTCATTGACATGACTCAAGCAAATGTAAGAATTCTGCAGCAAAGTTATAGAACTTTTCCCTTCATTTTAGTCCTCAGCATGACCCTAACATGGGAATGCTATTCTCATATACTCTGATGCCATGTTGCCAGATGCTGCTTCCCCCTTCAACCCTGCCCCCCTCCCCCATGTATGACAACCCTTGTGTCTCTGCTATCCTTTGTTGTACATACAAGTTTTTTGGGGTTTTAAAGACAGATGAGCGGGCGGAGGCCTAGCTCAGAGGTAGCGCTCTGGGCTTCCAACCGCTGGGTCCCGGGTTCGATTCCCGGTCGAGCCTAAGTTGGATGGCTGTTTCATCCTTCGTCTCATTGCCATGGTCTCTGCCTGTCCTAATTAGCCCAATTGGTGCAGAAATACAGGACGTAAAGCCCTAATCACCCACCCACCCCCCATATGTTGCCTGTGGTCATACACAGTTTTTACAGTTAAATCTATTTTCATCTTCAAGGATGCCAACCCCTTCTGCACAGGACTGATGAAATAAGTTAAAACACCCATTACAGGGGTACCAAGGTTCCGTAATTTTGGGATCATTCTCATCACCGAAGACGAATTTGCACTCAGTGCACCGCCATTCATCTTCTGATGTCTTGATCTTTTTCTTTCCTGACGAAGATGACCCCTGTTTCCTCTCCTGCTTCCCGGTAGGTCTACGGTTTTGCTGCTCTTTCAGCTGCTGCTTAATATTTTCTCTGACGGAAAGAAAGAATACGAACATCAGAATAAATTTGATTACTTCATATTCAGTTAGATAAATGTACGCTTCATTACTAATTTGAATAACAATTTCTGATTAAATGGTTATATTTATTAAAATAATATAGTATTTTATCTAATTGCCATTCTATCCAATAAACAGTATTGAATTTCATTATATATGTGAATAATGTTAGTGCTGATGCCCATCACACTCCATACTGAATTTTCATTCTCGGCAAAGACATTTCAGTCACTTCGATGTTAAGTTGTCTATGTGAAGAGCAGGCAGGTGTATGTACATTGATATAATTTGCCATTTAATTAGTCTTTATTGCATAGCTGTGCCTTTTGATAGTCTCATTGACATGACTCAAGCAAATGCTGCAAATTCCACAAATCCAGGAAATGTAAGAATTCTGCAGCAAAGTTATAGAACTTTTCCCTTCATTTTAGTCCTCAGCGTGACCCTAACATGGGAGTGCTATTCTCATATACTCTGATGCCATGTTACCAGATGCTGCTTCCCCCCTTCAACCCTGCCCCCCTCCCCCATGTATGACAACCCTTGTGTCTCTGCTATCCTTTGTTGTACATACAAGTTTTTTGGGGTTTTAAAGACAGATGAACTATGGTACATCTCTCTATGTGTATCAACATTGATGCCAAGCCCCGCTTGCATGCATGCTTGCATGCTACTTTTAACCCTCAGCGAAAGAAGTTTGAAAAGAGTTTTTGTTATTATTTCTTATTCCTCTGAAGTACAAATTCTATAAAAATAGAATTGTTTTAGTGTATATCTATCTAAATGTCATAAAATATAAAGTGACACTATGCAAGATGCCCTCGAAGGTCCTGGGCCTCCACGCGGCGAGGGTGGAAACACTTGGGGTGAAGTCCTCTATCCCCAGTGGCTAAAACAGGACAGTGCGCATTGCACAAGCTGCTCCAGCTTTACAGGAGGGTGTGTCCCCTACCATACAGGGGAAACAAAAATGAATATGTCCGAATCGACAATTTCAGACCGGCTCGCATGTCCCCCAGCGGTAAACCAGGCTGAGGTCGAAAAATTGGCTACTGGTTCCAGACTTGGTAAACGTTTGCGTCCATCATTAGATGACGCAAATCAAAACTCTCAATCTGCCTCTCTATCTCAGACATGGCCCAAGTTTCTTGTAATTACTGGCTGTGATGATGGGTTTTCCCGTCTCTCAGCCATTACAATTTGCAGGACCTTGAAAGAAAACGTAGGCTATATTGAAAATACAAGGAGATTAAAGAATTCTTCCTTGCTGGTGCAGGTTGCACACAAGGACCAATCTTTGAAGTTGCTGGAGTGGAAGGCTTTTGCGGGTGCCCCTATTAAGGTGGAGCCCCATCGGTTTTTCAACTCCTGCAAGGGCGTTATAACATCGCACGAGAGCAGTCTCTGCTCTGATGAGGAACTGAGGGACTGGCTGGATGACTACAATTTCATCCACATTCATCGCCAGCCGCCCAGATATTCACGACAGCTTCTCACACTGACCTTTGATGGCACAGTTTTGCCTGACAAGGTCAGCATTGGGTTCGAGTGGTGTAGGGTACGTCCCTACATCCCGAACCCAAAACGATGTTATAATTGCCAGCGATTTGGCCATTTTAGCGGCTCCTGCCGCGCCAAAGCAACCTGCGCCAATTGTGGGTCACGGGAACACGTTCATTCCCGCGACTCACCATGTCAGAAACAGTCATATTGTGTTAATTGTGGAGGTGATGGGCCAGCCTATCACCGTGGCTGTCCCAAATGGCAGCTAGAGAAAGAGATCCTGAAGTTAAAGACCACCAAGGATATCTCCTTTCCCCAAGCACGCCGTATAGCTGAACAGGCTGCTGGGGCAAGTTATGCCTCAGTCCTGTCTCAGATGGCTGGACCTAGATCTCCTTCACCCAGATCATCGCCCAGGCGAAGGATTGACCTAGATCCTAATTATAATTATTCCAAGGCAGGGCAAAGCTTGCAGAAACATAAACCAGAATCTAAGACTTCACAGGCAGACGATCACCTCGCAAGAATAAAGCAGCATGCTATAGATGTCGGAAAAGGACATCTTGTAGCTCCATCGGTTAGTGCATCACAACTTAGTGTACCCTCACAGGGTGCACCTTCCGGCGTTGAGTCGGAAGAGATACACCAGCCGATGGAAGAGGAGGCAGGGACTACCACCATCCCTAGGCCTCAACGGGAGGGGGCAATTGATAAAAGATCAATTGTTCCCAAAAGACCCCCCCTCATCAGAAAAACACTAGAAAAATCTAGTGCACTGAGCTTCATAACACCACCATCTAAGCATGGTGGGGCCCTCAAAAAGATCTTAACACCAAAAGAGGCAGCGACTTTGAAGAAAAAGTGAATATTCATACAAATTCATACCATGCACTACAGATTTTACTATGATAATATTAAACTCTTTTAACTAATTCATGGACAGTATCATTCAGTGGAACTGTCGAGGTTTCAGAGCCAACTTCGATGAAATAGGTTGCATGGTCCAAGACTTAAACCCTAGTGTTTTCTGTCTACAGGAAACATTTCTGAAACCTCCAAATAGTTTTAAACTGAGAAACTATCATATGTATAATACATATGGCAATATTGCCCACGATAGAGCCACTGGTGGCTCATCAATTTTAGTTAAAAATGGCATCATTCATACCCATATTGCTCTTAACACTAACCTTCAGGCTACAGCAGTTCGTCTGAACCTGAATAAAACATTCACCATATGTTCCATATATATTCCTCCACCCTTTCACCTTACAGCCAGTGATTTGCATAACCTTTACAATCAACTGCCTGAACCGCGTCTTATCCTAGGAGATTTTAACAGCCATAACCAATTGTGGGGAAGCACTTCCCACAACAACAAAGGAAAAACCATTGAAGATTTTCTCAATGACCACACCCTTTGCTTGTTCAATGATGGTTCACCTACATATCTTCACCCAGGTCATGGAACATTTTCAGCGATAGACCTTAGTATATGTGATCCAGCGTTATTTCTGGAATTTGAATGGAGAGTATTAGAGGACACTCACGGCAGTGATCACTTTCCTATTGTCCTACAAAACGTAGAAGGTACAAGAGAAGTGGGTCAACTCCGATGGAAGTTGCATAAAGCGGATTGGACCTCCTTCGAAAAGCACTGCTTAGAAACAATTACTATGTCTCATTATAGGAATTGTAATAATCTCGTTGAAGATTTTACTGATGATATTACTGATATAGCCAATAAAACAATACCGATGACAAAAAATAATTCTAAACGTAGTGCAAGACCTTGGTTTGATGACGAAGTAAGAGAAGCTATTAAAAACCGTAAGAAAGCCCTCAGAATTTTTAAATCACAGCCGACCATCAACAATCTGAATAATTTTAAGTGCCTGAAAGCCAAAGCGCGTAGAATTGTCAGGCAAAAAAAACGTAGTTGCTGGAGAGACTATGTCTCCAGACTCACTGAAAGAACTCCTAGCAATAAAGTCTGGAAAATGATTAAGAAGATTGAAGGAAAGAACCTAGCTTCGCATGTAAGCATTCCAGAAGTGAATGGAGAACATCTCTCCTCACCAGAACAAATATCAAACGGGTTAGGAGAACAGTTTGCATACAACTCCTCATCGGAGAACTATACGAGAGAATTTCAATGTTATAAGGCTCAAGCTGAGAGATTAACCCTAAATATACAGTCTGATAACAGCGAAGATTATAACTCCTACATCACCTTAGAAGAACTTCAGAAGGTCATCTTAAAAGCGACTGACTCTGCAACAGGCCCTGATAATATACATTATCAAATCTTAAAACACCTACCTCAATCCTCTTTAAAAACATTACTGTACATCTTTAATCAAATTTGGGAGAAGGGATGTCTTCCATCCCTGTGGAAACAAGCCACGGTCATCCCAATTCCCAAGCCGGGGAAGGATCATAGTGATCCTATGAATTATCGACCAATAGCCTTAACCAGTTGTCTATGTAAGACAATGGAGCGAATTGTTACTGATAGACTGGTTTGGTTCCTGGAGTCGAACCAGCTTATTACAGAGTTCCAATCTGGATTTCGCCGTCACAGGAGCACATTAGATCATTTAGTCAGACTGGAAACTTATGTTAGAGATGCTTTCATTAACAGAGAACACGTAGTAGCCATATTCTTTGACCTAGAAAAAGCTTATGACACTACATGGAAATATGGAATAATGAAAGATCTCCACGACTTAGGGCTTCGAGGTCGCCTTCCAGTTTTCATCGGATCCTTCCTACAGGATCGCTTCTTTAAGGTCCGAGTGGGATCAACGATGTCAAGCCCCTACTCTCAGGAGAATGGAGTCCCTCAGGGTAGTATTCTCTCGCCCACCCTCTTTAACGTCAAAATCAACAGTATAGTAAATTCCATCTCAGAAAATCTCATGTCGTCCCTATATGTTGACGATTTCCTCATTGCATATCGTTCCAGATATATGCCAACCATAGAACGACAACTGCAATTAAATTTGAATAGGATTCACAAATGGTCACTCGAAAATGGCTTCAAGTTCTCTAAACAGAAGACAGTTTGTCTGCCTTTCTATTACTTACGATCAAACCATCCAGATCCATCACTAATAATTGACAACTGTCAAATAAAAGTGGTGAATGAAACAAAATTTTTGGGTGTACTCTTTGACTCCAAATTGTCTTTCATTCCGCATATCAAAGCACTGAAAGCAAAGTGCCTGAAATCAATGAACCTCCTTAAAGTAGTGAGCAAATATAATTGGGGTGGGGACACAACGGTCCTCCTTCGTCTCTATCGAGCAATTACTCGTTCTCGACTTGATTATGGTTCTGTGGTATATGGCTCCGCCAGACCATCTTATCTAAAATGCCTGAATTCTGTACATCATCAAGGGTTGCGACTAAGCTTAAGAGCTTTTCGTACATCTCCTGTAGAGAGCTTATATGTACTGGCAGGGGAACCTCCACTTTCCCTTCGTCGTATCAAGTTATCCATGCAATACATACTAAAAGTAGCTTCAACTCCAACAAATCCAACATATGATGTAATATTTCATCCAAAATACATGCATCATTATGAATCTCGTTCAAACGCCATTCGACCACTGGGATTACGCATGAAATTCTATCTTGAGGCTGCAAAAATTGATACTACAATCATTGCCGAGACGGAAGTACCACCCATTCCGCCATGGATTCTCCCAGTCCCGAAAGTTATACTGGATTTGGCAGAGCTTAGGAAAAGCGAAACCAATCCGGTAGACTATCAAAACCTATTTTATAGTATAAGGTTTAAATACGAAATCGTACAAATTTCTATACACAGATGGCTCAAAAATGGAAAGACAAGTAGGCTGTGCAGTCACTTCTTATAAAACCGTTATAGCTGAATGTCGTCTTCCAGACCACTGCTCAATATACACTGCAGAATTAACAGCTATTTACCTTGCCTTAAAGAACATCGAGGACTCAGAATCAGATCGTTATGTTATCTGTTCTGATTCCAAATCTGCTCTTCAAGCAATCCAAAATAAACAACTTGACAACCCTGGGATCTTAGATGTTCTTATTAAGTATTTCTATCTTCACGAATACAAAGACATAGTATTCTGCTGGAGTCCTGGACATGCTGGCATTGAAGGGAATGTAAAAGCAGACCTGGCAGCAAAAAGGGCTCTTACAAAAGAGATAACTGATTTTACCATTCCATACACTGATTTTAAAATGACTATAAAATCTTTTATCATGTCTTGCTGGCAAAGACAATGGAATGAATGTAATAACAACAAGTTGCATTCAATCTTACCTTGCTTTCAAAATAAAATACCTAGTAGGTTCAATACTCGCAAAGATCAAGGAATATATCACAGATGCCTCATAGGACATTCAAGACTTACACATTTACACCTTTTAGTCAATGAACCGGCACCGGTATGCCAGAGTTGTCGGTGCCCCCTAACAATCAAACATATTTTATTAGATTGCAGCCACTTACAACGCTTTAGAAGACCTTTGTTTCAAGCTAATACCTTACAACATCTCTTTACCAGATATCCAACCCAGACAATTATTGATTTTTTATATGCTTCTGGTTTCTACTACCAAATATAGTTAATCAATCTTAACCTAGAGAGCCTCTACATAGCCCACTCAGGTGCTGATGAGGCGTTAAACAATAACTCACACACACACCAAATATAGTTAATCAATCTTAACCTAGAGAGGCTCTACATAGCCAACTCAGGTGCTGATGAGGCGTTAAACAATAACTCACACACACACGCACATTAACCACGACGCTATCACACCGCTGGGTCCCGGGTTCAATTCCCGGTCGAGCCTAAGTTGGATGGCTGTTTCATCCTTCGTCTCATTGCCATGGTCTCTGCCTGTCCTAATTAGCCCAACTGGTGCAGAAATACAGGACATAAAGCCCTATTCACACACACACATACACATCAATGATCCTCAGACTGAAAGTCAATACCTTCACCACTGTGTGTGAAGTTCATCCACTTGGTAGTACTAATTTATGACGAAATAGAGAGCTGCTTACGATCAATGTGTGATCAGCGTGATCTATGGTTTGTCCTTCAGTTTTTGAACAATTGGCTCTAGGATTTGGTCCACTGGACTTTCAGCAGTGTGTTTCCCTCCAGTCAATGAAGACCTGACCTTCACCTCCAGGAGGACATAGCCTCTGCCTAGGATGTATAACACAACATAGCAGTTATGCATGATGAGGGCTTTGGCTATCTCCTCTTGCGTCATCTTTGTTGCAGTCACAGCGAGTGTTAGTACCTTGCACTGGTGGTGTCAAGTGGTCAACTGACCATTGATTTGGCAAATTGCAGAAGATGTTAATATATAATTATCTGAACTAAAGCAAGCTGCCTGTGAGAAAACGTCTTGAAGGCATGGAAGGAACCTGAAGTGCAGACTGTGCGGCTGTGCGTGACGTGGCTGTAAAGTGCGGGGCCAAGTCGGGTCAGGCATCTTTGTTTTCCCACAAAGTCGTCCGAAGTTGTGTTGTGCTGAAAGACATTTTTGTTATCAAACATTCTAGAGTAACTAGCTAATAAGGCACAACAATTGATTGAGGTTAAACTGGATGGGGTCCCAGTTGATATCAGAATAATGCAAGAAGATAGAAGTAACAGTAATGTCAAAGAACTACTAGTAAGTTATACAAAAAAAAGTTTTAAAAAGTCAGCACCACATTACCTAGATAAGTGATACCCACTTGACGGTTTTGGATATAACCAGCTATATAGGTGTCTGCCTCTAGTTTCCGAGAAACCAGGAAAAGACCGGCGTTATCTCTTACGGATACTTCTCCGACTATATCCAGCAGTTCTTTGGCTCCATAGGCAGGGTTATAAAATTTTCTGGAGTGTATTATTGCCACACCACCTTCGCCAGCGAACAGGATGAATGGGATCTGACCACTGCAACATGCTGCAGCAATGTCTATTATAAACACTAAAGATTAGGAATTCATGGAAATATAAATATAATATGACAATTAGACTGTTAATTGTTAACAGAATCCAAATGTAATACAGTGCTGCTATAGGGGAAGCCGGAGTAAGTTGTGCCATTTTTGGCTTCCAGTCAGCTTGACCATTGCTTATTCACCCAATGTGAGTTTGCTAAGTTGAAATGTAACATCTTGTGCATATTACCTGTGACTTTCAGCTTGGTGGCACTAATTGGGGGATGACTATTTATTCAAAAGCTTAGGTATGACTAGGAACATCAATATCAATATGCTTAAAATAAATCTTATCATCAATTGATACAACATAATCCTGAGTAAATAGGCCCCATAATCGGAAAATCCTGACTCTTCTTGGCACTTTAAAGTTTAAACGTAAAATTCAAAACTTCAGTATCAAAACATGAAATGCAACAATGTCTTCTACATGTAACGGTTCTAGTTCAGTCGAATTAAAAGACATGCTGACATGAAAGATGTGCTGAACCACCAACAGGTTTTTGGCTGAGGCAGTTCACAAACTACGTCTTCCTTTGGAAAGGAGGCTTCGTCAGTGTGATTGGTGTAGTGAATCACTCAAGATTTCCCCTTATATTTCACTACAACAAAATCACCCTCAATGATCTCATAGAGACTGCTCATCCTCATATTCAGATTCATCATTACACACCACTTCTGAATCTGAACTGGAACTTTCGACTCGGGTTTGGGCCACTGATTTTCTCTTTCTGAACAGGGTTTTTTTGGCAGTGAAGTTCTTATTAGCTGAAGCTTTCGTCGCATTAGAGTTCTTTGATGTTGTTTTCCTCTTACTTATCTGAGCCTCTGCTATCTCTTGTCATACTTGAGTATCGGTGAGAATTCTGGTCTTACCCTTCTTTTGGCCCTTCGTCTTCTTTCTTGCTGTAGATTTGGGTAATGGTAGCACTGATGATGGGGGAACATACTCTATGTTGGACTGATCATCATCATTCTGATTTCTTGTTGCTGAAGGCTGTCCTAAGACAGGAGTTGGTGGATCAGTTTCGCCCTGAGGTTCCTGTGGCATATCAGCAGTTGGGTCATTGATTTCCTCCTGGTTGGTGTAATAGCTGGGGCAAACTATATCAGTGAAAATATCCCTGTTGAAAGGAACAATGCCTGTTGCTTGAAATCCCGACACAATGTTTCTTGGTATGACTGCAGTCAGTTGAGCTTGAGAGACTAACTATGGAATTTCATATATGCTAACAGTCTTTTCTGGGTTTGAGCGCAACCACCCATCTATTGCACGGTTGTAGGCAGATTTGAATGGTCCATATACTCCAACATCCAGAGGTTGCAGCTTGTGTGATGTATGGGGAGGCAATGTCAGTAGGACAATGCCATTCTCTTTGGCAGTGTCAATAGCTTTAATGGAAATGTGTGAGTCATGATTATCCAGGATGAGCAATATTTTGTGATCCATTGAACACCTTGTGTGCTGAACAAGGTGTCCCAGGTACTCAGTAAAAATTTCTTAATTAATCCAACCTGTACGGGTTGCCCTGCCAATACAATCAGATGGTCCTCCTTGCACAAAGTGATCCCTGTAGTTTACTCTAGGGAAGATGAATAGTGGGGGAACCACATTTCCGACTGCACTTACAGTATACACGACTGTAACAAGTTCACCATGCTCTGCTGAAGTAATAGCACCCACTTGTTTTTTTGCCACTTGCAGTCACCACATTGCCTGTTATTCTTTCAGGATACCCCATCAGTATCCCTGTCTGAAAATTATATGAATTCAGGCAATAAAATGTGCTAATTAAAACCAAAGGATTGGAAAAGTAATGCAGGTCCAAACAATCAAAACAATTGTCTGAATATTTAATTTCAGCTACACAGCTCGGCGATCAAAGGCACAATTTGCTGTGCTAGCCTTATGTCATCCTTGGTTAAATTCCAACTGCACAGCTCCGTAGATACTAGGCATGTGCACTTGGTTCTGGTGTGCACTAGTACAGTTAAAAGATCACCTGAAAAATTGAAGATATTCACCATTGTCAGTTATTTAGGTTTTATGTGTTTGTGATAATCTACCCATTATTATAAAAATATATTATCTGCCTAAACATAGTTTGACCAATGATCACCAAAATAAAATTTATTGTAAACAAAATATTAAAAAAAAAAAAAGGATAGTTACTAACTTGCAGTGTATCTTATAATCTCAAAAAACTAAAAATGATATTGGTCCTGGCTAGATGAACTGAATGCCGATGTAGTTCCAGAGAACTTCTCTCTTGTCTATTGGTCTCCACCATGTCCTTTTGTCGCCTTTATTTTTAATTTTTTTTGGTGCCATGCTGTGAATATCAATAATTTTGTCCTCAGAATTGTCCAGGCTTTGAAAAAAATCTTGGTATTTTTGTTTGTTCAAGAAGAGAACTGGGAGGGGAATGACATGAGACTTGTTTGCCAGTTTTTCTGAGTAGGGTCCTGTGATGTGGTCTGGGATGATTTCACTTAAGAAAGATTATGTTGGTATGAGTCTTGATGCAGTTCTTTCAAGTAAAATGGCGTGTTCTTGTTTCATCCGTGTCATAAGGTTAGCAAATCAACAGATGGATAAACTGGCTTCATTTGTGGTCAAAGTCAATCCTGTTCACAATAGAGCCAAAGACATGCTCCATATGACCCTGGTTGTTTTCCCATTGATTTCGAACTGTTGAAGCCTAGTTGATATTGTCATCAGCAATTCTTTACTTCTTACCACTTTCAACAGCCTTCAACAATCGAGGCTGGAAATGGTCCACAACAGTGTGTGTCATTTCTTCAGTTCGCCTCAAGAAGCTAACTCCAGCCCTTTGTAGGAACACATTTTACTAGCTGTACGTCTATGCATTAGAGAAACTCTAATTTAGTACAATTTCAGTATCAATATTTTCTTTGTACCAGTAAATTTGTATTTATTCTGCTCTCTGTAGTGGAGAAACTTCAATTGAGACACAATTGTAGCAATTATGTTCGACAAAAAAGTGTTCTAGTCGTACGATATCTAGATGCCTGCAAAGTTAACTGAATGAAAAATATCTTCATATGCCCCACATGTTCATCAGTCAGCCATCCTACCTTGCTCATTCTACCTTACTTTTTTGGTCATGTCCTGTTTATTAGAAATTAAGTACCCTTATTCATTACAATATCATAATTTTGATCGTCAGGGTACTGTTTCTTCAGCCGTTTTCTATAAAAAAAATGCCATTTCATAAAAATATAATACTGAAGAGTCTCACCAGAAAATGTCACTTGTGACACGATAACGACACATAACAACAGCAAGTTCACCTTGGCATTCTTAGAACATTTTGAATTAATACTGTGCTTGTTGCCAGCTCGTTCAGTTCCTTTGCAGGTAAATTGGCTACGTCCTGGAAACTCTTCATTTTCCATATAAATGTAAACACAAATTTTTCACTGAACCCAGATACAGACTAATTATAACTTGTGTTCTGAATATGAATGATGTAATACTGCATAATTACCATAGTATCATCATGTATACAGACAATTTAAAACAAGTGAGGAAGTTGTATTGTAAATACAATATTATCTTCTTCCACAAGAAGATGGGGCGGGGGCCTAGCTCAGTGGTAGCGCTCTGGGCTTCCAACCGCTGGGTCCCGGGTTCGATTCCCGGTCGAGCCTAAGTTGGATGGCTGTTTCATCCTTCGTCTCATTGCCATGGTCTCTGCCTGTCCTAATTAGCCCAACTGGTGCAGAAATACAGGACGTAAAGCCCCAATCACCCACCCACCCACAAGCATTCAAGACATGAGTTTCTACTCAGCGTGCTGCATTGTGGGAATTCACAGGAAGCGAATGGCATTTAATTTTTTTTTTAATATATTTAATAGCAAAACACTTTACTGGTGTATTATTTAAATATTAACGAGAAAATATAATAAGCATTAGAGTGCAGTCAAAGTATAAGCAATGTAGCTTATTTTGGAACTAATGATTATGAAATTGATAAATATAAACAAAAACGGTTGACTGGGTTGCTCCATGAGTGAGAGAGACCAGTCCTGCGGGAAAATCTTGAAATTAATTGGAGAAGGAACTTACTGTAATGCTTTATATACAAAGAATATAACAATAATATGAATATTAGATTATAATTGTATGCACTTGAATATTCTACAACCTTTTATTGCTGAATACATGAAGAGGTGAGGTTTTAATTCATATATATTGAAAATAAAATAAACTATACAAAGCTATTTTTGCTTTGACAGCAACAAAAAATTAATACTTATAAACACTTAAGTTCGGTCAATTACAGAGGTGCCCAAACTTTCGCACAGCCCAATTTTTACCGTTTAATTTCTGTTAATTCACTAAGTAATGACTGAAATGTGGAATTTGTCCTTAAAGCTATATAGTCAATAATCCTGTGATGTTAGAGAAGTGCCCAAACTTTTGCATACAACTGCATGATAGATAGATAGATATGGGAAGTGCAGCCCTGTAAGGCAAGTTCTTGCTGCTATCGAGGGTTGATTGATGAGGCAAGAGAGAAGAAGTCCACCAATGTCACACAATTACCCCATGTGTGGGATCTTTTACTTGCCTCAGCATAGACAATGAGTGCAATGGACCACCAATTTAACGTCTCATCCGAACGACATCCAGCTGGGATGTTGCTCAAGAAGGGTGTTCGAGCCTGGGATTGAACCCGGGTCCTTCAGAGGAGCAGGCGAGCGTCTTACCACTAAACCACCCAGCTGCTGTGTTCCAGCTCATTGCACCAGTGCTCTCAATTTATTAGTATCCCCATGCAAAAGTTTGTTATGTTTTCGGAGAGGTGAAATTTTTTGGCCTTGGTCACACGTTACTCGTGGGAAAATAATTTCTCAATGTAAACAGATATGCCACAAAGCTTTTTACAGACGGAAGGTGAGTAGAATACCTTTTATTAAATCTAGCCAATACAATGTTATTGTCTAATTTCAAAGTGAATAGCAAGTTCAGTGTAAATTGTGATTTTCAGTGAATTGTGGTATTGTATTTTACAAATCATTGCATAAGAAAAACTGTTAATATTTGAGAGTCTGGAGGAAGATACATGTGCATAGTACACCAAAGATTTATGTTAATTCAGTCAATTTTAGTTTAACTTGCAAATTTTTAATGTACCCTGTAGTGATGAGGCGTTAAACAATAATACACACACAATGTACCCTGTATATTCTATCTTCATTTTCCATATGTCTAAGGCAACTAACATTCATATTTCGGAATAATATAATTTAAAGTTCCTATTGCTTCAATTTCCAGGATGAATTGTGAATTTTGTGAGAATTGTGTCTCTGATGGGTGTGTCAAATGCCAGTATGGATACGAATTAGTTGATAAAAGATGTCATCTTTTGAAGCGAGATCTGGAACAGCTGAAGGTTTTGGCCATTCCTCTTGCTTGCGTCATTGGAATTATTGCATTTTTGGCAATTTTGATTGCTTGTATAAGTTGGTGTCGAAGATCTGCAAGGAGAAATAAGCTCAAAGCTTTGAAAAAATCAAGATATGTCCATCACCGTGCTTCAGACAATGTTTATACCATTGGTAGTGGCAGCGACCAATCGGATTCAAGTCATTATCGCGATATGCCAATTTATACTAATACCCACATCTCTGATACCCAAATTAGCAATGGATTTCCCCATAACAAATACAATCCTGTGACACTACATCCCGGATTGGATGGAAAGCGACTTTCTGCAGACTTATCTGTCAGCACAAATCCATACCTACTGGACTGGCTGATTCACACTCCACCCCAGAGCAATCCTGATGAACCACCAAAGATGAATATATACGAAGATATTTCTACCTCTCAGTCAAAGCATTATTTTCATTTTGGTTTGCCGTCTCTGCATTAGTGTTACTCAGCTCGGTGAACATTGACGAGAGAAAGGATAAGCCTGGAGTTTCTGACAGAATTACACATACACCACATTTATCAGTTACTCAGCATTCATCAGAATCACTTTAAAAGATTGTCTCGTCATAATATCAAGTAGTTGTGACAAGAGGAAAGGAACTTTCAATGACTGCATCTAATCGTTTCTTATATCTGAGGACTTTGCATATTATAGTAGTCCGACCTTCCTATATCTCGCCTCTAATTAACGATTTGTATTTATTATTGTAATAATAACCTAGAATCGCTCTTCGATTTTCAATTGATTCTAAGAACATGATGTCACAGTTGTGTTTGCATAAATATCATGCTTCATTTCGTAAACAAATCATAACAATACTCAACCCAAACAAGATTCTATTGTAAACGCCTATCTGACATAATGAAGCTTAAAACAGTTTAGCGGTTAACAGTTTGTTGGACCAAATCCAGTATAAAGTTTGCTGTTTCTGATTGCAACAGTGTTGCAGATTACAGAATTGACCAATCAGTGGCTGTAAAACCCTGATGATGTCACGAATGAAGAAGAAACGTTTAAAAACAAGATTCTATGTAATTATTACAACAATAACAAAAAGACTATAGAAGTTTTCCCAAAAAGGCTGTCAGCGTAACTCCTACTCATATTGTAATGTAAATAGTGTCTGATGACACAGCACTTTGGTCTCAGAGAAGATATACCCAGAGGCGCCAGTGCCATTGAAACAATGTTAGCCTGTTCAGGATGTGTTTTGGGCGAAAATAAGTGTACTTTGCTATATTACGTCATAATCATAACAATGGCAAGTGACATCATTGTGATTGTTGCTATTGTGACGACATTTCTGCGTGCTTAAAATTAATGTAAAACGCTGACTTTGACACACACACACGCACATTGCACTCTTATTGACACCAGCCAATCAGATCAATGGTTACAGAAACATATCATCTGTTTGAGATCACAGGTGATATGTCAATAACTACGTTTTATTGACACAGTACTGTCCGATTATATATAGAGGCTACTCTGCTTGTTAGTGACAGCACCCATTGCCGAATATTTATGCATGGCATATTTTAAACAGCTATTACATATTGGCATTGCATTTAGAGGAGCTGGTTTTTATTTCATGGTTTTACTGAGTTGAGCTGTAGTTGTTTACATCGACATTCAGTTGTGCAATACGTGTGTTTTTCTGCATGTGTTTACTATTTAGTTGACAAGTGGTCAAGGTCAAACATAAGTGTTGTCAAACCTGAAAAAATCTTAGTTACTCAAGCATGGAAGTGTCGAATTTCCCATATTGATATTTTGAAGATGGTTAGAAAGACATGGTTGTTAATTTATTGATTTTTATTGGAAATTGTTTTTTTAAATAATAAACTGATTTCCATCCCATTTAGTATGTGATTCTGTCTCATTGTCTGGAATTTTTAGCACTTACTAAACCCACGGAAACTGAGCAGACTAATGGTTAAGAAACAGGTTATAGGTTCGATTCAAGCTCATCAAAATGATTATCAATGTAAACTATAATTGGGAAATATTGGAAAATTGCATGTAGCCCTGTAAATTCCCAACTATTGTACAGAATTACTGAATAAACAAATTTGTTAGAATTCAAACTGTTTTTGTTGTTTTATTTGTAAGGCACAAATCTATACAGAACAATTTTTGTTCCAATTGTTTATTTTTAAATATATTTATAATTTTTTTGTTTCAATGACACTTGCTTCCACTAAATGCTACTAAAAGTGAAGTAAAACTTACTAAGTGTGCAAAAGCAGTACTGCTCACAAAAGTTTCGTCAGAAGAATATGCAATTAAAATATATTAAAAATGTAATATAATATGTACCCTTTCATGATATGCATGAGAAAACTATAAAAAAATATTCACTATATCATAACACCGCTGCCAAATATCACGAAGTCGATTTTGTTTGTGCATAAGTTATTTAATATTACATAATATTGGCAAATCAGCTTTAAACTTTTACTTGGCAGTATATTGTTGAAAAGTGGAGGTCACCTATTAACATTGTTAAGATCAGACATTTACATTTTATTTACAGTCGGGAATGACAAATGAAACAAATAACACAAGATAGAAAGCTTTTAACCGACAATAAAAGCAAGGACCTTGATAAAAGTAACAAAAAACAAGATAAAAGGTTGGAACATTACCAGGTAAAATATGAGGTGACGTTTCTAATAAAGTTTGCCTTGAAATACATAAAATAAAGCTTTTTTTTACAGTGAAATATAAGGAGATTCATTAAATTACTTTCTAGTCTCTAAAATTGATTCCAGATACTATTAGACATAACAAACATGATCCACAATGGCATTCGTTGAAACATGAAGTGCTTACAAGATTTCTTTTAAATGCTAGTATCGATGTACTTTCTTTAACGTTCAGAGGAAGAGTGTTCCAAAGAGAAGCACCTTGATACAGTGCCTTGCAAAAGTGTTGGCACTCCTTGTGCAAGCAAATATTTTAGACGTGATAATTTACTGTAGGTAGTGAAGTTTGAAGCTGATTTGCCGATATAATGTAATATTACATAACTTCTGCACATACAAAATGGACTTTATGATATTTTGCAGTGGTGGTATGATATAGTGAATATTTTTTATATAAAAAATATCAATAACAATTATGCACAGGACATAAATGGCACAAGCAATCGGCACATATAAAAAAAAATATCTCAAAGATGGCTGAAAAGCAGTAATAAGGTCAGATAGGTCCTTATACTATTTACCTTTATTTGAGAAATAGTTCATGAGTGGAATAAGCAACCAAGTTTCTAGAGCTGTGCCAGAAATTGGAGATTGATCATGAAATAATATCCTATTTGGTTGTTTCTTTTGAGGCTACTCAACTGTGAAAAATAAATAAATCACATCGCAAAGTAATGAGCTATCAACCACATTTTATGTTTGCAAGATGCATTCCTGGCAAAATGCTGACCTCGCTTTCAAGAAGTTCTTTTAACCTTGGATGAACTCTAGTTCATCCAAGTTTTAACTTTAAACAATTTCTTAACTAAATGTGATCTCAATGCGGACCCAAATATGTATAACTCCATTCTAGAAAGTGATTATAGCACAGCAACCTATGTTTATTGACCTACCACTAAGATCTCAGAAAATGTGCCATCTATGAGTCCTGAAAGAGACGTCTAAAGACTTACTTATTCAGCATTGCTGCATTTTGAACTTTATAGTTTTTAATTATTTTTTACTGCAATCAGTTTATTACCTTAAAATATTAATTAAATTTATATATTTTTTTATTTATTTTTTATCTTGTAAGGCGCTATTGAGCAGCACAGAGTGCTGGAGACTGGCGCATTAAAATTGAATAAATATTATTATTATATTATTTGGGCTTCAAACAGTGAGGGAGAAGAGGACGTTTTCTCTTTTGAAGGGTCACCTCCCTCTCTTTAAGTCCTATTCAGTTTTCTTAATATGATTCAGTAAAAACTATTTCTGAATTCAATGAGATTCACATAACCATGATTTCCCAACCTAAATAATTTCCATGATAATGTGACAAAATCTATTTACAGATTTTTCAATTTTATTATAAAACACGCACAAAAAGGCAATTTAACAACAACAATTGTCAGGTATGTGTCTAGAATTGACAATAAATTGGATGAAATTGCACAATGTAATAGCACATCAAATAATAAGTTTCAATTATTAAATAGATAAGCTGATAACAATGCTTACTTCTGAAGATGGGGTTCAGCTTTTGCTGTGTCATTTGTCTTCTCAAGTCTTGCCCGATCTTTTTTCTGAATGTGAAGGTCATATGTTTCCCTCTCTTCTCTTGTTGCCAATTTGAGTTTCTGGTAAGAGTCGCACACACTACATTGATCTTTTTCTGTCTGTATATTATATTGACTTCCAATTCATGACCAAGTGCAAACTGCTTTGCAAAAGATTTGTATACCTGCGGTATCATAGTGCTCATGTCCTGGGACCACCAAATGTACCAGAATCAATTTCCTGGGAATTTTGGTTAATGTCCACCAAGGCGGATGACTTATGGTTGGCTTGATCTCTGTTACATTGCTCACTTGAAGTATGTTGGCGATCACATTGGGATCCCCCCCCCCCCCCCCCCCCAGTCAGACTGACAACAGCAGCATGTTGACGTATTGGATATAGGAGTTTCTGCCACCAGAAATTCTACGTACATTTGTGTTTTTTGTTACTTACATGTCTTTTTTTTTTATGAAGATTTCAACTGTAGCTGCCCTGTCAAATGTCTCCGGGTCCTTATTCCGTGTTGGTTGGTATTAGCTTGACTTCATATCACCTATCATTGAGCATGAAATGTTACATTAATAGACAAGGCCATTTCTGATCACCTGTGCTATTTCTGGACATATCTCTTTACCCAGATATTATATAAGGAGCTTAAATGAGATCCAATAGGATTGTGTTGGATGATCAGTCTTTGTATGGATTAGTAGCTTTTGTCAATTAATGCTGCTAATGAGAATTATATATGACATGTTATATGAATTTAATCAGATATCCTTGCTTAATTGATTCATCAGTTAAAATGGGATGATTCTACAAAATTAATTTTTGTGACAATGACGCCCTCTTGTGTTTTTGGCAGAACTAATATGAAAATGGCAGATCAATCCCTTGAGGATTTTCAGCAAGATATCTTAACTCATAATCCAACCATCCAAAGGAGATTAGCACTGATCCTGATCTCTGGCCTATAATAATCGCCATCACCTGACTTGCTGTGAATTGTATTTTTGACATTGCCAGTGGGCAATGGTTGTGTACACACACTTTTTTGTTTGCGAAGGTTTTTGGTGACTTATCCTCGTACCATTAGAAAATAACTGGAATAAGTGTTTTATAACCGCTTTGCTGTGATATTCATTGGGGTTATTGAGGATTACATACTTTACTTTGTTACTAACTTTGCATTGCATTACATGGTTCGTACCATTGGTCACTATAGCTTGTTAATGGCATGATGAAATGTGCTGTCCTTTACTGAAGTAGCATACTGCAGTAGAGTGGATTTTAGTAACCATTTCTCCTGCCTGGAAGTATCAGCTAAGTACAGTATTGAGATAATTTTAATTAATTGTAGTAGCAAGTATGGGAAGCTAGTAACAACAGTTTCAAGAAAGGGAACATTAACTAGAGGATAGAAGTTTTCGAGACATGCCCTCTCAGTCGGATGAAATGACTGGTTCGATTAAGCGCAAAGGCTCACGCCGAGGATCCAGGAAACGACGAGTACATTTTGACAACATGAACCAAAGTGATGATGAGATGAAGGAAGCATTTGCGGCTTACAAAGAACGAGAACAGCGTAGGAGGAAGTCGTTGGCTTGGCGGCCTCCCAGCATGCACCCGGAAACGGAGAGGTCGTGGGTCAACGTGTGTGCCATCGGTGTGTTTATGGTGGTTTTATCTGTAGTTGCGATTGGGATGTCGTTATATGTGAGGAATTATATGACCTGATTGTAAAATCAGATATAGGAATGGATCCAATATAATTTAGCTTGAACCCACCTCACCAAGAAGGCTGCCATTCAATTGTGGTCAGTGAACTATTACGCTGTGCATTATCAATTAGGATGTCATGAAATAAGGGGAATTTTAATATTCACACATTTCATGACCTTTTATTCCACACAGTACTGAACCAGGATTGTGAAATTGAGAACAGAACATCGTAAAGTTGACCAACATAATGCTAAACGTGGAATGGTGGTTGTGTTTTTATGCAATGGAAATTTATTGAGCGATATCACTCATTGATATGACCACATTATATGGATTATCACAGAAATATATATTTTAAGAAATTGTGTAAAGTGGCAGATTAAAATGCCACTGCTACTTCCTTGTAATTTTAACATAATGTTGTGTTTTTTCTATTGTTTCTCTTGAAACATCCATTTGATTACCCTGTTTGAAATACTCAGGTATGTCACCAGGGCGTTTGTACTGTACCAAAAATTGTGGATGTCACATACTGGATTTGGTTTATGTTCAAGCAAAAGATTATCTCAGGATTTGTAAAAATGCAATTTTAGACAGTTCTGCAGGTGTCAGCCACATAACTTTAAAAGTAAGGTAGCAAGCACCACCAATTAAACATGTTGTGAAGTGCTGCACTCAGTTTGACCCGGATTCTCAATCTGGGTCATTCAACTATTGATCGGCCAATCAAAACAGTTTTTGTTCCGTAACTAGGTCAAGCCCAAAAGATTAGTTTGCACAAGTATAGTATGTTATTTCACCCCAGTTAAATGTGGTTCCCCAGGGAGTTGACCTTCCACTAAAGAAGTAAGTTATCTCATTCTATACTCTGGAAGATAGGGGCGCCTGTATACGGGGGGGGGGGGGGGGGGGCAGGGGGTCAGCTGCCCCCTAACCTTTGTTCTATGTTTTCTTTGGAGAGAGGGTGCCCTCCTCATTTGAGCTGCCCCCTGCCCTTGTCACCTTCCGGCGCCCCTCCTAGGAGACTCAAAAGATAATGAAATGTGCAATACCAAAAAGGAAAAAAGTTAGGCAAATTGAAATTGTACTCCTGTCATATTTGCTCCAATTTGAGGAATGGATGAATGTGCTTCTGTGAGTATATTTTGGCTGACACTTGTTCTGTGTTCCACAACTGTAGATAAGGTATTTCGTAATCTAATAAAAGTAAATGTATATTTTAGGTATTCGATTGTATAGTTGTGTTTCTTTCTCCGGCATAAATCCTGGATAATTGAATTGTTTGGTATCATATTGATTGATACCAGAGAACGTTTTGTTGTGTTATGTTTTTATGAATAAAAACTAAAATTGTTAAGGTCTTGTTGAGTTTGGCTTAAACATACATATTCAATGTACTAATGTGAATGTCTCAATATTCAATTGGGGTTAATAGGGTCTTGGTATGCACACAATTAAATAAGCGTGTGCCAGGAGATGATTGATGACCTGATGAGATTTGAAAATTAAAAGTATGTTACAGCCAAATTCATTGAGTTAGAAACTACAATCTCCAGAGGACGTCATGTGAATCCAGGACTCTCATTGGTTAAAGCAATCTCTCAGCCAATTCATATGACGTCATGTGGAGTTGAGCTTTCAAGAGTATGAGATTATTTCCCAACTCAACAAAATTTGGCTGCAAGAAATATTGTTTCTGATGTTTATTGGCATCTGTGGGTGAAGACTGATCTCCACTTGGAAGCCAATTAGATGTTTTTTGAAGTAAGTAACACTGTTTTTCAAGTGTTCTTGAAACTTTGTTTGATTAATTGAAGTGCCACAACTACATAATGGGTATTAATACACTTTATTTCACATTTTTAGACAAATTAACAAAGTCCAGTTGATCTGTAATTGTTGATGTATTTCACCAGTTTGTCCTTGTCAGCTTCTAGTCCACCTGCTTCTAATTCTGAGGCTGAACAAATCTTGTAACAGGCCATGGTGGTGTCCAGTGCTCTGAAAGTTCCAAAAAATACCAAGTCAGTAGTGTTTTAAATAGTTTCTTTTTTGGCCACTGGCCAGTTGCTATGCAAATGACGATGGATACACTGGTTGGAATCTCGCTTTTGACTTATTCATTAATTTTTTTAAAATATATTTTACATGGCTTGCATCATCAGCACAGCTGTTTTGCAGATGGCCTATTAAAACAATATAATTATCAGTACAATAAAGTGTAAAATTTTTGAAAAAAAAAACCAAAAGTAAGATTCATAAAATAATTAAACTATAATGTAAAGCGTTACACAGCATATTCAAATTATATATACTAGATGGAAACTTATTTCATAACATAGCACCAACATTTCCAAAAAACCAACATAATGCTAGAAGTAGAATGGTGGTTGTGTTTGTATACCTCTTAGCAAACTGACTAGATACACATGGCACATATACATTTACATCACCATCCATTACAATATCGTCCACTAAACAGGTGTATGCCCTTATACATGTTGTCGGTGCCCCCTAACAATCAAACATATTTTATTAGATTGCACCCACTTACAACGCATTAGAAGACCTCTGTTTCAAGCTACTACCTTACAACATCTCTTTACTAGATATCCAACCCAGACAATTATTGATTTTTTATATGCTTCTGGTTTCTACTACCAAATATAGATAATCAATCTTAACCTAGAGAGCCTCTACATAGCCCACTCAGGTACTGATGAGGCGTTAAACAATAACTCACACACACACACATGCCCTTATACATAAGAGTAATGATGTAACATTGACATCTTTGCTTGACATGCATTAGATTGTCCCTTGCCGTATCTCAATTCTTGTCACATTTAATGCTTTGACCATTACTAACTTATTGTCATGAGTTGCACTGACCTGCACATGTCATACATAGAAGGGGCATTTTCCTGTAAATCTTCTCCATTTGCTACACAGGATTTCGTTTCTGCTACACAAGATGGCTCCTCTTGCCTTCTGTTGAAGTTTTCGTCAAACAGTCTGAATGCTCTGCACTGATTTTTTGAAAAAAGAAGAAGATGAAATTAGCATAATATATTATTATATATAATACTAAACTATACATCAACTGATATATTAATATAGATAGCACCATAGGGATGTATTTCTTGATTAGAAGTTAGGGCTCTATAACTTGGAGATAACCTCTACCTTGGTATGTGTAGATAGATAGATATGGAAAGTAAAGCCCTCTAAGGCAACTTCTTACCACTATCGATCGTTGATTGATGAGGTGAGAGAGAGAAGGAGCCACCCATGTTACACATTTACCCCATGGGTGGGATCTTTTACTTGCCTCCACATAGACACTGAGTACAAGGGTGTATAGGTTTTAATTCTGGCACTTTTGTGTCACATTGTTATCGTAGGTTTAAATCAATGAAAATAATTTAGTATGGAAAATGTAATTGCTTAATATTTCTCAGTTTTAAGGCCTGTTCAGTGATAATTTGCAGTTAAAAAAATTCTAAGGTGGCCCGATAATCTAATGTAAAAAAAAACCCCCAAAAACATTTTGACATGTAATGGGTCCATTATGTACAGTAATAGTCGTATCTCATCCTTATGTCTGCCTTCAGCCTCTACTCAGCCCAAACAAGGTGCTGATAAGGCGTTAAACACTTATACACACCAGTAGCATTGAGACAACAGGCAATATAAAAAATATAAAAATAAAGACTAAATAATTAATAAAGTAAAAAAGGACTTACCTGCATAGAGCACAAAACAAGACTGAGAACTATGAGTGAATAAAAACCCTTCATGATGTTGAATCGAACACTGACCAAATAAGATCGTTGATGGCTCACTACCTCGGCACTTTATATACTCTGAACTAATTGATTGAAGTGTTAGAATTATCACCCCATCAGTGCTTTGATTGTACAAATATGTGAACTAAATGGTCAGGGTAGTCACTTAAGCTGTCAAAATGTCAATCATTGTCCATTGAATTAACAATAGGGGTGGCAGAAATTGATGACATAGCTTTCATTACATTGGCTAAAATGATAATGATGATTGTAATTGGCAGATTAACTTTGTCAGGGCATGTCAAAAACGCCTAGCAAGAGTATTAAGTGATAAGCTTTTGTGCTTGTTGTATAGTGAATTTGCAGGAAATTAAATATATGCCACCATAGAGCTGTGCTATGTTCCTCAAACTTTATAAACTCAAAAGCAAAAGAATGCAACAACAAAACCATAACGTGTGTAATGACCCGGGTTCAATCCCAGGCCTGGTCAACCTTTCATGAGCATCATCTCAGCTGGATGTCGTTCGGATGAGACGTTAAATTGGCAGTCCCTTGTACTCAGTGTTTATGCTGAGGCAAGTAAAAGATCCCACCCATGGGGTAAATTTGTAATGTGGGTGGACTCTTTCTCTCTCTCGCCTCATCAATCAAATTTTGATAGCAGAAAAACTTGCCTTAGAGGGCTGCACTTCCGCACTTCCCCTATCTATCTATCTATCTATCTATCAATCAATTAATATATAATTTGTTATTTAAAGAGGCCTAAGGTGGTTATTTGCTTCACAAAAATTCACCCTAATATGACAATTCTTTGGGTCTCTAAGGTCTTGTTTATCACATTGGCCATGTTTAAAAAAAAATTACCCACACCTTACACCAGAAATGAAAGAATCGTGTGAAAGCCTTCAAAAATTTGATTGAAAGACAGAAAGTGGAGACTAAATTTTCACACAGAAAAAAAAACTGATTAAAAAAAAATTGTGGAACCACACACTAACAACATGCTCATGCCTGAGAAATATTGTTGTGTATAAAATGTGTAAGTTCAACAAAGATAGAGCTTTGCTTATGCTGAGAGAGTGTGACCTCTATATTTATAGTCTTGACCAATGTCAAGATCAGAACTGACTCAAAAACAGTGAGTCTTCCATTAAGTAAAAGTTACAATTTACACTGGCCAAATGTGGCTAAATTCTATTGGTATTACTTTGCATACAGTCTTTCACTGGATATTACATTCTATGTTCATACATGCATGATGCTATCATAATAATGGTTACATGCTTAAGACCTTAAGTTAAGGCACATGATTCTTAACTAACCTTTCATGCATGTTCTAACCTTATACAATCCTTAAATGTAAGTTTCATCCAATTTCAGTTCCTTCTAAGTTTAATGTAATATATTCTTTAAATATATATGAATATAGTGTTTAAGCTTTTATACATAAATATATAAATGAATAACATGACCTTAATAATATAAGTAATATAATTATATGAAGTATTTCAAATACTTATATATTTAGAAGTGCTATATTTAACCCATAAGTAATGTTAAGTACTCATAAATATCATAAGTAATGTAACTAATATATAACACATATGATTAGCCTATGTGGCATAATAACATGCAAGTAATACCTTGTACATGCAGTAAGTTTACTTTTGTATATGATTAATAAATATGAATTGTATTTCATAATAATTGTGAATTTGAATTTATATTAAAATTGCAATAAAAATACATGACAATATGATGTCTAAACTGTTAGAATCACATTTTCACAGATAGCAATGTTGATGAATACATACTCCTTTGTTTCTTATTTCTTGTACATTTGTTTGGCTACATACAATATATATAATATATATTATTATATTATTATTAGCTACCTTACTTACAACTCCACGCCCTCGAAGGTCCTGGGCCTCCACGCGGCGAGGGTGGAAACACTTGGGGTGAAGTCCTCTATCCCCAGTGGCTAAAACAGGACCGTGCGCATTGCACAAGCTGCTCCAGCTTTACAGGAGGGTGTGTCCCCTACCATACAGGGGAAACAAAAATGAATATGTCCGAATCGACAATTTCAGACCGGCTCGCACGTCCCCCGGGTGAACAAGGTGCGCGTCCCTCAGCGGTAAACCAGGCTGAGGTCGAAAAATTGGCTACTGGTTCCAGACAAAGTAAACGTTTCCGCTCATCTACAGATGATGCCAATCCAAGTACAACTTATGATGTTATATCTACGCCATGGCCTAAGTTTCTTGTTGTTACTGGCAGTGACGATGGGTTTTCCCGTCTCTCAGCCATAACAATTTGTCGAACGTTGAAAGAAAGTATTGGTTTCGTTGAAAATACGAGAAGGCTCAGGAGTTCATCCTTGCTGGTGCAGGTTGCCCACAAGGACCAATCGTTAAAATTGCTGGAGCTGAGGGCCTTTGTGGGTACCCCTGTAAAGGTGGAGCCCCATCGGTTCTTCAACTCTTGCAAGGGGGTTGTGACATCTCATGAGAGCAGTCTCTGCTCCGATGACGAACTGAGGGACTGGCTGAATGACTACAATGTCATCCACATTCACCGCCAGCCCCCCAGATATTCACGACAGCTACTGACTCTGACCTTTGATGGCACAGTGTTGCCTGATAGGGTCAGCATAGGGTTCGAGTGGTGTAGGGTACGTCCCTACATCCCGAACCCAAAACGATGTTATAATTGCCAGCGATTTGGCCATTTTAGCGGCTCCTGCCGCGCCAAAGCAACCTGCGCCAATTGTGGGTCACGGGAACACGTTCATTCCCGTGACTCACCATGTCAGAAACAGTCATATTGTGTTAATTGTGGAGGTGATGGGCCAGCCTATCACCGTGGCTGTCCCAAATGGCAGCTAGAGAAAGAGATCCTGAAGTTAAAGACCACCAAGGATATCTCCTTTCCCCAAGCACGCCGTATAGCTGAACAGGCTGCTGGGGCAAGTTATGCCTCAGTCCTGTCTCAGATGGCTGGACCTAGATCTCCTTCACCCAGATCATCGCCCAGGCGAAGGATTGACCTAGATCCTAATTATAATTATTCCAAGGCAGGGCAAAGCTTGCAGAAACATAAACCAGAATCTAAGACTTCACAGGCAGACGATCACCTCGCAAGAATAAAGCAGCATGCTATAGATGTCGGAAAAGGACATCTTGTAGCTCCATCGGTTAGTGCGTCACAACTTAGTGTACCCTCACAGGGTGCACCTTCCGGCGTTGAGTCGGAAGAGATACACCAGCCGATGGAAGAGGAGGCAGGGACTACCACCATCCCTAGGCCTCAACGGGAGGGGGCAATTGATAAAAGATCAATTGTTCCCAAAAGACCCCCCCTCATCAGAAAAACACTAGAAAAATCTAGTGCATTGAGCTTCATAACACCACCATCTAAGCATGGTGGGGCCCTCAAAAAGATCTTAACACCAAAAGAGGCAGCGACTTTGAAGAAAAAGTGAATATTCATACAAATTCATACCATGCACTACAGATTTTACTATGATAATATTAAACTCTTTTAACTAATTCATGGACAGTATCATTCAGTGGAACTGTCGAGGTTTCAGAGCCAACTTCGATGAAATAGGTTGCATGGTCCAAGACTTAAACCCTAGTGTTTTCTGTCTACAGGAAACATTTCTGAAACCTCCAAATAGTTTTAAACTGAGAAACTATCATATGTATAATACATATGGCAATATTGCCCACGATAGAGCCACTGGTGGCTCATCAATTTTAGTTAAAAATGGCATCATTCATACCCATATTGCTCTTAACACTAACCTTCAGGCTACAGCAGTTCGTCTGAACCTGAATAAAACATTCACCATATGTTCCTTATATATTCCTCCACCCTTTCACCTTACAGCCAGTGATTTGCATAACCTTTACAATCAACTGCCTGAACCGCGTCTTATCCTAGGAGATTTTAACAGCCATAACCAATTGTGGGGAAGCACTTCCCACAACAACAAAGGAAAAACCATTGAAGATTTTCTCAATGACCACACCCTTTGCTTGTTCAATGATGGTTCACCTACATATCTTCACCCAGGTCATGGAACATTTTCAGCGATAGACCTTAGTATATGTGATCCAGCGTTATTTCTGGAATTTGAATGGAGAGTATTAGAGGACACTCACGGCAGTGATCACTTTCCTATTGTCCTACAAAACGTAGAAGGTACAAGAGAAGTGGGTCAACTCCGATGGAAGTTGCATAAAGCGGATTGGACCTCCTTCGAAAAGCACTGCTTAGAAACAATTACTATGTCTCATTATAGGAATTGTAATAATCTCGTTGAAGATTTTACTGATGATATTACTGATATAGCCAATAAAACAATACCGATGACAAAAAATAATTCTAAACGTAGTGCAAGACCTTGGTTTGATGACGAAGTAAGAGAAGCTATTAAAAACCGTAAGAAAGCCCTCAGAATTTTTAAATCACGGCCGACCATCAACAATCTGAATAATTTTAAGTGCCTGAAAGCCAAAGCGCGTAGAATTGTCAGGCAAAAAAAACGTAGTTGCTGGAGAGACTATGTCTCCAGACTCACTGAAAGAACACCTAGCAATAAAGTCTGGAAAATGATTAAGAAGATTGAAGGAAAGAACCTAGCTTCGCATGTAAGCATTCTAGAAGTGAATGGAGAACATCTCTCCTCACCAGAACAAATATCAAACGGGTTAGGAGAACAGTTTGCATACAACTCCTCATCGGAGAACTATACGAGAGAATTTCAATGTTATAAGGCTCAAGCTGAGAGATTAACCCTAAATATACAGTCTGATAACAGCGAAGATTATAACTCCTACATCACCTTAGAAGAACTTCAGAAGGCCATCTTAAAAGCGACTGACTCTGCAACAGGCCCTGATAATATACATTATCAAATCTTAAAACACCTACCTCAATCCTCTTTAAAAACATTACTGTATATCTTTAATCAAATTTGGGAGAAGGGATGTCTTCCATCCCTGTGGAAACAAGCCACGGTCATCCCAATTCCCAAGCCGGGGAAGGATCATAGTGATCCTCTGAATTATCGACCAATAGCCTTAACCAGTTGTCTATGTAAGACAATGGAGCGAATTGTTACTGATAGACTGGTTTGGTTCTTGGAGTCGAACCAGCTTATTACAGAGTTCCAATCTGGATTTCGCCGTCACAGGAGCACATTAGATCATTTAGTCAGACTGGAAACTTATGTTAGAGATGCTTTCATTAACAGAGAACACGTAGTAGCCATATTCTTTGACCTAGAAAAAGCTTATGACACTACATGGAAATATGGAATAATGAAAGATCTCCACGACTTAGGGCTTCGAGGTCGCCTTCCAGTTTTCATCGGATCCTTCCTACAGGATCGCTTCTTTAAGGTCCGAGTGGGATCAACGATGTCAAGCCCCTACTCTCAGGAGAATGGAGTCCCTCAGGGTAGTATTCTCTCGCCCACCCTCTTTAACGTCAAAATCAACAGTATAGTAAATTCCATCTCAGAAAATCTCATGTCGTCCCTATATGTTGACGATTTCCTCATTGCATATCGTTCCAGATATATGCCAACCATAGAACGACAACTCCAATGAAATTTGAATAGGATTCACAAATGGTCACTCGAAAATGGCTTCAAGTTCTCTAAACAGAAGACAGTTTGTCTGCCTTTCTATTATTTACGATCAAACCATCCAGATCCATCACTAATAATTGACAACTGTCAAATAAAAGTGGTGAATGAAACAAAATTTTTGGGTGTACTCTTTGACTCCAAATTGTCTTTCATTCCGCATATCAAAGCACTGAAAGCAAAGTGCCTGAAATCAATGAACCTCCTTAAAGTAGTGAGCAAATATAATTGGGGTGGGGACACAACGGTCCTCCTTCGTCTCTATCGAGCAATTACTCGTTCTCGACTTGATTATGGTACTGTGGTATATGGCTCCGCCAGACCATCTTATCTAAAATGCCTGAATTCTGTACATCATCAAGGGTTGCGACTAAGCTTAAGAGCTTTTCGTACATCTCCTGTAGAGAGCTTATATGTACTGGCAGGGGAACCTCCACTTTCCCTTCGTCGTAGCAAGTTATCCATGCAATACATACTAAAAGTAGCTTCAACTCCAACAAATCCAACCTATGATGTTATATTTCATCCAAAATACATGCATCATTATGAATCTCGTTCAAACGCCATTCGACCACTGGGATTACGCATGAAATTCTACCTTGAGGCTGCAAAAATTGATACTACAATCATTGCTGAGACGGAAGTACCACCCATTCCGCCATGGATTCTCCCAGTCCCGAAAGTTATACTGGATTTGGCAGAGCTTAAGAAAAGCGAAACCAATCCGGTAGACTATCAAAACCTATTTTATAGTATAAGGTTTAGATACGAATCGTACAAATTTCTATACACAGATGGCTCAAAAATGGAAAGACGAGTAGGCTGTGCAGTCACTTCTTATAAAACCGTTATAGCTGAATGTCGTCTTCCAGACCACTGCTCAATATACACTGCAGAATTAACAGCTATTTACCTTGCCTTAAAGAACATCGAGGACTCAGAATCAGATCGTTATGTTATCTGTTCTGATTCCAAATCTGCTCTTCAAGCAATCCAAAATAAACAACTTGATAACCCTGGGATCTTAGATGTTCTGATTAAGTATTTCTATCTTCACGAGCCCTCGAAGGTCCTGGGCCTCCACGCGGCGAGGGTGGAAACACTTGGGGTGAAGTCCTCTATCCCCAGTGGCTAAAACAGGACCGTGCGCATTGCACAAGCTGCTCCAGCTTTGCAGGAGGGTGTGTCCCCTACCATACAGGGGAAAAAAAAATGAATATGTCCGAATCGACAATTTCAGACCGGCTCGCACGTCCCCCGGGTGAACAAGGTGCGCGTCCCTCAGCGGTAAACCAGGCTGAGGTCGAAAAATTGGCTACTGGTTCCAGACAAAGTAAACGTTTCCGCTCATCTACAGATGATGCCAATCCAAGTACAACTTATGATGTTATATCTACGCCATGGCCTAAGTTTCTTGTTGTTACTGGCAGTGACGATGGGTTTTCCCGTCTCTCAGCCATAACAATTTGTCGAACGTTGAAAGAAAGTATTGGTTTCGTTGAAAATACGAGAAGGCTCAGGAGTTCATCCTTGCTGGTGCAGGTTGCCCACAAGGACCAATCGTTAAAATTGCTGGAGCTGAGGGCCTTTGCGGGTACCCCTGTAAAGGTGGAGCCCCATCGGTTCTTCAACTCTTGCAAGGGGGTTGTGACATCTCATGAGAGCAGTCTCTGCTCCGATGACGAACTGAGGGACTGGCTGAATGACTACAATGTCATCCACATTCACCGCCAGCCCCCCAGATATTCACGACAGCTACTGACTCTGACCTTTGATGGCACAGTGTTGCCTGATAGGGTCAGCATAGGGTTCGAGTGGTGTAGGGTACGTCCCTACATCCCGAACCCAAAACGATGTTATAATTGCCAGCGATTTGGCCATTTTAGCGGCTCCTGCCGCGTCAAAGCAACCTGCGCCAATTGTGGGTCACGGGAACACGTTCATTCCCGTGACTCACCATGTCAGAAACAGTCATATTGTGTTAATTGTGGAGGTGATGGGCCAGCCTATCACCGTGGCTGTCCCAAATGGCAGCTAGAGAAAGAGATCCTGAAGTTAAAGACCACCAAGGATATCTCCTTTCCCCAAGCACGCCGTATAGCTGAACAGGCTGCTGGGGCAAGCTATGCCTCAGTCCTGTCTCAGATGGCTGGACCTAGATCTCCTTCACCCAGATCATCGCCCAGGCGAAGGATTGACCTAGATCCTAATTATAATTATTCCAAGGCAGGGCAAAGCTTGCAGAAACATAAACCTGAATCTAAGACTTCACAGGCAGACGATCACCTCGCAAGAATAAAGCAGCATGCTATAGATGTCGGAAAAGGACATCTTGTAGCTCCATCGGTTAGTGCGTCACAACTTAGTGTACCCTCACAGGGTGCACCTTCCGGCGTTGAGTCGGAAGAGATACACCAGCCGATGGAAGAGGAGGCAGGGACTACCACCATCCCTAGGCCTCAACGGGAGGGGGCAATTGATAAAAGATCAATTGTTCCCAAAAGACCCCCCCTCATCAGAAAAACACTAGAAAAATCTAGTGCACTGAGCTTCATAACACCACCATCTAAGCATGGTGGGGCCCTCAAAAAGATCTTAACACCAAAAGAGGCAGCGACTTTGAAGAAAAAGTGAATATTCATACAAATTCATACCATGCACTACAGATTTTACTATGATAATATTAAACTCTTTTAACTAATTCATGGACAGTATCATTCAGTGGAACTGTCGAGGTTTCAGAGCCAACTTCGATGAAATAGGTTGCATGGTCCAAGACTTAAACCCTAGTGTTTTCTGTCTACAGGAAACATTTCTGAAACCTCCAAATAGTTTTAAACTGAGAAACTATCATATGTATAATACATATGGCAATATTGCCCACGATAGAGCCACTGGTGGCTCATCAATTTTAGTTAAAAATGGCATCATTCATACCCATATTGCTCTTAACACTAACCTTCAGGCTACAGCAGTTCGTCTGAACCTGAATAAAACATTCACCATATGTTCCATATATATTCCTCCACCCTTTCACCTTACAGCCAGTGATTTGCATAACCTTTACAATCAACTTCCTGAACCGCGTCTTATCCTAGGAGATTTTAACAGCCATAACCAATTGTGGGGAAGCACTTCCCACAACAACAAAGGAAAAACCATTGAAGATTTTCTCAATGACCACACCCTTTGCTTGTTCAATGATGGTTCACCTACATATCTTCACCCAGGTCATGGAACATTTTCAGCGATAGACCTTAGTATATGTGATCCAGCGTTATTTCTGGAATTTGAATGGAGAGTATTAGAGGACACTCACGGCAGTGATCACTTTCCTATTGTCCTACAAAACGTAGAAGGTACAAGAGAAGTGGGTCAACTCCGATGGAAGTTGCATAAAGCGGATTGGACCTCCTTCGAAAAGCACTGCTTAGAAACAATTACTATGTCTCATTATAGGAATTGTAATAATCTCGTTGAAGATTTTACTGATGATATTACTGATATAGCCAATAAAACAATACCGATGACAAAAAATAATTCTAAACGTAGTGCAAGACCTTGGTTTGATGACGAAGTAAGAGAAGCTATTAAAAACCGTAAGAAAGCCCTCAGAATTTTTAAATCACAGCCGACCATCAACAATCTGAATAATTTTAAGTGCCTGAAAGCCAAAGCGCGTAGAATTGTCAGGCAAAAAAAAACGTAGTTGCTGGAGAGACTATGTCTCCAGACTCACTGAAAGAACTCCTAGCAATAAAGTCTGGAAAATGATTAAGAAGATTGAAGGAAAGAACCTAGCTTCGCATGTAAGCATTCTAGAAGTGAATGGAGAACATCTCTCCTCACCAGAACAAATATCAAACGGGTTAGGAGAACAGTTTGCATACAACTCCTCATCGGAGAACTATACGAGAGAATTTCAATGTTATAAGGCTCAAGCTGAGAGATTAACCCTAAATATACAGTCTGATAACAGCGAAGATTATAACTCCTACATCACCTTAGAAGAACTTCAGAAGGCCATCTTAAAAGCGACTGACTCTGCAACAGGCCCTGATAATATACATTATCAAATCTTAAAACACCTACCTCAATCCTCTTTAAAAACATTACTGTATATCTTTAATCAAATTTGGGAGAAGGGATGTCTTCCATCCCTGTGGAAACAAGCCACGGTCATCCCAATTCCCAAGCCGGGGAAGGATCATAGTGATCCTATGAATTATCGACCAATAGCCTTAACCAGTTGTCTATGTAAGACAATGGAGCGAATTGTTACTGATAGACTGGTTTGGTTCCTGGAGTCGAACCAGCTTATTACAGAGTTCCAATCTGGATTTCGCCGTCACAGGAGCACATTAGATCATTTAGTCAGACTGGAAACTTATGTTAGAGATGCTTTCATTAACAGAGAACACGTAGTAGCCATATTCTTTGACCTAGAAAAAGCTTATGACACTACATGGAAATATGGAATAATGAAAGATCTCCACGACTTAGGGCTTCGAGGTCGCCTTCCAGTTTTCATCGGATCCTTCCTACAGGATCGCTTCTTTAAGGTCCGAGTGGGATCAACGATGTCAAGCCCCTACTCTCAGGAGAATGGAGTCCCTCAGGGTAGTATTCTCTCGCCCACCCTCTTTAACGTCAAAATCAACAGTATAGTAAATTCCATCTCAGAAAATCTCATGTCGTCCCTATATGTTGACGATTTCCTCATTGCATATCGTTCCAGATATATGCCAACCATAGAACGACAACTGCAATTAAATTTGAATAGGATTCACAAATGGTCACTCGAAAATGGCTTCAAGTTCTCTAAACAGAAGACAGTTTGTCTGCCTTTCTATTATTTACGATCAAACCATCCAGATCCATCACTAATAATTGACAACTGTCAAATAAAAGTGGTGAATGAAACAAAATTTTTGGGTGTACTCTTTGACTCCAAATTGTCTTTCATTCCGCATATCAAAGCACTGAAAGCAAAGTGCCTGAAATCAATGAACCTCCTTAAAGTAGTGAGCAAATATAATTGGGGTGGGGACACAACGGTCCTCCTTCGTCTCTATCGAGCAATTACTCGTTCTCGACTTGATTATGGTTCTGTGGTATATGGCTCCGCCAGACCATCTTATCTAAAATGCCTGAATTCTGTACATCATCAAGGGTTGCGACTAAGCTTAAGAGCTTTTCGTACATCTCCTGTAGAGAGCTTATATGTACTGGCAGGGGAACCTCCACTTTCCCTTCGTCGTATCAAGTTATCCATGCAATACATACTAAAAGTAGCTTCAACTCAAACAAATCCAACATATGATGTAATATTTCATCCAAAATACATGCATCATTATGAATCTCGTTCAAACGCCATTCGACCACTGGGATTACGCATGAAATTCTATCTTGAGGCTGCAAAAATTGATACTACAATCATTGCCGAGACGGAAGTACCACCCATTCCGCCATGGATTCTCCCAGTCCCGAAAGTTATACTGGATTTGGCAGAGCTTAAGAAAAGCGAAACCAATCCAGTAGACTATCAAAACCTATTTTATAGTATAAGGTTTAAATACGAATCGTACAAATTTCTATACACAGATGGCTCAAAAATGGAAAGACGAATAGGCTGTGCAGTCACTTCTTATAAAACCGTTATAGCTGAATGTCGTCTTCCAGACCACTGCTCAATATACACTGCAGAATTAACAGCTATTTACCTTGCCTTAAAGAACATCGAGGACTCAGAATCAGATCGTTATGTTATCTGTACTGATTCCAAATCTGCTCTTCAAGCAATCCAAAATAAACAACTTGATAACCCTGGGATCTTAGATGTTCTTATTAAGTATTTCTATCTTCACGAATACAAAGACATAGTATTCTGCTGGATTCCTGGACACGCTGGCATTGAAGGGAATGAAAAAGCAGACCTGGCAGCAAAAAGGGCTCTTACAAAAGAGATAACTGATTTTACCATTCCATACACTGATTTTAAAATGACTATAAAATCTTTTATCATGTCTTGCTGGCAAAGACAATGGAATGAATGTAATAACAACAAGTTGCATTCAATCTTACCTTGCATTCAAAATAAAATACCGAGTAGGTTCAATACTCGCAAAGATCAAGGAATATATCACAGATGCCTCATAGGACATTCAAGACTTACACATTTACACCTTTTAGTCAATGAACCGGCACCGGTATGCCAGAGTTGTCGGCGCCCCCTAACAATCAAACATATTTTATTAGATTGCATCCACTTACAACGCATTAGAAGACCTCTGTTTCAAGCTACTACCTTACAACATCTCTTTACTAGATATCCAACCCAGACAATTATTGATTTTTTATATGCTTCTGGTTTCTACTACCAAATATAGATAATCAATCTTAACCTAGAGAGCCTCTACATAGCCCACTCAGGTGCTGATGAGGCGTTAAACAATAACTCACACACACACACACACTATCTTCACGAATACAAAGACATAGTATTCTGCTGGATTCCTGGACACGCTGGCATTGAAGGGAATGAAAAAGCAGACCTGGCAGCAAAAAGGGCTCTTACAAAAGAGATAACTGATTTTACCATTCCATACACTGATTTTAAAATGACTATAAAATCTTTTATCATGTCTTGCTGGCAAAGACAATGGAATGAATGTAATAACAACAAGTTGCATTCAATCTTACCTTGCATTCAAAATAAAATACCGAGTAGGTTCAATACTCGCAAAGATCAAGGAATATATCACAGATGCCTCATAGGACATTCAAGACTTACACATTTACACCTTTTAGTCAATGAACCGGCACCGGTATGCCAGAGTTGTCGGTGCCCCCTAACAATCAAACATATTTTATTAGATTGCAGCCACTTACAACGCTTTAGAAGACCTTTGTTTCAAGCTAATACCTTACAACATCTCTTTACCAGATATCCAACCCAGACAATTATTGATTTTTTATATGCTTCTGGTTTCTACTACCAAATATAGTTAATCAATCTTAACCTAGAGAGCCTCTACATAGCCCACTCAGGTGCTGATGAGGCGTTAAACAATAACTCACACACACACACTAGATATCCAACCCAGACAATTATTGATTTTTTATATGCTTCTGGTTTCTACTACCAAATATAGATAATCAATCTTAACCTAGAGAGCCTCTACATAGCCCACTCAGGTGCTGATGAGGCGTTAAACAATAACTCACACACACACACTTACAACTCCACATCATATCCAGATGTTTAAATTAACTGTAATAATAGCTCGCTAACCAGCCCCTTGTGGCGAACATCAAGTTGCATTGAACTTCTTAACAAATGATAATTTCGCTGCAAAAAAAAACAATATACTTTTAAGTCAATTTGTCCTTGTAATTCCTTTGTGTATTTGCTTCGTTATTTTGCCACATCTTTTCGTAGCAAACGAGTCAGAAATGCAGATACTTTTCGCCCATTCAATAAAAGCACCAGCACTTTTAAAGCAGTTTGTTAAAAACAAGCTAATTTACAACCACTTCACCAATGGTAACAATTGCGGCAAATTAGTGAAGTCAATATTGCAAACAGCTTGTTAGGTTGAATAGAATTCACATTGTTACTGCTGCAATACCTGGCAAAAACCTTCTCAAAATTGTGGAAACAGAGAATTAACACTGTGCTGTCACCTCCAAGCCCGGCGGCCTTATTAAGGACATTCTTTGCTAGATAGGCTGTGTATTGACTTAAGAAATATTCTCTAAAAATACAAGATAAATTGATTCATATTTTTTAAGTTTAGGCCATTTTTCTGAATTACGTGCTTGTCAGAACAAAAAATGCTTAAACTCAGCACAAGAACAGCTAATTATTCTGGAATTTCATTGTTAGACATTTAATACTATAACCAAGCTTATAGACTATAACATGTACATAATCAGGTAGCTTGGCTTTGAGATGACAGCACACAGTTCTCAACCATCAATCATGGGTTAAGTTTCTATGTATTAGTCGTACAGAAGTTTGTAACTTTGATTACCATGTAATCTGACCATATACCACTTTAAATAAATTATACATACATACATAGTTATATCCCTCATAGTCGGGAGTTAACTAACATTTTGTTGGTTATATCTTGAAGGCGGAGGGATATAAGCAACACAAATGTTAGTTAACTCCCGACTATGAGGGATAGAACTAACTTATGCATTGGGCATTTTTACTAAATTTGTTATATCGCTTGTTTTGTTTTCATGACTTTATTACACAGAACAAGTTCAGTTTGCACTCAGGAGGAAGTTAACTGACATTTTCGTTGGTCATCGCCCACTCAGAACAATAGGAAAACAGTCCAAGTGGAGTATAAAGGCCATTATTCTGAACGCTTCAATAGATATCTATAATAAAAGACCCCACTCATCAGATAGATCCATCAAACAATGTGGACAATCTTTTTTATGTCATAATTATTCTCGCCTCTGGCAGCTAAGCTGGTCACTGACTGAGCCTCAGCTCTGTAGCACAAAGACAGTGGCACAGAATATCCTGAAATATTAATATAGCGCAAGTCATGCTTCAAGCATTTTCACAATGTCAAAGTGTCTCTCATTTTAGTTCGCTGGCTGTGTCAGCTCCACAGCGACATTTGCCAGTGGAAAAATGGGATTCAATGCTTGATTTCTTTTTGTTACCTGTCAGTAATGGGTTTATGATCATCAATTATTACTAGGATATGCAATTTTCCCCTTTTATAAAAAAAAAAACTCCTATTTCACCTGATTAGCTTTAGGCTTTATGCGTGTGTTCTTCAGAGTGTATTTTTTTCCTATTTAACTATGGAAGAAAGTTTCTGACTTCTTTTATTCAATCTGCAGTGTAGAGAACCTATTGATGTGTTACTAATTCTACGAAACTTGTTAAGCTTTTGCTTGTATAATATCAACCTCAAGATAATTATGAAATTTGACAAGCTGGTTATGAAATTTGACATATTGGTTTGTGGGCTTTCAAATACCTTATGCATTTATTATCAGTGTGTAGAAAATCATTGAATCACTCTAAGCTTGAATACTGCACAAATAAAGGGATGAATTGAGTGTAGAAAACACCACATAATGCTGCCCATTCAACTTAAACTTTTGTCTGTTTCATACTGGAATTTCCAATGGCATTCATACCAAGACTCTTTGAATTTTTTTACGTTATTCTATATACTTGTTACACTTTATGAATGCTAAATGAATAATGTAGACTATCCCCATGCAAGGACACGAACTCCAAAGTAGTCGGTGGTAACGTGTACGACAAGTCATTTTAACACCATTTACAATAATTTCATTGTTAATATCTTTCTTATTCACTAATTTTCCTGTTATCTTATTCAGAGTAGCCCATAGCTTTTTTGCATCATTCATATTTCTTTTAATCAAGTCATTATAGTAAACAAATTTAGCTTTCTTTCTTAAAGTATTGTACATATTGCGATATTTCTTATAGGTCTTAAATTCATTACTATCCCTTGGTTTCGATGGGCGCGGGCCTAGCTCAGAGGTAGCGCTCTGGGCTTCCAACCGCTGGATCCCGGGTTCAATTCCCGGTCGAGCCTAAGTTGGATGGCTGTTTCATCCTTCGTCTCATTGCCATGGTCTCTGCCTGTCCTAATTAGCCCAACTGGTGCAGAAATACAGGACGTAAAGCCCTAATCACCCACCCACCCTTGGTTTCGATACAACTTTCTTATATAAGGATAAACATTTTCGGGAAGACACCAGAAGCCCTTGTGACATCCATTTAGCTTTCATAGTACATTTAGAAACATCAAAGGTAATTTTCTTTTCTGGTGCATAATAGTACATCACTTTTTTTATTTCTTTTCTCAAGAATTCACAACTATCATCCAAATTCATGTCATAAAGTATCTGCCAATTTCGATTGAACAGACTGGCATTCATATTACGTAATACAGAATCAAAAATTCTTCGAACATAAACCGTTTGATAATGATTTACCTTAAGCAAATTTTCTTTAATGATTGTCAGACACATAAAGTGATCCGATATGTCAGTCCTAATGATATGAGATTTAACATTTTTATATAATTCCAAATCTACATAGATGTTGTCAATAAGTGTTGCACTATTATGCGTAACTCTAGTTGGTTTGTAAATGGTAGGTATAATGCCATTATTCACATTAATTTCCAAAAATTTCATTGTATTAACATGTACATTAATTTTAAGATAGTCCAAGTTCTGGTCTGTTCCGATAATTATTTTCTTTTTTTCTAGCCTAATTTTTGAGATACACACAAAAAATTCCAAACAATGTGACTTGATACATAAAACATTCAATAAGTATTCTATTAAACACAATTAAAATAACACAGAAAATTACAAATTCATAAATTATGCATAATTGAGAAAAATCAAAGTTTTTTGTGCAGTTGCAGTTATGTAACCGAATTAACATCAGTATTTTCAAAAAACATTTTTCAAAAGCAATTATAGTTATTTTGTTTAATAATTTAATTGGTGTGCATTTGAAGATATTTCACACACTCAATGGGACAGCCTTGAATTTCTTCATACAGGACATCTCTATAGAAGTGGTCAAGTTAAATCGGACTGGAGTGCCCTCTTGTGATGAACCATACATCACAGTTTTCTCACTAAGCACCATGCTGCTGCTCCCTCTGGTTGCTTCTGGGACAACTGAACATCGCAGGTTTGCAATGCCTCTTGATGGTGCATCCAAGTGCCGCATTTCAAAGAAAAGAGTCATTCACAGAAAAAAAGAAATTATGTGGCATCAGCACCAAAGGCTGATTTTTATCATTGAAGTATCAGTTGTGCATGTGTTCTTATTGTAATGACTATTGTAATCGTTTGCTTGCACATTAAAAATTAGTGTACCTAGTCATTAAAAATATGTAAAAAGACCTGAGTATTGGTTTAGTTTTTTTTATTTAATGATGCAAGAGAGTAGTACAGAGTACAGATGTACTGTTAAAACAAAATTAATTGCAGTTATGAGCCAGATTAGATAGCACAGATGTGACTAAGGATTGTTATACACTAATGAACTTTAAAAATGCATAGGTAAAACATGTTGTACAAACCCGCAGTTATGCGTTTTTAAAGTCCATTAGTGTATACATATATATCTGTTCTAAAGAGATCTAAGGTGTATATCTTGGTATATTACATGTGGGTGTCTTATTACACTTACTATAATAAATCAAATTGTAGTACAGTCAAAAGCACATATATGATTTTTTTAATATGCAATAATCCTGCACACTTGCCATGTGTGAGAACCGCTGATACCTTCAAAACGTGGCTCACGAAGGACCATGACAATGATTTCAGCGCAGTGCCTATTGACCACTTTAAAGGTGCACTGCAGCCGACCACGTACTTGTTCCTCAACAACCAGGGGGAGCTGGCGCATGCTTTTTGCCAAGAAGACTGTCATGTAAGTTTCATCACAAGAGGGCACTCCTTTCAAGTTAAACTTGAGGTGATCAAAATGATTTTTATTGACATTCAGACTCATAGATATTCCCATTGCTGTTGGAATTACCTAGAAAAAAAATGTAGTCGTTAAAGTGATAGTTTCCTTGCGGACATTCAGACTTTGATGAACAAGTCTTTCGACCAAACACTAGTTACAGCAGTGATTTTGATAGACCTGTGTGTTTGCTGTTTCCAATATACACATGTATTTATTTACTTTTGCGTCTCAAATTGACTGATTTTAATGAATACATGAATTTCACCGACATTTAGAGGTCACAAGACCAAAATGTCATCCAGACTTTCATTGCATAACAGTTCAAGTTACAACTGTATTTTAAGTTCAAGCAACCAAATGAGCCCACTGTCCATCTATTTTGGCTATGAAGTGAATTCAAAAGATTTTTTTTACTAATTAAATAATTAATATGAAAAAAATGATCGTTTGAATAATGTGTTACTCACATCGAGGCATGTTGTCAGGTACTTGTCATTGATGATTGAATTTGACTCAGACTCATTCACAGAATATGTCTGTAGTTGATCTGGCAGTCCTGAAGGTGGCACCACTGTAACTGTTAATTGGAATAATTAGATAATTAACTCAAATATAGAATGTCCTCAAACTACAACAAGTCTATATATTAGAGCTTTGCAATCTGTTGATGTAAATCTGACATTGATGATGCTGTGACCACTCTTAATTTTTAATTTTTATATTCATTATAATCAATACAACCGTGGTGTATGAACTTGTTCAATTCCTGCTTTGGATATAATTGAAGTGTGATTTCAGAACTGCAAATGCATTAATATATATTATAGAAGATCTGTTTTAGATGAATTTTATGTTGTCATTTATTGTAGGTACTAGGGTGTGGCTGGTGCCTGGCAAATTTGAAAATATTATCAGATCCAACCTAACCTTTTTTTGGTATTGCCTTTTGACCAAAAGGAACATGCATGTGCAGTTTCATGGAAATTGATGCATTTCTACCTGTAGCACAACTCGTGTGAAGTTTTGCACTAGTTTATAAAGGATTTTTCATTGAATTTCCACTATTTTCAGATATTACACTGGGTAAATGGATTTTTTTGCAGATTTTCATCTGGTCATGGGTTTAGTCATAAGATGTGAGATGCAGGTGCTTATGTAGTGCCCTGAACACTTCAGCAGGTTTCATCCGTGAAATGAGTGAAAAATAGTATAGAACTGTGGCATGTTTCTTCATGTTTACCATTGTTATGGAACAGAAATCCAGGTTTTTACATATATATTTCAAAATTACAGATTGATCTATATATATTACAAATACATAAAAAAAATCGCAAAATCCCAAGAATTTCAAGCTATCAGTTGAGCAGTACTACAAAATGGTTGTTACAGACCTGTATCTCTCCATTGACAATACGCATGTCTATGTAAGGAATCGGCAAAAAATTCCATTTACCCAGTGTAAAATCTGACAATAGCTTATAATTCAATAAAAAAATCATATATAAAATAGTTTAAAACTTCACGTGAGTTGTGCTATAGGTATAAATGCATCAATTACATTGAAACTGCATGTGCATGCTCCTTTGGTTAAAAGGCAATACCAAAAAAAAGGTTAGGTTGGGTTGGGGTAACTTTGGGGCAAGAGCCACACCCTAGTAGGTACTGTTATTGCTGAATGTTTTACAGACACCAAAAAATTGACAAGTTGAGTTGATGATACCACATAATTATAATTCAAGATGTGCATTGCAAACTAGATTGCCAACATTCTTAAAAAATAAAAATAAAACTCTTATGTTTACTTCCGGGAATTTTCCAGTAGACGAAAGCTGACCCATAAGAAGCCACAGATATTGAGTTGATCTTGTAGAAATCCAGTGAACCATTGTAAGAGAGTATTTCAAATTCACCCACTTGCCAACCTTGGCCTAGTTTTATCTGGCTGTCCTTCCACGATATCCAATACTTCTTGAAAGAAGTTGTGTTTTGGTAGTTCGGGTAGAATGATGTAGCCACATACATTTTTTGATTCCTGGCCATTATTCGAAGGCCTACCTTTCCATACTGTCCACTAATTACAGAGCCAGTCAGAGCCAAATGGGCATCAGTTCGACCCCTAACTTCAAATATGAAAAATTCCTGGGAATGTATGTCATATTTTACTGGGACGTAAGCAGTACTGTTTGTCAAATACAGCTCTGAAGTTAAGAATTATATATAAATAATTACAGCAATTTTGTAAAATGTAAAGTAACTAAATTTCATGATGCTTCTATGGAATCAACAGATAAAACCTCGGTGTCGTTTTAAGGGGCCTGAAATGAAGTTTTTTACTTTTCCAATTTTTTGTGCCTCATGGTGCATAAATAAATAAGTGGTATTTGAGAAAAATACAACTAGCCCCAGGCTGATATAAAGGCTGAGGAAACATCGAATTACATCAAGAACATAATTGTATTTAAGTGGCTTTGAATTGTAATTAGTTATATATTAATGTTTTCATTACATCAATGTTCAATGGCAAATTTGAGGAATGGACTATTTGATTCAATTCTTACTAGAAATGAGACTATTGAACTTTTAAATACTCTTTGCCTACAGTGATACCAATGGTGTATGATTAAAGATTATATATATATATATTAGCAGTTTAGAAAAAATACTGACCTGCGGATATTTCGTATGACATAGACACAAGCCAATGTATTAGAAGAATGCTGGTCATGGTGAAGCTTCTTGATAGAATGCCTATCGACTTGGCAGTGCTCTAAGAATTTTATGCTCCCTTTTCATTCTTAACATAAATATTTCAAAAAGACCATTAGCCAGCACAATAGGTTATTCATTTGGAAGAGAAGTTTTTGTAGCTGCTTGAATAAAAATTCAAACTGCTGCAAGATATTCTATAAGTGGGATACAATGTCAGGATATGAATGGTGGAACACACAATTGCCAAAAGAGATCATTCAGTACTTTGCCTTATGTTTGTAAAAGAATGAATTGTACGTGCTTTACAATGGTACTATGACTATAGCACGTTTGGCTTGTTTGACAACTGTATCTTGTGTCCATGGAGAAACTTATTATTGATATAAATATCACACAAATGACGGAATGGTCTTTCAACTTGCAATGTAATATTCTACGAAGACATATAGACAGCTCGACAATACAAGCCAGACAGACAGCCCAAAAGCTAGACAGACAGGCAGACAGTTTTTGATTGACTTTTATGGACCTCAGGTCTTGAAAGATCTCTCAGTGGTCTCTGTAGGAAAACACATTTAGACATCAATATAGATGCCCAGCACTGAGTGATAAGCAGTATGATGAAATGATACAGTATATATTTTATCTTGAAGAAATCTGACACCATTTATAGTCAATAAAAGACGAAAACTGGACTTAAATAATTTTAAAAAGAGATTTTATTGTTCTGAAATGTTTATGTTATGAATACATAGTAACATGTACTTAGAAATTTGTATGAATTATTATTAATTATTATCTGTTAATGTGTAGCTATTTTTAAAAACTGGAATTAAGTACTTGATCAAGAAAAGAACGTTGAGAGCGAATGACTATAAATATGATTTTGAATTGAACTTTCCCGAAAATTCTCTCGCGACATGCCCTCGAAGGTCCTGGGCCTCCACGTGGCGAGGGTGGAAACACTTGGGGTGAAGTCCTCTATCCCCAGTGGCTAAAACATGACAGTGCGCATTGCACAAGCTGCTCCAGCTTTACAGGAGGGTGTGTCCCCTACCATACAGGGGAAACAAAAATGAATATGTCCGAATCGACAATTTCAGACCGGCTCGCACGTCCCCCGGGTGAACAAGGTGCGCGTCCCTCAGCGGTAAACCAGGCTGAGGTCGAAAAATTGGCTACTGGTTCCAGACTTGGTAAACGTTTGCGTCCATCATTAGATAATGCAAATCAAAGTTCAAATAATGCAGATATATCTAAGCCTTGGCCCAAGTTTCTTGTTGTTACTGGCAGTGATGCTGGGTTTTCCCGACTTTCAGCCATAACAATATGCAGAACAATTAAGGAAAGCATTGGTTTTGTTGAAAATACGAGACGTTTAAGCAATACGTCCTTGCTGGTGCAGGTTGCCCACAGGGACCAGTCGCTGAGATTGCTGGGGTTGGAGGCCTTTGCGGGTGCCCCTGTTAAGGTGGAGCCCCATCGGTTTTTCAACTCCTGCAAGGGAGTTGTAACATCGCATGAGAGCAGTCTCTGCTCCGATGACGAACTGAGGAACTGGCTGGATGACTACAATGTCATCCACATTCATCGCCAGCCCCCAAGATATTCACGACAGCTACTCACTCTGACCTTTGATGGCACAGTGTTGCCTGACAAGGTCAGCATTGGGTTCGAGTGGTTTAGGGTACGCCCCTACATCCCGAACCCAAAACGATGTTACAACTGCCAAAGATTTGGCCATTTCAGCGGCTCCTGCCGTGCCAAACCAACCTGTGCCAATTGTGGATCACGGGAACACACCCATTCCCGTGACTCACCATGTACGAATACATCATATTGTGTTAATTGTGGAGGTGATGGGCCAGCCTATCACCGTGGCTGTCCCAAATGGCAGCTAGAGAAAGAGATCCTGAAGTTAAAGACCACCAAAGATATCTCCTTTCCCCAAGCGCGCCGTATAGCTGAACAGGCTGCTGGGGCAAGCTATGCCTCAGTCCTGTCTCAGATGGCTGGACCTAGATCGCCTTCACCCAGATCATCGCCCAGGCGAAGGATTGACCTAGATCCTAATTATAATTATTCCAAGGCAGGGCAAAGCTTGCAGAAAGATAAACCAGAATCGAAGACTTCACAGTCAGACGATCACCTGGCAAGAATGAAGCAGCATGCTACAGATGTCGGAAAAGGACTTCTTGTAGCTCCATCAATTACTGCCTCACAACTTAGTGTACCCTCACAGGGTGCACCTTCCGGCGGTGAGTCGGAAGAGATACACCAGCGAATGGAAGAGGAGGCAGGGACTACCACCATCCCTAGGCCTCAATGGGAGGGGGCAATTGATAAAATATCAATTGTTCCCAAAAGAGCTCCCCTCATCAGAAAAACACTTGATAAATCTAGTGCAATGGGCACCATAAAACCACCATCTAAGCATGGTGGGGCCCCCAAAAAGACCTTAACACCAAAAGAGGCAGCGACTTTGAAGAAAAAGTAAATATTTATACAAATTCATACCATGCATTATCGCTTTTACTATGATAATATTAAACTCTTTTAACTAACTCATGGACAGTATCATTCAGTGGAACTGTCGAGGTTTCAGAGCCAACTTCGATGAAATAGGTTGCATGGTCCAAGACTTAAACCCTAGTGTTTTCTGCCTACAGGAAACATTTCTGAAACCTCCAAATAGTTTTAAACTGAGAAACTACCATATGTATAATACATATGGCAATATTGCCCACGATAGAGCCACTGGTGGCTCATCAATTTTAGTTAAAAATTGAATCATTCATTCTCATATTCCACTTAACACAAACCTTCAGGCTACAGCAGTTCGTCTGAACCTGAATAAAACATTCACTATATGTTCCTTATATATTCCTCCACCCTTTCACCTTACAGTCAGTGATTTGCATAACCTTTACAATCAACTTCCTGAACCGCGTCTTATCCTAGGAGATTTTAACAGCCATAACCAATTGTGGGGAAGCACTTCCCACAACAACAAAGGAAAAACCATTGAAGATTTTCTCAATGACCACACCCTTTGTTTGTTCAATGATGGTTCATCCACATATCTTCACCCAGGTCATGGAACATTTTCATCAATTGACCTTAGTATATGTGATCCAGCGTTATTTCTGGAATTTGAATGGAGAGTATTAGAGGACACTCACGGCAGTGATCACTTTCCTATTGTCCTACAAAACGTAGAAGGTACAAGAGAAGTGGGTCAACTCCGATGGAAGTTGCATTAAGCGGATTGGACCTCCTTCGAAAAGCACTGCTTAGAAACAATGACTATGTCTCATTATAGGAATTGTAATAATCTCGTTGAAGATTTTACTGATGATATTACTGATATAGCCAATAAAACAATACCGATGACAAAAAATAATTCTAAACGAAGTGCAAGACCCTGGTTTGACGACGAAGTAAGTGAAGCTATTAAAAACCGTAAGAGAGCCCTCAGAATTTTTAAATCACAGCCGACCATCAACAATCTGAATAATTTTAAGTGCCTGAAAGCCAAAGCCCGTAGAATTGTCAGGCAAAAAAAACGTAGTTGCTGGAGAGACTATGTCTCCAGACTCACTGAAAGAACTCCTAGCAATAAAGTCTGGAAAATGATTAAGAAGATTGAAGGAAAGAACCTAGCTTCGCATGTAAGCATTCTAGAAGTGAATGGAGAACATCTCTCCTCACCAGAACAAATATCAAACGGGTTAGGAGAACAGTTTGCATACAACTCCTCATCAGAGAACTATACGAGAGAATTTCAATGTTATAAGGCTCAAGCTGAGAGATTAACCCTAAGTATACAGTCTGATAACAGCGAAGATTATAACTCCTACATCACCTTAGAAGAACTTCAGAAGGCCATCTTAAAAGCGACTGACTCTGCAACAGGCCCTGATAATATACGTTATCAAATCTTAAAACACCTACCTCAATCCTCTTTAAAAACATTACTGTATATCTTTAATCAAATTTGGGAGAAGGGATGTCTTCCATCCCTCTGGAAACAAGCCACGGTCATCCCAATTCCCAAGCCGGGGAAGGATCTTAGTGATCCTATGAATTATCGACCAATAGCCTTAACCAGTTGTCTATGTAAGACAATGGAGCGAATTGTTACTGATAGACTGGTTTGGTTCCTGGAGTCGAACCAGCTTATTACAGAGTTCCAATCTGGATTTCGCCGTCACAGGAGCACATTAGATCATTTAGTCAGACTGGAAACTTATGTTAGAGATGCTTTCATTAACAGAGAACATGTAGTAGCCATATTCTTTGACCTAGAAAAAGCTTATGACACTACATGGAAATATGGAATAATGAAAGATCTCCACGACTTAGGGCTTCGAGGTCGCCTTCCAGTTTTCATCGGATCCTTCCTACAGGATCGCTTCTTTAAGGTCCGAGTGGGATCAACGATGTCAAGACCCTACTCTCAGGAGAATGGAGTCCCTCAGGGTAGTATTCTCTCGCCCACCCTCTTTAACGTCAAAATCAACAGTATAGTAAATTCCATCTCAGAAAATCTCATGTCGTCCCTATATGTTGACGATTTCCCCATTGCATATCGTTCCAGATATATGCCAACATAGAACGACAACTGCAATTAAATTTGAATAGGATTCACAAATGGTCACTCGAAAATGGCTTCAAGTTCTGTAAACAGAAGACAGTTTGTCTGCCTTTCTATTATTTACGATCAAACCATCCAGATCCATCACTAATAATTGACAACTGTCAAATAAAAGTGGTGAATGAAACAAAATTTTTGGGTGTACTCTTTGACTCCAAATTTTCTTTCATTCCGCATATCAAAGCACTGAAAGCAAAGTGCCTGAAATCAATGAACCTCCTTAAAGTAGTGAGCAAATATAATTGGGGTGGGGACACAACGGTCCTCCTTCGTCTCTATCGAGCAATTACTCGTTCTCGACTTGATTATGGTTCTGTGGTATATGGCTCCGCCAGATCATCTTATCTAAAATGCCTGAATTCTGTACATCATCAAGGGTTGCGACTAAGCTTAAGAGCTTTTCGTACATCTCCTGTAGAGAGCTTATATGTACTGGCAGGGGAACCTCCACTTTCCCTTCGTCGTATCAAGTTATCCATGCAATACCTACTTAAAGTAGCTTCAACTCCAACAAATCCAACATATGATGTAATATTTCATCCAAAGTACATGCATCATTATGAATCTCGTTCAAATGCCATTCGCCCACTGGGATTACGCATGAAATTCTATCTTGAGGCTGCAAAAATTGATACTACAATCATTGCCGAGACGGAAGCACCACCCATTCCGCCATGGATTCTCCCAGTCCCGAAAGTTATACTGGATTTGGCAGAGCTTAAGAAAAGCGAAACCAATCCGGTAGACTATCAAAACCTATTTTATAGTATAAGGTTTAAATACGAATCGTACAAATTTCTATACACAGGTGGCTCAAAAATGGAAAGACGAGTAGGCTGTGCAGTCTTTTCTTATAAAACCGTTATAGCTGAATGTCGTCTTCCAGACCACTGCTCAATATACACTGCAGAATTAACAGCTATTTACCTTGCCTTAAAGAACATCGAGGACTCAGAATCAGATCGTTATGTTATCTGTTCTGATTCCAAATCTTCTCTTCAAGCAATCCAAAATAAACAACTTGACAACCCTGGGATGTTAGATGTTCTTATTAAGTATTTCTATCTTCACGAATACAAAGACATAGTATTCTGCTGGATTCCTGGACACGCTGGCATTGAAGGGAATGAAAAAGCAGACCTGGCAGCAAAAAGGGCTCTTACAATAGAGATAACTGATTTTACCATTCCATACACTGATTTTAAAATGACTATAAAATCTTTTATCATGTCTTGCTGGCAAAGACAATGGAATGAATGTAATAACAACAAGTTGCATTCAATCTTACCTTGCATTCAAAATAAAATACCTAGTAGGTTCAATACTCGCAAAGATCAAGGAATATATCACAGATGCCTCATAGGACATTCAAGACTTACACATTTACACCTTTTAGTCAATGAACCGGCACCGGTATGCCAGAGTTGTCGGTGCCCCCTAACAATCAAACATATTTTATTAGATTGCACCCACTTACAACGCATTAGAAGACCTCTGTTTCAAGCTACTACCTTACAACATCTCTTTACTAGATATCCAACCCAGACAATTATTGATTTTTTTTATGCTTCTGGTTTCTACTACCAAATATAGATAATCAATCTTAACCTAGAGAGCCTCTACATAGCCCACTCAGGTGCTGATGAGGCGTTAAACAATAACTCACACACACACGCACACTCTCGCGACATATTTCACCAGTTTGATTTTATCACACAATTTAATAAGTTCCATCTTCTTTTCTGTTATTGTTTACAGGTAATCTTATATTTAAATGTGATCATCTTATTACAGTACAAACCAATAGGACAGGGAATTAAGTGAGACAAAAATATTGCTCAAAATTTGTAAGAAATGCTGATGTGTGCATTTGGTCTACATATCAGCAGTCCTTGGTAGTAATAATTATCCATCCCTGAAAAGATATATAAAGAGAATTTCAATGTATCATTTATATTTATCAACAGCTTGCATTAAGTTAAAAATAATAATTTAAAAGGTTATATTTCTACCTACATTTCACTGAAGCTATAAAAGCAATGGAGGCCTCTCTTCAGAACGCGTTGGGGACCTGGTAAACACACAATGTCTGACATATTCATAGTGTATGGTCCGTGCTGTTCCTCCACCCAATAATGAGCCTTGTGCACAAAATACTTTATCCAAATGTCTCTTCCGACGAAATAACCATTAAGAAATAAACAACCTTTAATGATAAAAAAAAAACATTACACGCTGCTTGGCCCGATTTCACCACTGTACAGTCCGATTTTTTTTGTTAGGCCATGTTTAAACATTTAGACTTGGTTGGTAAAATCGGGCCGAAGGATTACATCACTAATTAAAAAAATTCTCCTAGATGTAAGTTTTACAATCTTCTGGAGATAAGAGATATTTTTCCTTAAGAAAAAAATATATGGAGTTCAGTGGTATAGCTAGGGTGATCCAACTGGGGGTGGGGGGGGGGGGGGGGCACCCTGTCTTATGGAGAGGCACTGCTTTGCTGCCATTTATGTAAATTAACTTCTCATGAATTTGAAACTTCTCATGAAGTTGTAACTTGGTTGACAGTTTTGTTCACACACACTTAACACAGGAGCCTGCAGTAACATTTATCTAACCTTACTTAAAGTTTATTTTCAGATTAGATAACATAAAAAACAAGTAGAAATCTATACCATGTATATATATAGTATTACATACTATAGTCAGTTTAATTATAAAATTCTTAATTATTACAAATTATAAAATACACACTTAATAATACATGTAGTAATCTACAGTGAAAACATAATCAATCCAACCCTTTCATTAAAATCTTACCACAGCTGGAAAAGCTTTCCTACCAACTGTCAGGAGTAGGTACTGAGGAGTTCGCAAACACAAATATTGGGAACAAAAGCGTATTTTGTTTATTTTATTTTTTTATTAAAAACCATAATAATATAGCCAAACATTAATGACCTTATAGGTTAACTTCAACTACCCAATACCCCTGGTGCCTGTCAGCAGCTTCAACTAGAGAAATTCCATGAAATAAATCAATGTATAGTATCATTTTTTTCCCAACTTATCATTTTTATTAACACTGACATTACATCAGTGACATTACCTATATAGGCCTAAATCTGCAATGTCATTACTTAAAAGTCTTTAAATTATCATGGTTTGAATTTTTGAAAGTTTTTTCATTTGTTTATTAACTAGGGTGTGGCCCTTGATAGCGGCAGGATTTCTGCCCTCCTGAATGTAAATATTTCAATATGTGATATTTTTGAATAAATTGTTCTGAGTTCTGAATCTGTCTAACTTGTCCAGCAAATGATATTTTCCCCCACTGCCTAAAAAGAGCTAAACTCCTTATATTTTCAGTGCTATAAAATTAATGTACTTTACGAATAATAGTCTTTTTTTCACTATTACCCAATTCGATTCCACTGAATTATTTGTGATGTTTATCCCGTGGGCGTTAAAGAATGTCGCAAACAAAACGTTTGTCATTTTGTCAGTAGCTGGCCTGGAACATTGTGAGAATAAGGTGTTGCAGCCTGTGTGGAGAGCACTTAAGGTAAATACAATTCTAACAGGTAAATTCTCTAAATAATATGACATATGTTTGAATATATTGTGATAAGGACTTAATCATACGGTTTATCTATCTATTTATGTATTTAAACAGACTCACACACAGAAATACATTTATTCTGCTGTATATCACATCAGTACATATAACGAATTCATACACAAATTAGAAATCGCCTGTAAGGCCGCAGCAGGTAGGCTACCCTGATTTATAACATGATTGATATAACATAGATTTTATAATATAATATATATTATAAATAATTTGGGGTAAAAAATTCAGGTTTTTGACGTCATGTGTATAGCAATGATGCTGGCTAAATATGGTCATAAATCTGGGTCCGCTATACTGCACTTTTTCCAATAATTTATTATAGTGCGAAAAGTAAGGTTGTCTATCTCAGGGAAACAAACAAAAAAAAGAAGCATGGCCAGGTTTCCGGACAGTGTGCAAGGGCAAATAAAGGCAGAGTGTGCAAGGGCAAATTGCCCAGTTATCATATCATGTTTTTCAGTGATGCCTGTTATTGCATACATGTTCCCTATGAACACAAATATTTCAATCTTAAATTAGGTCATATGTCATCCAAAATGGCTGCAGTCTGTTTAAACTTAAGCTTGAATGGAATATTTGCTAACAGATACCAATTTTCTTTGGAACGCCAAATATACACAACATGAATTTGTAGATATTTAAGCAAATGTTAATAATCTTAATATTTCACACCGGTGTCTCCTGAACCAATTGATCTTTAAGCATATTTTTATGCAAAAGAGTCAAAGGATTATGATACATACTACAGGCGAATTTCCAAATAATATGAAACTAGCAATCATTAAACCTCTTTATAAAGGCAAAAGTAAATTTGAAATAATAAACTACCGTCCAATCTGTTTACTCCCTGTTGTATCAAAAATACTATAGAAAATTGTCAATTTTAGAATAGTTAAGTTTCTGAAAAAATACAATGTTTTATATGAAGGTCAATATGGTTTTAGGGAAGGCCGGAGCACAACTGATGCAGTTTTAGATTTCACTGGAAATATTTTGGAAAATTTGAACTTAGGTCATTATACAATAAGCATTTTTCTAGATATGTCGAAGGCTTTCGACAGCATTAAACATGAGACACTTTTTAAGAAACTAGAATTTTATGGAATAAGAGGTAATGTTCTGCAATGGTTCAAAAGCTATTTATCTGATCGGCATATCAAAGTTAAGTATAATAATGTTTTATCTGAAAACTATGTACTATCTTATGGAACACCACAGGGGTCTGTTTTAGGGCCATTATTGTATATTATCTTAGCAAATGACTTAGTAAAATGCCTAAAGTTTTGCACTTGTATAACATTTGCCGATGATACGACTATATTTGCTTCCGGGAATAATCTGAAATACTTTTATAAAAAAGTAAATGCTGATTTAAAACGACTAGGTGATTGGTTTGCTAGTAATTCCTTGACACTCAATGTAGATAAGTCAAAATATATTATATTTAAACCAAAAAGAAAAGAAATTGATCACAATGCAATTATTCAACTTAGTGGGAAAACAATAGATAGGGTGAAAGATATTAAATTTTTAGGATTAATAATAGATGAAGCATTAGATTGGAACCTACAAGTAAAAAGTGTATTGACAAAAATGATTGCTGGGAATTACAGCCTTAACATGACAAAAAATATTCTCCCATCAAGTACTAAATTATTGATATATTTTGCCAATGTTCATAGCCATTTAATATATGCCTTAAGTGTTTGGGGACCAATGTTGAAATTAGGAGAATTAAATAAAATTAGGAAACAGCAGAACAAATCAGTTAGGTTAATATTTAATGTTAGTAATAGAACCAGATTATCGGAGTATTATAGGAAAGGAAACATTTTAGTTGTCCAAGATTTGATTAAATTGTCCCTGTTGAAAATTTCTTATAAGTTTATTAATGGAACATTACCTCTGAGAATTGCCAATCTTTTTGATATCGCTAATCACGACTATAACACAAGAAATAGAAATAATATGAGAGCACCCCACCATACTATAGTTCAATACAATAGATGTTATTTAGCTCAAGCTCCACATTTATGGCTTCATCTCACTGATCAATTGAAAGAAATAGGTAACATAAAGACATTCGCAAAAAATTATATAAAAATCACGACAACTAGTTATTAATGTGGTAAATTGCTTCGTTTGTTTTATTGTAAATGTCAAAAACTGGTATGATTCTTGGTTTTGTAAGAAGATAAAATTTGTGTATAATTTGATAATGATATTATCATGATGTGTTTTTTCAGTGTTATTTGGGAAAAAAATGTTATACTATCTAATATATGTGTCAATATTAAGATTTATATAAAAATTTAATTATGGGGGCAACTTAATATAGTTTCTATGGACTCTGTTGCAGCCCTTCTTGGTACCTGATTATTTATATGTAATTGTATGTTCTATTTATACATGTGTATTTGTATGTTTTTTTGTACCAAGAAAAAATAAAAAACTTCAAACTTCAAACTACAGTCTAAATTACTAAGGTTTAGCTAAGTTTTGCGAAGATTGGCTGTGACATCACTGGTATTTGTGCACCTCCATATTTAGATATTTATGGTGCTGCTCTCATGAGCAGCTTTACCCTGCACCTCTAGCAGATCAGCCAAAAAGGATATCCCTCCCAGCCAAGTGCTAGGAGATGATTATACTATACACCACTGCCACCTATAGTCTTAGAACACACTAACCCTGAAAAACTCCCTCACTTAGCAAAACATAATACTTCAAGTCCACATCTTGACCATTTTAATCAATTCTGATACAGGTCTCTTTTTTAAAAGTGATGTTTTACTGTTAAAAACACTTAGTGTTCATGACATTTTGTATATTTTCAGAATGTCTGGAAGTTATCTGCACAAGCTGATGAGAAATGTAGCATCATTCAGTTCCCTTTGTAGCTTCTGCATCGTCATCCCTCCAGTGCTTACAAATGACGAGGTTTGCAAGTTGACCGCTGAACAAGATGTTGCATTTCTGACCAATGCGACCTTGCACCAAGTTCAAGTTTCTAGGCTACTAGATTGTGTAGATCACTGCTGCAGGAATGTATCTTGTGTCGGCTTCAACTTGAGGTGGGCAGTCGTCTTTAATTTATGTTATTGTAATCAATGTGCAACTACTTTGGAAAATATGGTTAGCCATTTAGCATGGTTAATGCGATCAAGAGATGCTAGTGTATTTGCTTAAGTTTCGGCAGCAATAGGGCACAGTTACTGTTATATCAGTACCTGTGTGAAAAACTAATAAAAGCGTATCCAACATATATCATAATAAAAACTGGCAAAAATGAGTCAGCAATGCAGCACAATTACTGTAATCAGTACTTTTAAATTTGGTCAACAATGTGGAATGGTTACTGTTAGAAGTAAATTGTACATGTTAAAATAAATTGCAAAAATGGGCTAGCTATTCAGCACAATTACTGTAACCAGTGCTTGTGAAAACTTATAAAATTTGGCCTACAATGTGCACAGTTACAGTACATGGTAACAAACTTGAAAAATGTTGCCCAAAAGTATGGCACTCCTGGCACAGTTTCTGCAAGAATAGAGTATTTTCACTGAGCAACCCAAAATTCAACAATACATAATTCTTTCTTAATAATTATTTCAGGGAAATAACAATCAATTAAATGATAAGATGTGAAATATACATTAAAAAGCACTAAAACAATACTGCAGCTAGGGTGCACTTTGCTTCAGCCAATCACAGTCAAGGGCGGGAACTTTTTCAGCCAATAGAATTCAAGTATTTTGTCGTAGAACCCTGGTGGAAATATAGAGAACCTTCCGTAAAAAACAATTATTATGTGCTGACATTCTTCAAGTTATGTGGGTAAAAAGCGGTACTGCAATATTGCAGTATTTTAACATGCATGCAAAAATATTAGCACAGTGACGGTAATCAGTAGTTTTGTAATATGGTGAACCTCATCTTATTGATAACAAAGTTATTTTTTCCACAATGTTTTTGAAATTAGAGAACCTGTATGTGAACTGATCTCTTCCCAAGCCACAGGAACACCAAAAGAGACTAATGGCACCATTTATGGCAAAAAAGGTACGTCATTAAGTAATAAGGAAAACGATGCCTATAGGGCTGTACACCGGTTCTCGATATACCGTTTGTACCGGTGCAAGGATAACGATACGGGTATTGATAATCGTTATTCACAATAACGATACAATTAAATGGTATGCAAACTGCGTTTTTTTTTTAGTAAACAAGACACCTGCTACCCAGATATTCCGGTGCTTTTAAAGAAAAATATCAGCCCACTTTAATTGCAATGACATTTAACAAGAATCTGAATTATTCCATTAAGATTTTTCATTATATATGTATTATGATACATATCGTATCGGTTTTACTGTATCGTGATACGTATCGTATCGTTTTTAATTTAAAGGTGTACAGCCCTAGATTGTTGAAAAACATTGATGCTTAGTTTGGTTATTTTTCAGAATGTCATTTATGAGAAGACTTTTACGTGTTTTTAGCTGCACATTGCACCCTACACTTTTCACCTACTGTCAGATTTTACCCACAAGGCCTGACAAGGGATTTTACCCAGGCACACACGCGCACAACCCCAGCTTGTGATACTCGGGCTCACTAAGCACCAAGTTCACCAGAAGAAGATTAAGGCTGAACATGGACTAATTGGGGGGGGGGGGGGATATTGATGATTGATTGATTGAGTTGTTTGAAGACCATTTCAAAATTAAGACCATCATTAAGTTACTAGATCACCTATTTGGACAAAAGTCTTGTCTTACCATTGTATTTTAACTCTCTATACGTCCATGCCTTCTTAAAGGTGCCCTAAAACGAAATTTAGACTTTCTTAGTTTTGTAGGTAAGGTTGAGCCCTAAAAATACAGTTAAGGTTGACATTCTCAATTAAGAATTACTCCAGCTGAAGAAGCAAGCAACCCATTGCATTTCCATGACGTGCACATCAGGAACTAATTGCCCTGACCAGGGGCCATATTCCTGATGTAACGTGATACTGGCTCGCTAGAAGGCACTTCGGCGTGACCAAAAGGTTAAGCAGGATATTAACTCTTAAGTTTCAATTTTGTTAGGGTTTTAAAATCACCCGCAATTGCAGTATGACCAATGAAAGCTTGTGAAATAATGATATTTCATTTTAGGGCCCCTTTAAGACTGGTATAATTAGGCATCGAGGGAGGTTGATCTTAATGGCAAAATGACAATGTCTTACTGTAATTATTGCAACTTATCTCATAATATTCTCAAAACCACCCTGAAATATTACTGCATTTGCTGGTAACCTCATTTATGACCACTTTACCACCAAGGGGTGGGAGCCTAGCTCAGTGGTAGCATGCAGGGCTTCCAGTCGACCATGGAATAAAGGTTCTAAGACCAATAGTCTTGTCCAACAAAAGATCAATTTACAGGTTTATTCCAACAGGAATTACCACACAATGCATAAAATACATATCATACATGAGCCTAGACTATAGAGTCTCAGGTGGAATCCGAATGGCTGATTGGCTAGGCACTGAATTTTCTGATTGGCTGTTCTATTTTTAGACTGGGGATCATGTTCTGGTCCACGTATTTTCAATGTTAAAGGCAGAGATGCGCACGCACACTACCGGGAGGAATCCCTCCCGGTTAATGGAAGCCCCTACCTGCGTACTGCGTCTGCTAGTCGCAGCGGGCCAGCGAAATCACAGAGTTCGCTGGCCCACTGCAACTAGCTGACGCAGTACGCAGGTAGGGGCTGCCATTAACCAGGAGGAATTCCTCCCGGTAGCATGCGTGCGCATCATACGTTTTGACATTGGAAATGCGTGGACCAGAATGTGTTCCCCAGTCTAAAATTAGCACAGCCAATCAGAAAATTCAGTGCTTAGCCATAACCCATGTGGGATAGGTAGACCTGACCTGCCTATCGCGTTTACGCTTAGGCAGGTCCCAGCCAAATCACAGAGCAGCATCAGTGCTGCTCCAAGTGGCCAGAGAGCCGCAACAGTGCAGTCAACATAAGAATCTCCACACTCATCCCACCTCAGGATCAAATGACCCTATTTGAGAAAACGTCCATTAGGCTGTACTACACAAAAAATTCAATCTTAAACATTTATAATTTTAATTGCACCAGTCTGGCAAACAAATCACTAGGGAGCAACAAGGGCTGCTTGATCCCAACACATTTACTACATCAACATTCAAATACTGTCAAAATTTACAGGTTTTATCTACACTAATGGACTTTAAAAACGCATAGCAGCGGGTTTGTACAACATGTTTTACCTATGCGTTTTTAAAGTCCATTAGTGTACAAAACATTTTTACATGACCGTTTGTTAAACACACCACCAAAAACTCACATCATGTCATAATGAATTGTTCAGTGCATGTTGTTTTGGCAATAAGAGTCACCAATTATTTTCCTTTGTTCCAGAATCACATGTATTTTTAGTACATAACATTTTTGATGACTTGTTAACGAGGGCACATTGATGGTCAACTCAAGGGGGCTTTTGCTGCAGTTGCAATCAGTTGCATCCCCAGCTGTCCCTGCTCATTAGATCCAGGGGGTTTTGTGCCCTCAAAGGTGTGGCTAGCCCAACAGCCAATCACAGAGCAGCATCAGTGCTGCTCCAATAGGCCAGAGAGCAGCAACAGTGCTGCCTCTAGTGGCAAACCTATCAGTCTGTGACTGATGGCTGATTAAGTTGGGCCCCTCCTCCGCATAAGTGCATAGGAGTCGTTCTCGGCCGCCATTAACGTGACTTTGTGTCAGGATCCTGACTGTTTTCTGATTGGCTGATTCTTTTCTGGTGTTTGATTGGCTAATTCATTGGGGGCATGTCTAAAGCAACCTACCAGAGAGCACGACACAATGACCAATCATAGCATGGCTTAGACTCAGCCATTCATAACCCATGTAAGAATTGCTAGCGACCAGTAACACTACATTGTATGAGATGCGGTACCAGTGCTAATGGCTGATGAGTCAACATCAGAATCTCCACACATCCACTGGGTCCCAGGTTCAATTCCTGGTCAAGCAAAAGCCCTACTCACCCACCCATCGATTGACCACACAAATAAAGAAAAATTCAAGTAAAGAAGTTACCAAATTTCCTTGGTAAATGGTTTTGCCTTTAAGGAATATTTTAATATTATTTTTCAGTCAACATGTACCCAGGGAATTCAAATGAAGTCACCTCCACCATCAATCCAGCTTGTTATGGTAAACACAAAAAAAATTATTATTTTTAACTAATTAAAAATAAAGTGGTCGTTCTTGACAGACTTTTTTGGTGAAGGGGGCGGGGGCTTAGCTCAGAGGTAGCGCTCTGGGCTTCCAACTGCTGGGTCCCGGTTTCGATTCCTGGGCGAGCCTAAGTTGGATGGCTGTTTCATCCTTCTTCTCATTGCCATGGTCTCTGCCTGTCCTAATTAGCCCAACTGGTGCAGAAATACAGGACGTAAAGCCCTAATCACACACACACAATTTTTGGTGAAGGCTTGCTTTGCATGCCTCACTTCGGCCTTGTTCAGGGGGATCCGTATGTGTGACCAATTTAAGCCTATAGTGGACCATGAGCCCTTTTAATTATTCTCACCAATGATTTTCATTGATAACTGTTCAGAATTTCGTCTAGTTTTAGGAAATGAATAAAATTGGCTTGGAAAAAATTGTGAAAATCAGCTGTACCCCATTTTCCACATGTTTTAGCTATTTTACTCAAATGCACTAAAATGTTATCGAACTTGTCATAGAATATTCTAATTTTTGTCGCTATTTAGTATAATCCAAGATGGCCGCCATTAACCAAAAGTTAAAAATCTTCACTCTTCAATTTCAAATTTCTTCTTTGAAACTTTTTATAATTTTGTTGAATAAAATTATATAACCATAGGGCCTAATCAACGAATAATGAAGACAATGGTGTGACATGCAGCAAGTGTGCGCAGAATGATCTAAGGACAGCACATACTGAATGAAATTATCAAACCAATGGAATAAATGGTTATATCCCACACTTGGCTGTGTTCCTCATAGAAAACCTATTAGGAACAACCCATGTGGTATTTTTTGTGATCCACCATCCCTAATTATAATAAATTGTGTTCCACCATCCCTGATTTACATATTGGGCGGACTACTTTAGGTTTATCAGTTTCACTTTCATTTTCTAAAATCACAGCCTTGCCTATTATATAGACTACTATTCAACACATACTAGGTTTGAAAAAGTAAATTTGCTTTTTAAAAGTAATTTTGAAAACTAAAAGTTGTCATTAGGTCATTGGTCATGTCTGGACGAGACTTCAGTTCAAAGCACTTTCACTTTCACTTTGCCCATTAAATCTGGAAACTGGACACAACTAAAAATTGGCTTGAAGCTCAATTTCTCTTCTCTATAAATCTTTTAACAGTATCTTTATATATGTCATAGATTATTAATATCGGCAACTCGTTTTTACCGACAAAACAATCTGTTGATCTCGGACTGTATTGACATCCACAACATTGAACATGCCATGGCCACAACTTCGCCAATTCTTGTCCGATTTTGACCAAATCAAGACTGGCATGAAGCTGAATCTCTCCTCGTTTCAAATCTATTAACATTACATATGCATAATTTGCTGTTTATCTGTACCGGCGGTTTGTTTTTACCGACGAAACTGTCTGTTAAACTCAAACAGATAGGCATTCAGCATTGTTGCCATGGAGACCAAATACACAGTGGCGGCACTGAGGAATTTGGTTGCACTAAGGCATGGTTTCTGACTAAATTATGCAATTTTTTCACATTAAATTAGTACATACATCATTCTACATGAATAATACTAAAGTTTCTATAAAGAATACATCCTAGCAAAGGTTTGTTTTTCTGCTAAAAGCCTTCAAACTTGTGAATGGGAGGACGTTGTGACGTCTGTCTGTTTGCTTGGTTCTCTTCTGTGATTGGCTGCTGAGATGTTTATGAATATTAATTAGATTTGTGATCCTCACTGTTTGTGTAGGAATATCAATATGAAAAGTACAAGAATTTGGTCAAAACATTTCTTAATTTCTTAGTTTTCTCAGCTAAAAATGCTGAAAATATCTGTAAAAGTGTGGGATATAAATACAATTATATAACCATGGCCTAATCAACGAATAATGGTTGGGTTTTATTATAATATCCAACACTTTGCTGTGTTCCTCATAGAAAACCTATTAGGAACAACCCATGTGGTATTTATTGTGATCCACCATCCCTAATTATAATAAATTGTGTTCCACCATCCCTGATTTACATATTGGACGGACTACTTCAGGCTGTGCAGTTTTACTTTCACTTTGCACTCTTGGGCCACAGCTAAGCCAATTATACACTATTCATGAAACAAAATTTGGATTTAAAACAAATACGCTATTTAAAAGTAATTGTGAAAAATAAAAGTTGTCTGTAATGGTCATTGGTCATAGCCGAGCGAGCAGACATCGCCAACCCTTTGCCAATTCTTGTCCGATTTTGACCAAATAAAAACTGGCTTGAAGCTGAATTTCTGTTCTTTTCATATCTACTAACAATTGCTTTCTATATCTCATTGTTTATCTGTACCGGCGATTTGTTTTTACCGATGAAACAAACTGTTAAACTCAAACAGTCATGCATTCACAACGTGGTTGCCATGGAGACCAAATACACAGTGGCGGCACTGAGGAATTTGGTTGCAGTAAGGCATGGTTTCTGACTAAATTATGCAATTTTTTCACATTAAATTAGTACATACATCATTCTACATGAATAATACTAAAGTTTCTATAAAGAATACATCCTAGCAAAGGTTTGTTTTCTGCTAAAAGCCTTCAAACTTGTGAATGGGAGGACGTTGTGACGTCTGTCTGTTGCTTGGTTCTCTTCTGTGATTGGCTGCTGAGGCCTTTATGAATATTAATGAGATTTGTGATCCTCACTGTTGGTGTAGGAATATCAACAGGAAAAGTACTTGAAATTTGTCAAAACAATTATTAATTTCTTAGTTTTCTCCATTAAAATACTAATATAGAATAAGGATGAAGTCAGCAGTGTGATGAAGATGAAGCCTTTTAATAAAGTCAGGAGCTGGATACAATATGAATCCTATGGCTAGGATTCCCAGTATATATAGTGGTGGTTACATAATCAAACTGGATCCAACTGGATCTAACAAAGGAGTTGGTCATGGCAGGGCTGCAGATGGCCCAAGCCTATTAATAATAAATGAGCTCCAGCTAGAGCAGCTGGAGGCCAACACAAAGGATGGATCCCAAACAAAGGGATTCCATAGATATATGAACTAAAGACATATATATATATATAGAGATATCTATGTACTGATATACTCTATGATATGATTACATAACACTAAACATAGCTGTAGAAATGTGGGATATAAATAAAACCCAACTACAGTGGTGGATCAGCTCATTGAAACCCATGAGTGAGCTGTCTGGCAGAGGATTTTTCAAGATTTGCCAAGATAGGTAAGATATACACTAATGGACTTTAAAAACTCATTATCTTGGGTTTGTACATGTTTTACCTATGCGTTTTTGGGCTTCCAACCACTGGGTCCCGGGTTCAATTCCCGGTTGAGCCTATGTTGGATGGCTGTTTCATCCTTCGTCTCATGGCCATGGTCCCTACCTGTCCTAATTAGCCCATCAGGTGCAGAAATACAGGACATAAAGCCCTAATCCACCACCACCACCACCAATGCGTTTTTAAAGTCCATTAGTGTAGTATGAGACTAATCAGATTCCTGGGAAAAATTTGTAAATAAATTAATTTGGTAACATTCTAAAACCCTTGTAGTGAGGTTATGCGCGATATAATTTAATATTAATTCAGAAAATTGCGGGGAAAAAAGGGTTTACATTGCAACCAAAACAAACCATTAAATTCATGCTCAAGGTATTTTATTTCTGCATGAAACCCAGAAAATGTATTAAAAAAATAATGTAATACTACTTATCCTTAGAATGTATTATCATTATAATTCCGGCCACAATGATAATGTAGTGTAGTGGTCCTGGTGTGAGCAGAATTTTGCCCTTGCACCAGGGAGTGACTCCTTGGTACAATGGTTAATGCTCTCTCTTTAGTCTCAGGGAGGAGTTTGATTCCTGCTCCGGGAGAATTGTTACAATAATACATTTGTATGTATAAATGGCCAAGGCCACCGGAATGAAAAATAAAGAAATAGAGCATTTTCATTTTGCTAAGTATTATTAGGTTATTTAAGCCATTTTCAAGGATGTGAAGGTCAATAATCTGGCCACAGCTTAAATGTACACAAACATCAATGATGTCACTGGCAATCTTCACAAGTCTAAGAAGATTATTTGTAAAACCAATTAGTTTGTAAAACCAAATTTTCATTATTTTTCAAGATTGGCCAAAATAGGTAAGATATAGTATGAGACTAATCAGTTTCCTGGGAAAAGTTTATAAATAAATAAATAAATTTGGTAACACTGCTAAGTTTGTTTTTTCGTGCACTTGGTTGGTAACACATTTTCTTATCTTGCAGTGAATGTTACATTCTCGTTGGACTCTGCTCCTTCAAATACCCTTTGTATGTTCCCGTTTACATATAAGGGAACAACCAACAACAAATGCATTGGAGTGGACGGATATGCTGGTTGGTGTGTTACCAACGCAAATGGAGGTTATGGCTACTGTCATTATGGCAAAGGTAAAATGGATTAAATCAACAAGAGAAATGCTAGGATGTGTTAAATTAGTATACATGTGTTAAAACAGAAGTCATTTGAAGTATTGGCAATTAAAATTATCCTTTATTTATTCACCAATAGTGAATGTTACATTGGTGTTTATAAAGACAAGAGAAGTTTTATTGCAATGAATAAAAGATAAATTTCAGGTTAAAGTTCCCAGGTATTTTTTATTTAGCAATAACACCACCTACCTACCTAATAACAGATGAATCATGCATTTCAATTAGTTTCTATGTTTAAATGAAGTTCTATTGAGTTAGACTCACTAAAATGGAGTGAGCCAGAGTATGAGGAAATATTTGTAAAGGGATCTCCTTTGCAGAAAGTTATTAGTTGATTTTAAAGAAGGAAATTGTGTCTAAATTCACAAAACCGTTTGGGCTTTACAGCCAAATTCATAGAGTTGGAAACCAATATTGCTATTGGCTACATTCGCATGACGTCATCGGGAGTGTAGCTTCCATGTCTATGAATTTGACTTTAGATTAATATATTAGCTGTTAAATGTAAATGATTTAGACATTAGTAGGAGCTCCTATTTTGTTATGGCTCTTCTGGTTTGTTGGTCATCCACACACACTACAGATGCAATTGATGTGCACTACACCATAACATCTAAGTGCAATTTGTTGTTGATGATAACTGCAATTAGAGCCTTACCAAAGTGTCTGCTGCAGGGTATAATGGTCAAGGATGACCGTGCATCCCTGAAAACCACATAAACACATAGACATTGTTACTATTTGAAAAAAAAAATTAAATATTATCAAAAGCAGCCCAAATGCTAAATTTGAAAATCCTGGTGGGAATACAAAATGCTCAATCGCCTATCTAGTTTATTATTTCCGAGTGTGGAGTCGAAACACAAAATCAACTAAAAATCATGTCAAAAAACATTATAGGCCTATTTGATATTTTATTTAGTCACACGGAATTTCAGAAAAAGCATATATTTCTGATGTTTGCATGGAACCTTTGAATATAATTACAAAAATAAATTCCTCAAACATTTATGACAAAAAAAAAAAAAAAATTAAAAAAAAAACAAGAAATAAAGATAATAAAAATATCAACATTTAGTACTATTTTTTTCAGTGACTATCTACACCACAGGAGGGAACAGCAATAACTCTGCTTGTCATTTCCCATACAAGTACAAGGGCTCTCTTCGCTATGTCTGTCTCACATATAACAATAACGAAATACCTTGGTGTAGCACTACCCCAGACATAGACCCTGACTTGAAATGGGGTAACTGTGTATGTAAGTAAATACCTCTAAACAGGGCGGGGGCCTAGCTCAGAGGTAGCGCTCTGGGCTTCCAACCGCTGGGTCCCGGGTTCGATTCCCGGTCGAGCCTAAGTTGGATGGCTGTTTCATCCTTTGTCTCATTGCCATGGTCTCTGCCTGTCCTAATTAGCCCAACTGGTGCAGAAATACAGGACGTAAAGCCCTAATCACACACACACACACAAATACCTCTAAACTGGTAAGGTCATGTATGTTAAGGGGGTTTCACACATAGCCGGATCGGACGCCGGAGCGTCCCGGAGGTCAACTCCGGAATACTCCCGCATACTCCGGGGAAAGCCGTATAGACATCGTGTTCATGTCCGGGATTGTCCGGCATTGTCCGTCATTGTCCGGGGCGCTCCGGGAGCACCTTGGGACTCCGGGGGAAAAAATTAAACATGTTTAATTTTTCATGCCGGAGTTCCCGGAGTAATTTAATCCGTGTAGATCCGTGTAGATCCGTGTAGACCCGTGTAGACCCGTGTAGACGCCCAGTAGACTCCGCCGATCTCCGGGAATCTCCGTATTGACTCCGGCATGTCTCCGGCTACATCCGGCGTCAACCGGGCATGAATATTTCGCCGCCATTAACGCCGGAGAGTACAAGGAGCCACAACGGATCCACACGAATGAACACGGTGTAAAGACCGGTGATATCCGCGAAGGCACCGTGAAAATCCGGTTCACTCCTCACTCTAAACGGGACAGTCGTGATAGCTCCGTGTTGCTTCTTGTTGAGACCGTATTGACATCGTGTACACATCGTCAAACATTTATTTTTTGTTGACATTTAACAGCTCTTTGATCCCGGAACCCACCGGAGGTAATAAAATGTTACTCCGGGACGCTCCGGCGTCTGATCCGGCTATGTGTGAAACCCCCTTTAGGGTGTGGCTATTCCTAATCATCACATTACTAGCCTGATTTTTTTTTAACAAGTGAAGTTTGATAAAACAAACTTGCATGCCAAATCTGAGGTGATTCTATGTTTAGGGGTTCCTCTAGTTTGATTTTGTTTCATATAATGCGCAATTTATATTATATTGAAAATTACATTGAAATTAAGTCTTCTTATATAATGGGAAGCACTGAATGTTGATTACTCTGGCTGTTGAAATTCTAATATTCTAGATATTCCCTTTTCCTGCTCAGTTGGGTTCTCATGTGGACCCTTCGCTGGTCTTAAGTCAGCAGAATAAGTGGTTGATCCTCAGAAAGCATACCGTCATCATCATTCAACCAAAACGGCATTACTTAAGGCCCAGACAGACCACTTGTCTGCCCTTGATAATAAACTATAGCTGTAATCCTAATGTTAGACCTTTTATCAGCATTTGACACGATTGACCAGGCTATCGCAGGATGCTCTTCATTAGACTCGTAATGGGCCATTTGGCCACTTGAGTAGAGCTTTGGAGGTTGTCTTCTTGGTTGCTTAATGGAGTTCAGTCCCAATTCCTGCACTTTTTCATCAGCTTCCTTGAATATTTTGGCAAAATTCATCATCCGACCGCCAGTTTTGAATCTCTGCAGTAGTTACTGCTACAGCTGACATCATACCTGATACATTGGTAGATTGAGCCTGCAATGCCTTATTCAATTGCTCCAAAATTGTCTAAGGTTAGCTATAGGTCCAGAACAACACAGCCACCTTGTAGGGCAAAGTGGTCGTATAGACCCTGGAGGCGATGAAATTCCTCCTTCTTTTATTTCTGCAACAATTTCTTCAAACATTGCCCTTTGTTTACCAGATCTCTTAAGCAGCACTCCTAGCTCATGTACCCACTGCACTGAATCTCTTACTAGTGGACAACCTGTGACAGAATGCTGCATTACGAGGTTGGCAATGTGTGCGCCACAGTGAAGAAACAATGCCATTGGTTGCCTTTCCTTTACCTTAGCCTGACACCCTGAGTACTTGCCACTCATATTAGCAGCACCATCATATGTCTGAGCACGCAGGACATCAACCGACCTTGGAAGAAATATACATTTCTTCCAAGAACAGACAGACACAATCGTGTGATAACATCAAATATCATATTGGCAATTGCCTTTCCAGAAGTGTCATTGACTTGATAAAGACCAATAAAATCTTCATGGATGCAGAGCTCATAATCCACATGATGGAAGCAGATTGACTCTTGTCCCTTGCCAGTTATAGCCAGTTCCATCAACCATTACTCCATAATATCCATCTTTCTTTATGTTCTTTGCATTTCAGATTGGGATTCTGGCGAGGTAAATGAAGTTGTCCTTTTAAGGTATGAAGAAAACAAAAGATCACCAGTACGCAGTTTCAACAGCTGCATAAAATTCCCCTCACTTTCAACATGACCCTGAAGGCATGTCCCTGGTGTAACAGGTATCTTATAGAAGTAAGCAACTTGATCAAACAAGCTCTAGCCTCATTCTGCTGTGACACATCAAGAAGAACATTCACTGCTGGCTGCTTTAAGGCACCTAACTGGTACACTGCATGCTTATGAGTTTTTGATCTTTTATGTGCCTGTCTCATGCTTTCCAATTATCGAAGCCAGTGGTTCCTGATTTTTCGCAAGGTCAAGCGATCCCATTTGTTTGGCTTTGGAACATAAAACTTTCTTCAGTTCTGGATCATAATGTAGCCGTGGGTACTTCAAAAACCATTTTTGTTGAAAAAATTTTGTGACTTCGTTTTTTAGTACGGAATAAGTAATACTTCTGTTTGGTATGGTGCAGAAAGGTTTTGTCATTGTTGCTAGTCACCAACTTTGAAAAAGTCAGCAATAGTTCTCAATCACTGAGGATTGCTCGCCATGGTCAAGGAAGGCTGTGAGCTATTGCTCTGGATTCATGCCAGAGATTTTGGGTTAGTGAGGCTGAAGTTAGAAGAGCTCCTGGCCCTCTGATTAAAAAGAGAGGAGCTTCCACAATCATCAGATATTTATGTCTATGTATACATCTCAATGCTAATGGTTTTGAATTCAGTTGATTCAGTAAAGCATTGTCTCATGTCATTTTATCTACTGGCATTTATTTCTGTCATCGTGCACACCAAGTGTTCATACTTATTGGAAGTAAAGCTTAGTCAGTTTATATAACCAAGCAAATGCATCTAATCCTATAACCAATTCATCATCACTTGTTATTAGAAAACCTTTTTACATTTTTATAAGAAAATGCTTTAAAAATAAGGGCATTTTCATTGTGAAAATCAGGGGGGGGGGGGGCATGATTACATTGATCATCCCCCCCATCCAAAAAAGGAATCGACGCCCCTGCCTCTATATACCATGGTGGTTTACATGTCACATCAGATCATTGGCAAACTCTTCGATGTTGATAAATCAATAGGGCAAGCTGCTATGAAAGCATTTCAGAATCGTATTGCTTGTTAGATGATTCCATTCTGTTTATTTGATGTCACTCCCAATGCATTTCTGAGTTCTCCAAAAACCAGATGCTAAGATTTCTCGCAATTCTTTTCAATTATTCAAACTTATGAGAACTGGCTTAAGTTAGAGGGGGGGGGGGGGGGGGGTTACGTGATACCAAAGGAAATTGTGAGGTAAAGTAATCAATTAATTTAAGGTTGTCCATGATAATACTGAAAGTAACCACCCGCTTTCTTTTGATGGCAAAAATAGAGAAGTATCATAATGTGTTCCTAGTTGTGGAAAACCATAGAATTTGAAACACAAATAGCCGTAAACATGGAAATATCATTTAAAGACTTGTTTTGTGTTTAGTTAATTATAACATATCACCTGCTTGTAAGGCAAGTTCATGTCAGATTTATTATCATTGTGTAACTTCACTTGCAATGAGGAACCCTTAGAAAAGCTTAAAATTTCATGAAACTTCACCAGATTTACATTTATGATACACCTCACCTCCCAAAAAATAAGTCAGGCATGATTGCTTCAAAATTTCTGAAATGAGGGGAAACAGCTACACCCTAATGTCTGTGCAAGTCTGTGCAAGCTCGAGGTCAGACTGTATACCTGACTCCACCCCCTATATAATAATTTATATGGCCCTTGTTTTATGATTTTTAATTGCCGACCTATTTCCCTGCAGTTCCAGAATGCCCCACTGGTTATCCGTAATGGCAGCATATCATGCATATGGAGCATAACACGAATGAAATCATGACTTTCATTTGAGAACACACCACAGAAGCTGAAATGGCGACAAACGTTTATGAAGTCACCATCCAACTTTAATTGAAAATAAATAATAATGTTATTGTTGTAAAAGCTTTATGGCTTCAGCTATCGCTTGCTGCCAATGTCAAAAATATTTGTACAACCATGACCAAAAGTTTTCAGAAACTTTAGATAATACTTCAGTGTGGTATTTTTACCCTTGACCATAGTATGGTCTAGTAGAGGGTATTGTGATCTCCTGTGTGCATCTGTCCGTCCGTCTGTCTGTCATCACCCTGGTATAAGCGATAAGTTGACATGTATTGATTCTAGGATCATGCAACCAACCGTACCGGGTACACCTTGGATTAGAGCGAAGTTGGGTGACCTTTACCTATTTTATTAGGTCACAAGGGTCAGATCCGTCTGGAACCTTGTCAAAATGATAGCTTCAGATGTGCTGATTTTGCAATCATGCTAAGGGGAACCCTTGGATGAGGTCGAAAATGCATGACGTTGACCCATTGTTTAGGTCATATTAGTAGAAATTCAGATCCTTGCCCTAGGATTATGATAAGTCAAGACCTTTGGTGAGTTTGAAAACGGGTGACCTTGACTTTCTTTTTAGGTCACAGGGATCATAATCCATCTGAATCTTGTGGAAATGATAAATGAGTTATGTTGATGATAGGAGCATGCAACCAACAGGGATTTAAGGGAAGTTTAAGGTGGGTGACCTTGACCGTCAACCCAATATTTAGGTCAAATTAGTCAAATCCATCCCTAGTCTTGTCAGAAAAATGTTTTCAGATATATATATGTTGATGCAACCAATTTGTTTTATGCCTTGCTGGTCTCCTGAGCTCGTGAGGGATTAATGTACGTGTGGCAAGGTGACTGCGTCTCATGCTTTGCATACTGTCTTTGGCTAGGCTTCACCTATTACCATAAGTGAAGGCTATGATCTTGACCTGACAATTGAAATCGCTCGTGCAGAACATGCCGACTTAAACTGTTAGTTTTCAGTGTGTCATCACCAAAACCAGAAATATAAGAAGCCACTTTGCACCAGTTCAGTGTAAAAGTTGATGTTGATATCTCTAATCGTTTTTGAAATATTTAAATTTTCAATTCTGAAAAAAAAGTATGCATGTTCATTCACCATGAAATATATGCATTAGCTAATAACATGCTATCCTAAACATGTACCCAAAACCCACAAAATCAAATGTCAAATTTTACCTTGAAGGTAATTTTCAAGGTCATTTTGGCAAAATGAAATAACAGGCTATTTAAAAAAAAAAACTAAAAAAAAATCTTAGAATTGAGCTTTTGGCCTGGATATTTTTTAACTGGATAACATTGAACAGTACTATATGGATGGCTAATTTTTTTTTTTTTTTTTTACTTAGCTTTATTCGTCAATTAAAATCATTAATATGAACAACCAAATTTTGTGAAACAAAATAATGAAAATGAACTTTTCAAGAAAATTTCCGAATCTGCTGTCAATTTAAACTATCTTTAATCTATATGTCAAGGTAAAATGTAGAAAGAATGCTTCAATTTGACACAAACAAGTATGAGCAATCATTCTACATTAGTACTATGAAACCCTACGAAATTAGGTCAAGAGATAAATCAGTCAAGGTCACAGCTCATAAAAAGCTCAAAACTTTACTTTAGGGACAGACGCTGGTTATAACAAAGAGGGTTAAAATATACTTTTTAACAAAGTTCGAAGAGGGTTATTGTTATCACTTGGAAAAAGTCATGTCCTTCCGACGTAATACTTTTGTTTACGGAGCAGAACTCTTAACACTAACGCACTAATACTCTATATGGCCTAGTGGTGCCTTTTGAGTAATATTGACATGTCTCGGCAGTGTTTTACAAAATTTAGAAAAAAAAAAAAATTCTTTTGTTTCTAGAGCAGAGCTGTGACACTACTGCACCTACATGCTTAAAACTTTGCCGTAATATGTCTAAAACAGTATAGTGGTGCCTTTTCGGGGTCTCATGGCCGTAAATATTAGAGAATTTTCAAAATAAAAGCTTAAATAAGGGGAAATTCTAATTGTTTCAAACCTTCTTCAAAATTTGTGTGTGATCAGATTCAAAATTTCAATTGGTTTTACTCTATAGACGTTTGACAAAATTTATAGAAAAAATAATAATTCCATTTCCGGAACAGACCTCACACACAACTGCACATACATCATGGAGTAATGCCCGCCCTCCTGTCCGAAACACTAATGATGCCCGTGTGTTATGTGGAATTCGCTGAGGTTTTGTTGCAGTGCAGCCTATGTTGTATTTAATTTTTTTTTTCAGTATGTCGTATCATGCTAATTCGATTCTTGTTCGGGAATCTGATCACACCGCCCCCCCCCCCCTTTCCCAATTATATGGGGTATCCCTCCCCCCCCCCCCCCCACAACCCCATATAGGTCTATTGTGGCTTAGAATGAGTCTGGATAGCTAAATTAGAGGATCTATGTTAATTGAGACATGTAGACTGCATATCCCATAATATAAATTTAAGGACGTTAACTGTGTGACTCATTTCGCCCTTCTGCTAAAAATAGCAGCATCAGCTGAATGCGCGACCTGCTGCTGAATGACAAAATGGGCCCGGAGGGGGGGGGGGGGGGCAGAAATGATATATATGTACAGGATGAAGTTTGTGAATTTTCTTTTATTAACACTTCATTTGAGTTTTCACATGTAAAAACTCAAATTCAGTTACATTATTTCTCTGATGTCTGATATAAGCAGCAAAGCTTGCAGCACATGAGTTGCTTAGTAATACCCGTATTAATGTTTGAGGATGATAAATTCAGAACATTAATATGGGCATAACACTCGGAACATCCATTTTCTTCTTCTTCACACAATGTACTCCCATATGCTGTTTGACTTGTCAGGGTGTTCTCAATGCCCTTGAAACATAATTTCGGACTATTGTCAAAGTTCCTGATATGAAGAGCATATATGAACTAAAAATCTGAATAAATGGCACCAACTTCAAAATATCACATTAAAAAATTGTAAAATGCAATTTTTCTGCTCTTCATTTTGAATGCTACTGGTCAGCATCTAACCAATGTAAAACAAAGATAAATAACAATTCTGGAATGAGCAGTATAGCTGTATTTAATGTACTTGAGACTAATATATTATATCAAAGGCTTCATTATTTTTGCAATTAAATCTTAACTTAATTGTAAATATTAAACAGCAGAGTGTTGAGTTCATAGGATCCCAATTAGTGGCAATGTGACAATTTTGATTAAATAACTCTCTGAAATGACTAACAGTTTATGCTTTCATTTTCCCCTTGTTTGATCTCAGTATACTATATATACCTAATAGTTTTTGTGTAATAAATAAATTGATGATATATATATTCATATTATTCACCCTACAGGTCTATATATTAATGGCCTGTGATTTTTAACCATTCCTCAACCTCATATAATCAATTGCAAGCTATATTACAGCATTAATGTTCCTTAATAAGTTAATTTTGGAGTAGTTACGTTATACAGTTAATCATAAAACATATAATTTATGGCAAATAATCACTCATCAGTGCAGTGCACTTAAAATTTAATACAGTTTCAATCATTAATGCAATTATTTATTGACAAAAAAAAATGTGTCATTTGGTTCATTTAAAAAAAAAAAAAAAGCAATTGGTCTATGTATATTTGTCTGAATTGTTAATAAATGGTGATCAATGTGCAACTTAAAAATGTAATGCTACATATAGATATATACTTATTTGAAATTAAATGCTTATTTTAACTGAAAGATTTGAAGTTGTATTATAAATATGTGTTGTTCTGTGTCAGTTTTGTGGACCTTTTTTGCTGAGACGAGCCAGCATATATATACATACAGCCAATTGAATTATGTATTGCAGAGTAGTCTAATAATTGTAACTTAATTTGTAAAATCATATGCCTAAATTGCCTATCATGTATGAGCTATATCACAGACCGCAGGGCTGGATCCAGGAAAGCTCAGGAATGAGAAATAGCCCACCTACTACAATGAAGTAGATCATGCAAATTAAACTTGTGAAGAGCTCTCTGAATTTCTGGACAGATTTGACTAATGCTGTGTTGTCAGTAATAAGCTGACTTGTGAAAAACGAGATTTTGTGTAATTTTTTTAGGTTTGAAGCGTGATTTTTTGTGCTAAAATCTGTCAAATGACAGATAAGTTATCTGGTTATTTGTTTACGTCCATGCATAGGTTTTCAACAAAGAATACACCAGGCACATTCCCGCATAATTAACAAAACGTCACAGCTTAATTCAGTTAATTAAATGGTTATTATATGATCCCAAAACAATTCATGGCTTATGGGTTATAAATATAAAGTGTGTAGAGGGCAAATAAGATCGAAATTCTGAGGCTTTCCCTTGGATCCCGGAGTGGAGGGACGCCATTTCTGATGGGGAAGCCATTGACTTGTGTTTGTGGCGTCCCGAAAAATTAATAATTTTTCCTAATTACAACGACCGGCAACTCTGTATTTTATTACAGACAAACACTCAGGAATATTTAGCAACTATTTATGATATAATTGACATGCGATGGAGTTTCATTAATTAAGAATTTAATTGTGAAGTGAAAAGTGCAGTGCCATTTCCAGTGCTTTTCCAACTTCTAAGTGTAATATCGCAAAGTAATTACAGAGAAAGTAAGCACATTTGGTATTATTCGAAAGCTAATATTGTTGTCTGTAACATACTTAAATTTTGCGTTGATTGGTGGCGTATTAAGGGTGTAATTACAGAGCTAGTATTCCTATAAGGTCAATCCTAATATGGGCATGCACAAAAAGTGATGACGAAACTTCACCAGGCATGTCCTCAACATTTTAAAACTGATCTTAGAAGCATGGAGATACTCTATTCTTAGATCTGAAATTCTCGGAATGCACCACAAGAGCGGGAAATGCTGTCCTGGTTCTGTATTCCGTCAGTAGAGGCGTTAGTGCATTTGACCCAATTCAGAATATTCAGCCAATCAGCGTTGAGTTTTGTCGTGTGTGCTCTGGATGACCTATTTAGATCTTGCAGGATGGAACTGGTTCGAACCGACATACTCGTCTTCGCCCAATACATTAGTTCCTGACCAAACCGCTCAGTCAGTAGATGTGAGACAGCAATATGAGGTGTAGAACAACGTCAAGAGTCCAGATTTTCATTCAGAATCATCCCCTATAGAGGTGGGTATACTTTTTATCCAATTGAATGACTAGGGATCATAATGTACGGCATGTATGGGGAAAGCGAGGAAATGACAATTGTTCATGAACTTTCTGCACTGGATTTTTCGTGAACTCGTTTCTACCAGAATTGTGGACACTTGTTTACAGCAGAATTTTTTTTTGTTTGTGACTTAGTTTAACTCTGTCAGGAAGATAAACAGTGCAGTGTACAATATGTAATCAGGGTCTGGCAGGGATTGTATATATAGAGAAAACCATAAGTAGGTCTATGGAGAAAACGAGGAAATGAAACATGTCGAATGCTAGTCGATTCGGCCTTCGGCCAGTTCGGCCCGGCCGAAAGGACTCGTTTAACCGAGTCGATTCGGCCTACGAAAGAAGTCTATGCGGCTCCCTATACATTAACATTGATGCCGAACGGACCCGGTTCTGTTTGTTAAGAAATGAGTCTATTCGGGTCTGACACGAGCGTTCGGCCGGCCGCCAAATAATACCTTAGCAATTGGATATTATTTCATTATACACTAAAAGCCGATTCCTTTGAACCGTCTCGTTTTTGTTGTCGATTAATTCGGCCCCCATAATAAATTGGGAGCCGAATGGACTCAGCTGGCAGGCCGAATGGTCTTGTTTTGGCGGGGCCGAACAGGCTCAAGGCCGAAACGACCTGCTACCAAAATTTCGATGAACTTTCTGTACTGGATTTTTCGTGAACTCGTTCCTGGACACATGTTTACAACAACATCAGCTTGCGTTTGTCTGACTTAGTTAAACTCTCATGTAAATGACGATGTGTTTTAATATTTGTACTAAGAGCCAATGTCAGTAATGAGATTGTCAAAATTATTGTTTTACATGTAGTAACTAACAACAGTGACATAGTCTGACTGCACAATTGATATAAAACGTCAACACACCGCCATTCTGAAAAAGAAATTTAGACAAGTCTCTGGCGTGAAGTAATTATTTGTCAATAATAATTTTTACATGATGTATATTGTATAATTATTTTACATTTGTTTCTGTCTTTTCCTTCCCAGATACGGTTCCAGCCTGACCTGACTAGGTTTGGCTGATTTTATTATTCACTCCCCGTGGGGGTAATATAAAAGCACTGCCAGCAACATGCCTGTGCAGGCCCCACAATGGACGGAGTTCCTCTCCTGCCCCATTTGCTACAACATGTTCAATGAGACAGGCAATCGCCCTATCAGCTTGGGCTGTGGACATACTGTGTGCAAGTCATGCTTGACCAATTTGCACCAGAAAAGATGTCCATTTGACCAGAGTGTTATCAGCAGAGACCTCGAGGATTTACCCGTTAATTTTGCTCTCCTTCAACTGGTGGGTGTAGCACCCCCTAAACCCTCGTCAGACGGTCTGACTGATGATGCACCCCACCATGTGCGACACTACAATATGGCGAAGCACTGCATTGAGGATTTGGCTATGTACTTAAAACCAGTGTCATCAGGTAGGCATACTTTCTGTTCTTCATTCTTTAATATATGTCTGTCTCAATGCTACTGGGTCTGAAGCTTAGGTAGTTTATTTATAACCAGCTGCCAGAGGCAGATGTAATGATGAGATGATAAGGCTTGGGATTCCACACCATATTACACATTTACCCCATAGGTGGAGTCGTTTACTTCAGCATAGGCACTGAGTACAAGACACCTCCAATTTAACGTCTCATGCAATCGACATCCAGCTAGTATGTAGCTTATGAAGAGTGACCAGATGATGATTTTATTAAGGCACAATTTACAAAATTAATTATATAAAAATATATAAAGATTATGTGTGCCTTGGTAGACTCCTATAAGACAGTCATGGGACCTTCAGCGGAGCTGGCCAATATGGAATTGGCGGATGCCTTAACCATTAGGCCACCCAGCTGCTATGTATGTATGTAAATACCAGTGTATACATACTGTCAGTGTAAGTTAGTGATGGGCCGACGATCGATTATACAGTCACTAAATAAAAAAATTGCAATGATCGATTGAATGCATTGGGACCGATTTTCGTCAGTTCCAATGTACGAGTTAATTAAATTCAGATTCAAGTTTGAAAATAAAGCATTCTATTGATTCTCATTAACAGCTGTGTTAGTGTTGTGTTTCCACAATTCCATAATTTGTAAGTGAAAATGTATTGAGTTTTAATAATCAGTTTATAGGTATCCAAACCGACTACAAAAATGTTACCGACTCCCATCACTGGTGTTTACAAGTCAGAATTGCTCTAGGGATTTTCAAAAGACCTTGTTATGCAATCCTGAACATAATAGGGAAATTTCTTGCACTAGGTCATAAAACAGTCATTTATAAAACTCATTTTTAATACAATTACAAGATAAGTCTTCTGTAAGAATAATTAGTTAAAATATTGGGTGCTTCGAATCAATGTGAACACACTGACAGGTTTCCTGTAAAGAGCCAAGCGCTTATGAGTGACATTTGTGTCATAGTTGAAACTATTTGTAACTGCAAGATGAAATACTAGGAGTGCAGCTTTTGAAGTTTGAAGTTAACAGATATTGAGGGGTTATTTTGCATTAATTATTGTTTTATAACAACAAAAGCATTGTGTTTTAATAAAATGATTATATAACCGGTAAATTTGACTAAATATATGTTGTTAATTAATATATTTGCAGAAGTGATGCCCGGACAAAGCTCCCCACCCCCAGTTGCCATCCAGGCTGTGGGCGTAGCAAATGCCGCGACCCCAGTGAACTCAATTCTCAGTCGTCCAATGCAACGCAAATTAGTGGCACTGGTCAACTGCCAATTGGTTGAAGAAGAGGGACGAGCTAGAGCCATTAGGGCTGCTCGGTCATTGGGGGAAAGAACTGTTACAGAGCTTATTCTTCAACATCAGAATCCGCAACAGTTGTCTGCTAATCTGTGGGCAGCTGTCCGTGCTAGGGGATGCCAGTTCTTAGGGCCAGGTAGGTGTAATTAATTACAAACCTTTATAAATCCTGGTAAAAAAATATGATTTGTAATATGTGCTAGATTATTTCTTACATTTTACTTTTCCATGTTGGTTGAATTAGAGTTAGTAATTAAGTGTATTTGACTACGAAGAAATTAAGTGTACTTTAACCAAGTTTTTCATTTGTATGGTACCTTTGTATTAAAAATGTAAGAAGATAATATTATTTTTGTGATCTGAATTAGTTCGAAACATGGGTAAGTTGGTATCATGTAACTATATGGAATTCATTTATTAATTAGAACTAGTTGTCCTCTTCAATTTAGTACCGAGTTAAGGCCTGAATTTGCAGTGGTTTGGTCTTTTTTTACACAAATCACATGTGCTTCTTTTCCCTTTAGCGTGCCTGTCATTATTTTAAAATTTAGCTGAAGGCTTTTGTATCTCTCGTCAAATTACTGTGAATATGAAGACTTACCATTGCACCATTGTTGTAATTTTTTCAGCCATGCAGGAGGAAGTGCTTAAACTGATCCTCTTAGCACTAGAAGATGGTTCCGCTCTATCACGGAAAGTTCTGGTGCTCTTTGTTGTGCAAAGATTAGAAAACCAGTATCCCCATGCTTCCAAGACTGCTATCGGCCATGTGGTGCAGCTGTTGTACAGGGCATCTTGTTTTAAGGTGAGCTTTTGTGAGAGAGTCTCATATATAAAGGTTTACAAGCTGCTTAAAGCAGTATAATTTTGCTTCAATTAATGTGGTTTGTTGCAGTCAAGGGTTTCTTATATTGTGTTGTATGCTTGCTTTCATTTCATCAGGTGACAAAAAGAGATGAAGAATCATCACTGATGCAGCTGAAAGAAGAATTCCGTTGTTACGAAGCTTTGCGCAGAGAACATGACTCTCAAATCGTGCAAATTGCCACAGAAGCAGGCTTAAGAATCTCGCCAGAGCAGTGGTCATCTTTGTTGTACGGAGACACAGGCCATAAATCTCACATGCAGTCCATCATAGACAAGCTGCAAACACCTCAGTCCTTTCTGCAAAGCGTCAATGAACTGATCATTGCACTGCAGCGCAGTGGGGACCCTGGGAACTTATCGAAACTTCGACCACACTTTGATCTCCTGGCGAATATTGACCCCAATCCGGAGTGCCCTTTGCCATCGTGGGAGGAATTGGAAGCAGTCATGATGTCCGTGCAAGCCGTCGTCCAGGGCTTAGTTGAGTTCATCACCACCAGGGTGCATCGCAAGCCAGAGGTGCCACCTGCTGCTAATCCAAAGTACAAGACAAGCATGTGTCGTGATCTGCAGCAGAGGGGCCGCTGTCCTCGTGGCAACAATTGCACTTTTGCCCACTCGCAGGAAGAGATGGAGAGGTAAGATTGAGTTTCTTCAGATGTAATTTGCTTAATTGGTACCCGTTGAAAATATGGAGCCAGCAGCAAGATGGTCCAAACCATTATTTTATGACATAATCATAATATCAGGTCAATGAGTGAAGTTGATGACATCACATGTTGATGACATTGCCAGACTTGGTGGACCGTCTGCTTGTGTACTTAATATTGAGATTCCACTGAGAAGTATTGAGAACGATTTTATCATTGCGTTTACACTAAAATCTGTTGCCTGTATTGTCTATTCATGACAAAGGTTCTAACGCTTCGCAAAATATAAAACTTTAAAGTGTTAATTAAATATGCTGTTAATAAATCATTTTGATGTTCAATTCTTTGCATCAATGAAATTCTTTAATAAAGAACTAGTTGTAACTGTAGTAAATTGTTGAGACAGGAGCTTTTTTAACTAATATTTGGTATGTTTTAATGGTGTTTTGGTATATCTTTGTCTTAACAGATTCCGTGCAAAGAACAAGAAATTTGGCAAAACTCTGTTGACTCCTATCGGCAAGAAAGTGCCCACCTCAGCAGCCCTGACAGCCAAGGAGAGTCAAGAATTCATGGCTCTGGTCAAATCCACCGAGAGCAAGTTGCTTACTCGAAATAATGCCATCACCATGACGACACATTTGGGTGCTGCAGCACTTGTTTCTCCTGAAATCAGAGAATCGTAAGTTCCTTTCGCTTTAAGTTTTACCACCATCTAGAGATTGCAATAAATCCTCGTCCTCTAATAAGTAATTGTAGAAACCATTAATTTCGCAAGTTACTGGATTAATTCTGAAAAAGAAATTGAGTAAGATGTGATTAATAATGAGTTTCCAAGACTAAAAAATGCTATTCTTTTTATCAATTTGACTTAATTTTCGAATGATTTGTCCATTGACTGAATTTATCCATATTTGATGCATATATCTACATATGATATCCAGTTTGTCAATGAAAAAAGAATATATATTTATACATATTTTTACAGGCTTGCTCTTGGCCAAGGTCTGGTGATACCGATAGCTAAACCATCCAATCAACCTTTGATGGGAAAAATAAACGGTCAGCAAACAATCTACACCTCACCTACACCAAACGTCAAAGAAGGCGAGAGGCCCAGAGTGTTGCCCGTACCCCATCGCATTCCATCTTACTCCGCTGGTATGTTCCCGAGGAATAATAATGCACCATAATGAGCCTATGTTTTTGCAAATGTGAACTTAAACCATGTTATTATATAAATTATCATTATATACTTCAGTAAAGCATCTACACTCCTATTTTAACTCTTTTGTGTTGCTTTTGTAATATAATTTATGTTCGATGATTAGGCTCATTTTAGCCAAATGTGAACTGAACTATCATTATCATGTGCTACTCATTTTAGTCAAATGTGAACTGTAAACTATCGTTATCATGTGCTATACTGCAGTAAAGCACCTACAGTCTTTAACCACTCTCTTTGTTTTACTTTTGTAGTATAATGTACAGCATTAGTATGAATAGAGATGCAGTTTGTACCTCTCTTTTAAAGCCAGATTAAAATATAGTCTTAATTGAGATGGCCTTCTTGTAGTTGTTGATAAATATGCAATACTTTATAGGTATTGGTTAGATTACAAATTATGAATTGATGCTCTCAATTGAGAAGTTACATGATAATGATAGTTTACAGTTCACATTTGGCTAAACAGCCTTCTTGCTGTTATTCATACACAATACTGTATAATTATTGGTTAGACTGGACAAATTATGAATTGATGATCTCAATTGAGAAGTTATGCTATAAATGAAATGGTGCTTGCAGTGTTCTCATACAAATTATTATTTGTCTATTAGCGGGAACTCAAGTGCACGACATACGCACCACTCCGATCTCATCCTCGATGGTGCTGCCCCCTGGGGAAGCGTCCTCCGTTCATTATGGCGAAGCAATCCAGAAGATGGCAGCAGTATCCATCCCCTGGACAAACAAAATGTCAACAGTGTCCCCTGATGAGAAGTTTGTGCGACAGACCATGAGCTTGCCTCCGAATCTGTACACAACAGATATTGCAAATCTCCCAGTGGATTCTCACTATTACCTCTCCAGCAATGTGCAGAAGATGACAAGGGTGAGTTCTTCTCTCTTTGTGTAAAACTGTGAAGAGCATCGACTTGTGTCTACATTAATATTTATGGTGTATTTGTAGGTTAATATCACTAACATCCTCCGTAGTCCAAACCTTTCGTATACTTCTACAACATATTCTGCTTGAGAACTTGTCTCTGAAGCTACATATACATTTATCCGTTTCCATTTGTGTATGCGTGTATGATATGATAGGAATAGACTATATTTTAATCTGGCTTTAAAAGAGAAGTACAAATGCATCTCTATCTATATATTTTACTGTTGTATATTATACTACAAAAGCAAAACAAAGAGTGGTTAACGACTGTAGGTGCTCTACTAAAGTATAGCACATGATAATGATAGTTTACTGTTCACATTTGGCTAAAAAGAACCTTATCATCGAACATAAATTCTACTACAAAAGCAACACAAAAGTGTTAATAAAAGACTGTTGGTGCTTTACTGAAGTAGAGCACATGATAGTTAGTAGATAGATAAGTAATAGTTATACACCGTTACGAGGGATATAACATTCCAATGTGGGCAGTTATATCCCGAGGCGAAGCCGAGGGATTTAACTGCCCACGTTGGAATGTTATATCCTAAGCAACAGCAAACAAGAAACAACAAATGCTAAAGCAAACAATCCTAAAGAGGATTTACTCTTTGTTGTGCTTTTAAAACTAAGCAGACCTTAATGGATTAATTCTGCATTGGAGCACGTTGTTTGTGTTTGTGTTTTTTTGCTAATTCCTATGTTAGCAGTTGTTCATGAATGATATTACTGCTCCAAAGCCAGGAGATAACATACCAAACTGGCCAGTTATATCCCGGCAAAGAACAGTAGAAAAGGGACTACTTTTTGGTATAAAACTGACTTATACCCAATGTGCATTCAATAGTGGCTTTTTCGCAATTTATAATGCCATATTTAAGCTGTAATTGTGGGACTATTTTCATGGATGATTTGATTTTGCGAAGATTGTGATATGGTTGAAACTATGCAACAACAACAGCAAACAAGAAACAACCATATCTAAGGCAAACAATCCTAAAGAGGATTTACTCTTTGTTGTGCTTTTAAAACTAAGCAGACCTTAAGGGATTAATTCTGCATTCACATTGTTTGTGTTTGTGTGTTTTCGCTAATCCCTATGTTAGCAGTTGTTCATGAATGATATTACTGCTCCAAAGTCGGGAGATAACATGCCAAACTGGCCAGTTATATCCCGGCAAAGAACAATAGAAAAGGGACTACTTTGGGTATAATGATAGTTTATATGTAATAACATGGTTTAGTTGAAATTTTCACAACAGAGGCTCATTATGGTGTATTATTATTCTTATCATTATTTCTCATTTAATTTCGTACTTCATTCTCCTCTCTAAACAGAGAAAGACATATTTCCCAAGAGCTCTCCCTAGTTGCTTCAGTTGATTATAGTGTCACAATTTTTATGAATTTTGTCAGTTATGTTAGATCTTCATAATGTGGTACTAATGGTATGACATTTAAGAGTTGTATCCTTTCCTGGATGCACAGAGGACAATCTAAGAGGAAATGCATTTCATCTTCAACTTCATTTGCTTTACAGTAGATACATATTCTATATTCTTCTGGAGTTTAAGATGCGTGTATCGACCAATTTCAGTGCACAAGTTATGCGAGCTAATTCTAGTGTAGACTATGTGGTAGTGAGACATATGGCTCTAGTTTGAACTCCTGTTTAAAAAGTTTAAAGACTCGCAATTTTGGGTTAAGTGTACTATCGTTTATTGATGTCATACTTTGTTTCATAAAGTCAGAAGACAATATATGAATGTGAAAGCTATGTTACAATTTCAGTCCCTAGTTTTGTCCTGCACACACATGCGTATGGAAACATAAATATGAATGTAGCTTTATTTGAAGAAATTTTTATGAAGTTCATGTATTTATTTAATGTCTTATACATTTCCATAGGGCAAGAGTCCATCCCAACAACTTGAAGAACTGCACAGACGGCGGGAAGAGCTCTTACTCCAGTTAAACAAAACGCCTATCCCATCATCAAAGATCAGTCCATCAGCTTCGTGCATGTCCACCAGCCCATCATCTCTGAAGAAATCGTACGCAGACAGCTTGGCATCCACTCACACTAGCATGAGTTTTAGCCGACATCAGGACTCCACAACAGTCTACTCACAGTCCATGCAACAATGGATGCCCAAGAGTCCATCTAAGGGGGAGGAGGAGGAGGAGGATGACCTCTTCCATTTGGAGAACGATGACGTAAGAGCCTGTTTTAGTGAAAAATGTGACAATGAAATGCTTAATTTGCATAGGGTGACAGTCGAACTTGTAACCAAAAAATATGGAAATGACTATATAAATTATTTGCAATGGGCAAATAATTAAACTTGCGAAGTACGAAAATGAAATGCATCAGTTGCATAAGGTTGACAGTTAAACCTGTAATAACAAAATTGTATGACCTCATCAAACTTGTAATAGCCAAATGTATATGCCTGGATTAAGTGTCATATTGAGAGCAAATATGGAGGAAGGCTCTAATAATAGATAAGTGTCGTTTTGTGTTTTCTCAATCAGTTCGTTTCTTGTAACATCATTGACTTACCACGGGCAATAATAACATCCTCGACGTAGTTAATTACATCACCTATATTATTATTGGCGCACAGCGCCAATTCTTAAGTTTGTGTTAGAAGGCGTTTACGCGTAATGCTTCCGGTTTGCCATTTCCTGAGCGGCAAACTTGAACTTACATGTTAATCCAATGGGGCCAGTTCGGGTGTACATTCAAGCATGTATATAGCATACTTCAACACATCGTAGCGCCTTGCCACGTTGCCCGTCTTTAGTGTACTGCCTTTGGAGTGTTTTGCACTCATGTTATCTTTTATGTGTTCCATACATTTCTTGAAATCGTTGTTTGTTGACTACGCTGCGTCCTCGGCTGTTTCCGGTCACAAGATGGTGAACTTCGACGGAAATGACCGAAGTGCGTTGTACACCTTCGTGCATGTTCGGGCGAGAGGCCCCAGGCGGGGAATTCTTGCGGTGTCTTACCTTTTATTGGTCGTTCAGTTTTGAAAAGCAATTTTGAAAAGCAGTGACACGTCCACACGGCTATGTAGGTCACTGCTGCAGGAGAACCAAATGCCCGTGGAAATTGCTGCATAACACGGCGAAATTTGCAGTTTCGAGAAGAAGTGGATACCGTTTTTTTTTCAGAAAGGTATTTTATGACGTTCTGGCTTTTATTTAATGTATACTTTGTGAAATTTGATCAAGTTTTCACGAAGTTATGCGCTCCAGTCGTCGTGGTTTGCGAACGTTCACTTTGATACGGTCAGCTCGCCAATGCACTACACTGGGTGCTTGGTGCCAAAGCTGGGATGACCAAAAAGGCGGGACCAACCGCCGGGATGGGCGGGACGGTCTAAAAGGCGGAACCAGTGTTGGCGGGATGCCTTGTAGAGCTGGCGGCCTGTAGGCTATAGTATCTCACAGTATTAACTCTCAATATCCATAGAATGAAATTTTTAACATAGTTGAACACACTGTACATTTAAGAAAGATTTTACCATCCTAATATATTAATTATGATAGAATGATAAAAAGGCCCCAAACTGAAAAATTCTAACCGCTTTGTGATATCAAAAGAGCATGCCTCTGTAGAAAATGGTGCGATTTTCAATCTGTTTTCACTGACATTCAGCCTAGCAGAAATGTTGTACTTTCCTGATGTGAAAACAATGTTAATATACTTCCTAATGAGAATGTCTCAGCTCAGGTTATGTGCCCTGCAGTCCATAAAATGTGTACCTTTGTATTTGAAATTCTCATTGTGATCTAATTTGTGATGCCTAAAAATAGGTGTCCTCAATTTAAGAAAAAATATTTACAACTCCGTTTACGGCTGACTTTGAATTACCCTAGTAGCGATTTACAGAAATTGATTGTGCAACCCTGGGGGATAAAACAAAAATTAACATGCACTCTGTTTACTGCTTTTCTGTCTAAAAATTTCAAGTATTTAGCTACATCATGTTTTTTTCTTTTCCAATTAATGAAGTTAACTTAGAATGAACAAAAAACTGAAAATAAGCAACCTCATTTTTCACACAGTGACTCACACAAAAAACCTTTGAACAAATATTGCTCAGAGAAGAAGGCAACAACTAAATTTTTAGGTTCACATTATATATGGTACTGTATATATACGTGAAGGATGGTACATATTATTGACAGGGCGGGTATTATCGACACTTAAATTGAATTGTTAACCAAATTGGGATAATATAGCTGATAATACCCTCCTTTACGGTAGGATTAGTTTAAAATAATCAGACTATATATCTGAAAACAAAAGTAAACCAAGCCGACAAAAATGAACAACACACCAAAAATCTAGGGTTTAGTATAAATTTAGTATAGTATACAATTAAGCTATAGACCTATGTATTAGTTGTGCAGGTATTGGGATGAATGATGGTTATCTTTTTGTAATTTTTTCGAAAGTTAACAATCATATTTGCACTGGTCTGTCATGCCGAAGCTCTGTTCACCTTGTGTCCTGACACAATCTTGTCCCGGCAGGCCGTCCCGCCTTTTAGACCGTCCCGCCATGTCCCGCCTTTTAGGTCATCCCGCCAAAACTGCTGCTGGTAGCGCGATTCGCACGATTTTTCTCATTTACGAATCGTAACTTGCAGAGTTAAATATGGGTGAAAAAAATTGGGCGCGTTGACTGGCCCCCATTACACTTACTGATATATACTACATTTTGCTAGTGTTTCAGCGCACACATGCTGCGCGCCATTTGCACATTTCTATGTGCTCTAGTTTTAAAATAAGATTGGAAGCGTCTATCAATTGATCTTGACTGCAAAATGTGGTCATTTTACAAAACATTGTTTCTTTCTTGCAGACTGATATGTCAGAATTCTACGAGAAGGAAACTTACGACTATGGACCGTGCTCTTGGCCCTTGGAAATCGGGTGTGTTGGAGAACATGAACAGTAAGTAATTGATAATTATAATATGAACTTTTATTAGTATGATTATTCGAGTACCAGCTTGGCCATTTGAGCATGCATGCGCTGCTTTCAAATCCTTGCTGGAATACTGATTATATATAGTAATATGATCCCAATATGATCCCAATACAGCAACACCTCATCTAGTAGTATTCAGATGAGGCATCGGTAACTTAGGTTGCCGCAATAGAATATATAAGGTAGTTTATGTTCTTCAGATGCAGAACTCAGAAACAGTCTATTCAAACATATCATGAAAACACCGGTACATTTAAGGCACTCTAAGGCAAAATATTCTACCCTATCATTGGCCACTCCCTAATTAATGACAAATAAACTAGTTTCCATGTGCATGATGCATTTCAGAGCTGTATCTCAAAATAGTTCTGTTTTATCGTAATCTATAAATAGTTGAATCTTACTTGTAAGCATAAAGGCTTTCAACTGTCTCTCTCAGTCTTAATCAGTCTAATGCAAAGCTCAGATCAGTCACATGATATGAATAGTTGTCTCATGATATGTTTTATCTTAATAAATAAACAAAAAATCTCGCTTTGTTTGCAGCATGACTGAAGGAGATGATGAATTCATCCCGTTTGAGCACACGGTCGTCTCCAAATACGGCCCGATTTCCCGGATGGTGCGTGCAAAACTGAAACAGACCGGAGGCATGCAGGTCACAGCTGGACAGGTTGATAGTTTGTTTGGCATTTGGTTGAAAAGTTTGTTTTAAAGTGATACTCCTTGAATCCCATGTAGAAAATATGGCCTCAACTAAATTCCAAGAGTTAATGCCATTACACTCTTGTATATGACAACAGATTTCTACCACAAGCATACTATCAAGTCATCTCTATTAATTAAGGAGTAATTAGCCCTCTATTTTCTATAGGTGGCCCACCAATAGAACTAGGTCAAATTTAAAGTGGCCTGGACTCTGGTGACTCCCCAGGTTGCCATGGTTACAAAATTCTTGCAGCTCCCACTAACCAGTCCTGACCCACTTGGTGACAGGAAGATGGCTCTGAGTGGATGATTCTAGTAACTGTCACTCTTGACCAAAAATTTGGATTTACCATGGTTTAGTGGGCTAAATATTAATGAAAACCTGCTGTAATGACACTAGACAGTCACTGCAAACTATTGTGAGTACTTTCTGGTAGAAAGGAAATGGGACAATTTTTAGATAGATTCAAGGAGTATCACTTTAAATTTAAAATTTAAAGTTTATGTTCGTTGTTATATGTTCATATTTATTTGAGATTTATGTTTTAAATAAATCTTATTCGAAAAAGAGCAATATTAAAGCTACTCAAACAGTCCTATGGCTGTTGTTATAATTTAAATCTTAATGACTTCAAAGTAGTTCATTCGTATAGTTGGTATATTGTATAACTCCTTGAGTGAAAAGATGTCTGTGAAGGATAGTTTTAAGAGAAAACTCGGACTATCTGTGAAATAGACTCATCATTGTAAGACTAACTTGTAAGTGGCTATTTTGCCAGCCAGTATCTACGGAATCTGATATAAACAGAATCTGATCTTGGATACGTAGTTAGTAATAAGACCTTTTCCCTGCAGGTTAAGCTAACGCTTCCAGTCACGGCGATAACACCAGTCAGTCGTCCGTACCCTATGTCCGTACAAGTTCCGAGCAGATTCCAGCTGCAGGGTGTCAAACTGCAGCACACGGACCACGTGGCTGACCCAAACGGCACCAACGTGGCAACTAGTCTGCCCACAGCATTGATGCAGCCAAATGTTATTGCGGCAGGAGCCAGCAAATCCAGTGAACCCATGACGCTTATGGCAATGCGTGAAAAGTAAGTTTTCAGGCAGTTTTCAGATTCTAACTTGCATTTATGAAGCCATGGAATAGTTCCATATCTAAGCAGTATATAGCTTAAAAGGTTAGTTCTATGAGTATGAGTGGGGTCTGTAGCGTAGATGTGGAAATGATGTTAAGATATAACCAAAATCAATGGTTGTTTCTCTGTCAGATTAGTTTAAATCACTTTTTTATCTATTGGGGTCATATATGATGTAACAGCGATATTGATTTACTCCAGGGTACTAAACAAGGCTGACATGGGAACTCCCGAGCAGTCCACCCAGAAAAAGATCCAGACAGAGATTCGCACTCTGACACAGCAGATTGAAAATCTGGAAATGTGCGAGGATGAACGACTTGCACGGGAATTGCAAGCTATTGAGCTTAATATCCAAGAGAAAGAAAGACAAATGCACTTGGTAAGTGACCTTTTCTGCTATGTATTGGGAAGTACTTCATGTTGTGTAAGTGCTGGGATTCTATTGTAGGCGCTAGCTGAGGGTGTGCTGCAGAGCAGTCGGTTTTTTTTTAAATCTTATTCGATGAAATTACTCAAGATCTGTTAAAAGTGTTACATATCTTTTATAATGCTGAGTTTAATCTAATACATTGTATCTGTTATAGCATCCAGAATGATTGTGTCAAGAGCTGAATTAGTTTAAAAGATGGTTTCATCAGGTGTATATTTTGTTCTCATGACAGGATTGTGAAGAAGAGCAAAAACGCATACAAGAAGAGCAAGACAGAAGATTTGCCGAGCAGATTGTCCTTGCCGAGGCTCGCCAGAAGGGTTACCAAGTCCATGGTTAGTACTAAAAACTAATCGGATTGTGTCTGACGTTTACGCTCGACATGATGACATCATATGAAAGCCTTCTTATGCTTCATGAAGTCTGTGTGACCCTATCAAGATTGTGGTCTTTTAATGAGGTTAATTATATGTGGGAAATATACAGATAAGGCTGAAATATTGTTGCTTCAATGTATTATAAGATGGTTGTATTAAATGTTAACTGGGAATGCCTTTAAAAAGTGTTCTAACTTATTTACTACTTTTTCTTGATGTTGCATCTGTTTTCATATCTACAAGGTTTTCTTAGGGCTATTCCATTTATAAAAGGAGGGGGGGGGGGGTCCACCCCTCTTTTTTAAATGGAACAGCCCTTATCGTTGTGACACCTCAAAAGTGTGGTCAGATTCAGGCCACCAATAATGTTTGTTTCATTATATCTCACGATGAAAACGAACTGAAGCCATGATATGAAACTATAGCACTTGGGTTTTGTTAGTAGGGGTGTGCCGTTACTCTGATGGAAATTTTCTTACTTTGATATTCTATTATCTTTGGTAGTCGTTCATACTGTGGAAGCTTCACAAATGGATGTTTTTACATTCACACCCAAATATGTCTTGGATTTCAGGCTCGAGTACTAAACAGAAATTGGCAGAGCTTGGGGCAGGAGATACTCAACCGTAATTATCCAATCCCAAGTTGTATACTCATGCAATTAAATTCGCATCATGGCGACATTTATTTGAACTGGTCATTAAAAATTGTCATTAACTGTTGAACTGTATTATATTTGTCTAATGCGATTCATGTTTTTTTTTTAATACACTGAATCATGATTAACGGAACACAGTGAATATCCGAGATTTCAGTGTACGAGTGCTTCAAATACACCATTTGTTCTTTCTGGCTAATACTTAGCTTTTTATATTATATATATATTATTGAATGCTTATGTTGTTTGAGAAACTGGATTAGTTTGGATTTCATAAATAAACATAAGGGTGTGAATGTCTTAATTATGTTATTTAGTTAGGACTGGTTGTTTCTGTCAAGAAAATTGTTCTTTCTTGCACAGAATTTAGCTTTTAAAAAGAGTGAAGTTTAACTCGGCTGTATGTTGCATATAAAATTGCTTCAGTAAGTGTAACTTTTGTGACATATTTTCATATTGCAAAGTTTTCTTTTGTGACATATTTTCATATTGCAATGTTTTAAACTTGATTAATCTCACATTTTGTGCTAAAATGTGTTTATAATCCCCTGAAGTATGACTACATAATGCACAAACCTGGGTCGAAATAAAGCTGTAAGCCTTTTATACAAAACTATTATGGAAAAAACCTTATTGGGTTAGATCTTCATACAGACCTACGAGTAGGTGTGGTTAAATATATGGCATAAACGTCGTATTCTGTAAATTGGAAAAATTTTCCGTAGTATGGTGTTTTGAGTTATTATCAAAACAAGAATTAACTGTCGAGTGACTCAGTTTTGTGCAAATGTCACATTAGCGTGTGAAAATTAAATTAGCAGGACTGTTTGCATTTGTATGGATGCATAGATACCTATTCATTTTATTAAATGTGTATGTTTTTTCCCCCTGGTATATTATTTGTACATTAACTTGGATTGTTATATGCTTAATTAATATAAAATCTAAGCAGTGTTGATGACCACTGGAGGTAGCAAAGACAGCTCTTGTTATGTATCTTTGTGACTGCAGTTGTCACGCCATTTATGTCAATTATGACATAGCTTTTCATTGTAAATTGCTATTTGGTGAGTGAATTATTTGTGTATTTAGATTTTGACAAATATTTACAATTGTCTTGTTTGTGACAGGATTGTGAAATTTCTCTAAGCTTTGCATATAACTAGTATAATAGTGCAAGAAATGATTATTCTCTCTAGCATTCAAAATTTAAGATTGGTCTGTAATTTTGTGGGATACGGTAAATTTTGTGAGATGTCTATTCATGACATTATATTGGGTTGTTTTGCGTTATATTGTTTAATGTATTGCAAGGATATATCATGTATAATTACATGGGAAGTACATTTTAACAATTCTGGCAAGACAGAATTATGCCATTCAGGTCCAAGTTTTATTGACCATTTAAGAGTAATCTCTTTATGACATTGTGAACATTGCAATATCATTTGGAACATGGTTGGTTTTATAAATCAATCTCCCAATTAAAGGTTTAATTGTTCAAGGACAGTCAACTTGCACATATCTGTCTTAATGCAGTTATGGCAATTGCTTCATTTAATAAAGTATTTAATCACGAAGCTTGTATTTGTTGTGCTTTTTGTATACTTTAAGTACATAATGTATCCTGTTATCTTCGAGTGTATGAAATTTTGCAGACATCATTTGCTTGTGCCTGATACATTTACTGAGGACCAACTGAGTGCTCCAGCAGTTAAAAGGCGCTGAACAGACCCTATTAGGTCTTAATTGGATGCAATTCCATGTTTGGACTGTATACAGTTATTTTCATTAAAAAACGGCCTGTCAAATTGAACCTAGACAACTGCTATATGATGCTATTGCCACTAAACGGGGCTGTTTGGCTATAGCTGGCTACTCAAAGCTGGCTCTATAAGTACATATTTATGATATATTAGATCAATTTCTTATATTTACAAAAATATTTTTCAGTGGTGGTAGCCGACTATAAGCTAGGAGTAGATAAAAGCGGCTAGCCTTTTCCAGTTATAGCTCCAGTCAGAAACTTGATAGGTTGCTACAGCTGTCTAGAGTTGACCATATTTTATGAATCTTAACTATACAGAAACCCATGGCACAGCAGAAACTTCCCTTGGAGTGCTGTACCATTTAGAAAAAAAATGATGAAATCCAACCAGTCACCTCCTGTGCTAATGTTGGTGTCAGACGGTCAGAGAGTGCATCAAACTCGTAATTGTATGTGTGCTTAATTCAACCTGAAGCGTAATACAACCCCACTTTTCAGAGCTTACAAAAACAGCATTTTTCCATTGGCAAACGTCAGTGTGGAGCTGGCACAGTGATAGTCGCTCTTTGCTTCGCTCTTGCGGACAATAAGTGACATCTTGACAGCGTGAAGATGATAAAACAGTACAATAAGTATAATAGGACTCCTCCACCCTGCTGAATTGAGGTGAAATATTTTGCTTTGTCTATGCATAAATAGAGGAATAGAGATTTGTAATGGTGACAGTTAGAACCAGATAAGAATGAGGTAGGCCATAGCACGATCAAGGCCCTAACGGCAGCATGCCTTGACCCACAAATTCGAGGCTACTCATATATTTATATAGAGATAGTAGCTATTATATAACATAAAAACAAGATCATGTCTAGGATAAAATATTTATATTTACATTTGAGCTATAAAAATACATATATAAACATGAACATCCATGCCTATACAAAAGAACAACTATATATACACAAAATAATCACGGGGCTAAAGGATTTGCATGTATTGTGACGCTTTGAATTTTTATATCATTTAGCGGTCTATGTTTTTCGCTGACAGGTTGTCGTTCCAGGGCATCCAAGACATCCATTCCGTCGATTAATCTGTTGGAAAAGCAAGTTGATGAGAACAAACACTTTTACTAGTTAAACTGACTTGAATACAAGTCAAAAGCAAATGAGTCAAAATTGTATAGTCTACTTCTTGTTATCAATATAAAACTATGTAGAAAATTTTCACTAGCCTACTAGACATCATAATTTTATATTTATCACTAATATAGTTCCTAAGATGTCACTGCCAAACTACACAAACATACCCTGCAATATAATTACATGACTAAAAATATTCGGCATGGATTGTACTTACTTTCCGAAAACTGTGTACTTCAAGTCTAATGAAGGTTGTTTACTGTAGCTGAAGAAAAATTGAGATCCATTTGTGTTGGGTCCATTATTAGCCATTGACAGAACGCCTCTGTCATTGTGCTGAAATTCACAAGAAAACTTTATTAATTTGCCAAACTGGAGATTCCAAAGTATTCAATGCAAATATGAAAGAGATTGACTACTGTCAGACTCAAAGCTAGATAATTTCCAAAAGCTGATTTGGAAAATCCAGTGCACTTTGAAATAGATAATATACGAACCTTCAAATCTTCGTCAAATTCATCCTCAAATTTTTCACCCCAGATACTCGTTCCGCCTTTCCCTGTTCCTTTAATGGTAAAAAAGAAATTATTGGAAACAATAAATCTAATGAATGACAATAATGTATCTGATGGTACTTAAAAGATGAAATGTGAAAGACTCTACCTAAAGGGTCTCCTGTTTGTACTATGAAATCTTTTATGTTGCGATGAAAAATGGAGCCATTGTAATAGTCACTCGCACACAAAGCTAGAAAATTCTGGAAGAAAAATAAGTTCAGTTTGGAACGTACTGCAGGCAGTCATAAAAGCAATAACGTCATGCAGTGACAGAAAATATGCTTTTTTTTTTATTTATAGGCGCAGCTGGCAGAGAAGTATTAATAATTTTATGTGTAATTTTTTGTGCCAGGCTGTATTATCGTAGGATGCTAAGGAAGAGCAGTCCTACGATCCCACCTTATAATATTTTTTGTGTGTCAAACATGACAGTGATTAATGATATTGTCTTATTCACCACAAGATGTACCAATGTTGTTTGCTTACACTACATAATTGTATTTATATCAACACTACGCTAACTTACATGTCCCTGTATTGATTGGTCACAAAAGACCTAATTTATATGTATTAATGCATGTACTAGTATAAATGATTATTATTATGTATTTAAAAACCCCACTCATACACAATTGTATGTAATACTATGTATATCTACTTATATCTACTATGAATTTTAATTAACTATTATGTCATATATTCTAGTAACAGATAAATGAGACTAGTGTTATCATTGTATTAAAGTGTGTGATACCAAGAAAGAGACATCCTTGGCTGCAGCATGTACAAATAAATATAACAAGCCTACAGCCTCTGCACTAGGGGGAGCACCTGCAGCAGTGATTCCTTTAGCAACCACTGGGCTTGGCTTAGGATACTAGAAAAAGTTAAGAAAATTGGGTTCTCAGTTAGTGGTTAATAGCAGCAGGGCATAGAGGGACCTGAGCTATAGGACTAGAAAGGGAATCAGGAATCAGAGGGAATCAGGAGAAAATTGTCAAATTGAGGGATTTGAGAATAGGTGACACATTGGTCAATCAGCTGCAGAACCAGGGATGTCTCACAAATAGGTGTGTGAAAATGTATCCTTTAGTACTGCTATGTATACAAAGGTTAATGATGACCTTGATTGATTAATGTTGACTTGATGTGAATTCTTTGGTATTAAACTTTCAAATGTTTTTCATGTGTTGTTACTTACTCTAGGGATTAGAAAAAGGAATTACTGTATTGGGAGTGGCCACTTAAGAGTAATATAATTCTAATCAGATAATTAGTAAAATCAACAAATTACAGCAGAAGTATAACTGCTAGAAGTATATCACAAAGAACATGAATTGGCTCAATTCCTTTATATATTAATTCAATATAGCTGACAGGCATTACAAGCTGCCATATTGGTTTCTTGAGGAATTACACTCCTGCCAAGCCTTGTCACCCGGATAAACGATCCTGGACTCTGTTCAATTGCCTAACGAGCGAGTAGCACTAGTCCACATGGTCGAGAATCCGGGTAGTTAGCTCAGGATTATTGATTGGGAATTTAAAAAAAGTTTTGCAATAAAAAATATTTTTTAAATACTGCCCTGAAACTTGTTTTTAGGTCTTTCCTAAGAACAAGTTTCAGGGCAGTGTATCAAGCTTTTGTCAAGGTAACCATTGCTGCTTCTGGCTCCCTCTGGCAACAACCAGTCCACTTACATAAATAAATACTTATTAATTACTTATGACCCAGTGGTAGATATTATCCAACAAAGCCACAATATAAGTTTAATATACATTCATAATATTGATTAATTTAGACAAATATGGTTTTTATTATACAATAGATATAGATATGATTGACACTATTTGGTAACTCAGGTGATACAGCATTTAACATTATTCTGAAATATGTGATACATTTGTGTTTACGTCGATATTGACACAAAATTGGGATCGTAGGCATGCATCTCCAAGCATCCTACGATAGTATGATATGGAACTATGTGAAGCGTTCATGATGGACTTGTCAGTAATGACAAGTCGTCAGAGATACCTGACGTGTAAGCAGCCTTCATTACATTTTTACCATTATAATTTCTATTTATCTTTTAAATAGTAAATACACAGTACTTAACTTTTCTTAAGACTATAACAATAATGTCAATATACATCATTTTACAATTTATATTTAAATGTTAAAAAATACATTTAACAACGATTACCTCGCACGTCTTTGGGACCTGTTCACAAAATAACTCCACTTTCATGTCACCAAGGTCTGTGTGAAGAGTGGCGGACTGGAATCAGAAGAACGTTATCATATGGTTATGCAGGGCTTCAGTACAATAACATTATATTATCGCTCGCAACACATGTTTCAAATAAATAACATTTTAATAAAAAATATCGATTGGATTTCAAGTGTCACCATGTTGAAGACGTCTAGGTTTTTAATGCAACTGCCTTTTCAGCAAAATCTTCATGTAAGGTAAGAAATTGTCAGATAAAGCATCCCAATAAATCGTCAAAATAATCATACACCGGCGACAACAGCGACATCTGCCTGCTGGTATCGAAGCGACACCTCGTGATAATCATCTCAGCCGTCAACGTGGAAGAAATGTCAACACTGATCATAGAAGCCAATAAATTGCAATAATTGAGATTATGGCAAGTATATAATACAATTGCGTGTAACAGAGTCTAGTTGGCTTACGTGGTTGACATCTTAATCATTTTAATATGTATTCGATATTGTCATACATGTGTAGATTTCAAATTAGTAATAATTATATCAATACACAGAGCTAGATGCCAAGTTCTGGAGTGCTAGCACGAATGAGTGAGTTTTGGCCCTTTCCATCCAGTTTATATAAGATTTATTGTTCTCTTAGAGTGAGACAAATTAAAATGTGGAGAAAATATTCAAGTCTAGAGGAGTGAGACAGCAACTATGAAATGCACTCTGAATGAGACTTGACATATGTCTGCAATACATATCAGTTTCTCTCATGTTTCAAATTTTTAAGAGCATTTAGATATAATCTACATTAAAAGATATGTTGTCGCATAGGTCTGTTAAAAAAAGGTATTAAAGCCACTGTGATAAATTCTTGTTGTAACAGTTGCTAAAATGGGTGACGCGTGGCCATCCTAATGCCACATATAATTCACTATGTTATGATATCATTAATGTGACATTGTGTTGTCACTATTATATCAAATGGATCAAATATGACCTCACTATTGTGACACTAATGACGTTAACATAATTATGATCAATTGTAATTATGTTTTGTAGGCTACGGGATCAGATCAAGCTGTGGGCTACAGTTTGGTAGCTTTTGCATTTGCTGTCTTCTCGTACTACACAATTTGGGTCGTGATTTTGGTGAGTGTTCTTGCTTTAAAAAGTTGTAATCTCTCTGAAGTTTAAGTTCAGATACTTAACCATCAAGCTTTAAATGTATGCGACTCTTCGGCACTCGCAGGTAAATTTATGGTAACTATATCTTGTTTCAGCCATTTGTGGACCAGACCCATGTGATTCACAGCTATTTTCTACCGAGATATTATGCAATAATCCTCCCTGTGGTTGCTGGTGTGATTGTCCTATTCGCAGTTGGTAAGTAAATTATTTATTGATGTGTTGAGGTGACATTTAAAAGAAAATCTTGTTCATAGCTAACAGGGCTAGGAAGTAATAACACAATGCATAACATCACAACATCATGTATTGTATTAGTACTTCCGGGTAAAAGGTTACACGAGAACTGGCCAACCCTATTCTAGTCGAGGTTAAAGTGTCTGCAAGAAATAAACACAAAAAAAAAGGTTTTGATGGAAAAATTTTTATAGACTAAATTTTTGTGAAATTATGCAAAGATGTCCCTGGACTCCCTGCAGTCACTAATTGTCATTTAATAAGAAAAATAGAGCAAGTATGACTGATTCTTGTACCAGACTATATTCGAGTATAACATAGGCTATATGGTATATTCTTGGAGAAAATAGAGAAGGAAAGGACACTTAGACCTGTACATCAAAGGTAGAATCACTGTCGCACTAAAAGCTTAATGACCTAAGGGCCATCCCCTAATTGTGCAACAATAAGCATGGAATATAGATATTTATCAGTACTTAAGCACTTTTATTTATATTACATGATATACATAATTTGGTTATTCTGAGCACAAAAGAACTAAAAAACACATACTGATTATGATATTAGGTGGACAACAACGTTATGGATAATATACTTGAATAATAATTCACTCAGATGTATAGTTAAGAAACTGCTGTGTTAATGCCAATAAAGTGTGTGGTGTTTATCTCAATATTTAGTAGACATGCCACAGCAAGCTGTGAATATAGGTTATTTCATTTTGTTGGCCAGAAGTTTTTTCATCTTAGCATAATTTGATCGTGTGGGTATTTGTGGGTTTTTTTTATGACGGCAATATATATATCTCTACCAAAAATGGTTTGATTTTCACGGGAGAAGTCTCTAATTGTAGACCACAAAACTGGCTTTTACGTGGGCATAAAATAAATAGGTCCACCCCCACGTTTTAATGGAACAGCCCTAATCCAGTTGCAGATGTAAATAGCTCGTGTTGTAATGAATGCATGCAGCATTCCTGCTGTAAACTTGACAATGCTATGAAGACATCTGACATAATCCGGCTAATTAATACTTTTTTTTTTTCCATTTCAGCTGTGTTTTTCACAGTAATAACCATCAGAAGCAAGAAAGCCAAAAAGAAATCTAGCTAGGGAAGTACGTCCACCTCATCATCATCATTTCACAACGTTATGCATTTTGTAAATTTGTACAAATAACAGATTTCATTCTTCAGATACGATATTACAGATTATTTATTTACAATTGAAATAAAAGCATGATAAAATGAATTACAACTGTTACAGCGATCAGTTTTGTTTCGTAACATAAAACTACAGGCAGACGTTAACTTTGATGCAGACCAACAGATTAATAAACGTTTTAAAACTTCCAGCCTACCAAGCGCAGAGTATGGTAAATTTACATCGGAAAATGAGATAATAACGATCTCAAATATTCCTGTGTCTGTACAATCAATAACAATGTATATACATTTGGAAACCCATAAAAACATTGATGTACTAGGCATTCACTCTTTGGGAAAACTGGATAGCACATTACCAATTGCCCAATCAATAATGCGTCAGTCATACATAGTAAATTGCATATGATTTGCACCCGATTTGAAAGTCTACATCGGCGACAATAATGATTCTCTGCACTCCATGATCGGCAGACTTTGAATCAGCTTCATGGGGTCCATTTTGTCTCTTTCACCGAGCAATTTAACACCTGAAACATACATAAAACAATTACAGGTTTCAATTTCTTTCTGTTATTGTTACATGAACAGTCTTTGTGAATGTGCGATCTTCTCAGCTAGATTTATTTTCATGAGATGTTAGGCTTTGTTGTCTGGCAATCGTTGTCAACACTGATGCATGAAAAAAGACACCATCCAAGGGGTAATCCCAGGGTTGGACTTTAACCCGGGTTAAATCAATTTTGCTCAGCCCAGTGGGTTAAACCTGGCCAAAACCATCATACAAGCTCAACGCATGGGATTCCAAATAAGTAGAAATACATAAAACAGTGACTATAAGGAGAACTATAAGATTTGCTTTCTTATATTGTACTTTAATGGCTATCACTGAGCTTTATACACTGAGTATAAAATGGACAAAATGGGTTTAATCCACCAAAATGAATAAAATCTGACAAAAACCCTCCTACAAGCTCACAAATTTATGGGATTCCAAATTAGTAAAAATACATATCCCTAGGGGTGGTGGGTGGATTAGGGCTTTACGTCCTGTATTTCTGCACCTGATGGGCTGACTAGGGCAGGCAGGAACCATGGCAATGAGATGATGGATGAAACCGCCATCCAACTTAATAAGGCTTGACTGGGAAATGAACGCAGGACCCAGTGGTTGGAAGCCCAGCTGGTGCCCACCCCATACTACGGGCCCCTAGAAATACATATATAATGTGACTATATGGAGAAATAGAAGATTTGCTTTGTAAAACTTCATTTTATTGGATTTCACTGAGCTTTGCACATCTTATGGGCATGAGTATCAATTGAAGAATGCAATTCCTGAATTATAGTACAGAGACTCATAATGATCTACAGACAATCATACAGACTGACAGGAAGTGACTTCTAATTATAAAAGTTCAACTCTTATAAAAACTATAGCACATGGGACCATGCTATTTTAGTTTAAAAAAACTCTTATGTTACATCTACTTGTCTGCTGAATTCCAAAGATTATAATTTTAAAGCTAACAACAATGGCAAAAAAATTGCTAAACTATCAAGTAATTTTGTGTTTTCACAATTTCAAATTGGGGGTAACAACCATTGATCTTGGTTATGTCCTACCATCATGTAGCATCATCTGTGTGCAAAGTTTAATGTTTCAGATACAATAGTTTAAATATTGTTTTGTCTTTCCTGCACCTTTTATACTGATTATAAGTAAAATTATGGATTTTAACCCAGGTTTACTGATTATAAGTAAAATTATAGATTTTAACCCAGGTTTAACCCACTTTGGGCAAAATGTCTATTTAGCCCAACCCGGGTTTAATACGGGTTTAACCCGGGTTAAACCCAGTGGGTGGGTTAAATTTGCCAACCCTGGGTATATCTATGCATCTGCCTTAGGCAAATTGATAAAGCAATTGACATGGTCTTGCAAACTTAGTTTGGTATATACATATTGTACACATATGTCTAAAGATGTCTGTCACATTTGTTGGTAAAAATATCCATTTGACATGAGAAAGTGTAATTCTTACTCTACTAAATTATACTCATAAGACTCACCATTTTCTTGTACAACTTTTTCAATCACGGAAGACGTGGCGTCATTGTTGTGATCCACCGCTTTTGTGATATTTTTAAGTGTATCCATCTAAAAATAAATTTATAAAAGATCAACAAGTGGTTTGCACATTTTAACAATATTCTGCCTTGTATTTCAAACACTAATTGGAGGACACTTACAACCTACAAATTTCTAAGCAAAAAATAGGGGGTTTGGGGCACTTGATCCAATGACTGAAACTACACCCTATCAGTTAATTATATATATTCTTGTACGACTTCTGCATTATAGTTTATACTGTATTGCCATCTATATATTTAAAGAAATGAAATAAAGCAGTTAAACTAACTTTACCAGCATCTAAAATTAGAGGTAGAGAGCTGAAGCTTTCACATGTCAAATACCATTATGGTAAGCTATTTATAGCCTATTATCACAATGATTATTATCCTGCCAAAGTGTAAATATTAGAGCTAAATGAAGCTTTCATTGTCAACTCCTAAAATAGGATATGTCACATGATTGGAAACGTGACCACAAAGGAATGTTTGGAGTGCATACGATTAATAATACAATATTGTTTTAGATGATATGAGCATCAATCTATTTGACATTTCAATGCTGAATACTTTCGAATATTTACCATGGTGACAAACTGTTGTTTGGTCCTCCTGAAAAGTTCCACATTGTTCTGAACAGCGCCTGAACTTTGACCTTCAACCATCAACACCTGTTCCTTCTCACTTTGGCTGAAATTTAAAATATTGGTTATGAGACCTATTGAATTTTGAAATAAAGTGTAACTCATTTGATTTCATTAGCGTGGCAACAGAATGACTGACAAAACTCACAAATGGAGTATTTTTAAGTTTTGGAACTTGAAAATGGCATAGTATGATGATATTGCTACACTTAATACAATAAAGACTTCCTTGAGTCCAATATAATGGTAATTGCGAATATTGTCATAATTAGGAGTTGATATATCTGTATTAATATTTAGGGTTGTCATCGATATGGTGTGTATCGATGAATCGAGAAAATTTTGATATCGATCGAAAAAATTCATGTTTGATTCTTCGTTTATCCTCTATAATTGTACATCTGTGCCATGATGAGCACTTGAGTACTCAGCCCCCACTCCAAATTGCAAACTGATTGCCCAACAAATTGGCTTTGTAGGTATCAAAAAAGGTAAATGGTTTCACAATGACTTGGGAGATATACTAATGGTTCCATTTCTAACTGGGGATGCTGATTATCGATATCATATCACTAACAACCCGATTAATATTTATATAGATATTTAGGTCATTAAATTAAACTTCCCGAGTGGAAGTAGCCAGTATTTCATTTGACGAAACTACACATACCTCAAACTTAATAGTGCAACAAACAATATGCTACATGACAAACACGGCAATGACATTACCTCTGCGCCTCCTCGGCCGCTAATTTATGCTTTTCGATGACTTTATCCCACTCTTCACTTTCAGAATTCAACCTGTAATTTACCGGTATGAAAAAATAAATGTAGCACATAAATAATCTAAATATAAGCTAATCACGATAAATTTATGTGTGCTTACTTATATGGATTATTTTAATACATATCAACATTTCCATTTAAATACATGTCTTTAACTTTCAGTCACTAAATTACAAATTTGACTTTCATATATTAATTATTAAATGTCCAATGTGTCTCACTTGGGGTTATATTTTATCATACCTTGTGATAGTTCTTTGTATCTGACTTATTCGGTTTTCAAGGTCAATGTTTTCGGGATGAGGAAGGAAACTGCAAAAAAATTTTTTATTACATTAAATCACAAACTTAATTAACATTATATGATTTAATGATTAAATCAAGTGCACATATATTTCACTGATGTAGTTGCAGATAGATTATTGGCCGTATATACATATGGAATTTTCTATAGTTAAGTTAGCATTAGTGGCACTAGTTACAGTGTTTCAGCTAGGATTTCAATTGGGCATGGCGTGGAAGAATATTAGGGCACCTAAATAGACTCCTATAACGCGCCAAGCTAGTTGAAGAGCAAAATAAAAATCTTCACATTTTTACAGGCATGGCGCTGACAAAATTAGGCATGGCGCTGACAAACTCAGGTGTGGCGCAAAGGGCGTCAGGCATGGCGTGGTGCCATGCTCAAATGGCCTAGCTGGAACACTGAGTTAGACTGCATTACAATAATCTTCTATTGCAGTTATATTCATTAAAAACAATGCTATAGAAAGTTATATTCTCAACGCACAAAATCTTACCTATTTTTGTTAGTTGCATGGACAAATGCATTTTCTGTCTTTAATTTTGCTATTTCATCTCCAGTAGTCTCCAATGCTGAAACATAAAAATACTCATCAATCTGTGGTATAAATCATAGCTCATTAGTTAAAAGTTAACATGCCTTGATCAATTAACAGGGAAAACCAAGTGCTAAAATAAATTATGCTATATCTTGTCCGGTCTTACTATACACAAAAATAGCAGTGTTCACTTTTTTCCTCAAAATTACAATTAATTTCTTATGAGCAAGTTCATACCATCAGTAACAAAATGACTGTCTTCATCAATTTCTGCAAATTCTTCCATTAGGCGATCCAAAGTGTGCTGGAAAAAAAGAAGAGGAAACTTTTAATGCACATAAGATGTCTTTTCTCACGCGTAAATTTAAGATTGAGACATTGGACATTTAATAATTAACGTATGAAAATCGGTTTACTGAATGGTACTTACACGAGCAGCTTTTTGCATGAGAATTTCTAAACGATGGTCTGAAGTAAACTCCAAGGGTATGCAGTTTGACAATTCTGGAATAAATAGGGAATTCAACTGTCAAATAATCATATGACCGTGCAATTAGGCATTAGGCTGACAAAAAAGAAAAGTTTGTTTCAGATTTCTGACGACCCAACTTTAAAAGCCCGGACCCAAATATATGGACATTTGACACGGCTTTTTAACTTTTGAACCATGTATCTGAGTTTACCAACCTCACTTTTTCCAACTAAATAATCGGAAACAAACTTCTTCTTTTTTTCAATCCGCCTTATGTGTGTGTTAATGAACTTGAAGAGAAAACAGCTTGAAAGTGGAACTAATTTCATCACGTTTTCCATGATTCATAATTTATAAATGAGCACAATAAATTAAGTTGGTAATGCGGCTAATGCCAAGACTGTCCGTGCGCAAATGGCATATCACCGTGTAGACTGGACACAAAGCTGTATGATTCTAATCATATATCGTCATTACATATGCTTCTTCCAGTTAGACTAAGCGTTCAGCCAGTAATATGAGCTGACAATAAACAAACTGTGTGTCTTCAGGAAAAGACCCCCACCCATGGGGTTAATATGTAATTGGAGAGGCCTTGTTATTTCATCACTATGTCTGTCTCTGGCAGCTGGTCATATAAGCAGACATTAAGCCTCAGCATGAGGCGACGAAAACATAGAAGAAGCAAAATACAGTTGAAATAAAATATTACCTTCTACATCAAGAGTAACCGCAGCCTGACTGAGGCGACCCCTGATAAAACTTGATCTCCGTCTTTTGTCTTTATTTTTCTTGCCATTATTTCCTTCTTGCGGACACTCCTCTGCTTCGTCTTTCGTCTGTTTCTCAGCCAAGTCACGCACCAGCGCATCTATCGGATCTGTTTTGTCTTCGGAGTGCAGTGAGGTACTTTGTTGCTGGAAATTACATAGCATCTGGTCAATTATCATTGATTATTGTGAATAATAAATATCACTGCAACTCTTATGATACCCTATACATGCCTGACCACCAAGAGTCTGAGATACCAAACATTCATCAATACAGAGCCAACATTTATTATCATTATAAATATTAGAAATTCATGAACTGAAAAATATTCAAATTTATGGCTAATTTAAAATATGTCCATTTAATTCACTGCAACAGACTCTTCACAAGTACCTATATATTACAAGTTCTAATCATCATCAGATTTGGAAGAATAACGAAGTACAGAAATGGTGGTTGAAGATCTATATAGATGAGGACTTCAGTGATAATTGCTACAGGTAAGAAGTTTGAGACATACCTGCTGAATTGTGTTATCCTTTTCTGAATTGTCTTTACTAATAGCATTTTCTGTTGATTCTGTTTGAGAATCTGACCTTTGCACATCTTGTGGTTCATTTACAGCATCCTTTTGTGCCTCTGCAGATTCATATTGCAAGAATGCTTCAACATCTAACATTTCGTCTCGACAGATATCGCTTGAACGTGCGCTAACAGCATCTTTGGTCTGAGTGTCTTCAGAGTTTGTGTTACAGCTACCAGGAGACACATGCGCTTCAACTTCTATCTCATGCTGTTCAACTTTGTCTATAGAATGAGGGTCTTTAGAAGCCTGTGATTCAGAGGCCGTATCTGTCACTCCATGGCCAGATTCACGGCTTTTCCGTCTCTTTTTTGGCACAGGATTTTCTCCATTTGATTCGCACTGTGTTTCAGAAATTTTCCTAGCCTTAGTAGGTGAATTTACATCAGCGTCGTCATGCTGTGCGTGTACATCTGCAGTTGTGACAAATGAGCATTCAGAGACTAGTTCAGATATTTCCCCTGAATCAGCTATGATAACTTTTTCCGGCACAGGGGACTCCTCATCATTATGAGACAATTTTCTTTTGCCACCGTTTGCTCTTGAATTAACAGGAGTATTTTTGGATCTCCTTTGGGAAGCTCTTCGACGTCCTGACGATTCCTTTGGATTTAGATCCGCAACTTCTGGAGTGATGGGATTGGTGCGATCCTTGGCCTTAGAGGGGAGAGGACTACCCGTGTTCAAAGCAGGTAATCCAGTGCTTTCCGAATTCTGCAATCGAGCAGATCTTCGTTGGTTTTTCGAAGAAACATTTGGACTCTGGTTTTTCGAAGAAACATTTGGACTCTTAATAACCTCTCCATTTGCAGCAGACTTTCTCCCTCTCCTTTGAGACCCTTGAGCTGGGATGATATTTTCCTGAAATCCATTTGTGTCAGCCGATTTCCGCGACCTGGAAGATCTTCTTGGGGTAAACGACTCTGAAAGAAAAAGAACACAATATTTTAATTTATACCGACTTTTTTCAATTCTAGACTCGTACTTCGATTTTATAGTATTGTAGTTTCAATCCCATATTTATTTTTTATATGTTTTACACGTATTATTTCTTTTGTCAAGTTTTGAAGGCTTACTAAAGATTAGTATTATTTATGTTCAAATTTGGTGAGACTTGTGAAATTTAAAATCCAGCAATAACATTATACCTTACCTGTTGAACGGGGTGACCCCGCTTGATTACTGCCAGTCATTTGTGCTCTAGTAAAAAAGTAAATAAATTGAATTTAAAAATGTAAAGTATTGGTACAATTTCAGTCCATAAATTCATAATTGGCATAAAATTGGCATAAAATTGGCAAGTTAATTGCATCAAGACATCTTGGTTACAAGTTGGTATACTGTGACCAGTAATCTGAACACCAATTGCAATTAACATTGCAATTAACATTGAAACTGCAATTGCCACTGAAGCTACCAAACCAAACTTCCAATTCACAACAATCGAATTGGCATTGGTTCAGTAACTTCAGTTGGGCAAACAGAAGGCGACAAGGTCAACTCACCGGGTTTTCTTTGCAGTCGACATTCTTGTGTTCAGACGGCATTCTAATCCAAGATTTTACACTTTCCTTCGGTAAAAAAGGCTAGATTCGATCATGTAAACAATGAAATTGACGATAAACAGGCGGCAGAATCAAAATGCCCGCCGTCACCGTTATGGAATAATCTGCAGAGTGTGCGTCATTTAGGCCTCCCACCGAACCGTCCGCACGGATTTGTCAAGCTTTTCCGGCATGGTCTTGGGCCATGCCTGGTGACAAGAATTGTAATTTTCTGCAGAAATTTAATACTGAAACTTGTTTAGTTTTTAAATGTTTCTACACTGTTGTGATCGATAATATTGTGGCAGTTTTTGCGTATGTCATTGTGTAAATTGGACATTATGAACAACTTAGTTTTTGCGATAATAAAATTAATTGCTTTCTTTTAGAGCAATATTAATGCATGAGTCGTTTACGTTAGTCGTTCTTGGTGACCTTCTGTGTTTCATAAATTTTTAATTCTTCTTTATGGAAAAAATGTTTGGGAATTTCATTTTCAATTATTTTCATCAACCAGCGTCTGCATATTTTTAGTACGCATGCGCACAAGGCTTGAGGAAAACAAAGTTCACAATCAGCGAAGGAGTTTGGTAAGGAAATAACCGTCTAAATTTGCACGACATGGTTTTATGGAGCCACCAATTATGTTTTGATGCTGATAGTTAAACAGTTACGAAGTTTGTATGCTGAGATCCGTCTTGGTTCTGTGGATATTTCAGTGATAGTCGACTGAGTAGTCACCCCCAAGATCCAACAACTCAGAACTGTCAGTACTGTCACTGATATATATATGTGAGTCATTGACAGCTGAGTGATGACAGCTAGACACTTGCAATCAAGATGTTGTTAGCTTTTTTTGTCTCAGTGCAATCAAGTGTGAGAGATAGTGACTTGTGTTAGATTTTTGGTTTAATTACAAATAGCTGACATGTCAGCTATTTGTAATTTATAGCAGTAAATCTTGACTATAGAGTCTATGCTGTAATAGCGTTTAAGTTCCAAGTTTAATGTAAATAAAACAATTACCAAACTGGGGTGTGTGTACGGTAGCAAGCAATTGGCTGGTTTCCAAGGCTATACATACAATTATATTTTTAGCCCTGTTAATAATATCGAATATTAATCTCAAATATGCCTAGTCTTCCCGAAGTACGCCGGACGCCAAAAGACAACCTATTTTACAATGATATTTCTTAAAGACGGGCTCATTTTGTCATTCGGTCCAGCAAAGGACATTTGAACTTTGGGAAGACTTAATGCCTATCGACGTTAGAGAAAGGACGGAGAGTTTAGCGCTAAATCCAAGGTTAGTTCCGAAGGGTTAATGTTGTCAAAACAAAGCTTCCTATTTATCTGAAACTGGTAATAAGGCTTATGTTGTCGGTTCCTCACCTTATATGCTGCATGCCGATACTAAATAACGGTAATATCTAAGTGCTACTGGTCTGAAGCTTGATCAGGTTATATGACAGCTGCTAGAGGCAGATGTAATGATAAGGCTTTGTGTCAACACAGACACCTGTTTCACATTTACCCCATAGGTGGGGTCCTTTACTTGCCTCATGATAGACACAGAATACAAGGTACCTCCAATTATGCGATCAACATCCAACTGAGATGTAGCTCATGATGAATGTCCAGGCCAGGATTCCAACCTGGGTCCTTCAGCCGAGTTGGCCAATGTGGAATTGTCTGATGCCTATATCACTTAAGCAACCTAGCTGCTAATTATGTGACATGTTTCCTCTTTGAAACTTTGGAAACAGATCTGAAACGAGAAAGTTGACTTCTGATAATAAGAGCAGGAAGTACATCAAGATCTATCATTTTGGGATATTTGAAAGCAGGATGTAACATTTTGCCAATACCATCGGCTAATATCTATTTACTCAGATAAAGATTTGTCGAATTGCTGATTCAGATCCGGCAGAATTAATTGCCAATTTCTGAATGGGGATGGCAAAGCCAGGAGCTATGTAATATTACGTATGTTTCTATTTAACACCAGAATTGTCCATAGTACTCTGCTGCTATATACCCTCTCCCCATGTACATATAAAAAAAATTGTTTTCTCTTCTCTTCTTTGTGCATATGGGTCTTCTGTTATGTAAATTTTAATTATGTTAATTATGTTTTCTCATCATAAACTAGACTTTTTAAGATGTAAATTTTCTTTCTTTAATTATTAATAAAGGCATATACGGCACCAGCCGTCTGCCTACCATTAATTGTAAAAAACTTGAACTTATACAAAATCAATTTAATTGTAACTGAGGATGTCATGGTCTTGACAATCTTGATCAATGCTACATTGTCCCCATCTTGTGTCCCTACAAGTGGCAGTGTCAGCAATTTATCTGATGAATATGATGATGCCCATGTTTGTGGGGATATCCTTGGCCCTCTGCATCACTATAAGGACTGCTGAAAGAGAGTATAGTCAACTCGTCTGCCAATGACTCATCCTCTACCAACTGGTCCGCCGTCCAACTCATCCGCCAGCAGAGTCAACTCGTCCGCTGTCAAAGCCTACTCCTCCGCCATTAAAAACTGACTCGTCCGCTGGCCCGGCAACCGCTTACCAACTCATCCGGCATAACAAAGTCAACTTGTCCGCTGCTCTAGAGAAGGGTGGTCGGGCCGCGGACACCGGTGTCTCAATTGCTGCCCTAGCCAACTAAGTCTTTAAGCAGGGTCAGCTTGCCTAGATTAACAGGTGAAGGGGCCAACCGCCCATATAATGTCATCATGCTCAGCATTATTATAACAATTTGAATAAAATTGCTAAATTTTTTTTTTTTTAAACTAATGACACCAAAAAAACATTTTCGATTGAAAAATGGCAAACTGCAATTCTTATAATTGTCACCTCACTGATCTATCCACGGCTGTGCGTCTGCCCCCACGGGGGCGGCCGCGGCCATGTACTGAAGGTCATTTAGTGGACAACCATCCTACCCTATGCTGTACCGGCAGACCAGTTGACCTTTTCTGCAGAGGAACAGTTGGTTTTCTGGTGGACCAGGTGACTCTTAGTAGTGGACCCGTTGATCACAGGTAGCGGACCTGTTGACCTGGCTGGTGGACGAATTGACTTGACTCCGCTAAAAGACTCAAGAATGAGATTTCAGTTAGAATGCTTTGGCGACAAAAATTGAAATATCATCATACTAAGCACTAAGCAGCTAAGAGCAATGAAGAATAGAGTGAAAGTGTATTGTAACTTACCCCCAGCCGACAAAATGGCCCAAGATAAATATTTGATAAATATGAAATCTATATTTTTGGACAAACTCAGTTCATAAATTCCCCACATCTTGGTGTTTGAACTAAATTTTAGGTCAGACATGATAGATAGATAGATAGATAGACAGATAGACAGATAGATAGATAGATAGATAGATGTGAAAAGTGCAGGCCTCTAAGGCAAGTTCTTGCTGCTGTCAATGGTTGATTGATGAGGTTAGAGAGATAGGAGGAGTCCACCCATGTTACACATTTAACCCATGGATGGGATCTTTTACTTGCCTCAGCATAGACACTGGAGTATTCGGGACCACCAATTTAATTTGTTTAACATCCAAACGACATCCAGCTGGGATGTAGCTCACGAAGAGTGCCGGGCCGGGGATCAAACCCAGGACCTTCAGCGGAGCTGGTCAATGTGGAATTGGCAGATGCCGTAACCATTAGGCCACCCAGGGAACTTTTTCCGGTTCCAGGAACTACTTGATACTGTGTGTGCTGGCTTATGTCACAATTTTGCATTGCCAATTTCAGTGTTCGCATTAGACGCTCGCCCCGCTCGCCCGACCCGACTTTCTTGGCGCACGGGCGAGCAGGATAAGGATAGCACTGGTCCGTGTGAGCGAGTAGCCAATTAAATGGGCTTTATTTTGCCTCCAATCTGTCAGTTATGTTAAGTATTAAATAGCTTTGTAGACCTATTCCACTTTAATTTTGTGATTTTAATTACTGCTTTAGTAAATATGAATAATATTACATTTTATATTTATATTCATACATGTACCACATGTATAAATTATTATTAAAGTAATTGCCGTGTGGGCAGGAGGGTGCATTTTACTGGAAAAGTAGAAGTTAATCATATGTAGTTTGTGGTAACATGGGTACTATTGATTTATAATTATAAGCATCCCTTCCTGTAGATTCTGATATAAAAATATCATTCCTGCCAATTTTGAAAGTTAATAATCTTGAGTAAGATAATGAACACTGATGTGCCAGAAGTACTCAGTACTAGGGGTTGCGCTTAGTTATGGACCAGTAACAATGTGAACGGACCAACACCTTGTTGGACTTACTGGTCCGTGTGGACCAGTACTAAATTTGACGAGTCTTGAACACTGCAATTTGCGTTCTATATAGTGTTTCTATTATCTTGTACAGGTGCAGTACAAAATGTGTGATTGAGGAGGGATGCAGTCAGTTCCTGAAGATAACCCCGTCACGGGGCTTTGTGTCGTGTCTGACCCTATCAAGTGCCCGCCTGGATATGAAGTGGTGAGTTCAATGACCAATGTTTGTATTCATTGTTAAACGCGACGTGAAAACTCGATGAAGCCCAGGATGTCATGGAGTGTTCCACGTTGCAGTTGGGTGTAAAGTCGTAGGGGTATACTTCGAATGTGCTTTTCCAATTTCCTTAGTAATTTTTTTTTTCTTGATCACCTACTTGATAAGGCCCCATAATATATGCTATCTGCCATCAGTTTATAACTACTGTGGATTACATGACCAGATTAATGAAGAAATAAAGTTATTAATCCTGTTAATGATATTTTTTGAATTTGTAGATATACCGTTCACACGACCGCCAAGATGACTGTGACTTGTGGAAGGACAGTTTCTTCAGGTCAAAGGTCACCCGCTACCTTTGCTATACGAGACAATACCCACTAAGCAATGTAAGTCAGCATTATTGTGAAACCCTACTTAGGGGCTACTTTATTAATAATGTTTTGATAGGGTTAAGTAATTTGTCAGGTCGTAATGAGAACTGAAACTAAAATAAGTTTCATCCAACTTGCAATTTTGCATTAAATCGCAAATTCGGCTGTTCAGGTACTTTTCTGTGTTGTTTTAAAAAAGAAAAGGAGGAGTCAGATATTTTTATTTTTTTTATTACTGAAAAACTGTGAAAATAGTTCACACCAGTGAACATACAAAATCATTTCATGAAAAGAGGCGCTATACAAGTTTATTTATTAGTATTTATTACTGTTAATCACCATTATTATTTTTCAGGGCACACTCAACAATGTTCTTGCTGATATTGTGATAAATAACGAACGGGATCCTGCACCCCCAGGCTACTCACTGCTGGAGTACACGGTCGACACGAGTAAGTCGGGTGTTCTTGAGCATTCTAACTGATTTAGGTGGAAAGATAGCCTCGGCCTACAAGTAAATTTTGTGCCCGAGTTTTTTCAATAAAAGGGCCGCTTCTCTGGAATAAACTACCAATAGATATCAATAGATATCAAACTAAGCTGTACCAGTTTTAACAGAAAAAAAAAAGTCATTTATACATAACTTGAGTACAATGAACAATAGCTTTAATGTTTAACATAAGATAAGAGTTTATTCAGCCAAGTGATAACACCAGGAATTTGTTTTGTCAACCCATGCAATGTAAATAAAGCAATGTTTAACAATGACAATCATAAAGCGCTCTGCAAATTTATTTACTCTATATTTTTTAAATACATTTCCAACTGCATTACGCTGGGTAGTTATTTTGTCGCTACTAGAATGATATCAAGTGACAACTTTAATGCAATTGCATCAAATTGTTCATTGATGGGAAAGTGAAAACTAAGCATGATGATCAGGGAACAATATTTATAACCTTTTGTTTTTTTTCATCAAGGTGAAAAAGCTACACGAAAAAAGCAAATCTGTGTTCAGATGTTGCCGAGGGCAACGACTTTAGATGCCATTTCCGAAGTTATTTTACTCAGCAAAAGTCGCAGGGCCCCGTCGGGGTATACATTATGTGGGTGAGTACTTGCTGTTTATTTTTTAATAAATATGTAAAGCTTTAATGGCATTAGTACTTTCTAACCATGAAAAAAAAAAAAATTGTCTGATCAAGTTGTGCTTGGTTGGTTGGCGTTTTCAAAATTACTCATCTCGTAATCTTATAGATCTATTGTTCTGTCATGTAATTGATTGAATCACCGTTTTTTACTCCCTTTCTGCAAAATTTCATCCTTTTGGCCAAATGGTTATTGTTTGATTGCTCATTTACCATGAAATTGCAATTGAAGAAATGTAGGAATTAAGAAGTCGTTCTGTCACTAAACAACGAAAGATACGTATTACGAAAATCAACTGGTGCATCCCCAAATCATAACTGAGTGTTACAACTTTGCATTTGTTGGCTTATTAATAGTTTTCTTGCACTTTGTGATGTATTTTAAGTCTCCGTGTCCATTCTGAGACTGGCCAACAAATTTAACAAAAGGGGTGTATTTTTGCAAAACGCCCTATTTGCTAATGTTGTTGCAAGTCTCCGAATGGAGATGATGACCTTAAATAATAAATCTGAGGGCTGTTCCATTTAAAAGTGTGGTGGAGGGGGAGGGGTTGGACCTGAAGATTTTTGGACACCACCGTTCTTTGTTTATTGACAGACCCCCCCCCCCCCCTTTTTTTTTCTACTTTAAGAAATTAAGAAAATACTGATCAACCACCACTCTTCTCTTTTGGAGATGTCAACATGTAAAAAGCTGACACACTCAGTTATGATTTTGGGGATATGATAAGATGAGAATAATTAATTTCAGTTTACAGTGTAATTTCAATGGAGTGCTTTGATTGATATAAGAAGTATTTGTTCAGACCAATTGAGCAACTTCTAAATACTTACCATAAGACCTAAATTTGGCACGAATTTCATTTTGGTCATTTAGAAACTTTTTAGGGGGTCAGAGCAGGAAATTTCAAAACTTGGGTGTTTGGAACCACACAATTAAAATTCGAGGGCATTCCAGGCCAGATAGGCAGTTGTTTCAACTGCTTGGCCACCTAAATACACTTTATATAACGAGCTCGACAATGCACAATGTGTAGCAAGTATTTATAAGTCAAAGGATTCAATCAAACATGTTTGTATTTTATTTGTTGCAGTGAAATGAACAGCTTGATGGTGTGTTTCAAAATGAACAAAGTTCCAGAGACGCAGAACGGAGTGGTTGATTCAAACTCCTACCAGATGTCAGTACCTCCTCCTACTTTGCCACCTATGGCTCCCTCTAGTGACTTTTCTGGCAGGTGAGTCTTTGCATGATTTGTTTAATAATGCAGTGGAAAATATCACACAAAACAGTCTTGTTATTGTAAAATTTGGTCTGCTGTGCAATCAAAAATTTCAGCAAATTCTTAGTTTTTGCTCAAAGTTCAAAAAGTGTTTAGGTGTTTAACAATGTCCAATTTTCGGTCTTACTGTGATTTAAGGTTTATATTTTTTAAACCTTTTTTTGGTAAAATGTCTACATTATTTATCAAGGCTAAATGTCATAAATTGAGTGCTTAAATGTGTATTTTGTAATTCTTACAACAAAGCTTAAACATCTTTATGAATTTTGTTAGATTTAGTTGAAATAGGTCTGTTCTTCTCACCAACGAAGTATATATAACACCACCTAGATATTCAAAGTGCATTTAATCCCAGGACCTAAAGAACTAATCGAAAAAAAATAATAGGCAGCTAAACTGACGTAAAGGTGCTGTTGAACTTTTATCTCAAAACAGACCTAGTGCCTATGGTTCGTGGAAGCCTCAAGTCCCACCACGCCCAAAGCACCAAGCGAGTGCATCGGTCAGTGGGCCCCCTGTTTATGGAGACGTGGCGTATTCATCTGTTCCTGTTCATTATTACAATGCTGCGTAAGACGCAAGGCATGCTGTTTGCTGCTGTTGTTGCAGTTGATAATTGAAGTCCATGAACACTAAATAGGGTGGCTGTGTGTCCTTAAAAAGTCGTAAATTCTGTTCTCAAGTGATTTTAATGAATTGAATTAATTGATGAGCAGAATTTTGTTGATATTGAATAATAACAGAAATGTATTATTGCTGAATTTACCTTCTGGAGAATTGTGGAAGATGACCCATAATTTTCAACAGCCTCTTCGTCAGTGGCGTTGTGATCTTATACAATTCCCCAGAATGTAAATTCCGCAAAAATACTGCATGGGTGCAGAGATCGGTAGTCTACACTAAAGATTACAGCAATTTTAATTTTCAATTAATGGAAATATAAAGAGAAATTTTTTTCCTCACATGTAGAAAATGCTTCTTGTTGTCAGCATATTGGCTCTGCAGTTTTTGTATGGCAAAGCTATGCGAAAAAGGGTGTAAATGAGGGTATTTGCCTGGTTCATCTTTACGTACATGTGGTCTTAATTATTGAAGATTTTTGGCTTTAAAGACTCTGAAAAAGGCCTTAAATTTGACAAGGAAGCTGCAGCCACCCTGGTGAAGCGTGGATGTTTAACGCCACTTTAAAACTAGACCAGCATGGTGTGGTTCGAGGACTTGTACTATGGAGTATCAGCTCAGATGCAAGATGTTCGTTCTGGTGTTTTGATAAACCAATAAGTCAATGAATGTCTTTTGTGCTGGTGGTTGGATGATATGACATGTCACAGCTGATTAAAGTAGGATTAATAATAAATTTCCACATGTTTTTCAGTCATATTTTATCATAAAAAAACCTCAGGTAGGACAAAATGGATTGAAATGGTTGGATAAGTCAAACTCCAACTTTCTAGCCCATAAAAACCCCTTTCAGTCCTGATCAAGTTTCCTATTGATCAAGAGTTTTTGCCATCTTCTCATCATTATGGCTATTTGTATTGTCAGAGAGAAGTAGCAGAAATTAGAATGGCCAATAATGCAAAATTCTGGTTATTTGGTTCCCAGAATTGTTTTTTTCAACTGGAAAGTTGGGATTAGACTTGTTGCTAACATTTCTGTTCATTTTGCACTTTTCTGTGCCATTTATGTCAAAATATGCCCAAAAAAAAAAACAAGTGGACATTTGTCATGATTCATGGATCCTAGTATAGTATAAATTTAGTGTCATTTGCATCATAGAGATGCTGCAACTAACATTTACTCCGTGTTGCAGAGTGACCCACTGGTTCTAATGACCTACTTACACATGTCAAACTGATTAATTGAGTTTTAAGTTTGTTTTTTGTGAAAGTTTGAAATTGTCACAAGAATAGCATTTCAGGCTGCTCTATGTTATAATAAGTATTTCTGTTTACAATTCATTAATACTTAAACCTTTGGTTAATAAATATTAAGAGATTCTCTTTCCAAAGAGTATGATCGAGAATATTACGATGTGGTATCACAGATGTATGACTTGAGGTGGCCTTCGACTTAAAGTTGCATTGTCTGTAAAATTTGCAATTTTCTAAGATGCTATCAAACAGTTGAAAATTACCTTTATTAATCAAGGCACACTAAATTTGTGTGAATTAATGATTTTATAAGACATTAATTACTTAAAAATGAGTTATACATTGAGAGAAAATCCAGACCAAAACATTGGAAACACAATGGAAATGACATCATCACCATTGTTCAGTATTGTGACGTCATCACTAGGTTTGTTTAAATATTGAGTTTTTGATGGCATGAAAAACTAATATTTATATTATTTATTGTAAATTAAACCTAAATTGTTGTGCAAAAGTGGGCATGTATTGGTGAAAAATATCATGAGACAAGAAGGCAGTATTGATTTATATCATTATTTTAATGTGCAAATTTGACAGACAGTGCACCTTTAATTAGGAACAGAATTCGCGAGTAAAGAACAAAACTATCAACATCAATTGAAACAGAATCTCATGAATCACTTTAAGATTCAACAAGTTATATAATCTAATCTAACTAACTTCAAATTTACAGGATGTATGCAACTGATTTTCTTGTGAATATAATTGTTGCAATGTTGTATGCTCATTTGGTTTATGAATGCTGCATATATATGGCCAAATGTATCCGTAGACTATTGACACCTCAGCCACTTGGCATTTGCGCATACGACCTCAGTTGAGTAAAAATTACCAGCATGATGTCATACAACTGCCCATTGTTCACAATGGTCATTGTGACATCATCACAATTGATTGTCGTGCTGTTCTATGGCGCTGACACAGAGGTCATCTGCAAATCGCTGAGGTTTGAATGGTCGATTGAAGTTATTTTCACGCCCTAGCATGGGTATCTTTGTATTATGTATAGGACCTATATAAAGCGAGTTAATAAATTCAAGCGCTCGTGGAATAGTCTATAGCATAACTAAATTCATGAGTAATAAAAAGGAATAATCTTTGTTTATAGCCAAGCACCAGGCTATGGAGGAGAGTCGTCTTACAACTATTTTGAAGGTCGAATGGACACCATTAGAAGACAGGAGAGTCTCCCTACTTCATGTCAGTATTTTTTACTCACAGATTACTCAAATTAATATGATGAAATTAAAAATTTTCTGCAATGTCTCCATGTTAAGACCGTAGCGTGGTGTCCCACACAAAGAGAATACTAATATAAATACTGTCGCTCTACTTGTGTATTGTTTGTTTTGTTTATGTATTTGTGTAATTGTCCATGTGTATGTTTCGAATAGTGTTTGTATCTGAATTGTGTCTCTTTGTGTAAATAAATGTCTAATCTATACTGCACAATATGGCAACCACAGTTTAAATAATCACCTAAAGTATATGAAATTCTCAAAACTGACAGCGTGCCCTTGAGTCTGGAGTAATATTTTATCCACCAGCCTATTTAATATTTTCTTTTAATTATTGTTAAAATTTTTACTTCTCAGCAGCGTCTATATGCCTGCGAGAAGAGAAAATGATATATACATATATATATATATGTACAATATGATGAAAAAATGTATGGCAAACAATAAACTATCTATCTATCTGTCATCTGTTGGTCAGATCTGTGGGCAGAGAAACTATTAGAATACTGAATAGTGTAATTACCTGATAATAGGGCTGTACACCGGTTCTCGATATACCGTTTGTACCGGTACAATGTTAACGATACAGGTATTGATAACCGTTATGTAATAATAACGATGCAATTAAACGGTATGCAGATCGGCGATTTTGAGCAAATAGGACACCTGCTACCCAGATGTTCTGGTGCTTTTAAAGAAAAATATCAGCCACTTTAATTGTAATGACATGGATTATTCCATGCATATTTAATTCATAGTGAATTGTCAGTATTGTAGGCTTTTTTCGTTGATATAGCTTACCGATACGTATCATGATACGTATCGTATCGGTTTTACTGTATTGTGATACGTATCGTATCGTTATAAAGATAAAGGTGTACAGCCCTACCTGATAACATTGAATAAGTATTGCGACTGGTATTCATGGTTTTTTTTGTTGCAGATTGGTAGTTCTCTCTATACAGGTGTATTTATTTTTACATTGCCATATGTTTATTTATTCTTTGGCAAATCAATTCACGGTCTGATTAATTTCAGGTCTGGCTGGAGTGCCGTTTCAGCTTAGTAGTCATTTTCAGTTAGCTACAAGTTCCAACAATGTAAGTCAACATGCTGTTAAATTAAAACTATAAATATTATAGAAAGTTAAATAATGGATTTTACTGTTGATCCTGAAATAACTTTTTGTATTTGTCATTGATCTTTTCAATATGTTTGGTTTCAGGTTCGACTCCCAGAAGTTAATTACAGATCGTATGTTGATTTAGACAATGAGGTAAGACTAAGGATTGATTTGAGGTGACTTTAATATCTTTGGCTTTGATCTTGTGATGAAAATAATGGGGAGAAAAAGTACCACCAGAGGTCACTGACACATCGGGATTCGTCCATGACGTCATCCATATAATAATTGATGTCTTGACATTATTCTATTATCTTGTATCTGCTACAGTGGCTGCCAAGTGCCCTTTGGTACTCGTTCTCCTCATTACCTGATGCAGCAGGTGAGAGGTAGGAGCAATGTCTCAATGACAGAAATTTCTTTTGTTTTTCAGTACAATTACCCGTTCCGAATTGAGCGATCGGCACTGTCGGATTCATAGTGGAACAAAGGTCGAGGATATTTTCGTCAGTATCTTGACAATCTTCAGTTGGAAGACAAGATTAATTTGATGCAAGCCTCTGCAAATGAAATGACCTTTTCAAGAGGACTAAGGTTAATTACGACACACCACATTGTTGCTCCTTTTTGTATGGCTTGCATTTTGAAGTGCAAGTTTACCTGTGTCCATTCGATGTTTTGTAAAGTGATTGAACTGTAAACCTGATACGGAAAACGTCACTGTCGTCACTTTGGAACACTGTGAATTCTCGCCAAGCACAGGAAGGGACTTAGTACTGCACAATGCCACCAGAAGGCCAGTTGTAGATGCCCCGCTGTTGAGTTTTTTTCTTCAAGTTTTATGTTGCCAGGGAATTGAGCTAGGATGACCTACTATGCCGGTCTATAACTTCAAATGTCTTGAGTAGTGTATTAAACCTTTTCAATAAAGAAACACTTTTCTGTCGAGAATAAAGGGTTATCCCAATGCGCCCCTCCAATCAGTGCACATCATACTTTGATTTTTGCTGCACTCCGTGGATTGTTTAGACTTTAATACAATCAGTGCAACTATATTGCTCTATTATTAGAAAATTTAATCTAACATATAGTTTCCATTATAATAATAATTGATTGTTATATTACTCATTATCCTTACTTTTCCTATCGCGAATTATTTGCACGCTTTTCAAAAAAAAAAAAAATTCATTATTCACATGTTATTTAGCAACCATAGCAGCTTAATTATCATTAAGATTTTTGTTAAGTATTACATTTGTACATTGAGATTATATGGGAGTTTTACTTGGTTAAATGTGATGGGTTGCCGTGGCGATTATACACTATGTTTGATACCTACGGAATGTGTGGTCTACATATTTGTGTGTTATGTGTGGATCATAGACTTTATGAAGACCTTTGACAATATTTAACAAGGTCTTTGGACACTTGAGTGGACTTAGATGCAGAAAGAAACCTGTTGCTGATGTTCGTGAATCTATACCTTGTTGAATCTTGTGAATTTCTACGTAACCATGATAAACATGTATATTTTGTACAGGTTGTAACTGAGATAACTAGCACTGCATCACTTCTGATGTTTAACAATGCACCCCTGTTTTGATGCGCCTAACTTGCGTTGTTTAATTTATCCTCATTCTAGTCTTTGTTTAAACATGACCGATTATTGTAATTATCAACTAAGATCAGCCAGTGATGTATGTATATCAATGGGGAAGTGGGTCAACCAGTAAGCTATAAATTAAAAAGATTTTCCTGTACAAACATATTTAATATTTCACGATGTTTTATTCAGATGTCATAGCCTGAGAGGTGCTTAGTTAATCATAAATGTCCATAGTATATTTAATGATCTTGTTATGATTCTCTGACTGCATGCCAAAGTCAAGCGTTGTGATTTCTATTTTTACTTACAAGCAATAGTTTAAAATACGTTTAGGGCTGTTCCATTTAAAAAAACAGGAGGGGGGGGGGGCGGACCTGAAGATTTTTCAGATGTCAGGTGGGGGGGGGGGGGGGTGGAGGGTCTGGGGTAATTTTATATCGGGGGAGGAGGGGGTGGTTGACTGGTATTTTTTTAATATCTTAATGTAGAAAAAAGCGGGGTGTCAAAAACCAGATATCGGGGGGGGGGGGGGGGTCTAAACATTTTTAGGTCCCCCTTTTTTAAATGGAACAGCCCTTACCATGATTAAAGGGATTTACAGTGGAAAGTGATAGTTGAATAATTATGATATGTTAAATGATAAAATATTACAAGTTATACTAGCTACAGGTAACATACACTACAATGTCCTGACATTTACTCTCCTGTTGTACCATATAACTTACACACATGAAAACATTGTTTTACACTCTTTGGAAAGTCCTGCAGTTAACACTTTATATGTCCTGAATCTCAAAGTTCTAAATTTGATTCCAGATGATGGTTGGTTGAGATGTATTTTCGAAGCCGAAATACTTCTACTACTTTACTGTCATGTTGTTTCTTTTGGATTGCAGTTTCGCCCAAAAAAAATATTACACTTTGGAAATTTCATCCTGTCTGTAATGAATTGCAAGTGCCAGTTTAACAGACAGTGTTTGGACATTATAAAATCAAAGAAATGTGTTAATGTGCTCCATGAATTCACTTCATACCAGTAACTTTGATCCCGATTTATACATTACTTAAGAAATACAGTGTATATATTGATATGAAAATTACTATTTATCCTTAATTCTAAAATAATATTTGGTACACTTGCCAAACAATTGATTGCCTACAATGGGTAGTTTTATGTTTACTTGTTTATGAAAACTTGAATCTACACGATCTAGCAATATTTGGTCCCTGATGCTTTTAGTTTTGTTATAATTTTGTTATGAAAAGGTGGGGGAAATTAATATTATAATAATATTAATATTAAGTTAGCATAGCTCAGCTTGAGACCTTGTTATGCAGTTATTCTTATTCTTAAGGTCTTGTAGTATGAAATGGCGTTGCCAGTTGTTGTTCGAGAAATTGTAATTCTCAATTGTACAGTGTAAATAAGATTATATATATATATATATATAAATGAAATTCATGTTGATCCATTAATATAACTGCATGGAATGTGAACAGGTATTTTGATGTGTTTGATGTATATGTTAAAGGATCTTTACCCGAGGTCTATCAAAGTTAGAAATGTCTTGGTTTTTGTATATGCAGGCTTATTTCTATGAATAAATGATACAACATATATACGAATCCTTTTGTTGTGAAAGCAGCTATAATCTTTATTCAATCATCACTTGCAAATTACTGGAGATTCCCCATCCCCCATTTTTTTTAAGCCCTCAGAAAAATATTATTTTCAGCATTCTGTAATTAATTTCTCATTAGAAAACATGGGTCAGCCTAACAAAAGTTAAAAGCCGCCCTATTAAATCCATATAACACGTTTGACAATGTTGAGCTTTCCAATTAAATTTGCCTATAACATATTTATAACACAACTTAGGTATTAACTAGTTGTATCATTTTAAAACTTTATTAAAACATTGATCATAAATAATGGGATTTTATAAAGTGTAAATTCAACAAAATTACAAAATTATTCCTTGATTACAAGCCAGATCTAAAATCGAATAGAATTTTCAAATTTCATTTGCAATTTAACATTATTAAATGTTGGCCCTGATTTGATACCATCACAAAAAAATTGATAAAGAGAACCAGGCTTGAAAATCACAAAAATATATTAAATCTTTTTATGACTCCAATTTGAGGCACAATGGTAAATGCATAGTACATCAATAATATGAATTCCATATGGAATGTATGAAGAATTGTTTGAATCACACCAAATCTGGATGATCAAAATGTAATCTTGTCCTCCTGTATATGTTTCAAGAAATTATAAAGATGCAAATTCCATTCATCAGGTTTTTCGTGGTGACAAGCATGACCAGCTTTTTCTATGGGAATTATTTCCCTATTCTTCAAATTTCGCAAATCTCCAACACTGTGCAAACCCAGGTGTGTGTCATTAACCCCATACACAATCATGGTTGGGATCTGGAAAAAACAAAATCAGTCCATGCAGGATGGTAGCTAGGTCTTCACCATCCTGTAAACGTGCATGGTGTTGATGTCATATTTGCTGTTTATAAAAAGAGCAAATATATATTTGGCTAATCTGCTAATGACAATATAAGCTGACTTAAAAAGTCAGATATCAAATTTTTTATTAACATACTGCAGATACCACTTACCTCACATTGATTATATTGTGCAGGAGTATACTTGTTAGTTGTGGTAATTGCGATGGGAATAAATCCGCTAGTTCTTTGATAGCATTTGATGGGTCGGTCGTCCATGATGTAGGGTAAAGCATAACTTCCTCCCATCGATGCAGCCACTATTATAGGTTTGATGATGTTGAGCTTTTCAAAGAGAGCAGCTAAAGAAAACATATTGAATAAAATTACATTTCCAAAGATGTGCTAGATAAAATAGAATTCCATCGGACAAATGTAGATTTTGGCATGCAATTATCATATGATTATTGTTCAGCAGTGTTCAGTTTTACAAACCTAAGAATTTTCCCCTTTGTCTAGGAATTTGTGCAGTTGTTTTGCCATGCTCGGGCAAATCAATCGCGATGGCTTTCAAGCCCATTGCAGCCACAAGATTCAAAGAATCAATGTTTTTCCAGTTCAAGGAGCTGTCACCCATGCCATGCAGGAACACAACTGATTTCAAGTTCTCATTGCTTGAAGAAGATGGTGTGGCTTCCAAATACGCTACCACTGGCTGCAAAGATTTGTAATAAGAGGAATTAAGAACTTTGTTTTGACATTATAAGAATTAGGTGACACACAATAAACACCATTAATAATATATAACACCATTAATAATATATAATATCCTTGTTAATTACCAGATAAAATCATTTATATAGCGTCATTTTCATTGCTTGAGATTTATATCAGTTACTTTTTAAACTTTAAGTCTTGATATTATGTGATCAGAGACATAATGTAGCTGCATCAATGGCTACCCCAAAGAAAGCTTGCGGTCTCAAGGAGGTTACAGTAGTGATACCTTCACACTGTTTAACAGGACGTCTTTTGATGAATCGCCATGTCTGATTAGCTGAACGAACATTCAATTTATGATTTTGTGATTCTGTAGATCGACCACTCTATTAGTTGTGAAATGTCATACAAAAGAGGGAAGTTTTGGAAATGGTCAAACCACGGATGCGATTTCAGGTGAAGTTTTCTTAGTGGCTACTGGGTCATATCATTTGATGCAAACATCCCCAGAGTGACCGAACATTTCCAACCTTTACCACATACTAGGCTAGTGTTTGGCAATGACATTTTCTATCTGGTTTTATTACCACTTGTGATGTTTCAGTACTTACGAATTCTCCTTCATATTCCAACACTACTTTCTTGTCATTAATGTCGACTTGTTTAATCTTGTCTCTGACATGAGAGGGAATTGTGTAGTGAGTGTGTTTGCGCCATGTCCAGTTGGTGTGATCATGGTAACTCCTCATTGGGGGAAGGGCAGTATAGATAAAATACAGAAGCATTCCCCCTCCTAAGCACAGGAATACCATGCTAGTCCAGTTAATTCTAATTCCTGGGGTTTTTCCTTGATTCATTTTGTTGTGTATTTGTCAAAATATCTCTTTGGCAGTTGTTTCACAGATTTAACAATTTTATGAGCAGTCAGTCACCGCAGTATATGTACGTATATGTAAAAAAAAACACTCTTAATGTGTTTGACAGGTGTTTGACAGTAAACCGGAAGTGCCAACAGCATGGTTTGTGGCCCAATGTGCAGCCATGTGTCAAAGGTCAAGGCCGTTGAAGTTGACAAGCTGCGCGTCAAACTTAACAACATTTCTAACTTTTTCCCGTAAATTGCCAGTTTTCTTGCTTGCAGGAAAATGTCAAGCGTTCACCCGAATGCTAAGGTAATCGGTGCTTCACTAATTGTAGGCGCAATAGTCATGTATGCTCTATATTCAACATGGCATACCAGTAAGGAGCAGCTTGATGAACTTGGAGCTCATTTTCAGCTTGGCCACGACCACAGTTCTCATGAACATGGGCATGACCATGCACACGGGGGACACGAGGCCAAAAGCATTAAATCGTGGAAGACCAGGGAATTTGAAGACATCCCTGCTGATATATTGGGCATGAGGGACAAAATAAAAGTCATTGACAGGCACTCTGAAGTTGACATGAATGGCAAGGTATGGTGTTCAGTGAAAATTAATTTATAGATTTGGTTTATTTGTGTGTGTTTTATTGTTTCATTCTAATTGTAGGTTCTTCCAAGGTGTCCTTTTTTAGAAAAAAAACATTGAATCTTTGATGTCTTGCAGCAATTTCTCCCCAAAGACGGCGACACTGTCCAGCCTTTCTCATAACCGATTTATTGCTCCCCTGAAAGCAGGAAGGGAAATGTCTATGCGCGTCAGTTGCAAAGTGCGCTCGAAAAGGAGTGCAATTGCTACTCACATTTCCTTTTCAAGTAGCCTCACACTGTCAATCTAGTGCGCATGTTTACTTATGCTTATACAAAACTACATTAATTATAACACTACAAAGTTCCACCAACTGCATAACGTAGATACTGCTTTCGAAAAGTGACTGAACAAGCGTTGTACACTTGGAATACATAAAATATATGAAAATTCGCCACAATCAAGCAGAAATTTGCCACCCTTAAACCCTTAAATTATGCAATTACCCTTAAATTATGCAATTACAGTTCGTAAACTGGATGATTTCTTTGTAACTAAATAAGTGTTAACATTATAAGCGATGTTCTAAAACTACAATAATCCACAATCAGCCAGATTTAAAGGCACTTTTCAGAAGGTGGCAAATTTCACTGATTGGTGAATTTTTCTGATTCCAAGTGAAATGGCTGAAGCTGCGTAACGATGCCTTTTAAAAACTGTTGCAATGATTTTAACTCACAGTTAACCACAATGGCTTGCGTGAGTTATTAGAAAGACCGGTGCAAGTCCGTCTTTTGGTCAGAAATTGGTGTTGCAGTGTACCAGCTATATGTCATTTGAGCATGGCACTGCACCATTCCCGACGTCATTTGTGCCATGCCCAAATGAATCTAACAATATTTAATTTTTTCTAGTCATCAAAAATTTCCGGGATAAGGTGCTATAGATTCCAATATGCTGAGATATATTTATAAAAGTATAAGAATCATTAACCTGGGACAATGGCAAGATTAGTAGTGAACAAGAAATGGCCACAAGTATAGCTCAATTAAATATTGCCATTTATGACTGACTGACAAGTTACAACTGTGTCATATGGCATTAAAGCTCAGCTGCTGCTCACCAGTGCTTTAATAAATATCTTTAGAATAACCATGATTGTCCATATTTAGTTTTTTTAAACCTGGTATAAGTTAAGCAGATAAATTTGTAAAAGTTTGTAAATATTAGGATAAGTTTGTCATTATAAGCATATTTTTAAGGTTTGTTAAGTCAATGTTATTGAGATAGTGTAAAGGGAATGATGTAACAGCCAGGAAGCCTTGCTTTTTGCTAAAATGTTGCAGCAACTCCCCTCCTTCGTCACTGATGGAGCAGCTTGACTTTTTGCCTACCAGTCATTGTTTTTTAGTTTTATTGATACTATATTTTGCTGAAGCTCAGAAAAGTAACTTTATCTGTGTTGGCAATGATTTAAAAAAATTCTATTGCAGAAATTAAAGATTTTCTCAAGACAAACCAGTGTCACTGGTGAGGACAAGAAGTTTACGGTTCTGTTGCTCCATGGAATGAAATTTTCTTCCAAAAACTGGGATGACATCAAAACGATCCATCTATTGGCGGCAATGGGATACAGGGTGGTTGCTGTTGATTTACCAGGTTAGATCAAATAGTTTCATCTGTTACTAAAATTCCAAAGTCTTCTGACAAATATTTGTCTATGAGTGAAGGCTGATTCTCTAAGTGTAATTTTTTTTATATCTAAAATTCTTATGTCAATTATTAGTCTCTGGAAAAATTCTGATATTTCGCACTTGAATGGCGTTCTGTCCTGTCGAGAGATGGAGCTACGACCACACCGGTCTTGCTATTGTTTAATGACGTCATCCAACTGTAACGTCATCAAATGCACTGATTGACCTTTTGTTGATGACGTCATTGAACAATTGCGAGACCTGTGTGGTCGTAGCTCCATCTCTCGACAGGACAGAACGCCATTAGGAATTATTACATTGCATTTGTTGTAGCTACATAAACTTTTACAGAAATTTTCATCAAACCAGGCTGACACACACTTTAATGTAGAAAAACTATATTATTACCTGATCAAAAACTTTACAGGTAATTACTCAGTTAATAAAAAAAAAAATTGATATCCTGTAGTTTCATAATTGATGAAATGATCTTATATATATATATTATCAATGATTATAATGTGTTATACATTTGTCTAGGATATGGAAACAGCAAGGACGCAAAAGTAAAGGAAAATGAGAAGGCTGATTTCTTGAAAGCTTTTATAAAGAAAGAGCACTTAGGACAACCCCTGATTGTTAGTCCCTCGATGAGCAGCCGCTTCGCCTTGCCCTACTTGCTAGAAGACGATCCTGACGTTTGTCACCAGAGGGCCGCAGCGTACATTCCAGTGGCGCCCGTTAAGACTGATGAGTACAGCAATTCTGACTATAAACAGTGCCAGGTAAAGAACATATCCATTCTAAAGGTCAACAGCCATGACCAGTGAACTTGGCCAGGCTAGCTTTTCAAACTTTTTGACATATTTCTTATTTTAAAGCATAAATAAGTGGCATTTTATTATGAAATTTTATTTAGTATGAACAAATTAGAATGTATTGTTTGTGATTTACGTGTATTTCCATTGTCGGGGTTTGTCATAAATCCTAAAGGAATTAAAATTTAAAAAATTTAAAGTTTAAGCACATTTTCAAGAAATATGGCGAACTTTGCCAAAAGTGGGAATGGCCTAGCTCATTGGCCATGGCTGTAAATGAAAAATTATTTCTAATGAGGATCTTTAGAATTTTTAAGTCAAGTTTTTTCAAGTCAAGTTTAATTTATTGACATATTGCAAGAAACCGCAATAACATACAGATAAAGCCACACAAAGCTAACAGTATGCCAAAGGGACATGATGTCTTATGACATATGTTGCCATTATATAAAAAAATCGCAGTAAACTTGATCAGGGGTTAACATGCTAACCACACCGTCAAATGCAATAGAAAATAAACATAAATGGACCTGTGTGTATGAGGAACGAAAGTTGATTATATACATAAAGTAATTATTAACTATAATAATAAATATATGCATTTGAATATAAAAAAGCAAACCCAACTGTACATTACATAAAGGTTGGCAAGTCATTGTCATTAAGGTATAATCTAGTTTTTTTTTCTTAAAAAGAAGTACCGTAACAGAGGGTATTATTGACAGGACGGGTATTATCGACACTCATATTAGTTTAAAAAAATTGTTAACATTCTAATGTGAGTGTCAATAATACCTGCCCTGTCGATAATACCCTTCGTTATGGTATGTGAATTACCGATTACATGAACAAATTGATTCGAGATTTTAGCTCCAAAATACCTACACACACTTCTGAGGTGCTGACAGCTGTATTAAAGGAATTCCAAGGAGATTTCTGTTACGAGTTCGGTATACATTAATTTCTTCATTACGAGTAAACATTGACTGAAATATATCGGGCGGTAAATTATTATTAGCTTTATTCATGAAAATCTGTACTACACAACAGTTTTGCTAATGGTAACAATGATAAATTCCTAAACTTGTCCATAGTATGTGAAAGGTATGAAGACCTAAGTTGCAATTCTAACAAAAAAAATTGAAATTGTAATAAAGATGACATACTTTGGCTGCACTGCCCCAGATTTTTATACAATATGATAAATATGGGTATATGAAACTCAAATATAATGTAAGAAGAGTTTTTTGGTTAAAGATTTTTTTAACTTTTATAATAACTCTTAAACCTTTGGAATTTTTGCCTTAAAGAATAGATATGATCTGTCCAGATAAGTTGAGCATCCAAATGAACAATATAGTCCATAGTATGTGAAAGGTATGAAGACCTAAGTTGCAATTCTAACAAAAAATTTTTGATAGATATGATTTGTCCAGATAAGTTGAGCATCCAAATGAACACCAAGAAATTTTATTGATTGAATCGTAGATATACATCTGTTATTAATTATAATGTGGTCGTTGATAATAACTCACGTTTCATGGTCTAAATACCATGAAGTAAGTTTCATTGATATTCAGTGCCAATTATTTGCATTTATCCATTTATATATTTTATGCATTTATGTTGGTTTATTGTTGAACTAATACTGGATTTTAATGTCTAATTATGCTTTTGTTGTTGTGGCTCAATTCTATGACTCTGAAGATTAAGTACTATCATATATATATATATAGCTTTTATTGACACTTTTTCATATCAGAAAAGATACATATGTCACATATCTACTCACTATGTCTATCTAAAACTACATCTACAGAAATATAATATACAGGTTCTCATTATTTTATACATAATATACAGCTTAATGTTCAAGGTCCCAGTTGCCATAATTTGATGTTTTCTGGGCAGAGTCCTGCTCTTAGACATTCAGTATTAAAGAGAAATAATATATAAGTACATTTTTGTACATAAAAGATGTTTTCTGGGCAGAGTCCTGCTCTTAGACATTCAGTATTAAAGAGAAATAATATATAAGTACATTTTTGTACATAAAAGATAGAAAATAAATCACAGATCAAATCGCAAATACTGATTACAATATCAAAAGGTAAGAATTTTCACATGTATAAAAAATACAAAAATTCCAGGCAAAATTGCGCTGACCCTGGCATTAGCCTCATATAATTTGTGTTGACAGTCATGTCAAGGAGTGTCATATCGGGGGAGCCCAGTGGAATTTAAGTCTACATTACTGTATTTAGGAAATTACCAAGTGCATATATCATTTCAGGTTCTTTATTTGACATCAGTGCTTTAAATTGATGTATTTTATCTAAGTTATGGAAATTTGGTATCAGGTTATTTGCTTTTAGGATTAATTGATTTCTTGGTTCCGCATAATTGTTGCAAATTAAGAGACAATGTAGTTCATCTTCTACTATCACATTTATTACATTTTCTTTCTTCTAATGGTATTTTAGGGGTCTCATGTCTTCCGGTTTCAATTTTGAGGTTATGTGAGCTAAGTCTAAATCTTGCTATGTTATTATAGGTTTAAAAATGGCCAATAAATGAATATAATTAATATATAATTTGTTGGTAAAGGCATAATCCCAATGGGGTTCAGCCTGCCATGAATGTTATTTTTAAAAGACATATTTAATAAGAAATGTTCTTATTTTAAAAATGGATCAATAAATGAATCTTGAATTAGTCACCTAGTATGGCCAGAGGCAAATGTAATGATGATATGGTAAGGCTTGGAGACTTTGCCATGTCCATTTACCACATGGTTGGATGTTCGTTACTTGCCTCAGCTCTGCCAGTTTACTTAGTGGACATGAATAGCCACAAGAAAAATTATTTTGCTATCTGGGCATATCATTTTAATGCTGCAGTATAACTGTAATAGTGTAATTTGGCATTTTGTGTTTCAGATCCCTGTTATGATCGTATATGGAGAGGATGACACATCCCTTGGAGTTTCCAGCTTGAAAAATTTAAAACAGTTTGACATCAGCGAGGTGTTCGTCATAAAAAATGCAGGCCATGCTTGTTATCTGAACGATAGCAAGGAGTGGAGCCGCCTGTTATACAACTTCGTCAACGCAGTGGATCGTTATATGGGGAGAGGAACACATGATTCGTGATTTAACAGTTCCGAAGAGACGGATTCAGATTTCTGTGTGATTAAGACTGCTTACAAGTGCTCTTTTCTACCTGCTTATAGTCCAATGATACATCCCAATGCATCGAAATGTGCTAATAACAACAATTTTAATAAGGTGCAGCTTGGAGCGTTTACTGTCTTCTATCAAGCTTGACAATTACTCTGCTACTGCTATGGTTTAGTGACTTAAGAGTGTTCAGCTATAGAATGATTTGAAATCGTGTGTGGCTTCATGTTTTTTGCCTGCCTACCAAAATGATTACCTTTCTGGTAATAATTAAATATTTGATACTATTAACTCTGGAGGCTTAGTTAAATAATTGGGAACTGTATCTGGTACATGTAGTTAAAAGTATTAATTTTATATGTTCAGACAATTGATTATTAGGAAAAAGTACAGTTTAGCGGACCCAAATTTATGACCTTATGTAGCTAGCCTTTTTGTCATGCCTATGACGTCATATCTCTGAATTCAATATATGACGTCACCAAAAAAGTCCGCCCCCAAACCCCTGCTATGCTACGCAAATATTATTCCTCTTCTGTGATAGAACAAATTTTGGCAAAAAAGTGATATTTTTTAATATTTAATGGACGCCAAATATGGGCATTCATTTGGGTCCGCTATACTGCACTATACCCGATTATTATAATGTGGATTATTATAATGTTGTTTGCAGCTTTATATTGCGGAATTCAATATACATACATTCTCATGTGCAGTGCTATTTTATTGTATGATGTAATTATCCTTATGGTTATTGCGTATTGTAGCATGTTGAAAATTGCTATTTGGTTTGTACCAACAACTGCTAAAAGCTGTGATAGTGAACATTCCTTATCTTACATGACATCATCTGTATTGTACGATGATCACAATGATCAAACTTTGACAATATTGCGGATGCCCTAAATATGAAATTATGGACTCGTTAATATTCTATTTCTGATATTCTACATCATTACGAGATTTGGATGACCACAATATGGACCTATTTTAAATTTTTCTTCATTATAACGAGACTTAGATGCTTAAAGCAAGGAGTTATTGTTACATGTACTGCGCATCATTATGAGAGGCTCGGACAGCTTCCCAAAATAATCAAAACTGGTTATTAAATATTCTGCTTCATTACGAAACTCTACATTTAAGAATCTATATGTGTTGGCAATTTGTATGTACCTTAGCCTAGTTGTAAGTGGAATGGCCCATTCAGCAAGGCCTATTTGGGAGATTATTCCAATTGATGAAATTGTTGAGTTAATTATCAGCATTGTGCTGAAGGGTTTATTTTATTTTTGGTAAATCTTGATAATTGTAATTTTTGAACTTGTTGACAAATTGTGACCATGTTGAGTTGAATGGACATTTAATCAAAAGCGGGTGGTAATAATGTAAACCCAAAAAATATTTTTATATAAACGTTAAAAATGTGTGGATTTTTAATGTAGGGACAACCAGAAATAAAATATTTGTAATGAAACAAAGTTTATGTATATTCTTTATTGATTAATAAAAGACAAAAATCAATTTGCTCACTAACATTGTTGACTGAGCAGTAAGTTAATGACAAAATGCAATAATGGCTCATAGAAATAAAGAGTTGCAATTTTTTAATGAGGTGCTGGCCACCTTTACCCAGTGAAACTGCTGGGGTGGATATATACTATATATCATGCAAATTGTGAAAAAAAAACAAGATCAACCTTCTTATGATGCAATCATTATTATAATTATGTCTTCTTAGTTGATTTAAGAACTGACCATGTTTAACAACGTTTTTATGATTCTTAATCTGGAATAGTTGATATAAGTCAGGTTAGTGTCTAATATATTCAGACATTCCAAGTCTCACTCATTCAGCGTGAGCCTCACTTGAGTATTTTCTTCATATTTTAATTTGTCTCGCACAAAGAAAACCAGAATGGCCAAAAACTCACACATTCACCATTCTCTGTATATTTGAATAAATAATGAAAATAAATCTTTAAAAGAAATATCTGAATATATGGCATACATATACAACATGCCATAACCAAGGTTTCAAGTACTTCATCCTATCACATATGCAAATCACTTTAATATAAATTATTCATGATATCAAAGCTATAAATTTAAAGCAAATACTGTATTGACCCTCGTCCAAATATGAAATATGACATGTAGTAAACATCTGTTCAAATAATCATCACTGGCTGGTGACTTACTATAGTAAATCCCAAAGTACAAACTGTAAAGTTATTTCACGCTGTACTTGCTGTATTAACTATAACTGTATTATGTCAGAAAATGTTTTGCCAGTATCCTAACACAACAGAAATCTATTGCAATTAAATTGTTAATCCGTCCATGAATAAATCAGTGTAAATTGGACAAACAGTAACCAATACAGAGGCAATATTTACGTAACCAATCTAATTATTATTTGGTTAATTAGAGTAATATGTACATTGATATTTAACGAGCATTTACCTCGCTGATTTGAAATATGTCCCATGTATAAACCATAAAGAATAAGATCTGAGCAGGTAATACACAGATAATGCTATTTAAACTTGATACATTGGATAATTAAAATCTGGCATAAAATGTTGTGAGCTATACAGTATAACAAAAATTTAATGTGCTTCTATTATAATAAGTTTTTTTGCACAAATTAGTTATTTATTATCCTTCTAACCAGATGGTACTGACAATAACATTTTGAATATGGACCAGACCATTCGCCATAATCAAAGTCATCTATAGATATTAAAGTTTCATATATCTTCATGCGATAAATATGATAATGAAAGAAAAAAAACTAAACATGAGACATCCAGTAGTCCACCATGCACATAAATATTAAAACCTATAGTGATATACAGTACAGACAACTGAATGTTCTTAAAACTTAAAAGGCTATAATTTTAAGTTTACCATTCAGACTGTTTCATTATGCTCAGTTAAAGCAGTATAGTCACCATTACATTTTGCAACAACATGAAAGCCTTTGTAATACTTTGGTCCCCTTTATAGATGTTTTTTTAAAGAAAAACAATATTTGTTAACTAAAAAAATTACTTTCAGCTCTGTTGATCCGATCAACCGTATTTTGAAACTGCTCCAATAAAAAGAATTTTTATTTAAAATTAAAAAATACTCCTTATATTGTTTGATAGTGTCAACACCTACAGTGTTTTAACAATTAAAACAAATTCTGAAAGCTCAAACTAACATGAAACTAGCCAATGCTTAATGCTAATCTAAGCTGCTAAGTGACCTTTAAAGTTCATCATGTTTCAAACATTTTCCCTTCCTAACTATAGCTTATTTTTCTGGACTAAATTATGGATCCAGTCATCTGTATTTGCCTAATGTTAATAAAACAGCATGCACCATGATGCACTTACATTGGTTTATCACAATTCATCATGAGTTGTTTTCATTGCCCAAAATGAAGTAGGCCCAAGGTTTTGTGTAAGTCTCATTCGTGTGGCAACAGCAGAAAATGTAGATGCACAACTGGCGATGTAGTGGTCCGCTTTGGTTAAAATGGCTAATTCTACATGCGGATTTGGCGAAGAGATGCTTATGACCTTGACCTGAAATAAATTTCATGCTACATTTATACATAATACATATATTAATACGATTACATCACGATAAATCACTTTCTCTCAATCTAATAACAGTGTCTTGTAACTCTAGTCGCCGCATGATCATTCGATTTATTTACATTATTGTCAACTTAAATCATACATTTTCATTCATAAAATCAATATGCATAGTGCACAGATGTTTTGCACTAATTAACATTATGATAAGTTTACATGTCTTTGCTTTCCTATGACTGCTTTATATTTCAATAGTTTTGCCATGAACTACAAATATCAATCCTATTTAGTCCTTTATATATCACCTACACAGTTGATAGTTGTTTGAGCTAAGTTTTATTATTGTATCATATTGACTCAAAACTGAGATTATTCAATTCTCCCCTAATTTGTTTTCTAAAAAAATGAGGACTTTTCACATTTAATTCAACACATTGAATGCTATAGTATAATAACTTACCTTCTTCTTAAACTGGTCCTGTATTTTCTGTACGATATTTGGTGAATCAGTTGCCACAAAGACTGCCTTTGCTTTGACTTTCTTAACTGTTGACTTGAGCTGTTTCATAATTGTCTTCTCAGATGGAAGGCACAACTCTTCTGTAACTATGCCATGTTGGAAACCATAACCAAGGCACTGTGGAGTGGCAAATAAATGACGTCCTTCCGAAATATGGTCACACGCCTTTTTCTGGTGGATGAAAATGAAACAATATAGTTGTAAATCAGCCTACTTATGACAAATTCTCATTTACGTGCCCAACAGCCGTGGCCAGTGTTCTTGACCAACTACTGGCTGTGTTTAAGTAGAATCTTTGATTTCAGAGCCACAAATTCATTGATAAATCAAAGAACATTTACTGGAAACTCCCTACACTACAGGGAAGTGAAAAAAATCTGCTATTTAGTGTTTAGATAGATTTGGTCTTGTCTTTTATTATGTACAAATTTATTTGTTTATTTACTTATTATTATTGTAGGCACTCCTGACCTATTGCTGATCCCTTGACTCTTTTTGACTACTCATATTTCAAATTCCTAATTTTTTATTGACTACTGAAACTAACACAGCACTGAGGTGACCAATGCCCAGCATGGCCAAACACCTAGACACTGACCAAGTCAAAGGATTATTATTATTATAAGTCACATGATGCTGAATTGACTCATGAACTGCACTGGAAAAATGTGGTTAACATTACATTATACTCCACTTAGACTGTTTTCCTATTGTCCTGAGCAGGCAATAACCAAAAACATTTTTAGTTAACAACCTTCTATTCCAGATATGAAATACTTCTTTCATTTGTAAATCTAAGGCTGCCCAAAAATTAAAACAAACAAAAAATTATTTCTTTTCTTTTCAAAATGTCCCAGCATAAAGAGGTCCAACTGTATACTCACTATAACAATGTTTTATAAGGGCGATACAGTTATATTTACACAATGCCAAAATTTGTGCAGAGATTTTACAAAATAGGTTTATCAAAAGTAGGGTTTAGTGCAGTATAGCGGACCCAAATTTTTGACCATATTTGGCAATCATGAAACATGAAAATAATCACTATTTTAGACTAAATTTTGTTCTGGCACAAAATAACAATACATTTGTGTAGAGTAGCAGGGGTTTGGGAAAAGCGAAATAAACTTGCCTCACAGCTGCCGTTAGTTTGTGACGTCACTCATTGAATTCAAGCATTTTACGTCATAGGCCTGGCAACGAGGCTCGCTAAATATGGTCAATAATTTGGGTCCGCTATACTGCAATTTTTCCCAAAAGTACTTACAAAATCTGATCCTATTCTCAAGTGAACCCCAATAAAAGGTTTGCTGTCTTCCAAGTTTTCTTGTATGAATGTTTTGGCTTGGGATTCAATGTTGTTTGACCATTCAACATACTGTGCCAATTCCACATTTCTCTCCACCACAGGAAAAGATGCTGGGGCCCCCGTAAAAGCCAGAACAGGGAATTTTTCTGCAGGATATCTTTAAAGAAGAATATGTGAAATTGTACAAAGACATTTATATTTTCTAACATGTGCTCATTGATATTTTGGGTAATTTTGTTAATCTATTCAAAGCATTATTGAAAAATGTTTTCATCCCTCTAGAGTTAGTGTGACTTTAGCATCCATTAATCTCATATCTCATCTTGACAGTCATTGTCAAGTACAATTTAGAAATATTTTAAAGATGTCAATATATGATATATGACAAATGGAGCACTCTTAACATGAATAACACAGAGTTCAAATTTCTTTCGCATGTATTAATATATGTCTTTACTGTGTGCTATTCACCTTAAGTACAACAGCCCACATTATATAAGTTAATCATTGTTAATCAGGCAATTGTAAAGCTACATTGTATTAATTAGAATGTTCTCCATGTCATACAAATGAAATGTTACAGTGGCCGACGTCGAAGTTGTGGCCAACACCGGAGTTGTGGACTTCAATGGTGACGTCCAGAGGCGGATTCAGAACATTTTGACAGAGAAAGATTTAGAATAATAGCGATATCTATCACCCTGTTCATTCGGAATGTTTGGATCGGCCCCAGGACGTCACCATTGAAGTCCACAACTCCGGTGTCGGCCACAACTTCGACGTCGGCCACTGTATAGGCCTGCACTGTAATGTTTTTTACTGATATATTCATAATATATTATTCAGCTTACTTCTCGTCCCAAGCATCTTTGCTTGATTGATACCACGAGTCATAATACAAGGGACCATAAAACTCAGAGCCATCAAAGTCGATGTTAAATGTGTCCCAGAAAGAACCAAACGGATTGCCGTCTTTTGCATTGCAGCTGTTCTCCGGGCCCTTCCCATCGAAACTTTTTCTTGCTGAGTAACAGAAGGCTGAAATGAAAATTTATCATTTACAAAGAAATTATAAAAAAAAAAATCACAATAAGATAAATGATGCTAAAGTATAAGTAGTGGCTTAACAGTTAAGGTGCTGACCCTGAGTTCGATTCCAGGCTAGGGAGTACACATGTAGAACGATATTAGTAATTTGACTCTGTATTAAACTTTGGTAGTCAGTGCTAATGCTTGAGTCAAACAACGGCAATAGGCGACCATTTGTATTTTGTAAACAAGTGTATTGCAGCATGCTATTGCTTATAAGTGATGGGTTTATTTCTTTATTTTTATTGATTTGACAAAAAAAGACTAAAATACACCGCTGCATATCAAAACTCCTAAATGGAAAATATACAGTTAATTTCATTAAAAACGGCCCGTCAAATGAAAATACACAAAGCTGTCATAGCTGGCTACTTAAAACCGGATTTATAGAAGTACATATTTATAATATATATATTAGATTAATTTCTTACATTTACCAAGGTTTATATTTATCTGGTGATAGATGTAAGCCGTATACTAGCTATAGAAGTGGACAGAAGCAGCTGGCTTTACCATGTTTAGACCAAAGCCAGGTACAGGTCGCCACAGACAGCTAGAGTCGACCGTATTTTATGAAACTAACTGTACAACATTAAGTTTCACAACTTTTCTCTTTCTGCATATTTCAAATCATGAATGTATCTTTACTGTTGCTGTTGTGTGATTGTTTTACTCTGTAGTTTCACAGCTTTTTCTGGGTTTCCTCACACTTACAGATTCTTTTTCCTGGAGGCCAAAGTGTTGGTGCTAGATTTTTCATGAAGCTCTCCATTGTGATCACCCTGTGGTATTCCTTTAGTTTTGATACTTTGATGTAAGTATCAAATGGTACTTGTTTCTGTAAGGAATGAAACTGGCATTTCATGAAGATGTTAAATAAACACAGTGTGCTATGAATATCTTGTAAACTTAAATTTTTTCATGGAGATTTAATGTGATACTTACAGATTTTAGGCTTCCGGGTGGAAATTCAATCCATGGCGGTAATATTAACGTTCTGTCCAATCCTTTGGCAAATGCAAGTGATCCAAGAAAATGTTCAAACTGATTGCCAAATCTCCCTATAGTAAATGAATTAAAAACATTAAAATAAATACTGAAGACAATACAATTAATGCAATAGAAATATACTCCGTGCACATGTAAAATATTATACACAAATATTTTTAGTTCTGGATAAGCAATTGAGAATTTGTCATTAAGCTGCACCACGTAAATTGTGAATTTGTGCATTAATCTTATTTAGCCTTGAACACTTGTTGAAGTTGAATCAAGGACTTGAATCATAAGATTAAGAAGGTGGTGGTGGATTAGGGCTTAACGTCCTGTATTTCTGCACCTGATGGGCTAATTAGGACAAGTGGGGACCATGGCAATGAGACGAAGGATGAAACAGCCATCCAACATAGGCTCGGCCGGGAATTGAGTGCATGGTTGGATCATAAGATTAAGATTCACGTCCTTGGTTGAATATTGGGATGTCAAATACTTCTTCCTTACTTTTTGGCAAGTTATGGATTTGTCATTTTATTATTAACCGCTTAGAAACTAAAAATTTTGTACAGATTTATTTTAAAACAAAATAAACACAACTCACCCATGCATGGACAATATACAATGTATCCTTTTTCGTCCACTTCATGAGTGCTCACTTGTGCAGCCACTAAAATTCCTATAATTAAGACCTTGCAGACTACTCCTGCTAGTGGCTGCATTTCTGTGGTCAGTGGACCCTGTGCAATTGATTGAAGTAAAGAAATGTCACTGACCACTCTTCACTCGCCACGTGCACAGGGGGGCTTCCCCGGACGCCAATGTTTACGCCTCGTTTTGGACTGGAAGGAATTCCCTCAAAAGTTGCATTAGTAAACAAATGCTTGTACCAGATAATTTGGTTTATACTTCATTAATAACTGTTATACCTAACAGTGACAACTAGACTACTCTTTACTATATTTCATTGGAATGTCATATGAATATATTCAATAAATATTTGTTTATTTTGCAGCATCTGTTGAAACAAATATGGAGTGCAACCAATGTAAACAAATCAGGATAATTTTCACAATTTGCATAGTTTGTAAGTGTATCTGAGCTTCTCTGTGTTTGTATGATTGTTAACATTACAAGTTTTCTAGATTCGGCATTTAATTTTAAAGGGAGAGGGAGGGGAGAGGGGAGTGCAGGGGATGGGATAGGTCTTTGCTCTCCTGGTCTAGGGATGGGAGTGCAAGTGCAACCCCCCGGCCCCCCCCCCCCCCCGTCTCTACAATGTACAAATTTATTTATGTCGTGTGGTGTAACAGTTCAGATAACTTTGCTGGGCTGGCCCGATGTTGTTGCCCACATCGGGCTGACTAGCGTCTCGTCGATGTGACAGGTCATCTGGATTCTGGGTAACACTGGGTTGCTGAATGAATCTCTGTTCTCTATTTCAGGTTGAGAGGGCTTTGAAAGATTCTACTTAGCACGGTTGTATACAGTAATAAGAAGCTTCTAGGTTAATAATTAATGTTGGACGGCAAATCAAAGAATAAAACATGAAGGAGAACCAGAAAGTGAAACCAGTGAAATGCACTGTCCGACCTATTGTTCAAGTACCAGTTGGTAGTCCTAAGACGACATTCCATTCTGGCTACAGCCTGATAGACGTTCTGTTTCCTAATGTATTTTTTGTTGAGATAGGTGAAATCCACCTTAAAAACTTTTATACTGCGTCATTGACTGTACGAGCAAAATTAAAGGAGCAGACAGCAGCAGGCACTACCGAGAGCAAATGGAAAACTTGTCTCAAGAATTTTCAGCTAATGTCCAACCCTCACAGTGATCAAGGAGCTGAAAGTTATTTCACCATCAGCAGCAAGCAGATGAAGTTCGCTTTGAACAACATCTCCAAGCTGCGTTTTGTATTGCGCCAACCATCTCCAATTTGGAAAGAGTACAGAGTAGAGGATATCACTCTGTATAAATACTCGATTAACCAACCAGTCGAGGAGTCTTTGCCATCCTGGCTTGCAAATGCAGAAGAGGGAACCCAAAAGAAAAGAGAAATTAAGGGATTCGGAACCACAGACACATTAAGTGAGAAAATGCAACAGTTATGGGCTATGGTCGAACAATGTAAAGCCAGTGGGGCTAAAACATCATTGGCAAGATACGATGTTGACGGCAGCTATGAAATCAATTTACTTTCATATTCATAGATTATCGTCATGTTTCTATTTATTTTGTATTACACCCTACATGCTTGCCAATGGTGTGCAATAAATAATATATATAAAGCACCATGTGTTACCATATTAGACGGGTGATATATTTGCAATCTTCAAATTAACTTACTTGTTTCCTCATAAAATACAGATGTGTGTTAATTGCACTTTGTCTCTGTGTTGCATTTTCATCAACAATATAATATTGATATATATATATATATATAGCCCATTCAACATGTGCAATATCATTCTTGATTATTACTTGTATGTAAAACACCCTTTACTTTTAACCATGTTTCGTAATTATGCAGTACATTTACACGTGTTATGCAGTTATTTGAGCCCAATATCTATAATTTATAAATTATATTTAATAATACAAGTGTCAATAATATATGAGACTCAATACTTCATTGTTCATGCAAATTTAATAATGTAGACTTGTTGATGATATAGTCCTTGTACATTATATTGTAATATAATTTATAAAAAACTAATTTATTGTTGACTCAGCATGATACAAATCTGAAAGAATAAATTGTTAAAAAGCAATGAAAATGAAATATTATTTCTTGATGTAATGATGTGGCAATGACTTATAAAAAGCAGCTTTTTCCTGTAGTTACTTTACATGCCAGAATGGTCTGATATGTGGGATGTTGTGGTTGTCAAACATTGTAATTGTTACTCAATACTTACATGTATGATGGCCGGCAGGGGTAGATCTAGGATTTTTGGAAAGGGGGGTTCAGGCATGGGACTTGTACGAGCAGCGAAGGTACGATTAAAATAAATATTGAATTTAGAATGCCAGACCAGAATTCATGAGAAAAAGCATGTGATTTTCATTCAAATGAAGATTGAATTTAAAATGCCAAGCCGGAAATGACGTGGCTTGCATTGAAATTAATATTGAATTTACAAATGGAAGCCAGAAATGAGATGCAACTCTCCTTCAAATGAAGATTGAATATTAAAATGCCAAGAGCTGCCAAGCCAGAAGTGGCATGTAAATTTTATTGAAATGAAGATTGAATTAAAAATGCCAATTCTGAAATGGCATACTCTCATTCAAATGAAGATTTAATTAAAAATGCCAATTCTGAAATGGCATGAGACTCTCAAATGAAGATTGATTTAAGATGCCGTGCCAGAAAATGCATGTAATTTTTAAATGAAGATTGATTTTTTAAATGCCAAGCTAGATATGGCATGTGACTTTCATTCTAAGAAATATTGAATTCAAATACAAAGCCAGAAATGACAAGTAATTTTCATTCAAATGAAGATTTCATTCAAAATGTCAGATATGGCATGTGACTTTCATTCAAAGGAATATTTAACACCATCACAACTAGTAAAACATAATGCAAGTGCCTTTAATGGATATATTCTATCAGTAATCTAAATGGTCTGAATGATGCAAATTAGTTACATATGTATCACATTAGGAATTATAAATTCTATATATATATAAGTAGCTGTTTTGGACAAGAAGAATTGATGCTGGCTGGAACCTTTATTTTAACCTATGACTAATGAAGTTATAATCAGCTGTCATTTTGTAAATATGCTAACCAATAACTTTTGTTACATTACTTGTTTTTTTTTTTTCTCCCCTATTTATCTTCTGTACATATTGTATTTTGCTTGTACCAGGAGACATATGTCAATAATGACATTCCGCTGTCAATAAAAGTATATATTTAATTCAGAATACAAAACCAGAAGCTAGAAATTACATGTAATTTTCATACAAGCCAGGTATGGCATGTTATTTTAATTTAAAGGAATATTGAATTTAAAAAAAAAAAAGCCAGAACTGACAAGCAATTTTCATTCAAATGAAGATTGAGTTAAAAATGCCAAGCCAGAAGTGACATGTGACTTCCATTGAAATGAAGATTTAATTTAAAATGCCAATCCTGAAATGGCATGTGACTCTCATTCAAATGAAATTGAATTACAAATATTTGGCATGTGACTTGCATTCAAATTGCGATTTAATTTAGAATCCAGAAATGGCATGTGATTTGGATCATTCCATGTCAAATCATCCAAGGGGTGCCAGGTGACCCCCCCAGAATGCCCTGAAAAAAATTCACATGTGCTTATCTACCGATAGTATGAAAAACTGCCAAATATTAGGTCTATATCTCAATTAGTTTTCGTTTTACAGCCCTTTGAAATTTAATTAAATTTTTTAGTTTTTTCGCCAATGCATTTTTGGGCAACTTTGGCAGCTTATAGCTGCACTATATACATATATGTTAGTGTAGGGCTAAAAGTTGCTGCACAGACTATATCCATCCCAAGGAATTTAAAAATGGTCTCAAATCAAGTGTACTCCAGTTTATTTTGCATGGTTAAGCTACAAAATCAGTCGAAAAACTAATATAGCAAAAAACGAGGCTTTATTTAATAAGCCATAGCTCCAAGACTAATCATGATATGGTGCTGATTTTTTTTTTAAGTTACTATGATATTTCTCTGTATAAGACAGCATTAATTTTGCTTAAATCTTTAGTGGATCACCTCTAATAAATATAATTGTATGTGGAATTTTTGATTTTGCAAATCATCGCCATATTTTGCATCATTGTTTGACCATGTCACCAGTTATTCACCTCTTTCAAAATTTACCATGTATTCTTAAACAACTGAACATAATCTAGAAAAAAATTCAAGATGGTGTTCGGCTTACTTTTTGAGTTATAATATTTTTAGGAAGTGTCGTTCAGCATTTTCCTTCGAAACATTTGTCATATGAAAGTATTGCATTTCTTCCATATTTAAATATAGACCTTTTGGCATATGAGCAGAATTGTTTGGAATTTATAAAAGTTGCTTCATTCAGGCTTAAATAAAATAGTAAGAGACACCCAGAATGTTTCTTTTACAAGATTACATAGCTTTCTAAGAACACAATTTACACAAATATCTGCGTACATAGTTAGCTTCAATTAAGGAATACTAAAATCATGCATACATAGTGATGATGCAGTAGCCTAATAGACAACTGAGACAAATAATATCAAATATACATGTTGATAAAGTGCCACTAATGACTTTTTTTTTAGAAATGTCACATGCAAATGGTATTTCATATCAAAACCATAACAGCTCTAGGCAACATTTACATCGAAATATCAATAAACAACATCACATAAATACCAAATTATTTATTCACTTTGAAGAAACTGCTGATATTTAGTTTTGATTTTGTTGAGGTCACTCTGACTTAAAACATAATGGCGAGCACTGCTGCCTTGCACAGTAGGTGCACTTATCAGACAAAGAATATGCTGGAAAGGAATCCAGCATTCATCTTTCCATGATCTTGCAGGCCATGAAAACCAATGATTTCTTGATTTTTTCATAAATGATACCAAAACCTCTGAATGCTTCTCAGATCTATCTTTTATGCTGCCCACATACCACTCGGCATCATACATGCATGCTACGTATTTACCTGGCTGGTAATCTTCACTATCACCAGACTCCATTTGAACTGCTGTAGCTTCACTTTCATTATCAAGGCCAACTGTTACAATTGTGTACATATCATCCAATGACAACCTTCTCATGTACAATATGTTGCTAGAGTGAGGAACAAAGCTGTGGTGTGACTTAATACCTGCCACTGTTTTGCATTTGTCAAAGCACTCCAGGTGTTGAAATGTTGCACAATTCTGTTGAACTGAAACCTGATTGACAAAAAAAAATTCAATCCCCTGAATATGGTCTTTTACCTATTTGTACACATCAGTGACACTAAAAATTTGATTATCTATAGGTACCTGAAGGCTTTACTGTCCCCCCAACCTCATCGCATGGGCTTTTGCCATGACTAGTGGCAAAAAAATGCCATTCAGCTGATAACTGATGGTCTCTATAGTGACAACATAGATTGACAAGACTTTTAGTTCACTGTTAGGTGAGACAAACTTACATCAGCAGGATTGTGCAAATATTTTTACTCAATATTTTTCCCCTTAAATTGTATTGTATGAGCTAAACAAAAATATGAACAGTTCATTGTGCGATAAAATCATTATGTATTCACGATGAATTAAGAATTATTGCTGTAGTCACCTATTGTTTCACAGCTGTTTGTATGTGACTGCAGAAATAAGGCTTAAAACCTGTTGAACGACACTTTCTAAAAAAATTATAACTCAATAAGTAAGCTGAAAACCATCCTGAATTTTTTTCTAGATTATGTTCAGATGTGTAAGAATACATGGTAAAAATTTGAAAGAGGTGCATAACTGGTGACATGGTCAAACAGTGATGCAAAATATGGCGATTTTTTGCAAAATCGAAAAAATCCATATACAATTATATTTATTACAGGAGATCTACTAAAGATTTAAGCAAAATGAATGTTTATTTATACACAGAAATATCATAGGGGAACTTTAAAAAAAATCAGCACCATATCATGATTAGTCTTGGAGCTATGGCTTATTAAATAAAGCCTCGTTTTTTATTATAATGGTTTTTCGTCTGATTTTGTAGCCCAAAGTTGCACGAGAATGCATTGGCGAAAAAACTAAAAAATTTAATTAAATTTCAAAGGGCTGTAAAACGAAAACTAATTGAGATATAGACCTAATATTTGGCAGCTTTTACAACTATGGGTTGACAAGCACATGTGAAAAATCTGGATGATCTGACACGGAATGACCCATTTTCATTCATACGAAGATTGAAGTTAAATTGCAAAGCTAGAAATGACATGTGACTGGCATTCAAATTAAGATTTAATTTAGAATTGTGAAGGCAGAAATTGCATGTAATTTTCATTCAAATGAAGACTTTCAGTGCATGGTGCAACTGAAGTTTCACAGATTTGTAGAGATTATTTATCATGCAAATATACTGACTCAGAAGCACTTAGCTAATAACTTCCATATTAGCTCGTTCAACGATGCACACAATGCCCTTAACAGAGCCATACAGACATGTTTGTATAATCCGAAATCTCCCAGCACTTTCCTTCATTCGACATGTCGCTCTTAATTTTTGCCAATTTCCGAAGTAATTTGTCCTGCTTTTTTGTAATTGCCACAATTAGTTACCATGGGGATTTCACAATAAGCAAGCTCTGGTATACCATTCTCCTAATGGACATTCACACATAAGTCATGTGATGTGTGAATGACTGTCAAACTAGGTAGGTTCAGGATAAAATGTATATATAAAATGGCTTTTTCTCTTTAAGGGGACAGAAAATCAAATGTTCGGGTGTTCAGGCGGGGGTTTTTATTGGAAGAATACTAGAGTGGTGGTAACAGTAATATATTTTATGATTGAAAGTTAACCCCTGCAAAGAAATTAAGGAGGTAACAAAGTATATTTCGGCAGCATTAAAAAATAGCCAAAAAGATATATGATCATAATTATTTTATTTTTTGCTCAGAAAGTATTGTTATGCGTTTTCATGTCTTAATTTCTGGTATTGGTTTTTACAGGTTTTACAAAAACTTACAAAATGGCCACTGATAATAAAGGAAAAGATGGTGAGTAAATTTTATAAAAAGAACCATAATTAAAAATGAATGTATTGTCTATAAACTATATGATCTGTCACAATTTTATACACTCCAAAAAATTTGAGGACGAAATTGGTTGATAAAAAAAACCAGTGGATTTTAAAACCCCAAAATGGTTTCCATTGGACATTTTGGTTTTTCAAATGACCAACAGGAGTTTTCAGTTTTCATATATGTATATATATTTATATATCTGCAAATCAGAATCAGAACTATCTATACGGTGATGTAATCATGTTTATCATTGCAGTGATCATAATCATATGATTTTAGAATTATCTTATCTTTAAGATTGAACTAAATTAGCAATGCAATTGGATCCTTATTTCTTTCTGTTTTTTCTTTAGACCAATCATCGCCCTGGCCAGATCTGTTTTATGATTACACTCAAAATTCTACTCTGCATGGAGTTCGTTACGTCACTAAGAACACAAGATACAAAACACGGAGGTTGGTGTTTTTTTGTTTTGTTTTTTAATTCAGTATCTAAAAAATTGCCTTTGTATTGTAAAATTAATAATTCCGACCTTCTGGAGTATAACAAGTTTATATTATATGGCTAGCTAGCAGAAATCCTGACTTCTGATAGGCTGAGAGCCGTGCAATATTTTACTAGATTGCACGGCTATATTGCACGTTACATTTTTTGGAATAGGTCTTTTCTAAGTATAAACAAATCATTATACCTTCAATAAATGAATGAAGGTGAATTAGTCTGTAACAATACAATTTTTATTTTATTTGTCGCAATTTGTGTAACAGGTAATCACGTTTGCTAAAACAATGCACATTTTGTTGTCAATTGAAATTAATACCTTTTTGAGGCTCAAAACAGTTTGAATTGCAAATATAGCTATATACATGTAAATAATGACCAAAAAATTTGAAAATAATGAATTGAAGAAAATGATCGAGTAAAATGGGCGCTTCATTTTTGTGCCAAATTAAGATCTATTGTACCAAACACAGTCCGGGCGGGGGCCTAGCTCAGAGGTAGCACTCTGGGCTTCCAACCACTGGGTCCCGGGATTAATTCCCGGTCGAGCCTAAGTTAGATGGCTGTTTCATACTTCGTCTCATTGCCATGGTCTCTGCCTGTCCTAATTAGCCCATCAGGGGCAGAAATACAGGACGTAAAGCCCTAATCACCCACCCACCCAACACAGTCCCTTTCATTTGTGTAAATAGAAAGGACATAAAATATAACAATTATTGCAGTGGTGAGTGCAATATCTGTTTTTTTTCCTTTGGTAACTTTCAGAAATAACTTATATCATATCAGGAGCACACCACCAGCAAAATTTACAAAGGCTGGCTAGCAGGCTGATATTCAGTTTCTATATGTTTCATAGACAATAGAGTTGACAAGTTCTCAGTCTAGGAAACATTCGTCTGTTATTCTTTTTTTCTGACTTACCAGCTACTGCATAAACACTGGTGCCAGCCAGCCTATTGATGATTATTTTCTAAGCCAGCCAGCCAATTCAATTTACCCAGCTAGCAACTTTCTTAACCAGCTGACATTTCTTAGCATTTCTTCCCAGCTGTAAATTTTCCCCTAACTTTTCCAGCTGGTATTGTTATGTTAGGCCACAGAGGCCTAATAAAAGCAAAGATGGAGGCAGGATGATTCAGGATAATGATTGCCCATACATTTTGTCATTATTTCTACTAAAGTCTGTTTATGACTGAAAGTGGTAAAATAAATAGATCCAGAAATTATTTGGTAAAAACACAGCATTTTTTCCTTATGTATCTCTACTTTTGAATGTCAATAAATGCTAGATAATTAAGCCAGGTGAGAGGGAGTATATAAAAGAACAGCGGTATCAAAAGAATTTCCAATAAGTTGGAAAAATAGCAAGCATCGCCACTGCAGCTGGGAGACTGCCAGCTAGCTGGAGGTCACTAGCTGGAGCCTCAATAATATGAGAATTTGCCAGCTAGGATGGATCCAGCACAAGTCCTTGTCAGCTGGCATATATACCAGCTGGGAATGATCCAGCTGGGAGACAAGTCTCAGAGTTACCTCCAGCTGGGAAGATTCCAGCCAGCTGGTGCTTCGATGAATAACAGATAAAAGTGAATAACAGGTCGTGGTGTGCTCCTATCATATGGCTCTGCATAACAGTTTCTAATCATTTTTTCCTGTTGTGACTTTAACACTGTGTGTCGTCACCTCACAGCCCAGTGACCTAAGTATGTACATGTTTTGCTCAGTTACTCATCTAAATTTAATTAATCAATTTCTTGTATAGTCTATATAGGCTGGCTTATGGTATAAAAAGGTTAATTAATGAAATTACAGAATAGTAAAATGTTCATGTGCTGAGTTTACACAATTCTTGTTCTGAAAAAAGCAAGCAATTCAGAAAAATGACCTAAACTCAAAAAAAATATGACCCTATATTTGTTGTGCTGTGTCAATTAGTTATAAAGATATAGCCAGTCATCGCTTCATGGCAGCCATATTGGACGCCATCTTGAATATCCAAGTTCCTGTACATTATATCTTAAAATGGATAGTTTCATTGAATTCCTTGACCCCAAAAACCTAGGCATAGACCCCATATTTGTTGTGCTGTGTCAATTAGTTAAAAAGATATAGCCATTTATTGCTTGATAGTGGCCATCTTGGACGCCATCTTTGATATTTCAAACTACATGCTGCCGACAAAATTTATTTGTCAAGAATAGAATAAAGCTCCCCTATCTTGCATGATATCAATTATAAAATTTTGGACAAACATTGCTAAAAGTAGGAATTATGGCAGTAATGTGGAAGTTTAGTCACTTACACAATTCACTGAAAAATGACTTAAGCCCCGGTCTCACATAGCCGGTTTTCCCGTAGTGAACCCGTAGTATTATATAACGGTTATGCAACACGCTTCCCGGCTCCAACCCGATGGCTACCCGTGGATACCTGGTGATACCCGTCGAGTAACACCTGAGACTCATGGCCAAGCCGGGAAACTTGAGCCTGGTAGCCGGGTATGCCATGCTTGCATGGCTCACCTGTGGCAAACTCCCAGGTGTCCAAAAAGTTGGCGGATTCCCTGTGGAAGTCGCGGATTACCCGTGGAAGTGGGCAGATTACCTGTCGAAGTCGGCGAGTTACCCGTCCCTAATTTAACCCGTAGTAAAGCCGGCGGTTTACTAGGAGTAAATCGACGGGTAGTAGGAGTAACTCGAGGGCTTCTAGGAGTAATCCGCCGAGTTGTAGGAGTAACTCGCCGACTGCTACCAGCGTCAGCATCAGCGTAGGCAGGAAGGGGGGTTGTATATACTTTAAAAGGCTGCTGCTCTCCTAATATTAGTCCGATTTTCGTCAAATAAGACTGAATTGTAGTATAGTTCATACTGATTCCATACGTGTTTTCGGATCGACCTAATATTAAGCGAGATATTCTATATTATATAATAAGCATATAAATCTGTCTGTCTCTCTAAACTATCCATCTATCTACATATCTACATATCTATCTATCTATCTATCTATCTAACTATCTACATTAAAGAACAGCAATTAATGTTGGGGACCTTTTTGACAAGAATATTCTTGTTTTTGCCCAGTATACCTTATTAATTTTCCTCACCTTATCTTTTATATACTGCCATGCTGCAGGAAACACAAGGGAGCTGGACTGATGCTTTTCTCTTTGGCATTTTCGAAGTGTAAAGTCAAGACTCGAATGGTGTAGTTTTGACCATCATATATACAATTTTTGGATGAGCTTTATTGCAATTCATTTCTACTCATTCTGCCAACTGGCCAATGGGAAGGACTTTTCCTTGGGTTTTGTAAAAGTCAATTAACCTATATATGTAATAGCAATCTGCCATGACCGTTATGTCAATTGCTATTAGCATTTTGAATGATACAAAGAATGGGGTAAATAATGCTTTTTCATCATTGATCACAAGCATGAATTGAAATTCGGAATTGACCGTTATGTCAATTGCTATTAGCATTTTGAATGATACAAAGAATGGGGTATTATGCATATTACAGAGGGAGATTGCCTATAATTTGTTTTGATCATGGATGGAACATGCAATATCAATTTTAATTCCAGTTGGATTATTTTCAGAAACAACAAGAAGAACGAATAATTAATAATTTATATAATATGAAATAAATATCTAAAATGATTACTCTAAACTAGAGTATATACAGGTTTAGAAGAAGATAGATGAATGAGAAAGCATATAAAGCTGCAAATAGTACAATTGGCCATCCTGGTATGTTGGCCGTTATATATTTTGCTGTTTGACCAGACCCCATTGATACAGTCCGGGCGCGGACGTTGCGGGAGCACCACTGTTTGCCTCCACCAACCTAGCTGCCTTCTCAGACAAATATCTCGCCTAATATTTGGTCTATTTTCGATCCAAAAACACGTATAGAATCAGTATAAACTATACTACAATTCAGTCTTATTTGATGAAACCCCCCCTCCACTGCTGCATGTACAAAATATCATTAGACGATTGACTCGCCGGGAACTTTACAACCATGCGAGTCACTCCTACACCTCGGCGAGTTACTCCTGGAAACCGTTGAGTCTCTCTTGGAATTCTTCCACTAATTGGCCGTACCCACCGAGTCACCTGTAGAACTCGCCGAGTCACCCGTAGAACCAGCCGAGTCACCCGTAGAACCCGCCGAGTCACCCGTAGAACTCGTCGAGTCATCCGTAGAACCCTTTTTGCTGCCAGAATCCGTCACCAACCCGGCGAATAAAGCTGTTGCATAACTGTTATGTAATACTATGTGTTCACTACGGCAAAACCGGGTATGTGAGACCTAGGCTTTACACATTTCAAACTGGTTGTCATGGCAACATTATTAAACAAAACTGAAATCATGTGTATGATAATGGGAGGTGTTGGCTGTGCCAAAGCATGCCTTATTTTTTGATAATATCTATTACATGAATAAAGAAAAAATAACTTCTAATATGTACTAATGGTAAAGATTAGCAAAAACACCACTTGTTTTGTTACCATGGCAACAGGGTTATACGATCTTTAAATAATTAACATTGTTTTTCAATAACTGTAGATACCTGTAAATTTTGGCCAAATATCAAACATTTTTCATTTGTTTTGCCAAAAGTTAGAGAATATAATCAGTTTCAATATTGGGTTTAAAAATTAAGGGACTTGTTGCTATGGAAACAAATTTTAAGACCCTTATTTACCACTTTCGACATGACAAACATAAAAATTCCTAAAATTGAGGAACTTGGGATTAAAATGATGTGTAATATGACCATCAGGTCTTTACGTGTCACCAACTTCTTAGATATGCATCTTTTTTGGAGTTTGCCTCTCTTCTATTGTACTTTTTTTTTTTAAGAGAATATTTCTTAAGTCTATACTCAGACTATCGGCTACATAGCTTAACCAATTATTTTATTTAACTGAGTAAACTAGCAAAGAATGACCATAATTAGGTTGCTGGGCTGTGAGGTGACGACACACACTGTTGAGTAAGTTATGAAGACCACATTTCTTTTGTTCTTATGCAGATTTGTCTGGACTTTTCTTCTGCTGACTGCAGTTTCCATATTTCTTTACTTCTTTATACAACGCTTACTAAATTGCCTCAAACATCCCAAATCGGTCAATGTGGAAGTTTTGTACACCAATTCATTGATCTTCCCAGCTGTGACCATTTGCAATCAAAACCAATTCAGGTCAGTAGAATAGCTTTATTTGTTTTACCCTGACCCCAAAACCATAACCTTGACCCTAACAGGCTAAGGTTGGGGTAAGGGTTAGGGTTGTAATGCAATATGTGTAATCACCAAAGGTGCAGTAGCGTTTGATACATTACACAATTAACATACATTATTTTTCTCAATTAGAAGCCAGCTCCATAATCATGATAATAGAGGCTGGTCTCGAATACAGGCCAGATCGTAGACTGCATGTGAAATAATAACTGCTTGTTTAAATGCCGGTCTGGATTAGACATAATAGAATATTTACAGATTGGTTGAAAAAATAAAATAAATACTCATACTGATGATAACATTTTTAACATATATGTTGGCAAATTTCTTTAAGTTACATACAAGACACAAGGTCCTTAAAATATTTGAGCCACATATCTAAACATAGTTTCGTCACGTGACATACGTCATTGAGTTACATTCAAGACCAAAGGTCCACACAAATTTTAGTCCATAAGTGAAAAAAAAATTTGTTCAGTGGCATATAGAACGCAAAGGTTCATAAAAGATAATTGTCACATTGCACACATAAATCCATGTGAAAAATGAATGCTCTTTTAATCAAAACATGAATAAATAACTAAATAAAGCAGTAGAATAACAGACACCATTTGACAAGTATTACAAATGTTCATCAATGAAATTCAGTGATGGTGTACGTTTTAAGTCCATTTGAAATTAATTTTTCCCAGCCAGTAAATTTAATGTATTTCCCTGTACACACAAATTTGATATATTGCAAATGCAGTCAATTCAAGGAGAGGCCATTTGAGACACTTTCCCATTCCATTTGATATATCAGGTGATGTTTGAATTCCAGGGAGAGACCATTTGACCATGCATTTCAGTGAGTCAGGGACATCATGTAAATTCTCTATTTCATGATAATGTCTTCCCCTCAATGTCCACATTGAGGAGGGCCGCAGAGTTGTTATCCTTTGAATTCTTCCTTATGCAACCTTATTGATACCAAGAATTCATGGAGGAAAATGAACCTGTCTTATTAGATACATCTCTATATTATGAAGATGATTCCTTTGAACAATTATCTAATTCTAATCAAGATAAATTTATAATCCTAGTCTCAAATGCCAATCGCTGAATGCTAAGTTTAACGAATTAAGGCTCTATGTTGAATCATATGCAGAAAATCGTTGTGAGCCAACTGTAATCTGTACCTAGTTACCAATTTGTTTGGAGGTCCAGGTCATGCAGAGCACATGGTGGGGTTGCATTTTGCTAGATCATCTACAACATGTATATAATTCCCTTGTGTTGTCACACTTAAACTATGGAGCTCTTCTTTTGGGGTTGGCAATGTCAAAATATATTAATTTTACAAAAAGAAAAACCTGTCAGAGCTCTTGCTAACATAAAATACAATTGTCACACCAGTGGTCTATTTAAACAAATAAATATTTTGAAATTCCATGATATCTGTGTACTGCATGACCTGAAATCTGCCATATATGATTCAACAATGCCTTGCCGCAGTATTTTCTTGATTTGCTACTGCTATTTAGAGATGATCCTCATTACTAAGAAACTCGAATAGCTGTTCAACTACGACTTCCATTAATTAAACATGAATTTGCAAAACAGAGTAATAAGTATAGATTTATCAAAACCCTTAATAATAAGTCCATAGCTTGCAAAGAAAAATTAGAAACTCATAGTTTAGATGGATTTAAGAAATGTTCATCATGCTGCTTCATCACAATATACCTTTTCACAAATATATTTTTTGACTTGAGATCAGTGATGGATAAACTACAACTGATGAAAGTGATTTCCATATTGTGTTTGATTTAATGTACATTATTTAATATTAATGGATCTCTCCAGGTGGCCCAATGCTAGCGATAACATACATTTTCTTCGTGAGGTCTCCTTGCAAAACAATTTTTTATATTATTTGGGGGACAATTCTATTGTGCAATGTACATCTTTAGGCAAAAATAAATAATCTGAATCTATACTCCTTTTTTAATATAAAATTTCTCTTTTTATCATTGTTCCTATACCATACCTAAACTAACAGATTAACTGCCATTCAAGAAAGAGGTCTCTACGATGTTTTCATGGAAAAGTACAGCACTGTGAATGACAAACGAAACAAAACAGGTAAGGGAATATATTTCAGGTTTCACAGAAAATCTATTTAGGCAGTTTCTAGAACTACTAGCCTCATAAATCATTCATGTTTCTATAACCACACCATTTTAGGTTGATGGATAGCACAGTGCACTGTATAACATATTTTTTTGCTTTGCTGCATAAATTATCATGACCAAGATTCAGGGCCATAGTGAGAGGCTGAAATCCGACGAGACGAACTCCATAAAAATAGTAAAAATTATAGGACTATAATATTTGCCTTTGTTGGTATGACAAAAAAGAATTTGACCCACACCAGAGAGGCAGTGGCCCCCTCTGTCTCATGCTGGCTACGGCCCTGAGATTTGAGGGAATGAATGTAACATTTTGTTTAATCTGTTGTCCAAGCAACACAGTATGCAGTTTTGGAATTGTGTAGACTCTGGCATCGCAGTTAGTAAAAACAACAGCAAATGTAATGAGAGTAAAGTGATACATATTATCAGGGACATGAATCACTTTTCTGTTGAATACTGAGCTGTGTGCTTAAACCATTGGTCGAAAGTGTCTGACAAATAAATTGCTTTTAAACAGAGAGTAGCACTATGCGCAACATGAATTATTGAAAGTGTTACCAAAAGTACTGTGCAAAAAACTCATCTTAATCAAACACAGAAAACTTGATTGACTACTTTACATTGCATTGTGTTTATTCTGTGGATAATGGACCAATAGGTACTAGTTGCCTCTCAGCAAAGACAGTTATATCCTCATTTCCTGAATCCAAAAGCCCCACTTACTGAATCATTGGAAATACACATTCATATGAATTTCCGGTTACAGTGGGGTAATTTGGTTTAGATATACATGCACTGTTACTGTGACCTTTCATAAATTCATTTTGGTCAATCAGAAAATAAAAATAAAATTCTTCAAAGTAAGGTGTCGCTCTCAAATTTAGGTTTGCCTAAAACTTCCAGGATTTATATTAACTATTGGCAATTCGTGTCCTTTGGAAAATATCTTGCCCCTTTAGTAAAGTTCTGCTAAATGGGAGATAAAATAGTGACAGCCATATGGTGGTTTCAGAAATTTGGTGATTTTAATTGTAGACATTGATCCAAATGCTGCTTACTTTCAAACAGCGTCTTTGAATTCTTCACCTGGCTGTGTCGACAAGATTGAGGAAATTCCTGGTCCCATGAAGTGTTTTCCCATATCGCAACTCACAAACATCACTTCCAGCCACAGGTACTCGGAAATAACATTATCAGCGTGTAAGAAGTTGTGTCAAACTCTTCATGATTGGAAGTGTTCAAGGATCTATTTTTTCCCCTTGAGTCGTACTTGTGTATTGACACCAAGGATCAATTTCTTAACCGTGAAAAACGATGAAACATGTTATCCTGCTGTGATTTATAATCGCACTCGATGTCTCGGTAAGTTGATCCTTAAGATGTCTCACTTTGAACCACAAACTGAAAAATATGCCCACTAGGGTTAGGTTAATGTTGTAGGACTTTTTTTTATTAGCTCTGCTCCCAGAGTGGGGAGAGCTTTTGATTCAGTGTACAGCAGACAGAATTGAAAATTTAATGCAGTTGTCTTGCCCACCAAATAGCAGTTTGATATATTTTAAAAACCACATTAACTGAATCATCTATGCCCTTGAAAGTCCTGGACCTTCTCCATGGCAAAGGTGTAACACTATGGGTGAATTCCTTAAACAGCATAGGACACTGTCTAGCTCTTGCTACACTTGGCTGCATTTCCTCTGTACCCAGCTCTCCCTTAACCATGTTAACCCAGCTGCACATCCTCTATACCAAGCTCTCTCCACACCTAGCTCTACCTAGTCCAGACTTAAATGACCTGTCCGGTTAACCTGTTGTTAAACATTATATCACACACATACACAGTTACACACTGAATTATTTACAACCCCTAATAGCTTGATGATGAGATAGGAAGTACAGGACATTAATGGAGATACTCATCCACAATTTGAGTTTTTGGACGCATTGTGCATCTCTTCAAAACAAATATAGACACTTAATTGGTTAAAATTAAGATTGATGTTTTTATGATGTGCATCCAGGTTCGTGCTGTTCAAGACTCAAGAACAATATTTAATTGTACATGTACAAGCTAATCTTTACCCTTAAGCAATTTTTTTACCTCTGAGGGTTCACTGTCTCTAATGTTTTCTTGTACCAGGTCATGCTAACTTTTCTTGTGACTTCGAGCCGAATTCTTCATGTGATCTGAATAATTCGGTAAACGATGATGAAGACTGGACACAGGTGTATGCTGCTCTTTACCCAGAGTGGCCTAAAGATCACACAACAGATACAGGTAATTTATGTCATTACAATCCGAAGCTTTAAAATTCAGAAGTTAAATTCACTCATCTGAAGTATATATACCAATAAATATGATGTTATGTTGTTCCTCTTGGAAATTAAACCTTTCATTTTGTCCATCCCTGCCTTGGGCACTTTCTTAGGTCCTGTAATCAGTAAAAAATCAGATCTTGAATCGTTCTTTTGTTAAATAAGTTGATTATATTCACAGACAGAGGTGTGATCAGTCATATGCTAAACGTAAACAGAAGTCAAGCAGGACGAGCTGCTCTTCAAACTGAGTACAAGAAAACAGATGGCCACTGCCTGGAACTCTTTTACATCAAGCCAAATCCTAGCAATAATGGTGCATTACGAGTGTCATTGAGAGGAGAAGACTTCGTTACAAAGAAGTTGTTAACCATCCGTAAAGCTGCGTACCACTGGAGGAGGATGTTCATCCGTTTACCATCAGGGGTGTTCCAAATCATCATCGAAGGCACCATGGAGAGAGGCATATTTCAAAGTGTTGCTATTGATGATGTGACAGTTTGGCCCTGTGGGAACTTTGGTAAAAAATATTAATTAACATTAGTTTGTTGCTTTGCTGTCATAATTTTTATCATAGTCGGACTGTTAACTCTTTGAAACTGTGAATATTCTGTGTTGTAAGGTTTTGTTATAATCGGATGACTGATGCAAAACAAAAATTTAATCCTTTCATTGAATGATTGACCTCACTGTAACCAAACTTTAGTTGTGAGGTTTACGTATCAATGAGATGGAAACACCATGTTAAAAATTTAGCCCAAGGTTGGGCGTTTCTTTGCTTAAAATTATCCTGCACTAAATAGATGCCGAGATTGAGTTTCCTGTAAAGAAGATAATTCCACTATAGAGGGCAAACCCATATATATGTATGTAACTATTATCTCACAGTTATAACACATAATACTCAGAATAAATGATCGTTACCAACAATTTTAAAACATTTTGTATGTAAACGTGACAGATAAAGAGTGCCGGCGATTCAAGTATGGAGATGACTATCAAGGTAAAAGAAATGTTGACGATCAGAATAGAAAATGTAAAAGATGGCAGGATGTCAAAAACGGCTATGAAAACGCAATGCAGCTCACAGATGGTTCATTGGCCAATGCATTCAACTATTGTCGAAGACCATACTACCTGTCTTCATTATATGCTGAAGTTAACATCATTTGCTATTCAACTGGATTGCATTCCCCGTGTAATATCTCTTTTTGTGGTGAGTTCTCTCTTTGTATTCTCCACCATACAGTTTCCATTAAATTTGAGAACACCTCATTCAAGACTGCCATTATGATGATATATATATATTCGTAGGGTACAATGTTTATAGCCAATTTACGAAACCAAAATACAAAGAAAACCACATTAACTGAGGGAAGGAAATCATGATATCAATCAATATTTTTTTGTGAAGCCAAAAAAATAGACTTCCTTCTTGTTTTCTGTTTTATTTTCATAAATTGATCTATTTTTTACTTTTCTGGTTGAGGTATTCTCGCATTGTATTATTTATGTTAAAGGGTATAGCCAACACAGCTTGTGGGACCATTATTTATTTATTCACATTGTGAATTCATGAGTTGAGTTGATTTTGAAACTGAACTGAAACTGCTTTCAGTATTCTAGTGGCCTCCTTGTTGTAAGTGAGACAATGGTAATGGTGACGACCTCAAACTCCAGTGGCCAAAATGTTTCTAGTTATGCCTTTTTGATTTACCATACCGAAGTACACATATGAATGACTTATCCAGTTTTTTTTTGTTTCTTTTATTATAATTGGTTGCCTTTAGAATGCCCAAGCCACTTACAAGCATGTAGCAATGGACTTTGTTTGCCGAAAAATTTCTTTTGTGATGGAAATCAAGATTGCAGTGATGGTTCAGATGAGAAAGAATTTTGTAGTAAGTATAAAATAAATTGTTCAGTCTATCTGTCTATCTCTATCTATCTATCTATCCATCTATCCATCTATCCTCTATCCATCTATCCATCTATCTATCTATCTATCTATCTTTCTATGTTGTTGCAAAATATTAAGCATATATCTTCAGGGGGAGAGTAAAAATATAAAGAGCAAAGCGTATCTATCCATCCATCCATCTATCCATTCATCTATCCATCTATCCATCTATCCATCTATCTATCTATCTATCAGCATACAGATACATGTCTTACTTACTTATGCCAAACCAAGGTTCGGTAATATCTTACACAATGCCATAAAGTTTATCAGATTTTTATTTTAAAACTAGAGCCATCTTTTTTCTATAAAAAAAGGCTCATAAAGCAAGTTTCACTTTAAATTTTGTTTTAGTGATAAGGTCTTTGCATTGTATTGTAGAATCTCAGGTGTCTGTCAACTGCCAGTTTGAAACACCTTACACATGTGGCTACACGTTTTCGGGTGATCCAGCTTCTTCTCCAGTTTGGACTAGAGTTACATGTGATGGCATTGGTAATATCATGAACTTCTTGTGTTTTTTGGGGATGATATTATATATTATTAAGACAGGATACTCTCAAATGTGCCCTTAAAAGAATATGGTTGAAATAGGATCTATGACTAAGGTTGTTTATCAGAGGTAACAGAATTGAAAAGATAAGATAAATACAGGAATTTGGGGTGCGTCACCAGAGCCTGCACAGGCATTAAGTGAGGTTATGTCGTTTTATGTGTCTATGCTGAGGTAAGTAAAAGATCCCACCCATGGGGTAAATGTGTACCATGGGTGGACTCCTCTCTTTGCCTCATCAATCAATCCTCTATAGCGGCAAGGACTCGCCTCAGGGGGCTGCACTTCCCATATCAATCTATCTTTTAGGGCATGTGATATGAAGGAGGAACGATGTCAGTTAGTTGCTGCATATGGGATTCTCATTCGACCAGATCTGGGCTGGTCAGTTAACTTTCTTCCATTTAATGGAGATTTCTTTGTCATAAATTGGATCCACATAATGGAGCAATTCACCAACAATCCTTCCTGCCTGCATAAAAATTTGATCTAACCGCCTTCTATCCATTTTTGACATTACCACTCTAGCAAATCAAGCAGTTATGCCAAAAACTGGCTATCACAGAATTAAAAAACATGACTAGAATCGTTTCACTTATGTTGAATGAATTTAGTTTCCTCAAACAAAACATCCTGGAATTGAACTGTTTCATAACATGTATGTTAGCATGCTAATTTAATTGTCTATCCAATGTGATACCCAGGTATTTGTGTGTTTGAACACATTCAACTTCTGCTGGTGATGAGATTAGGGGCAGTTGCAAAGTCAATAATTATTTCTTTTGTCTAGCAACATTTGGTTCAAAATAATTAGCATCACAATACTGTGTAAAGGTTGTTAATTGGTTTTCGTGGTCAACATAATTGTCTCCTGTGATCAGGCCAATCATGTCAGTGTCGTCTGCAAATTTGATGAGTGGACATGATGGTTATCTTGATCGACAATCAGAAGTGTACAGTGTAAACAGGAAGGGGTCAGAACAGTTCGGTGGAGGGCACCTGTGTTAGATCTGAGAACTGAGGATTTATTGATCTTCACATATTGTGATCGGTTTGTCAGATATTCCAGTACACTGGTTGGAACTTCTGACCAATACTCAATAAATACAAGTTTTCCTGCCATTTATTCCCCTATTCAGTGAGCGAAAATCTGGACACTTCTCCATTGACCTAATTTGCGATAAAGCATTTGCTTTCTTTGAAATGGCGGGAATGATGTAAACAAAATGACATACGCCTATTAAGCAGAAACATGGATGGTTATTAGTTAAATTCAGCAAATACACATAGAAAAAGAGGTTGATTGGAAATATTCATGAGCACTTGAATTTATTTGTCAAGGCAGCTCATCTTTATGTATACAGTACATGAGCAAGAAGAAAGTAAGAAACTCCTGTGGCTCTCTGGAGAGGGAAGCAAAGGATGCAAGTTCAAACATGAAGAAACTTTCTAGTGATATCTGAATTAATATTTTTAAAAACTTCCAGTAATTATTGCAAGCACACTACCTAAGTGCAGGGGGGATCTGCTACTACGACAGAATGATGTCAAATTTATAAGGTTGGCCCTGATAATCTGGCTAGAAATTGTATGCAATTAGGACACAAGCAGGGCTGTTTATTTATAATCATTCCCGTACTGATTCTTTTAGTAAGTGAAAAATTAGATCATCCGCCAGTGAATTTAAGACAGTATAACTCATGAAAACTGACACTTTCTGGCAGATTCTGATGAGAACGTGTATAAAAATCGTTGGTAGTTTGATTGTGGACTCCCAGCCAATTGGAGAAGAGCTTAGGTAATGATTTCATGCTAAAAATAGCTTTTTTGTTGGGGTAACTGACCACCCTGTCCAGATTTTAATTTTTAACACCATATTCTGAAGACAATCATGTCACAGTACCATTTTGTTAACATCTTGGGTAACTTTCTGTGCCATTTTTCAGCACAAATATTTGCTTCAAGGGAAATCCTTTAAGGTACATTTGTTGCTCAGGTCAAGTTACTTTGTATATTTTTACATAAGAGTACTGATACATCTATAAATTCAAGTGCTCATAGAAAATTTATTATGTTGAGTTGATCTATATATTTCGAGCTGGGGTTTCCTCGAGTAATAATTGAGAATTTGCTCACTCGACACAGACCCATCTATGAGGCAAGGTTTTTTTTAACAACTCTGAATGATCTGTGTGATAACATAAGCTGAGACTAAATACACAATAAGGTCATTTGTAAATAAGTTATTTATACAATTTTTCAAAATGATTCTTTTTCAACCCATGTTCTTTCAAGGGGAAATATTAAATTCGGTATTGAAAAAAAATGTCAATTGTTTGACAGCATAACCAATTTCATCAGAAGTTACAGCTATTTTTAGAGGCAGTTTTGCCCTGGCATAAAATTAAGTTCAGCATTGATTTTTATAATTGGATGATTGGTGTCTGTTTATAAATAGCAATGTGAGGCTTTAACTAATGCTGCATGATAAGTCTCTTCCGCCTTTTGGTCACATGACTGACATCTAAGACGAGCCACTGAAGATCTGGATTTCAGTTTTTAAATATGTTATGAGTACGATGAACAGTGACAGGCATATTTTGTTTGGTACAGTATAGCGGACCCAAATTTATTACCATATTTGGCGTCTATGAAATATGAAATTATATAAATTATATTACAAGTTTGAAGTTATAGCACAATTAAATAACATTTGGTGCAGACTAACTGGGGTTTGGGGGCGGCAGCCCCCTAGAAACGGAAAAAATACACAATAATAAACTACGTCGTGTCTTAAAAATGATCGCTGCCGCCGTTTGTTTGTGACGTCACATATTGAACTCCAGCATTTGACGTCATAGGCCTGGCATCAAGGCTTATAAATATGGTCATAAATTTGGGTCCGCTATACTGCACTTTTTCCGGCATATTTTGTTTCAGCTATGATGCAAGTCAAAGGTAATTTGGTAAAAGGAGCAACAGCAACAATGAATTCACCGAAACTCACAGGAAATTCAACGTACTGCCTGACGTTGAGGTATACAGTAGGCGATGAAGAAATCTCAGCCGAACTCAATATCTACCAAAGATACGGGGTGACGTCATCCGCTGCTGAAAAAGTGGCAACAATAGTATCAAGTGGGTTTAATGCTATTTATTTCATAATGACAGTTCTGGACAGTTCTCGTGTGACCTTTGTACCCGGAAATGCTACATGACGGTCACCATTACACAATGATAGATGCCATCAGCAGTAATTGGGCTGTGGGACGTAATGTATTGTTTTGGTATTTTTGGGTACAACGTCACAAGAACTGACCAGCCCTATTGTAGCATTGGCTTTAGACATGTAACATCGGCAGGGGTGGATTTAAAGGGGGGTCGAGACCCCCTACCCTTTTCTCTTGCAAAAATGCCCCTGGACCCCCCCTAAAAACTTTGTCCAGTCCGACGAACTGTTGAATTGTTTCAGACCGAATGTCCGGTACAAAATATGAGGTAGAAAAAGTTGTGTTCACCTCAGAAATACCCTTAAATGAATGTACCTGCAATTGTGTGTTTACTAGTGATTGCAAATCAGTCTCAAAACTGACATCGATTAATCGGTAAGCTGTTCGATGCGATAATTGATTTTTAAATCGATTTTATTTCTCCATGGACTGAGATCAAATGGAAAGAAGAACATTAATTCCTCAATGTTCAAACTTTAATTACACCTTAATTTAGTATACAAAGTCCCACAAACTGAAAAATAGATTTTTCAACACTAGCATTGATTATCAGCTGTTACTTTGTTTTGCCGATAATCGATTAATCGGGAAACGTGCCATCACTAGTGTTTACAGTGAAAAGTATGCCGTAGCACTATCCTACACAAAATTTAAAATATTTTTTCTGATTGGCTGATAAATCATTATTAGTTTCTGCAGAACGTTCTGGCAGACGAACACAGCATGCTATTTGTTATCATCTACCTGTGCATCAATCTATGTTGTCAGACCAGTCAGCTGGTCTGCTGTGATCATTGTTGACAAGTTATTTAGAGCTGGCTGTTGTGACATCACTACCATTGTTTTAGCAGTTGTGACGTCATCTCATGGTAATGTTTCTAAATGACGTCATCTCACTTCAGGCAGGCTTTCTGTGATTTTTAGAAACATGAACTTCCGAGGTGCATAATCATGTTACTGGGGGGTGGCGAATTTCGTTGTTGTGGCGAATTTCACTGACGCCTAGTGTATATAGATTCTGTTAATCTAATCTTTTGTTGAAGTCTTGCAATTGGTGCATTTACATTGCAAATATGTAAGTTAGTAATGGACTGATTGACAGAATGGAAGATTTGTAATAATGATAATAACATATTTTTATTTCGGGCAACATAGTTTTTTGACAGCCCTTGAGCCAGAATCATTGTGATCCCGCGCTGACAATGATTCTGCTGGGCCAACAACCAGTCTCTTGGGCTGTCAAAAAACCATTTCGACCTCATACAACATGTTATTGTTATATTGCCAGTGCAAATAAGTTCAGACTGGCAGAAGTCTGATCGGACTGGCAAATCATTGACTTTGGTAGTCCGAATGTCTGAAAAGATTTTTGGAGGATTCAGACATCTCACCACATCCAGATAAGTAAGGGCATGACGATTAACCTCGTGATAGCCAATGAAATTGAGTTAAAATATGACATACCATGCCACCTGGACTGAAATTAAATTAACCTGTGTGTACGTGGTTAGTGAAATGGCAGTAAGCTAATAGGCAAGAATTGGCCTGTTTTAAAAGGCGGTTTGCAAATGATGTAGTTGTCTTTCTTGTGATGTCATCATCACAAGAGAATGTTTGAGCTTGTTCTGAATGCACTTTGAAACACTTGGATATTGCATGTATTTCAGCTGGGAATTCAATGGAAGAGAAGAATATCAATGTATTTCTGCCAAATCGGACTTTTAATTACACAATTGAGTTTGAGGGGAAAATTGGTGAAACTGAATCCACAGTCATTAGCATATCAACTGTGTTATATACAGAAGGACCTTGCTCATGTAAATATATACTTATAGTTGCTTGGTACTTTGTTCTGCAATATATTCAAATATTTGATTGTCAGATTTTACAATTATGTAGCTTGCTTACCGCAATGATAAACATATTCAAATACTGTGTAATTTGAAATTATAGCCATTGACCATTTCCTGCTCACGCTGGCAAAAAAAAGAATCTTACTGCTATATATTCATTTGCATGATACTGTAGTGTCACCAAAAAGCTAAAATGACTCGCTTTAGCATCAAATTTTTGAAATGTCAGAATATTCTTTGGCATGATCTATGGCATTCCAGCTGAATTCAATTAAGAATTACTTCCTTCAAAATATGGGCAATAAGGAATTACCATACATACTGTTATTAAGTTTATTACTTATTGATTAAGTTATGACCATATATTTCTTTTGCGGATTTTCAATTCTATAAGCTGATGGACTGGAAGAGGTTCCATCCTCAAAACCACCTGAAGAAGATGAAACCAGACACAATTGCTTAAAAGATGATACAAAATGTGGTAAGAGTCTGATTTATTATTGTTATACCATATTTTATTGTGCCTTGTTCATATATAACTATGATATTTGTAAGAGCTAACAAGTCCATTAAATTGTATTTGGTGGCTCCCTTGGCTAAGCATTGTACTCGCAGTTAGCACAGATGCTAGGCAGCTGTTCCATCATACTGGATACATTGATATATCTCCTTGAGCCAGGTGCCCACCCATCTCTGCTGGATAAAGCATTGAAATTTAGGCTCAATTGGATGGAGGAAAGGAAAGTCGAGTGTAATGATCAGCATAAGACTGCCAACATGTTGCAACACTTTCCAAAATGGAAAAATGACCCTCCTATGGGTTAAAATGCAATAATATCAGCCAAAATTATCAGATATGGCAATTCAAGATTAAATAATTTATAACCAGATAATAAATACACAATTTTATAAATATATAATATTACATTAAATGAAAAATACTGGTAGGCTTACACCATCAGGTGTATTTGCCTTTACAATAAATATTACATAGGAATAAAATATAATGATAATATATAGAAAATCTTATTCATATAGTAAGTACTGTTACAGGTAACAAAATAAACTCAATTATATAGATAATATAGAAATACCGAAATTAGGTTATCAGATATACAAAAATAAATTTATTAGCAATAGCATTTACGAAACATGTCAATGCTCTTTTTAAAAGTGTGTAGGCTGCAGAGGTTTGCCTATTTATTTACTACAGAGTCCCACTCTCTGACGCCTTGAAATCGAATAGTGTTTTAAAAAATTGATGTTTTACATTTCTTCAAAACCATTTCATCAAACACAGTAGGTAAATTACCTTTAACATATTTAAACATGAATACGATAATACAGTAATAAAAAGTTTCTCTAGAGGGAGTATTTTTAAGGTTTTTGAAAATAGGAGAAGGATGGGCCCTGTACGGAGCTGATGTTATTACCCTTACTGATATTTGTTTGTAATTTAAACAGGGAATCAATATATGCATTTGCTGCTACCCCCCCCCCCCCCCCCCAGACCTCAGTGTAACTCAAAAAGTGTGGATGTAATAAAGAATTCCATAAGGACTTTCCTAATAAAATACATTAGTATCATTAGCAAATAAATAGGTATTATTATTTTTGAAACATTAGCAATATCATCAATATATAAAAGAAAAAGCAAAGGACCTAAAATAGAACCTTGTGGAAGATTACCATTAAAATGTCCTATAATATAAACAAATTTATTATAATTTTTTTATTATGGACAAAAAATTGTTATGGACGAAAAATTGAACACTTTTTCATAACATGCAATTATATCTGTATGGGGCTCTAAAAATAATACCAATTAAAGTATCCTTGTTAAGACTAGTTGTCTCTTCAGAAATTTCAATAAAGAGTGATTCCATGATTTCAGTAATAGCAGTAAGATCACTTCTCTTTTGATAAGAGCCCTTTTTTTATAAACATGTTCACCAGGGAAAAAGCAATCATTTGTCAAATCTAATTCACTACACTTTCTACAAAAGCTTTCGTCCAAAAAATAATCACAGTTACTAAGACTAGTGATATTACTTATATGTCATTATCATACTGTAAACTGGGTCAATATCAATTAGTGCAGTATGGATTGATCATTGTTTCAGTCAAAAACATTGAACTGTAACTGTGAAAGATACTACAGTATGAACAACGATCTGCAAGAGCAGTGAGAAAGTCATTATTTTCTTTGAAATGATTAAACATATATAATTAAATGATTTTGACAATCAGAAATACATACATCACACATGATGAAGGCAGAGTGGCTAAGAACCCTTCTCTGAAATTTTTTACAAGGCCTAGCCATATTTAAGAAAATGTAACACTGCAGTCTCCTTATATTCCACATCATTGTTGATAAATGTATGTCATGCTATTTTAAGGATGATTATATATATGAAATAATTGATTATAGATTAAATATGAAGTAAACATAAAAAAAGAAATGAAATACACTTATGGTTATCCAATGGGTTTTTGGGGTACATATGGAGAGGGAAAACGTAATAATTTCATTATATTTTCATCATATTGGGGTCATAGGGAGTACTTGACCACTAGACTTCATGACTCCAAGATAGATGACCTTTGGTCAAAGGCCAAGGTCATAGGTGACCTTGAAGTTTGGTAATATTATGAAATAAGCCCAGCATCTGTGTAACACGGATACAAGCAGTATATATATATATATATTTTGTTTGCTTTTCAGATCAAAATATAACATGTTACTTCCTTCACGACAAATGCAACCTGATGAGCAAAGGAACCTTTGAAACTTTTGTGTTTGTTATTAATCCTGATATTGATTTTAGTACAGGTATGTCTTAAAAAATATATTTATTTATTTATTCATTAATAACTTATTAAAATAGTTTTGCCTCAGTTTTTCATCTGTTATATTAGTAAACAAGAAAAATACTGTTTTATGTTTTCATGTAGTTCTATAGTCGTTGCAGATTTAGATTTATAAAGTTTCATAAATCCTATATTTCTATGATTTTAGAATAAGCACTTGTCAAATTAAAGTCTGGACATTCATTGTAGAGAAATGGAATTGATGATTTAAGACACTTCTCAAATTTAACTCTGGGTATAGAGAAATGGATCAAATGTGTATGTTTGCAAGTTCAACATTCTTGCTTCATGTGATGCAACTAACTTGGTTTTTCTATGCACCTACCTTGTTTTAAAGAAGTATGAATTTACATTTTTTCCTAGTGGAAGCCTCTTCACCTTGCACACAGATTTTTACTGCGCATCATGGCAACATCACTTCCCCATTTTATCCGAGTAATTACAGGGATGACATGGACTGTTGGTACAACATTCATTCAGAAGAGAGAGGCACAATCCATCTTTATTTCAGGCATTTTCAACTGGAAAACACGTCGGACTGTACATCAGACTATTTGGAGGTACATGACTAAATTACAACTGTACATGGTTTTTCATGAGAAATATGCACAAATCAAATCAGTTCTAGATAGCAATCTAGATTGGGCAACATCAAAGCTGATGTGGAATGTTGTCTGACATTTCCTATAATATTTACTACTAAGCCAGACTATTGTAAGTTGAAGCAGCAAAATATTTTTTTATTGACAGTCAAATTCCAACTTTCCTGCCCATAGAAATCCCATTACCATATCCATATGTTATGAAAAAGAAAGCAGCAGAAATTACAATAGAAAATACAGCAAACTTCAAGTTATTTGTTTCCCAGAAATGTTTTTATCAGGTAGAAAGTTGAGATTTGAATTGTTGAAAACGTTTTTTTCTTGTCCATTTTGTGCAAAATATGACCGAAAAACAGGTGGACATTATTTGGAATCCTACTATAAGCCATAGCTATATAAACACTCATGTTTGGACTCTAGTGAAATTCAAGATTAGCACAGACAATGAATGAATTTTATTACAAACTCCATCATTCACTTTTACCACATTACCCATGGATCTTTTACCAGATATGAGAGCAAATTGAGATTACCCGCACGAGTTTGCAAGGCATTGTGTGTCTTTTAACATTTGCAATAATATGCCAAAACGTTTCAAAGAAAAAACTATTCTCCTTCCATAGCGGCATGGATCTTGCCTTTGGGAGGAGAAATTTCTATCAATAAACAAACAATCAATAATGGGGTTTGTGACAGGGAGTGGGGATGAGTTTTACTGAAGGCACTAGATGGAGCATCATATTTTTATTTTTGTGAAAGATGAACAGAAATGACACTTGTAAAGGGGAGATAGCATGCTAGTCACAATTAGACCTCAGTGTTTTTTATAAAAGTAGCCTAAATCAACAGAAGTCCCTCTTTCACATGTTTTTGAAGCAAAATCTGTTTACCTTCAATTGTCATTATCAGATTTACTTCAGATAAATGCTGCAGTCCATTGAAAGTGTCACCATTTTGATGAATGTGATGTAACAGTTGAAGACATCACTATGACTATATTGTGACACCATAATAATATTAAAAATTTGTCACAGATAATTGTGGATCTGAAAATACATTGTGAATGATTTATCCAAGTTTCTGCCCTGCAACTTTTTCTGAAAAGCTTTAAATTTGGTCTTTTAAATTTATAGATACACGACACTTATGAAATGTTAAACTAATAAGAGTAACTTCTCCCATGATGCTTAGCATAAAAAGATGGCAAAATAAACAGAATTTCTTGGCACTTGGCTGTTAAATTCAGACCTTTGTACGGAATTTTAAAAATTGCCTTCAAAATTTCAAAAAGAAAACTGTTCAACACAAACGTGAGTGGTTTATAACGATAATAGTCCAATTTTCATGTTTTCACAAGAAGTCTCCACTTTACAAGGATCCTCCACAAGAGGATGATACTCCATCTATGAAGTCACCATTCAAACTACCCATCATTGTAAAATAATCTCTGTCCTGCAGAAAGTATTACATATTTCTTTGCAGATTATTGACGCTGATAGGAAAAATCAAACAACGCTTTGTGGATCACGTATCCCTTTCACACTCTCCTTTAAATCAAAAAGTATTGCACTTCATTTTCACTCAGACGACGATGACACAAATCAAGGTTTCAAAATTGGTTACCGAATCGAGAATAACATGACTACCATTACAGGTAAAGCCGATGATCTTACAGTGAAACTCATAGCCTTAAAATTTTCTATTTGGATTTTGATGTTCTCCTTGCCGGGTCTGAAGCGATTCTCCAGAACTTCCTCTCCTGAGCCATAACACTTATACATAAATTTTTTCAACAGAAAACCCTCTGTCTATATTGAATATAACCGTCTATTTGAGAAAATGTTTTTTTTTATTAGAACTTTCTAAACGCCCCTCGTAGACTTCAAATTTTTAAATCATTTGACACATGGTCTCATGGCTACTGCTTAGAATAAACACATACAAAACGGTTGACCATATGCTTTTGGAAAACGTGGAGTATAACACTCATTTGTAAAATATGTTTGACAGAAAATATCCTGGCAGCAGTGATGACAGGAGATACGCCTTTCAAAGGAGCAGAGCTTAGTCTCTCAACTCCCGTGATCTATGCTCAAGAAGAGTCATGCCTCCATTTCCGCTACTTCTCTAGGTATTGGTCTCAAGTGTTGGTGAGTTTTCTGTTTTTGTCCTTGCAATTTAAAGTGCCAATCTTGTTTGGAAAAGTATTTCAGTGTCATAAACTGCCGCATATTTATAATTTTACAATTTACCATTTTGTCTAATATGTAAGTGCAAAACAGTAGTGGCAATTATGCATGTTTGTGTCTGCGTTTACAGAATGAATGCCCATCCATCCATAATTTCAGCTCAGTAAATTGCAATTCTCATATGCTGATATAGCTTCATAATTCAATCCTGCATGGCAATGATTGTGGTGCCAAAAAGTCTTCGAAGGCAGGGAAGCAAAACATGAACTATGGTGTTCTTCCATGGATGGTTCTTATATTTTGAATTATCCCTGTTTTATCAAAAAGGCTTATTTTTTTCTGTCATTCAGCTGGAAGAGTTAGACCATGCTTCACCTTTGAGAAGCCAAATACTTTGGAAATGTGACGTAGACACTGGCCAGACCTGGAACACTGCTAGAATACCACTTTATCCAAACAAAAGATATGTGGTCATTTGGCAAACCGTTTACGGACAAGATCTCATACCGGATCCCATTTGGCCAATCTCAGAAAGATATACATTTGCAATAGCTGATGTCCAGACCTCAGTCGGATCGTGTTTGACCGATGCTGGTGAGTAACAAACAAACATCTTTATCTTATCAATGATACGAATTCATATCAACTGAATTATCTTGTAAACAAATGGTAAATAGAGCTTTCCAATATCTTCACTTTATGGATTCAGATAAGATTAGTGCAATTTAAATATTTAAAAATACAGAAAGTTTTGATTTGTGGACTTTACTTCATGTTTCCTTGTTTTGTGCATAAATGAAGGCATTCATAGGTAAATACTCCATTTCAGTGGCGAAATCTCTTGCATGTGACTTCTCTGCAAACGTCTGCGGGTATTATTTGATTTCGGGGAATCCCCAGTGGGTGCGTGTCAAACACCAAGCCACAGCTAATGGTACAGGTCAGTGGATGAATGATAAATCTATTTATAATTATATTTTGAAAGTTATTAAGGGGACTAAAGAGCAAACAGAGATGAGGTTGTTAGGCAGTCCAAGAAACTTATATTTTTATTCGCTATATCCATATGTCAACAAAGTGTGTGTGTTATTAATAGTGCAGTGAGCCAATATGTTATGTTAAAATTCATCAGGAGTACATATAAAAAGCTTCAAAAAGAGTCATAAAGCATGGGAATCTATAGCAGCTATAAATAGCATCCTAAATTTTTGTCTCATCGAGGATTTTATTAATAGAACAGATGATACGTGTCTTGTCTTTTTGGCTTTGGTTTGGCTTCACTTGCAATACACAAGTGTAATTTACAAAATTTGATGCATTTAAGCTCTGAAATCAAAGCTCAATTGAATATAGTCCAAGTCACAAGTTGGCCAGGGCTATACTCTATGTGTCATTTAGCTTTGCTATTTATGTTAATTCTTCTGTGTTATAATCAATTTTTTTTGTATACCAGGCTATTTTCTGAACTTGAAACCATCGAAAACTAATGCGACGATTATATCGCCTTTTGTGAGGAATAATAGTACGGACCAGTGCTTCATTACTCAGTTCTACTTCAACCAAACAGTTCATCATAATGTTAAAATAAAAATGTCAACTATTGATGGGACAATATTGAAGTATGCATCTTTTGTTCTCAGAACAAATAGTACAGGACAAGTTGTCCGGATCAGAGTCCCTTTTCCATTGAATAAAAGTGCCATGTTTCGTGTAACGCTGAGCTATGCCACTTCTCCAGAAGTTTTTGGATCAACAGATAACAGTGTGGTCTACATGTATCCAATAACAATACAAGGTTCCAAATGTACAGGTAAGGACTTTCATACACACTTTACCTGGTAAAGTGCTAATTATTTTTACTTGAATGTTTTTTCAATCGAGGAATTGCATTTTGTTTACACTTACTGCATAAATGATGGCTTTTCTGTGGAAAAGCAAAGAACATGTGGCAAGCCATCACGCAAGGTTACTGGTATAGTTTTGCAGTTTAAAGTTGCACGGTCTGTCAAATTTGCAATTTTCTAAGACACTATCAAACAGTTGAAATTTACCTTTATTAATCAAGGCACACTAAATTTGTGTGAATTAATGATTTTATAAGACATTAACTACTTAAAAATAAATTATACATTGAGAGAAAATCCAGACCAAAACATTGGAAGCACAATGGAAATGACATCATCACCATTGTTCAGTATTGTGACATCATCACTGGGTTTGTTTACATATTGAGTTTTTGATGGCATGAAAAACTAATATTTATATTGTTAATTAAAACTACATTGTTGTGCTAAAGTGGGTATGTAATAGTGAAAAATATCATGAGACAAGAAGGCAGTATTGATTTATATCATTATTTTAATGTGCAAATTTGACAGACCGTGCACCTTTAAGACTAAGGGCATAAAGGGATAAAATAATGAAAGTTCAGTCCAATGGAGTTTGAATGTATTGGACATTTGTAGCAGGGAAATGCTATAGAAGTGGGTTTAACTGTGTGATGTATACCTGTGTACCTTTGTACCTTTATGAATGAGGCCTAAGTAAGGACATAGCAGTCAGCACGAACAAAATAAAGTATATAAATGAATGAATTAATGAATGAATTTTACCGACATGTAAAGCTAACAAAAGACTTTGAATTTGAATAAAATGGCAATTTTGACTCTTATCAACATGGATAAGACATTTCTGTTGTACAATGTACATGTACATGTTTAGTTGTAACTCCTAATGAGACAAACACATTATCATGACCCAAACACCATGTGCTTGCAGTCATACTGCATTCCAAGTAATTTTACTGCACTAGTTAACAGGGTTCTCTCTAGCATTAGCCACATAACATTATGCTAATCCAATAGCCATGTGGCTAATCTAATTTTGTACATTATAATTTGTGGCTAATTTGTAGATGACCATTTACTGTACAATCTATCCAGCCGTGGCTAATAATTTTCAAAGTTGGGAGAGATCCCTGCTACTAGTAAGTATTATCTATTTTCAGAAGGTCATCACGTTGTTCTAAACCTTAACACTGAATTATTCACGAACTATAATCGGTTCGGTTGGAAGAGGCAGTTGACAGAAAGTTTACAAGTTACTTCGCCGAGCCCTAGCCCGGGTGTTTTCGTTGGTTCTGGAGTCACTACCACCTCACCTGCTACCACACCAGGAATTTTTCCCACTGTGACCCCAAATCAAGGAACTACTACACCTACAAATATTGCAGCAGGTGATGTAATTTTTATTGTTCAGGATTTGACTAAATAAATTATGACTGTTATGGACCCTGTGGCAGGCGGGACAGTTAGCTCTTCTACCTGGTGAAATGTGTGTAATTAAGATAGTGCATGTTAATGTAGTCCTCTCAATAGGTTCTTTAATGGATCCCTTCTATTATTTTTTATAAGTTTTACCAGTCACAGAGTTTTGTTAAATTTTAGAATACAGCACCATATAGGTCTATCATATAATGTCTGAATAGCCTTCGCAATCATTAAAAAGCATATTATGTTGACAATCATTTTACATTTTAGCAAAATATTAAATTGTGTGTGTCAATATTATGTGTAGACAACAGCAGAATTTGTTTATTGTTTGAATTTTTCAATTCAGGAGGGTTACCTGGAAGTATGCCAGGAAACCCCTCACCTCCGGAGGAGGAGGAAAATTCAGATGACGACACATTACATAGTATAGCTGATGGTAATATATGGGAAATTATTATAACTGTATTAGTAGTATTATTATAGCAGTATGGTTGTAGAATGGATGACATTTTGAATTGACATTACTTAACATCAGCTAAGAAATCTCTCATGTTAACATTTTCATGATGGTGACAGATGTTGCTCCAACTACCATACTGCTATGATCCTACTACTTATATCAGATGAAATTACCTTTTGCTTTTAATGAACCGTCATATTCCAAAGCTTCCTTATTGCAAGGATGGTAACACTTGGGTTGAAGATGTTGAACCCTAGTGAACAAACCCCAGTAGGCAGGCTGGACCCCAGTGACCAACAGAGGGAACTGCCTGATGCATGCTTTACTTATCAGACATTATATATACCAAGGCAAAGACGTTAATGACCACACTTCAGTGCGTCAACAAACAAAATATATACAAATGCAGCCACTTATATTGGAACTTGCATTCATTTGTCAATAAAGTTATGCATCACACTTCCTTAACTATTTAAAAGAGTTCAATATTCAAGGCAGACCTTTAAAATCTAAATGAATGATGAAAACATTACACTACACATGTAAAAGTGTCCTCCGATATATTTGTACTTATATATAACATGAAATTTCCATAATTGATTGCTATCCAGTTCAGTTTGTTTTACAGTAGAGGTTATAGACTAAGGCAAATGATTGGAGATCCGGCTGCAAAAGCAGGGTGATTGCCAAATTTGCTGAGTTTTTCTAAGAATCGTGGATGATTGGTACATTTAACTCTAAAACTGGCCACTAGGTAGAAACAGAGATCAGGATATCCTGCACTCTGGTGGAAATGTACAGTAAACAAAATGCATGATGTAGGAAATGCTCACATTTTCAAAAACGCAAGATTTTTCTTCCCCCTTTAGATTTCAACTTTTTCTTGCGAATGTCCCTGAACTTGTTTATAATGATTTTCATGTGCAAAAACTATGAGTACCGCAACATATTAGTTTTCCAGTTATCCATCAGTGGAGCCACCAGCAGGCTTGATTATTGGCCAGGTGCTTGATTTTAGGACCTGCGTCTCCACGGGTTCCCATTCAATGTTCCGAAGGGCATTGCTCAGAAAAAAAAAATCCTGGATCCACTTATAGTTGCCCTCAGGGTAGTTGACCTTCAGCCATAGCAAAACGTGGTACCTCAGGACCTTGTAGTAAGCATCCGCGCCCACTATTACTCCAGGCTTGAAGATGAAGGGGGGCATCTTCTTGCCGTCAGAGGCCACTGCCCTCCAGACCATGACCTAGGCTGGATGCTTGGTCCTAAATGTGCCCTTGACATCAGCTGTCAACTGCGCAAGGAATCGGTTATTTCAGTGGTTCATAACAACATCTATCGTTGTTGGGAGGGCTTTTAAGATGTCTGCCACCCTTCGTCTTTTGTCCATCTGAGAAGTTATTACATTCTAGGTCCATAACATTGACCCGTTTTACGGCTGACTGGATACAATTTGTTTTGATATTAGTTTCACAACATTCAGTTAAGTGGTTGCTGGTTTATTTTTTAAAGTTTATTCAAAGTTTTTCCTCCCCAGCCTGTACTTACTATTCTGGCACTATGCCTGTTGGAACTACACTCATTGGAACTCTTCCCATTGGAACTATATGCCCGTAGGCGCTCTATTCTCCGAACAGTGTTTTTCGAATGTTAAATATGGTTTTTCGTTGCAATTATATGTTAGCTATATATGCTCAAAAGTAATTAACCTCTTCAGAAGCTATGATCTTCTTTAATTGATGAGTAATTTATAATTTGATTACCAAAAGTTGCGAAATGTTACTTGCAATTACTATGTACAAGATAGCATGACTATCAAACAAATTGGCGCCATGAAAATAAAAAGCCTATTAGCCCTTTGAGCAAGAAAAAAAAAAGGGCTGCGTTGTTAATTTTTGTAATGAGCTAACTTGTAAAGATATTCACAACTCCAGATATGTGTAGCTGTATCATACGTCTATCTATATATCTATCCATCTATCAATCAATCAATCAATCAATCAATCTATCTATCTATATATAAATCAATCTATCAATCTCTCTATCAATCAATCAATCAATAAATTCTATCTATCTATCTATCTATCTATCTTTCTATCTGTCAATCTATCAATCAATCAATCAATCTATCTATCTATCTATCTATCTATCAATCAATCTATCTATCTATCAGGCCCTTCGGAGTATAGAGTGGACCCTGTGTCAGCCTGTCTGAGGTGCTGCCAGTGACAATCGTAATCGCAGACACTCCAATCATGTGCTGTTAGAACCAGAGGACGTCATGTGAACCCAAGACTTTCTCTAGCGGAAGAAATGTCTTAGCCAGTGAGGTATCCGGATTCACATGATGTCCTCTGGAATTTAGTCTCCAAGTCTGTGAAATATGCTGCAAGGAACTTAGGAAATTTGAACAAATAAGGTGATGTGACGTTCTTTGTGCTAATACAAAGACATTGTGAATTGCAGATGGTGAACCCTTCATGGATATTATGGAGGACATAGAAAATGGTCATGCTATATATGGTGAAGAAGGTAGGGATATTTCTAAATAGATCTATATAATTTTATATCTGGCGTCTAGACCTATCACACGATATAACTATGAGTAATATTAGCATTTGTCAAAGCCAGATATTAATAGCGGTCACTGACTCAAATTTTGAAAAAAAATTAGGTCAACTTTTACGTAAAGTACGGCTTCGTGCATGTTCCGGAATTCTTGCAGTGTCTCAGCTTTGATTGGTCGTTCAATTTTGAAAATCCACCGGGGCCTCATTGCTTAGTTTAATTTATTCGCGCATGTGCAGTGACACGTCTAGACAGTTATGTTATTAATTAAAAATTAAAATTGAAAATATATTATTGAAAAAAGTTCTTAACTTTTGATGTCCCTTTTAATGTACACAATTGTCTGCAACCTTTGTACCAGTAAATTTCTTGTATTGTTTTATTTAAGTTTATGCGCATCCCAATTTTACTGAGCTCTGACATCATTGACTTACCATTTCACTTTGAATGCAAGCTACCATAATCATGTCTATAAATTATATCGGAATATGTTTTTTTATATAAGCTTTTGACAACATGCAGACATTTTTGGAAGAAGTTGGTCACCAAAAAGTGGATATGTTATACGCGTAAGTAAAGCTTGTTTTTTTAACAATTAATTTTATATTATTTTAAATTGAAATGTAACAATAGACAAAGTTTCTGTATTACTATTTTGATGTCCAATGGCTTATCTGTTTTCTTTAAGATATTCCTAGTTATTATCCCTCATCATTTTCAGATAACTGGTGGTCTCAAAATAACTTGTATATGAGTTCTGAGGCCACTAGTCATCATAATTATTTATCAAACAATTTTTCCCTGTAAATAAAAACTCAGTTATTCTCAAATTTAAAAAAGAAATGGTAAAACTATAATAAACTTCTTTGACTATGTAGTACAAATCTCATTTGACCCTAATATTATAACAGAATCTTAAAACCAATGATTGATAATACTGAAAATTTTTAGGAAACTTATTAAGTGTGAACTTGTAAATCAGCTGAATGTGTCCATTACTCAATAGCTTATGTAACATTAAGCACTCATATATGATATATTATTAGGTGCCTGTTTGACGGATATGACTGTAAGGAATCCGTTATGCCAATTCACACTGACATGGGATATTGTGTTGTTTTCAACAAGAATGGGGACACGGTGCTTAACAAGACTGGTGAGATATACACTTGCTTTTTTTTATGAAAAATTATGAAAGACCCCTGCCAACTAAAGACACATGCTTGTCTGTGTGTGCCTGTCATGACTATCTAATAAGTATTGAATATCATGAGATGTCTGATGACACAGTACTATGGTACAGTACTGCTCCGCTTAAGAAACCTACCCTTCGGCAGGCTGCTGACGGTCTCAGTGAATAAATTACAGAATAATTATATTTAATTTATGATTAATATAAATATTTGATTATATTATAATTATCCAATAACCATTCATATAAAGTTGGTAATTTATAATAATGGATAAAGATGATATTCTAATTTAAAGTGCCATCTAAATATATAATATTTTAGTTGATGCATTGCACCAGTTTCTCCATGGTTTGTCATATATTAATAATTGATAATAAAAGTGGAAAGACTGCTAAATGCACTTAATTAACAAAAAGCAAATAAGTGTTCAAGGTAGGCGGGGGCATAGCTTAGAGGTAGCGCTCTGGGCTTCCAACCACTGGGTCCCGGGTTTGATTCCCAGTCGAGCCTAAGTTGGATGGCTGTTTCATCCCTCATCTCATTGCCATGGTCCCTGCCTGTCCTAATTAGCCCATCCGGTGCAGAAATACAGGACATAAAGCCCTAATCACACACACACACACACAATAAGTGTTCAATAAAAGATATATATTAAAACAACATTCTTGCTTACCCTCATCACAGTAGTAATGCAGGCAAGTTGTGATCGTATAATGGGAACAGTCACTTATAATGGGTGTCCTTCAAGAACAGTACTGTAATTATAAGCATTGCTCTTTCATTAACAGCTAATCAGATCATCTGTTTGAGATCACAGGTGCTGTGTCAATAACTTGTCTTGGGCAAACAGTTGTGTGAAAGGTGCACTGTCTGTCAAATTTGAACATTAAAATAATGATATAAATCAACACTGCCTTCTTGTCTCATGATATTTTTCACCATTACATACTCACTTAAGCACAACAATTTAGTTTTAATTTACAATAAATAATATAAATATTCGTTTTTCATGCCATCAAAAACTCAATATGTAACAAACCCAGTGATGACGTCACAATACTGAACAATGGTGATGTCATTTCCATTGTGTTTCCAATGTTTTGGTCTGGATTTTCTCTCAATGTATAATTTATTTTTAAGTAATTAATGTCTTATAAAATCATTAATTCACACAAATTTAGTGTGCCTTGATTAAAAAAAAAGGTAATTTACAACGGTTTGATAGCATCTTAGAAAACTACAAATTTGACAGACAGTGCAACTTTAAGATGATATAGATGCTATCCAGTTTTGACACAGTACTATTGGAGAAGTCTTTTCACTAAATTCATCAAGACATAAGTCTTTCCTCTCCTCTTATTACTCATTTTGCTTTTCAGACACAGTAGGTAATAACTAACTGATTCCATAAATATAACTTTCTCAGAAAAAAAGCAAACATCAACTAAATGATAAAGTGAATATACATTAAAATGCAATAAAAACACTGCTGCTAGGATGCACTTTGCTTCAGTCAATCAGAGTCAAGGGCGGAAACTTTTTCAGCCAATAGAATTGCAGTATTCTGTCATAGCCACCTGGTGTAAATATAAAGAACTTTCCGTGAAAATCCACTATACCCTGGTTATTGAAACCAAATTTCAGCAGCAGACATGGGCTAAACATGCACTTGCCTCCATCAAGTCTGTGTCAGAATCAATTTTTATTGTATAAATCTAGTGGAATGTCTAAATCTAATGTCATTTACTGCTATACATATATATATAAATTATTTGTATTTGTTTGCTTGGTTTATATTTTAGGATCCAGATTCGGTCTATCTATGACTCTCAATGTGGAACAGTATGAATACATTAGGGGACCTAATCCTGATGCTGGCATCAAAGTAGGTTTCAATGTTACCCTATCTTGATATTTGGTCATAAGTACAATATTTGGGAAGTTATTGCAAGAAATACTATTTGTGAGGTTTGTAATCTGAATACGTTAGAAGATGAGTTGCACTTTATTTGTAAATGTGAACTGAAACCATAAATGAATTTTATGATAATATATTATCTGTCAATCCAAATTTTCCTAGTTTAAGTTTTCAAGACAAATTTACTTATTTAATGATTAATGAACAATTGAAAACGAGTAGATTTGTATTTCGATGTTACTAAATTAGAAGAAATATGTCATACAATAATTAGATATTATATTTTTCTATATACTTCATGTTTACATTATCCGCTTAAGTTCAATTGATTTGTAGTGAAAAATAAGCCCACTTGGGCTGGGTCCATATATTGTGATTTTATTTTCTTAGTTGTATATATTGGACTTGTCAATATAGATTTTCGTATCGTATCGTACTAACATGACATTTGCATGCTATATCTTTACAGGTTTACCTTCATAGTCCTGGTGATGTGCCCATAATGGCCAGCCTGTCGTTTGCAATATCACCTGGCCAACATGCTCTTGTAGATGCCAGGCTAACCAAGGTCTTGATTATAACATTACAGTTGTGTAGTATGATCCTAGTATGATCCTGGATAATCTATATTTACATGCTCTGGTACTACAAAAATGTAAAGTCTGTGTAGTAATTAGCAACATAGCTAGAAAAAATTTCAAAGAACTGCAAATCACTTAAATCCTTTTAATAAATATTTAGCAATTGTTATAATTCATATACTATTTAACAACCAGTGGTATATATAGTAAATATATTGCAAGCACAATAGAAATAACAAGTAATCTACACCAAAAGTTACGCATTATATCTAGACATATGCTGCCATCTGGGGTTTAAAAAAAATTTTTGGAAAGGGGGGGGAGAGGTGACAGGCATACGTTTTGTATGAGCATAAAAGGTGCAGTACTGTGGTAGGTAGGTAGGTAGGTAAATTTTTCTATGCATTTTAGGCTTAATCTGAATTTGCAAACATTTGAGCATTTAGTTGGAGAAAATGGTGGGTAGTCATGGTGCAAAAGGTGAAATTGACATTTACAATGTCAATGCAATGGTTGTCTCAACCCTTAAAGCTGGCGATTATAAATTTTAGACAATGCGTTGGCTAAATTGGCTCAATATCGGCACAGAGTTGGCGCTACCAATCAAGTGTTGGTCCAATTTGGCATGTTATCGGACAACATAAATCATGAATTTCAGAATCAGCATTAATGTTAAATTAAACAAAAGATACATTTTCAGACGACAAACCTCAAACATCCTTTTGGATCCTGTTCAGAAAAACATCTACCATTGTATAATGCAAGTGACTACACGCGCTCAAAATGCAGTCGGGAGTGCCGTACAAATTCAACTGTGAATGAATGCAAATGCCGCATGCCACACATGCCTGGTTTGTAAATGAAAATATAGTATTGTACTTGTATTTGTAGAGCTGCTTTTTAAACATTTGCAATCACAATGCAGATCACAAAGACTTGGAAACTAAACTTAAAAGAATGTTATATGAATCCAGGATATCTGAGCAGTCCTTCAACCATTATAATTTTAAACCATTTGCTGGAAGAGCATACGCAAATATTCTTTGGATAATTTAAAACTTTCGAATGAGTATGCACTGAAAAGGCACATTGTAGCTACCTAAGACACCCCTGTGTCAATCTGTGATAAGTGTCACTCCCTAATAATCCCCGGTTCTTTACAGGATCTGCGCCAATATGTGATTTGGAATCCTACTTGAGCTGTTTTCTAGATATTCAATGTAAGTGTATTGCATCTAGTAACTTAAATTCTTGATCATAAGCTTAGTGTTAAGTAGGTAAAACAGGCCCAGTTGGCTTTTTCGATATACAGCATTATGAATTGTGGTTGGTTTCGTTTCTGGCGTTGCAACTCTTGTCCGATGTTTTGTGTGTCCTTATTTCGAAGATTCTAAACGTCTGATTGGCTGAGAGACCGTTAAATTAATTATTTTTTCATGATCCATTGCAACCTAAAATTCAGGAAAACTATTCTTAGTGTACAGTTTACGCGTGATAGTTACATCCCAAGTAGAAGGGAGTTAACTGATATTGTTGGTAAAATCACAACACCAAAGGCAGAATGACTTAGGCAGCAAAAAATAATACTTATATTCGAATTAGAGTTTACTAACATTTTTGTTGGTAGTTATATATTCCCGACAAAAAAACTGTTAGTTAGCTCCGGACTATGGGAGATATAACTTATTTTGGTAAATTGACTCAATTGCTTGGTTGTTTGAGTTGTTTTACTGCCCTTATTATGCAAGAAAAGTTTAGTTTGCACTCAGGATGGAGTTAACTAAAATGTTTTTGTGCGGTTTTACCCCTCTAAGAACAAAAGAAATAGTATCATGGTAGAGTATAGGGTTAGTAACTTTTCTTCATCTAAAGCAAGCCACACTCCTCTGCATGGCTACGGCGTGTGCCTTGCTGGAAATGGGCTTGATTAGCTGGTTTGTGCATATCCAGTTCGGTTGGTCGCCACCATCTGTGGATCGCCAAATTGGATTTACCAATTGTATTTTAATTGAGACACAGCACTGTGGCAGCAGCTGAATTAAATGCTAATGATAAAGGAAAACATACGAATTCGATTTAATGACTATGACGCATCACCTAGATAAATGCTATTTTTATTTTATCTTCACGCAGATGTCAAACAAGCGGGGCACACAGAGTGTGAATGCCCAAGTGAATGCAAAGCCAACTATTACACAGCTGATATGTCTTATGCTACATTGTCATCATTAAGTGTACGACAACTGTTGAATCAGGACACGGAGGATCTTGCAAGGAGTTATCGGAAGGCTTTGAATATACGACATCGCGTGGACTGTTATCACCTTCAAGATACCGTCAATAGGTTCCACAGTATTTCAGTGAAAATTAATGTAGGTATAACTGATCCACATAAAGCAACAATATGCAGGAAAACTTCTTTAAGTGCATGGCTGGTGTCTTTAGCTAAGATCAGGTTAGATTAAAATTAACATGGTAAAAAAAAAAAACATAAGCTAATATTTTGATTCCCCATTATCTCAGTAGGTACCACTCAGATGAAAGACTCCCTCCTGCACTGTATATGGTATCTAAATATTAATTTGTATAACAAGCCCCTGGGGTGTTCTCCTGATTGAGAACCCCAACTGTTTTTATTTTCTTGGATAATTCAGGGGCTTGGGGGGCAAAATTTAGCTAAACTTGGTCTGCATGTATAACCAGTTACCACATGCCTATATTACATAATAGTATAACATGCGTGTTTGAACTTTATTACCTTTGGCTTCTGAATTTCTTCCATATTGTCCAGGATAGTAATAAAAAAAAAAAGCAATACAATATCATTATGTATTTAAGTTCATTAAAAAGTATTGAATCATAGATTTTTAGTATCCTCTCCCTTCATGTTAATAAATAAAATCAATTTTGTCTTTAGGATTTTAGTTGGACTGTTCAAGATAAACTTATGACACTCTTGCGACGCATCAGACTGGCATTAAATGATCTCATGAAGATGATTTTGGATGACATGATGTTGCTGAAACATCACGTTGATGTCTACAGAGATGAGTTCTTTAAGGTCTATGCTCCATACTTAAACCATTACAACTACGCGATATTGAATAAATACGATGCCTTGAAGTTCCATCTACATCTGCTACAGCTGCAAGAAAATATCACTGATGGCCAGAGGGTTGATTTATTGGGTATTTTGATCAATGCCAAAACATTCAATTTGAGTTTGACCAAAATGTTGTTGATTGAGAGAGGAGATAAGTTTCCAAGTTACCATGACGACCTTTGGAGCAAGTCTCGTGAGAGTTGCAGTCATTATTCAGAAGAAATGATTCTGTTAATTGATTCACTGATTCCAAAGCTTGGAGCTTATGACTATTCGTCTATCTCCACAAATGACCTTTTCGCCCGACTTAATGCTCTTGTTAACCTTATTCCCAATGTCACTGATTGCATGCACACCTATCTCCATACTTCAACGAATGCATCCATAATGATCGAGAAAGGCACCTCGGAAATTGGAAAAATACAAAAGCAAATATATGGGTTTTTGCTAAATATGACCCCCATCTTGGAGCACGAATTGGCAAGCTTGGAAGACAACAGAAGTCAGCTCCAGGATCTTAGGAGAAACTACAGTGAAGACTGTCTGGACAAATACTATCTAGCAAACGTCATCAATGAAACATTCATTTCATCATTGGATTTGCTTCTCAACAGCATTGAAACCAAAGTACAAGTTGAGGGTAGGTGATATGCTGGTTTTATAACCAGAAAGTACTTATATTACTGTTGAATGCATACTTTTAGCTGCACATGCAAAACATCTTATCTCATTCTTGGCCATTTTGAATCACATGTCAATGTGTAAGGTATAATCTTGCATGTGATTCGAACAGGGTCTCCATTTGGAAAAATTGAGTTTTACTGGCGAAGTTTTTTTGTCTTGGTTAAATAAAAAGGGGGCTTCCTCATGGTAAGAATGGCCTCCTCGTAGCAACGATGTTACTGTTTGTTCAGCAACCCAACACAACTGACCTGGTGACCCATGCAAGTGTGGGCTCAAAGAAAGCAGTAAAGTGGTTGGTGGGGAGGGGGCCACTAAATTAAAACTGTCATTCTTGCTGCAAAACTTTTTGACCCCCATTACAATTTACCACTCTCAGTAATAAATCTCATTTGTGAAATGTAGTCCCTATATCACAGATTACAGATCATGCACTCTGGTAAGTTGGGCGCGCTATGCATACTGGGAAAAGGAGGGCACATTGTTAACCGAGCTGATAACGTCATGAACAGGGAACAATCAGTACAATTGAGTGACATCATACTGGTCGATTATGACGTCATTTGACATCGATCCTACATTCACATTGATCAGCTTTTGTTGACGTTGTAAATTTGTGATAATGTGCTTTATTTGCATACTGAAAATGAAATCATTTGGAAATGACATTTTAACAATTTAAACAGTCAAATTGAACCAACTACGAACTGGACAGAGCTTTATCAAAATTAAATTTTTTATCCACCGTTGAAGTGTGCATCTACAACTCCCAGAATGCCTGGCCTGCCAGGAATTCTGGGGGAAGGAGGCGCATTTACAATGTAAAGTATAGGGAGTGGCGCTTCTTGGTACATATTCTTTGCCTAGCTAGCTAGTCCAGATTTGAATAACCTCTTAGGGTAACATGTTATCAAAACATAATTCACGCACAAATGCACACATTGTGCCATATTTATATTATCTGGGATGTAGTTCAAAATGAACAAGAACGTAGTACCATTTGAGGTTTTGCATTTTGGTATGACAGTTTATGATATCTTACCACGGAACTTGATGTCCATTTTATTTGTATTCGCAGCTATGAACATGATACACTTCTTGATTCGAACAATTGGGAGAACTACTCCAGGATGGTATGAAGATGTATTTGATTCGTATTTACCGTTGCTCGAACTGTTTCGCAGGAAAACAAGGCTTACTTTTGCCTTGCAAAAGCTTAATATATGGCGCAGACCAGCAGCCAAATTAGAGGCATCACCTATTTTAAATTACCAGTTTTCCAATGTGGAAAAATGGCAATATTGGCCTGAGAGCAGACCCACCCGCAAGTACCTTCGGGCCCATTATTATAAACAAGTAAGTAAAAAGACAACATCTCTGTTAATTTAGCAAAAGATTTTGATGAAGATTTAGCTATTATTGGTGTCTAACATGGCAGTCATCCAAATAGATGTTTTTGCAAACAAGTCACTTTTGCTCTCAATGTGGTGTGAAGCCATATGTTTTAGGTGACATTGATTGTGACTAATGATGTTTATTCATTGTGACTAATTGCTTCAAGCCATTACTTCCTCTTTCACAATGAATTATTGCATCCATGAGTCAATGATGACATGATTACCATGTTTACGAAGAGTGCCTGGTCAGAAATAGAATCTTCCCAGTGAACCATTTGCAGTCTTTAAAATGTTTTGAAGACGCGACCCAAAAGTTTGAAAAGTGTTTGTTTACTATTGTTCACGTGTTTAGAACTTCAATAAAACTGCCAAAAAACGACAGACCTTTCTGGTTAGGACGTACAGAAGACGTGACACATACGTGCCTCAGTACTAATACGTGGTCTAGATGTTCTTGTTTTAATTGCAGAACGTTTTAACCATGTGTCCGAAACTTTTTTGTTAGACAACCAGCACGTTTTCACAGCATGGTGGAATGTAAACATGGCAGGTGTCCCAAGAATGTGGTAACCTAGTCTCAAGGTTGTCACCCAGAAAACGTCCGAAAACCGAATCGTCTGAAAATGTAGCTTTCGATAATAGTATTGTACTGATCAATTTTTAACCCTCAGCAAAATCTTTTGCCGAACTTTTGACCCCTAACCAATAGCTTTCATTACAAAAGCTTAAAATAGGCAGGCACATGCACAATGTAGATTTGTTCTTGAATCTTGGTATAGTCCATATGTGTAATAATTGTCTTCACTCAAGATTCCTCGTGTCGTTCATCTGTGCGTCTCTGTTAATCAAGGAGCTGGATGTTTGTGACGTCACCAGTGATCAAAACGTTTTAAAGATATAGCCAGCACTTCATAATATTATTAGAAATGGATTTAAGGAAGCTTGAAAGTACTACGTCTCAAAAACGTGTGGTTTTATGTGGCTTACGGTTTTGTCTTGGTCTTTAGTAAATGTCTGTCCTGAAACTGGTGGGCACGTCATCTGGACGTTGTCATGACGTCATATTGTTAACAAAACGTCTATAAAACGTCTTACAAACGCGTTTGTCACCAAAACTCCCCAAAAACGTCTCCATCACCAAAACGTGTGGTTCACTGGGTTGGACCTTCAATGTGACTGGCCAATGCATTAACCACTACAGTCAACCCTCATTTGTCCGGGCCTCACTTATCCGGTTCCCTCACTATCCGCACACAGTTGGCTGGGAACGAATCTACTTAGTGCATTTATATATTCAGTTAACTGGTGGACGAAGGTGTGCGGATAAATGAGGGTTGACTGAATAGGCCATTCAGCTCCTTGAGTCAGTACCGATTGGCTCAAGGTGCTCACTATGGCATGTTATCCAAAATAAAAACAGCAGAGGCACCTTTGTGCAATTTTTGACTGACCTCAGCATAAATACAACTTTGTGTTAACCTCAATTTCAGGAAATTAAAAGCGCGGTCAACATGTATTTGAATTGTCTCTCTGATGAGCTTCATGCAGCTGAAGCAGAAATTCAAGCAATCAAGACAGAGGTTCAAGATAATCTTCACAATAAATTCTATATTTTGAATGACTACCATGACAAGGGTCAGCTGGGGGATGACTTTATCAAGTAAGTTGATTGTAGAATCTTAAAAGTATCCAGCATATAATAATGCTGCGTATTAGTGGGTACACGAAGTTGGGCATTGAAAATGACTTCTACCATAAGGCCTTATATGATGTGACTGCTTTTTTTCTAACTGTGAAAGAAAATTATGAAAAGCTATTGATTAGCCTAACCGGGAAAAAGCTTTGACCAACAGAAAGTTTTCCCTAAATTCATTACATGTATTGTTACTATAGTAAATAGACAGGGTTTGTTGGAGGTATTTACAGTACTTTCACAGCCTGTATCTTAATTAATTATCGATGATGTACTGTTTATATGTTACATAACATATGGTCTAAGTTAGATTGACATGTCTATTTAGGAATGCTCCCTGAGAAACAAAAATGGATGTTTCAATGCAAACAGGCTGTTAATGATTTGAAACAGGAATCCTCACACATATAGACGAGAACATATATAATTATATATATATATATATATATATAGTATGATTAGGTCCTTCTTACCTGATACTGCCTCATGTTCTCTTTTATTGGCCCTTTCCCCCCTGCATGCTCCACAGCTACAGGGTATAAATCTATAATATCCCACAAGAAATTACAATTTTCATAACCTCATCAAGACAGTTGTGAACATTTGATAAACAGTATCAACATGGGAATCTTTTGGATTCCGGCCCCACTACAATAATTGCTGTGTTTTTTTTTAAGTGTTAAGCAGAATATTGGCAAACAATGCTAAACTTTTCAGTCTTTCAAAGTCATTTGCATAAATATAATCTTAAAATGTCCTTACCAAGCCATTCACTAATCACAAAACACTGGGTGCAGGGCAGTTGAAGTTAACGACATTTTAACCTGTAAGGTCATTACTAATAAGTACTAAATCCTTTTTCAAAGGATTTTCTTGTATATTTGGCTAATATTTTGCATAGCGATGATTTTACCTTATTAGCCCTACTATACAGCCGATTTCATAAACTTGGAAGCTATACACCAGAGGACGCCATGTAGATCCAGGAGTCTATGTAAATCCAGGTTTCCTATTGGCTGATGCATTCATTCTTCAGTCAATCATAGTCCTGGATTCACTTTACGTCCTCTGGAGTTTGGTTTCCAAATCTGTCGGACGGTGCATAAACTGGTGTAGGGATTGAAAAATGATGTTACTGTTTATATTTCAGAAACAACTTTCTGACCGTGGATGTTTACTACTCAGCCTTAAAATATGAAACAGTGACTCAGAAACCGGCCTACACATGGCTAAACTTCTTCAGTATGTTTTTTCTCTTTATTGTATGTTGATAGTGGTCACGATGGCATAATGCAGATAGTTAAGGGGCGTTCACACTTTCATGGTAATCAATCAGAATTACTCGGGACTCACTCGGGAGTCAGTCGGCGAGGGTTCTAATTATGTTCTATCAATGTCTGTGGCCATTCGCAGCCATTTGTGCTAACTCGCAGGTATGCAGGGGAGGCTGTATATTTGTGTAAACTCGCCACCCACTCATGTCCAATCTTGTACAGCTCGTGGAACGCTCATAAAATGCTCGTGGAACGCTCGTGAAACGCTCGACAGACCTCCGTGGCCCGTCGTCTTCTGTCGACCGTACTCAGAACCGGCACCGGACCATCCTTGCCCATCCTTGCCCATCCTTGCCCATCCTTGCTCATCTGTAGCCCTCTCCTAATTCACTCTTGAACCACTCACAAGAGCTAGCTATGAGTGCCTCACGGATGCCTCACGGATGCCTCACGGGTGCTTGGCGATATAATTTATACATGGTTAACGAGTGGTTGTCGTACGTTTCGCCGAGCGGTCGATAGACATTCGCCGAGCGGTTGATGGACGTCCTTCGAATGCTCGTTGAATTTATACGTGATTAACAGAGCCACGAGTGAGCGCGTATAGTCCCCTTTTGACATCTGTGGTCACTTGTCTCTCTTACTCGTGATAGTGTGAACTGGGCTTCAGACAGGCAGAAAAATATCTACAGATGATGTTGAGGTTTATGGCTAATTTAAAGGTTTTATGGAAGAACATGTATACTATACTTTGTGGCAGAAAATGTTGTCTACATTCCTAGCTGTTTTTGCCTAAAATGATTTATAGTTGCTGATGCACTTGATTGCTATTGCTCACACCTACTACAGCCCCCGGAAACAACTTCACCCTTGCACTTTTAAGCTTATAACTAACAAGTTAAGGTATCTTAAAAAAAAACCTGTATCAGAATTGGTTGAAATGGTCAAGATTTGAAGAATTGAAGTATTATTTTTGTACTGTAGATGGTATTAAGGCTGTTCTGACCTTACTTCTGAACAACTAGTTTAGAGAGTGAGTTATTTGTCAAAAACTACAGATGTCAGCAACATACAGACCTGCAATATAATGGTGGACAAACACCAGTGACATCACAGCCAAACTTTACAAAACTGAACTAAGACTTAGTAATTTGGACCATAGTATACATGAATCATATGCCATACAACTTCTGATACAAAAATAACATTATTACATTACTAGTCACACAAATTAACTTAAAGTAAGTATAAACAGTATTTTGTGTCCAACTAAAATTAAACAGGTTTACGATGCACTTGAATCTGATTGTCTATTTCCCATACAACAGGTGAAATAGGAGGATACCTTGGATTGCTTTTGGGCTGCAGTGTCTTGACGATTTTCGAATTTCTTGACTTCATGTTTTACAACTCCTTGACAAAAGTTGAAGATGAACGACATCGTCTAAGAAGTGCCACTCCACAGAAAGAGATGCCCCCTCCGATCTATGACAAAGTTATGGACAACGTTGGGGTACAACGCCGAGTCATGACACCCCATTCGTAGAGTGTTTCAATCGAGTATTTCCTCTTAAGGGATTACATCTCCTAGTGGTTATTACTTGAGCTCTCAGCAATTTCATTTTTTATGTATTTAAAAATTCAGACTGCACAAGTATAATATATGTTGTCTCCCCACAGTCCAGATTTGAATTTGTGATTAAGTGTGATTACAACAGATTTCATGTACTTGGAAACTATAACAGCTCATCCAAGACTATTGTGTCGAATTTTAAGGGATTTCTGGCATTCTGTTGTCCTTATTTGCAGAAACATTGTAACATTGTCTTAAACACATATATTGTATATAGAATACAGACTAATTATTATGTTTTCAAACATTTATTGTGTATACTTCGAATGACAAATTCTTGGTCTCATCCTGTTCAGAACATCTCAGATTCTCAGTAGTTAGTAAATATTGCCTGAAAATTTGGATATACATCTTGTTCTGAATTCATTGTTTACTCAAATTGATAATTCATTGTTTACTCAAATTTATAATTAAGTGTTACTGTAGATCAAAGTGAAAAGAAAAATAATTGTATATTCAGCGATAATATGTTATATAATTTCTGTCAGTGTATAGATATTACGTGGACATTATTATGCATGTATACATGTTTCTTTTGAACCGTAATTATGCAGATCGTCTATATATCAACGTCACATGCATAACATATTTTAAAGTCTAATAAAGCACTGAAAATGCCCTTTTGTACTGCTTCTTACACTATATGTTAGGAACAGCAGAGTGGTCCTATTTATAAAGGCTTCAAGTATTGGTACAATATCTGCCCAATGTGCTCTGCAGCCATTCTATGCTTTGTATGACAAAGTATGACCAAAAAAGTCAATAAATCTTAAATTATCACTAGAAATTGAGCGATATGACTGAGTTTGAGAATCATGGAATGAGTATTATCACTATGAGAGAGTATCAACTTCTTGGCTTTAGTTTTCATTGCAAGTTGTGGTCTTGACATAATGGTGAAGTCTCTTATTATCGCCCATGACTAGAGCAGTGTGGAATTTGCACCACCAACGTTGCTGAGGTCTGGTAACTTTCCTATAGGTGTATCCAAGGCACCTGAAGTGAGAAGAAACGATTAAATAATATGTTATCTGCCAGAGACAGAAGGAGCGGAAAGCTTGGATTATATGCTGTCAACACCGTTGAATTGTCTGATGACGCTTTGTACAAATTCCGCTAGGGGCGGTCGTGGCTGTATTGCTGTACAGTGGCGTCCTCTGGTGCAAAGAAACCGTAGCATAGCGCGTTTTGCGTATAGCATGTCGGTGTTGTTTAACGATTTGAAATCCTTGACAGTTAGCGCTGAATTGGCAAGTACAACTATTTTAATGCATTAGAACTTGTATATATTTTTAAAATTAAAGATTTAGTGAAAGCCGATTGTTTTACAGCAAACAAAGATTTTACAGCAAAGAAAGATTTGCGGCAGCTCCATAGAAATCACAGACATTTCTCATAGACTAACCAACATTCAACCTCAATGATTCAAAAACAGATTTACACACACAATACCGGAAGGAGCGTAAGCTCATGAATTCGGCCGCTATTGCGGCCGAATTCATTCACTTTCCGCTCCATATCATACATATTCCTTCATACTGGATAATCATTACGAATTATTATGTAAGTGTCATGTTCTTGAGGTGGTTTTAGAAATTATGTCCAGCCGCATCACCGTCAAACATTTTTTGACCAGATGTTAGTGGAGTCCCCTTTTGGGCTAGAGTGGTAACACTGGATGAAGTATCCTATGGATAGCAAAGATGTGAATGATTATATCGTTTAACCCGTCACTAAACCAATTAACTACCAGATTACTGATTAGGCAACTTAACTCTAGCTATTCTTAAACTTACTCTTTGTCTTCGTCACACATGGCTTGGCACTCTTCATCTGAGATCTGCTCTTCCACTATCTGCCCGCCTTTGTGCCTCTTGCTGTCAATTTTCTTGTAGGTAGAGAATCCATCTGTGAATAATAATGAGACTATCCACATTGTAGGTAATATCCAGATGACATATTACATTGGCTTTACATAATATCTTGTCAATGTTAGGTCAATCAAATGTGATACCTGGGTAAGCCCAAAACGTTGCAAAACATTGACATGTCTTAGCCTATTGAAATACCAAAAACAATATATTCAAACAATGATAATAAGCTACTGCTACTGCTGTTTCTTGTTTTTACTTTTTCTAAAATTAGACATGTGAAAAATCGAGCATCGCTTGTAAGCAGTTGGTGAAGCACGGTATGAGGACAGCCAATAGTGCGAAAGGTCGATTATTCATTTGCAATTAGTCTGAAAATTTAAATAATGAACCTACCTGCATCAATGATTTTGTAGAAGAAATTCAGTGCCCTAGCATCATCTAATTTCAATGTGAAGACGAAACATTTAGGGACATCTTTGTTGACATTTCTGTAGGTAAAAGCCCAGCAATCGGTATTGTGGAGACAATGTTCTTTGAATCTGAGGGTAGTGTTGATGCCCTCGACTTTCTGGGCACCCTTTCTGCGCACTTGGCCCCAGTCGTCAAAGCTGACTTCGCAGTCTACAAGATTGATAGATAGAGAGATAGTTTATTTTGAGGGAAATAGGTACAAAAATTATTATAAAGACATTTACATGATATTAACTATGCATTGTAAGCTATTGTAAATATGAGCCCATCAGAAAACCACCTGAGCATTTGTTGTAATGAAGTGATTTAATAAGATACAGAAATTAACATTATGAACAAACGATTTTGAAATGGGAATTTATGATAAAGTTTGATGAAATAAAATATTCATTATGATTCAATTTGTATTTGCCAAAAAGAATGGCCGAAAGGGAAGTTTTTGGATATGACTTGAGATGGTCGTTTTTTTTCTTGGAAAACATCATTAATTATTTGATCTATATCTATAGTTACATAAGATTCTATTGTCACCATAGCCATTTTGCACATATGACCTGTATCAAGCATGAGGGCATCCTCCACAAAAATTGTGATAGTAAGGACCATGTAAACCATGGTGAGTTAGTGATGCCACTAAACGGACCATTGGAATATTGAACTGAATCAATAGTAGATTTTCACGGAAGGTTCGCTATATTTCCACCAGGTGGCTGTGACAGAATACAGCAATTATATTGGCTGAAAAAGTTCCCGCCCTTGATTGTGATTGGCTGAAGCGAAGTGCATCATAGCAGCAGTATTTTTAGTGCATTTTAATGTATATTTGACACCTTATTATTCGGTTGATTTTTGTTATTTTCCTGAGAAAGTTATATTTATTGAATAAGTCAGTGATTATCGTCTATGTCTGAAAAGCAAAATGAGTAATAAGAGGAGAGGAAGGACTTATGTCTTGCTGAACTCAGGGCTGCTCAGTGATAAGACTCTATTGAGGTCATATGTGCAAATGACTGAGGTTTGAATGGAGTCTATTGATTTTAAATCTGTATTAATACACAGTACATACCAACAGGTTGGTTAGTGGTCATTTCAATTGGTTGTTGTGTTGTGCCAGTGTTGGTCCAGTGTTAGGTCCACCATACAATGTTTGGATGCCATTAACATCATCCGCATCCAGGGCCATGTTAGGAACATAACCGCGGTAATAAGCGTACATGATGGCTGACTTCTGGTCGCTGTGGCCCAAACCAAGACTGTGACCGAACTCGTGAACTGCAACTTGTAGTAGGTTGATTCCGGTTGAAGATGATAACACCATCAGTATATTTCCTTACATTTTTTAGCGGCGATTCTTTGTTCATTATCACTGACTATGTCCCTAAAGTTGGCACATACATGCCAAATGTTTTCAGCCACATCTAAAATGCCACACCTGGCCCAAAGAATTATTTACTAATGCCGCAGATATGAGACAAAATTTAACTGAACATGTTTAGTAAGTAGCCGTATCTTGTGCTATTGCCAAGATATGGAAAAAACTCCCTCCTCAGATAGCATTCCAAATCGGCCCAGCATCGTTTCCATACAGGCCACTGTCATTACAACATCAAATTAACATCGCCGACATCGCACCGGTGTTGAAATGATTTGGAATGCTATCTGGGTCATTCATAGGTTCAGACGATGTTAGCTTTCTATGTTTAGTATTCCCCAATACACTAGCTATCCACCGCTACTAGTATATCCACACTGAGCCAGACGTTATTGACCTTACATGTGAAACTGTCATTAACTTCAACCACCCTATACCATATGACCATATCACCACAAATTTTTCTTGTGAATTGTTTGTTATTATCTGAACAGACCACAAGCTCTCAAAAATAAAGTATTACTTTTACTTGTATCAAAGTTGTAAGCAAATGTTTAACAAATGTCATACCAAATTGTCTTAATCATTTTCTTACCGCTGTAAGTATTTATGGTCCAGGTCTCAGAATCATCAAAATGAGCGTCGCCATGGATACTGTCAACAGTACCCCCATTTGGGGTGTACGGTTGATAGGCATGAGCCAAGACACCACCTGCTCCATCAAATGCTGAGCCATCGCCATTGGGAACCTGCTGCAAACTTGATGAAAATGTCCACAATTGCATCTGCTTTTATTTCAAATGTCAGCTGGGATGCAACACTCCAGAACTGAAGGTAGAAGTAACAACGTTTCCTTTCATGATCTGACAGAAAACACCTTCAATATGCTTGGGGATGGCAGAGGTTTCATTATAATAATCTATTATTTTGAACAATGACAAAATTAATGTATATCTGTGTTGTATATGACCCCTTAATGCACATAGTACTCTTCGAAACTGATGTTCAATCTTTTTTATAAGCTAGTTTTAGCTGGACCACCACTGGATACTTTCACTAAATAAAGGAATCTCATTGTCTACTGAAAGCTGCAATGTGTCCAAATCATCTAAATCGTGTGATAAGTAAGTAAGTTTGCAAATTATCCCAGAGAAGCTCATTGCTACATCTGATAGTTTCTAACTATATTTTAAGGTGGTTAGATGAACATTCCTTTGGGGTAATACTGTATGTTTATGGTAAATATATGCATCTTGCAGTGAAGGCATTGCTTCTGTACACAGGGTTAGAAGCGAAAAACTTTCCAGGAAAATCATAGACGAAATAAACAATCCCTTACTAACACCAATGGACAGCTGTAATAGCAAATTCCATATGTATATGTTCAAAAATGAATCTGTATCTGTGAATGAACCATTTTATCTCAGCCTCCACCAACAGCTATCAACCTTAAAAGCCAGAGCGATATTGTCATCCACTTCTTGGTTGGTTAGCTTGGTCAAGCCGGACGCTGGGTACTCAGTGATCCTGTAGGTCAAGTGCTTATGACCCCATCCTTTGTTTAATAACACATATCTCCTGTTTCTTCCTTTGCCTTTATTGTCTTCATCGGCCACACCACATCGGGGAGATTTCATCATTTGGATGGTCAAGTCATCTATCTTTCCTAAATTTCATGATGAAAAATGATGTCGCTAAATCAGTATTTTTACATGCCAAAAGCTGCACTGTATTGCAATCGAGATAGCAGATGTTTTCAGACACACTGGTTCATTTTGAACAGTCAAAATATAAAAGTTTGGAAGGTAAGTATCCAACCGGAAAAATGTATTAAGTTAAATTTAGTTGCAACAAGTAATACATATATATATATATATGCTTTTATTGACACAGTAATATCATACATGATACATTTGTCAAAAATAACAGGTAAAAATATGTACTAAGTCTACTTCTACTCACTATTTCTACATTCAATATATATATACATGGTATAAAAGTTAAAGGTATACATTATCAATAGATTATCTACACATCCATGGTCCCAGTTGCTGAACAATAGCACCGTAATATGAGCATTAAGTTTTGTTTACCTAGCTATACATATATAGACATATATCACATGTATACAGTAACTCTAAATACATTTATTACTGCAGTTAATACTGTTCATTATCACAATGTTAATTTAAGTACAAAATTAGAATTTAGGAGTATATACAACAAAGTATTGTCAACAGTTATAAACATGAATGTAAAAGCACATAGTTCACAATATTTATAGTGCAGAAACTGCTAGTTTGGGGGGTGATGGTTAATGCTCGACGATGGTTGATGACCTAAACATTCATTAGCAAATTCAGTAGGAAAAACATAGAACTTAGAAAATTGCACTGCGAAATATATTTGCAGTTATGACCAAAAAGGCTGTGGCATGCCTAGAAAACTACAAAGTTTGGTTTCTTGACAAATGTCATTACATTTTTCTGATAAATTCGGTTTCTGGCTTATCTTCATCAGTACCCCCCCCCCCCCCCCCCCGCTCCCAAAAAGTGAAAACAACCTCGAGTAAGTAACAAGGATTTACCACAGCAGTGATAAAATGTTCTGGTTGATTGTTTTGAATTAATAAAAATAGAGCTCTGTCTTCATGACCTACCTGTCTCTGTGATGGCTGCTCTTCTCTGAAACCGCCTGGTGGCGCTCGAGACATCAAATTCCTCCAGGTAGTCCCACAAACCAGAATGTGTACTAATTCGTAATATCAAAAAAATAGAATGTTTCAGTCACATAGTGTGTGAATTTTCCAATGCAATTTCCTGAATGCTTTGTGAATGATGTTATTGGAAATTTATCACATTACAATTGAAAATTGAAAGGGGGGAAAAATTTTACACTGCATGTTTTAGACCATCTTCCATATTTTCACTGTTCAACAATGTTGAAGATTGCAATGCAAAGCTTATGCCACATGGTGCATGGTTTTGCAGCTGTGGATGAGCCTGAGTTTATCGTCAACAGAATGTAAATATGTAAATCAGGGTTTACAGTGTGCTTTCTCTCTCCAAAGGAACTCAAACCAAACAAGATGTCTTCACCTATGGTAATAGGTGAAGCCTAATAACATGGCATGGAGGAACTGAGTAGATCCTCTATGACGCTTTGCTCCACTCCACTAAGGTGTAAATGGGGACCTGGCTATGCGCATGGGCAGTGATGGCAGTTGTAGCCCAATGGGCTGTAACTGTATACTTCTCAGCGAGTTGAGAAAGACTACTTGAACAGGCCTGCAAATGTTGTAATTGTAAATTTGGGTTCCTATGGAAAGAGAAAACACACTGTGAACCCTGATTTACAATCACATTTACATTCTGTAGGTGATAAACTCAGGCTCATATGCAGCTACAAAACATTCACCATTGGGCATTTGGTTTGAATTGGCAACTTCACAGTTTGAAGGTGTGGTGTTTGCGATGCGTCGATGAGACGTCTTACGGCTGCGTTCTAGCCGTTTTGGTCCAAGAAGAATAACGCATTGTGTTTTGACTTGCTGGGAGGAAGTTCCAGTGACGTTTATTTCCGGTTGTGAAATAAACAACGCTACAATTCAATGATAAGTGTTGCAACGTTAAGATGTCAGCACTACAGAAAGCAAGCACCTTACTAGTGCTTTTTCCCCGAGGAGACTATAAGGTGACAAAGAGACTATAATGTGATTATGTGACTAAGTGGAGACTGGGACTACAGAGCTATCAAATCAGGAATAATACAGCATTAAAATGTATATAATGTCGTCTGGTGGGACTTGAACTAGGGAAGTCTTGTCATGTACAATCAGCTATGGACATTTAAGTCATTCTTAGAAACCATCAAACTGCCCAATATGGCAGTGAGTGACACTGAGGGAACTTGTCATGTAAAATCAGCTATGGACCTTTAAGTCATTCTTAGAAACCATCTTGAATGCATTGTTTAGAATTGGAACCAAGAACCTTCAATCACCATTCAATATCTTAAGCCCTAAACTGCCTTCTAACCACTGGGTCCCGGGTTCAATTCCTGCTCAAGCCTAAGATGGATGGTTGTTTCATCCTTCATCTAATTACTATGGTGGTCCCTGCCTGACCTAATTAGCCCAAATGGGTGCAGAAATGCAGGATGTAAAGACCTAATCCACCCACCAACGACCAACCACCCCTAGACTGCCTAAATGCTCACTGATAGCATTCGAAAAATAACTTGTACTCTGGCTGGTCTTGAAAAAGCATTCAAAACTGTGGAGAGCAATACTGCAGTCAAGAGTTTGTAGTGCAAAAACATGATATCAAAGGCTTTCCTAAAGTCTTTAAAGTGTTGCTTGAATTTAAAACATCTCTGGTCTCTTATAAATACTAGTCCAGGAAGATACAGTTGAGCGACTGATAAACACAATTTTCCTCACTTCATAAAACAGGGAAATTATAATATTTAATTTTGTCCAAGGACTTAAGGCAACGCATGGATGTCATGAATCGCGTGATGTCATGTTGCTGTAGACTTTTCCAAATCAGATGATACCCATTTATTGACTTCATTCATTCATTCATTCATTCGTTCATTCAATCATTCAATCATTCAATGAATGAATGAATGAATGAATGAATCAGAAATTATTCATTCAATCAATCAATCAGAAACTTTGATTTTATCCAATCAATTAATCAATCAATTAAATCAATCAATCAATCAATCAGTCAAACAATCAGAAATTAAGCAACTATCTATCTATCAATCAATCTATCTTTTACGTCCATGATCTAACTATCTAGCTATCTGTTTTTAGTTTGTTATGATACAATTATGCATTTTTGAATTATGTTATACACGCAGGGGTAGTTAATACAGCCCCCCCCCCCCCCACTCCAAAAAAAAAGGAAGATAACATGTAAAGCTGTAATTGTTTATTGCTTATTGACGAGTAAGCAATAATAAATCATAACATGTTATAAGTAGTGCAACCAACCATGCATGTATGTTACCGGAAATATTATCAGTGTCGTGATTTTAAAGCATTTTTTAAAATTTTTGGGCAGCATTTTTGTTTGTGTTTGTGTGTTTATGGTCATATGCACATTGCATGTTGACGTAGTGTAAACAAATAACAGGCAATCAAAAGTAATTTAGGAATTTCAGCTTCTAAAATTGCATTGCAGGAATAACACTTTCGTATGCAGTTTAATTATTAAATTGGTAAATTAAACTATAATTGCAAATATTATTTTCATTCTAACAGTGTTGAATTGTGATTAATTAAATGCAAAATAAAACTGGGCAAAGTTGTGTGACTGTAAATAATATTATACACGTCAATTCTGAATTATTTACACATTTAATGCACTTATGTTTTGATGTAAAATTTCTCATAGTAGTCTAGGAGCACGTCGACTATCATTTTATTTTATGCAGTAGTTACAAGTTGTCTCATACCAAAGTGTTTTAAGCCTGTCCAAGTGCATATTTATGGAACTTGATATTGGATCATTTTATTATTCCAAAACACCATTTTCTTGCAAAAACAGTTGTTTATATCTAGTAGTGCAAATATCAATGATACCAACGATAACACAAGGTGGCAGAACGTTCGCAGTAAGAGCACAGAGACACCTGCTGTTACTTTCTGACAAGTTCAAGATACGTGTTTCATAAGTAAGTTGTGTTTTTAAATTTAAGCTATTATAATGTTTGACTATTGAAAGTCCCAATATTGGTTTTCCGAGAAGCATGCCTATCCTAGCATGGTGTTTCACCGTTTTTCTTTCTCCACGCAGCATCATTTAAGTTTTGTTATTTCTTGGAAGTTGGTTTTATTTATTTGGCTACTGGATTTCACCACAGCAAATCACCAAAGTTATAATTTATGCACAAATCTGAGGGTATTCCTGGCAAAATGATAAGGAATTAGAATATGGCTCATATATAAAAATGCAATTAAACTGGCTAGAACAACAAATGCATTTGGTTAGAATCTTTGTATTCAATTATCAAGCGTGCATCAAATGTACTAAGATAAGGTAGAACTTTATTGTAGTGGGTGAAGATTAATATAATTAAATCCAAAGATGCTTATATCAAAGGTGTATCACTTTTCTTTCATAGCATTGAAAAAAAAAGAAAATAGCACCATGAGGCGACATTCCAAATCGGGCCAGCTTCATTTCTATACAGGCCGCTGTCGTTACAACATCGTTTTGACATCGCCGACACCGCGCTGATGTTGAAATGATTTGGAATGCTATCTGGAAGCCCCATATCAGTCTACCGGCAAAGGTGTTTGCATTAAAACAATGGTTGTGGGTTGAAACCCCCCACCATAACATAGAGGAACTGTGCAGATCCACTGTAATTCTGCTCCACTGTAAATGGGGAGCTGGCTATGGACAGTGAAAGCAATTGTAGAGTGGTGAGTTTAACTACATGCGGCTCCCCAGATCCCGAATCCACAGGGAGTTGAGAGAAAGACTTATGCTTGAAAAGGTCTGCTAGAAGGTTCAGTGTAGTTATTTAGCTATATTGTAAACGCTCATTTTATGTATCTAAGTCAATTAAAATCATGAAGGTACCTTTCAACAGAAAAAAACAGAACTCTTCCTATGAGAACATCTCACTTCTCGACCGATATTTTATTGAATGCAATTATAAAGGTAAACTAGAGCTAAATATCACATTAAGGAACTTTGATAAGGCAGCCAAAGACACACTGTTACACATTGACAAAGCAGCATAACGGAGTCATGTAAGGCCTACTGACATACCATGGTAGCCTTTGGGTATGGTAAATGTACATGACATTTGCCAAAGACACAAATTGACAAACCCTGCCAGATCAGCTAATCGGGCCTCATGCATTACATTACAAGCCAATAAAGACGCAGCAAATATGCTACACATATGTAATTATCGTAAGATACAGTAATTTGGAGTGAATAGGGACACTTTTGAGGATTTTTTTCTGAATAACTTCTCAAAAGTTTATTTTTGCCAAAAGTTGTCCACCTAGAAGTGCACGTGTGTGATAAAATGATATTTTAGAAATGAATATTGTAAACGCTCATTTTATTTATCTAAGTCAATTAAAATCATGAAGGTACCTTTCAACAGAAAAAAACAGAACTCTTCCTATGAGAACATCTCACTTCTCGACCGATATTATCTTTACTGATTTGTGTCCCTATATTCATCCCTATTTACCCCGAATTACTGCAAGTACATCTTAGCCAATACCTGGGTTGTAATTATCATGATGCTGTTAATGTAATGCAACTGCCAATAATCCCCAATGAATGAGGATTTGACTTTTCTCAGAAGGTCATAATACCCCGGATGCCAGAACATCCCACAAACATCCCACACCTTTCTCAGACTTTTTCTAATCAAAGGAAGACCACACTTCTGATCCAAGATACAATCCCAGGATATTGCAAAAGTAATCTTTCTGCTAGAAGGCAGACCATATTTTGAGCACAGGAAATCAGGGTTTACTGCACACTACCCATCTCCGTATGAGACACTTAGCTATAATCCCTACAAAGCTTTCCTCCCGATGTTTATTTGTTACTGACCTTGACATTCAAAACACTCGGTAAGCCCAATGTGCCGGAGGCTGGTTTGAAAGTACCTTTTAGAATAATGTGCAGCAGGTTGACAGACAGACAGAGGCAGCACAGCACAGACAGATAGACAGATGTCAGTGGTTTCTGCAAACCTACTGTAAATTAAACAGTTGCACTACACGCATTATATATTACACATTTTTAATATAGGTTTTTTTTTAGTCTTTTTGTTTACATCAGTCAGTTCTATTTCCATAGTTACATTATTGACTCAATAACTCAATTGGTGCTGCCCTATGGATACTTTTAAACATAATTAGATTCTGAAAGTATGACATTCTTTGTTCAACATTCATGCATCTTATTAACAAGTTCAATTCCAAAGTTTCTTGTCATAATCGTGACTGCATAGTTTTGTAATCTCTGTAGGCCTATTTTAAGTTAGGGTTTTATTAGCTACAAGTCCCCTGTCCACAGGACAGGGTTACAACATCCTAAATGAAAAAATATTGAAATTCGGCTTGTGTGGGAACTAGCCTTTCAATAAACGTTTGCAGCTCAGATATGATTGACATCTTCCAATTATCATCGATTTCTACACTATTTTTGAACTCATGTTTCCTGATTATACATGACAGCAAATAGCCGCCTAGTTCCACCGAAACTCACAAAAGGGCTCCGGCGACGTTTCAATGCCCTTAGTGGATAATAAGATTCACACAGAATAGCGCTGGCAAGTCCTCATTTCTGTCAATTTGATAGTGTAGAAATCGATGATAATTGGAAGATATCAATCATCCACATGATTTCAATTCAATAAAAAGCAAATGGAGCAAATTATTCACAGATTTTTAGCGTCAACAAAGTCTGAACAGGCACAGTGGTGCCACCGTCATGTGACTGCTGGGGGCGTTGCAATAGTGAAAGCATGAACTAGCAAAATATCTGAGTGCAAGCTGACAGTAAACAGAGCAGTCCTCGTGTGCATAATGACGAAATAAGGTATGCTTACGTGTTTATTGAGAAAAATGTGTCGTGAATGTCAACTTCCAAGAATTCCTATAAAAGTCATTCCGACCCTACATCGCATCTTATGCAATGTAGGTCGGTTCTGGCTCGGGTTTTATATCTCCTCAAGTAACATGAAGCATAGAATTAGGTTTTAACCTTGAAAGTTTTGATACTTCATTCCATGTGAGACAGCAATATGCTAAACTGTGCTGGCAGGCAAAGTATACAGTGTGGAACTCTACACAGCCTGGCAGCAGTTCTGTAATTTTTCGTGGTATTTTGCATACGCATATCCATGCCCTACTCATGGACGAGATCAGTAAAGAAAACAAAAAATATAAAATTGGAAAACAAATACCCAACACCCAGGAATGGATAAACACCCTGCTATATATATATATAATTTTATTCATTCACATGTAAATTCATGGAATATACAATAAAAAAAAAAGCAAGAAAAGTTAAAGGATGTTGAAGCAAAAGTTTAAAATCGATTCAATGTGTACATATAAAGTCACAACGAAAATCTAATTCATAAGAATAAAAACCAGCAATAAACGTCCCACCATTTTGGCTCTCACAGATGTCTCTGATCACACTAACAATATCAGTCACTAAAATAGTCTATCTGCTTCAACAGTCTCCAGCCTTCAAGTTGTACCTTTTGAGCATCACATTTTAACATATTCGCAATCACAGCCAAGTTGCCTCCAATGATTGTTCGACCATCTTTCACAAACATACGCGCCAAAAATGACACTCGCTCATTTGAACTGTTCTCCATCTTATGTAGCAGCTTCAAGAACCGGGAATATATTTAATGAAGTGCAGGTGGGCAGTGAATCAGCTGAGGCAAGAAACGTCAGTGTGTACTCTATGGATGGACGACGTAGCATTTATTACAAACAATATAAAAGACATGGAATAACTGCTAAAAAACAGAAGAAATAGCAAGCAGATACCATATAGCCTTTGGAGAAGAAAAGTCAAATATAATGAAAATAGGAGCAGACCCTAGTTCTCATTAGGGGATATGACAATAAGCTACACAGACAAATATAAATACCTAGGATATTATATAATCAAGAAAAATAAACTACAAGACCATATTAAATCAATCAAAGGAAGGGAAGATACAGACCAAACAATACTTAGTATACTACACAACAAATAGTTTGGAAAAATAAAAATGAGCATGGTATGGAAACTGGTAGAAACGTGTATTATCCCCGTAATAACATATGTAACTTAAATGAATACTAATTTTACCCTTAAGTATGCCTAGAGAAGCATTGTACATTGAACTAACCTATTGGATATCGAGAGAATCGTTGACAAAAATAAGATAAACATCTACTATAGCATATTAAAACACAAACAATATAACAACCGAAAAATACAACATTAATATAAAACATTAACTGCGAAAAAAGCAAAAAAACATATATAAGAAAAACAGTACCCAAATTCTTCAGGAAAGAGCTATTCAAAAACACTGAGATAAAATAAGCAAAATTAAGTACCTAACAGAAGAATACATAGAGGAAGAAAAAACAAACTACACGAATAACTACAATAGAGAAAACACAAGCATTATCTTCAAAGGCCGGAACAAAATGTTAGACATAAAAGGAACTTTTAAAAACAAATACCAAATTAAACCAAACATGTAGTCTGTGCAACCTACATGACGAAACAAGAGGAAAAAAAAAGAAAAGAAAAAAAAAAGGTTTTTGAAATAATGAAAATTTCCTTCTTTCTATGTTTTTTCTATGTTGTTTGAAACTTGTTTCAGTTGGATTGTTTATCTTTGTATAAATCCCCACATAGCCATGTATAAAACATGTATAATTGTATCTATAAAATGAAATCCCCTGGTGGCAGACATGCTAGCGGCTGTATGCCAAAGTGTCTGTCTCAAACACCATATTTATAAAAAAAACATTTTGATGAATACAATTACATTTATTGTAAACAAAAAATATTTATGGTTGGAATGAACATATCACTCTCTCTCTATAAAAAGGACTAAAACCCATTACACACGGATGAGTTTCTGGTGACTGAGTTGCTGGCGACTCAGTGGTTATCCATTTGTACCACTCAGTTGCCCTTTGTGAATGCACCTGAGTTGCTGAATATCAAGCACTGTTGCTGGGTTCAGACCAATAGGCTATTAGGAAACCTCACCCCTCTAAACAATGAGATAAACAACGCACCTGTCGTGTGTACTGTTCTGCCACTAAACCATAAAAAGGGTAAATATGAAAAGAAATAAATACAACTAAAAATGAACACAACCAAATTGGAACACACCCATAAAAACAGCTAAGTTCAACACCAATATAAACCATTCAAGATCAATACAAAACTAATAGTGCAGCTCCTATGAAATTTATTTCAGAGTTCAGCTACCTGGAAACCCAGAATATCCCAGCACAAATTAAGAAGAAGAAGGAGTGCAAATATCACTATTTCACATAATTTAAATTTTTATCGGTGATAAATAAGTCATATATCAGTCAAGATTGGTAATAATTATTATTTTTCAGTACAAAATAGATTCAGGTAGGTTTGAAGGCTGTTAAACCGCTTGCACATATAATCCCACGAAAAAAATATAAAGAATGCTGCATGGCCCTCATTTGCATTCGAGTTCTCAGAATGAGGGCCATGCAGCATTCTTTATATTTTTTTCGCTTGCTTGGCTAACTCCATATTACCTTTTTTATTAAATTAATAAATCACTCTTAAGTAGTCAATATCATGTGTTAGTCAGTCATGTGACTTATGAAACACGAGTGACACTGAGGGAACTTGTCATGTAAAATCAGCTATGGACATTTAAGTCATTCTTAGACTAGAAACCATCAAATTGCCCAATATGGCATCTATAGTCACAAAGGTATCTTGTAAAGAAAAAAAAAGTCACAAAATAAGTTTTATACTTACTTTTCTTCTTGCCGAAGCTCTACGTTAAACCTCTCTTCCCATGAAGTTTAAGGGTTAAGGGTCAGACCTGCATCCTTCAATCACTAAATCATAATACTAGCTGTCCTGGTTCCATTTACCTGTCCCCCGGGAACTTCCTTTGATGTTCCTCAATCATGAGGTAAATTGCTTGCTCTCTTCTATGCAGTCATTGCGTTTACCTAAGCTGCACTCCTAAAAAAAAGTTGTAAGTACCAACAGTCATTTATTTATTTTATTTATTTCATTAGGCCTCCATTTAGGGAGAAGAAACACACAATAAAAGCCGTGTAAATAGATAAAAAACATCATGTTGGCATGAGACAATGACAAGTAAAAGTATTACAAAGCTGTAGTGAGGAAATGGACTACTAAGTGTTCCTCAGAATATGGCTTGGTAAAGTTCTCATGGTACAGCAGATGACACAAGGAGTCTAAAAATGCTAAATATGCTTTTAGAAATAATAAGATAAGAATTACCTAAGTTTAAAAACAATTAGATACTGTAGGTCATCCATAGGATACCCAGGGTGCTAAATTGTGGAACCTTGTTCCAAGTGCCATGCAAAATATTCCATACTGTAAAGATTATTTAATCAGCCCTATTGGCATGGAATGGACCAGATTGCAATTGTGGAACTTGTTTTTATTAGATTTCATGTATTATTAGTCTACTTGCTTTTATTATGTATTAATATAATCAGATTTTTATCGTTTTCACTCTTCATTTGTACATATTTAATTTCTCATATAATTTTATTTTAGTCGATCAAAAGCTTCTGCTTATGTTATTTTTCTTACATTAGACTCTGAATAAAATATATCTAGTACATATCTATTATTAAAGATTGCACAAAGCATGCAATCTAAAAATGTTTGACTGGGGCCCCTTGTCAGATATTCCTTGAGAGCAACTCTTTGGTACAATGGTTAACGTTCTGGCTTTTAGTCTCAGGGACCAGACTTCGATTCCCACTCGGGGAGAATGTTACAAGACCAAAATCTCTCTGACCAATCAGGTAGTTAGTTGGTCAAAGGACCTAAATTGTTAGACATTTTGACTCACTTGTTTATACATCTTGCAGCCATTTTGACTGACTGTGTCTCGAATGCAGAAATATGTAATTAATATGAATAAAAATGGTCTATTATCATTGGAGTGAGTACCGCAAAACGGAAGGTTTATACCCGAACAGATGGTAACACACAGCCACAACATTTGACTAATACTGTCAGTCTGTCACAATATTAAATTGTGCACCATGAAAACACCTGCCAATCATGTTTTCAAGTAATATCTCCAAATATGATTGCCAGAACATCCAAACCACATTCACAATCGTGGAACACAATTTCATAAGGTGATAACATGGACTATTAAAATATTACAGAAATATGTGAGATGATATTTTCCGATATTACCAAAATATTGGCACAACATTAAAATTATTATTTCAGCTACAACTATACAGAACTTGCAAATTATGAAATTGTGGACCCTAGAAAAGTCTGCAGAAATATGATAAATGTTACCAAATAATATTTGTCAAAATAATTTCACCATGTTTATCAAAATAGTGCACAGTAATATTCATACAATAGTTTTTGGTATAATTCTTCATAAGTATTTTCCCAGCATGCCATGTACAATATGAGAAAACGTTTTTGTGTTTGTAGGGATTCTTTATTATAACTTTCAGGGCTCTTGGTTGATGAAATGGGCGCTTTCCATATTTTGACGTTGAAAAATATGTTTCTGATGCTAATGTCATTGCTTGCAGTAGATGTGGTCTTATCAAAATTGCACGTGATTTGGGATTATTGGTAATTAATGAAGGGATTATAACAATAATTCACTGGCGAGAAATCTGGGAAGTCTGTTAATGTTTGGATCGTTACATGCTGGTACAAGGCATGAAATTTGGTACTTAGTTACTTTTGGACATGCTCTTTCATCTCAGAAGGGTGCCACGCTGAATTATAAGTAGGACGGCCGCAATTTTGATTTTAAAAATGGCCGCCTATGGTATCACAGTGTTCCAAAAAAAATGCTCATAACAACCTGTAAATCTCACAAGATATTTGAAATTTTGCACACAGGTACTACTGGCATGAAAGATCATGTTTGAAAGTACTTATATAACAAATTTGGAGCTTTGTACCAGCGTGTAACGATTTGGTCAAAATTTGGCCTTAACAGACTACACTACTAAATGAGTAAAGACGTTTGGAATTCAGTCCAGAATGGATGAAAAAAGAAGAAAGAAAAAAACCATGTCTTTAAATTTCTAAAGATGTAACTGAATTTCTATCATGTGAAGTGATAGTGGTACATGGCCAAATGTGCTATGTGCATGTTCCATGCATTTATCCTTTGGCCATGTATATTTTAAATATATCTATTAAAAGTTCGATATTTGGACTATAGTGTTCACGTTTTATTTCATATATGTGTGTAGACTCCAAATAGTTGTTGTTTATTATGATATGATTAATCTGTCATATTTTCCTGATGTCAATGCTGCCTTATTTTCGATGATTCACTGTTATTAATTGCCCCTTCATGTAAATAAAAAAATATCGCTGTAAATCTATTTATGATATTTGAAAACGATTATTCAAAGTAATGTTTACACCAGTCTTGTTCAATTAAATGAGAATTACTTACGTATTCAAAACGTAGGCAAGTCACGTGGTCGCTGATAGCCAATGAGGAATGACCATTGCTAATCCAGGCTGACTGTCCTATATAAACTCAATCCTTGCCCTCTAAAAAGCATTCACCTTTTCTCTTTGCCCCACCCACCATCCCCTTTTTTCTTAATTTTTCTCTATTTTTTTAAAATTTTCTCTGCATTTCATACTCATCTCCTATCTTATCTCACTGTCTCAACAGGTACCTAAATAATTTTGCCTCAAAAATATGCTTGACACTCTGTACACGTGTGGGTGTCCACAGAGCAACATAGTATCAAGTTAGTATGCTCAATAAAGCAATTGTATCCAAACCTAATACAATCTGCGTCTCGTGTGTTTAAAATACAATTTATCAATTTTACCTGAAAACAAGGTTTAAACTTAAAAATTTAGACCTGTTGTTGCGTAACCTTGGTAAAAATCTTTGAGTTATATTTCTAATCAGCGATCAAAACTGGCACTGTGGTTTAAAACTTTTAAACAGCGGGTTAGTGTAAGTAAATATATTGACTTTATTCAACAAGTGGGAACAGGGTATTAATTTATTAAATTAATATATCCTTCAAATTTACACATATACATAATTATAGAAGTTATGTCAAGAAATAAGAAAGAAGATAAAAAGGAATCGATATAAATTGACAGGCGAATTGACAAAATAATTGAGCCAAAGTGGTTTATGACATTCATCAAATTCGACTAAATGTAACTCAAACTTTAATTGATGTTTTCAGGGGCAATTTTTGTTGTTTTAATACAAATATTATCTGCATTGCAGCGTGTTTCATAAAAAAGCTTAAGTAAATTTTGGTCGTATGGTCTTTGCGTTACAAAATGATTGGTTAAACTGCTTAGCCGATAGGCTGAGTATATATAGAATTAAGAAAATTTATCTTAAAAATACAAGAAACAGGTGTCCACACTGTCCATATTTACAAACAAAATTTGTAAAATTAATATCTTTTGCCTGTATAGATTGTTTAGGTTAATGATGAAAATGTAATTGTCATATGGTGCTGATCAGTTCCTAAAATAAAATGTCAACAGCCATGATGACCACTGTCCAGCAAGAGGTGAAGGTCATTCTCTTTGCAACAAACCCCTCAGGGCTTCTGCGGTCATCCGGCTGTTTGTCCAGGCAAAGATCAAAGAACTTCAGACCAAAAAGGCTGACATGCCCTAAAATTGGCTTTATTAATTAAGCAAAGTGCTTGTATCAATGCTGAAGGAAATATATGTGCAAAATCTCATGTTATTGGATTGGATTACATATTATAGAGTGGGTGTAGGTTTATGTGACCTTGCACTATTCATTACCCAGCGACCTAATATAATTAAGTACATGGTTTGCTTGGTTACTCATCTAAAGTAAATTAATCAATTTTGCTTATAGTTTATAGGCTGGCTTATGGTATTAAAGGTCTAACAATGTAATTACAGAATAATATATGTTCATATGCTGAGTTTACGCAATTCTTGTTCTGACAAGCAGGCAATTCAGAAAAATTGCCTAAACTAAAAAAATAAGAATCAATTTCTCTTGTATTTTTAAGAGAAATTTTCTTAATTCTATACTCAGCCTATCGGCTACACAGTTTAACCAATCATTTTGTTTCACTAGGTGAACTAGCAAAGAATGTCTATAATTAGGTTGCTGGGCTGTGAGGTGACAACCACACAGCATATCATCGGCCTCCTGATGAAACCTGCCATCTCCAAATTTGCAATTTTTATAGAAACGTATTTGTTTTGTAACAATGCCGTCTTTAAAGTGGCTAGTGCCATTATTTATCAAAATTAGAAAGATAAAGTCGATTCTGGTCACTTCTAGGATCAACTGGCCAATCTCACAATTCTACGGGACATAGCAGTTTTTCAGCCCCCAATTTCTGGAGATAGCAGGTTTCCATAGCTGGTCGTGTTTGTTATAATAGTAATTATAATAGTAAAATTATGAAATTAAGATAATTACAAAAATCATTTTGAGTTATTGTGAACATCTCCAGAGGTTTGCACGCCTTGAGTGCTTTCTGATTATGTTGGTTGAAAGTAAAGGGGGAAATCACACGTTTCGTGCAGGCACTACAACTTCAAACAAAGACACATAAAATTTGCATAAAATGACTTTTATTTGTCAACTGATTAACTAACCTGACCACAAGCCAAATTAGAAATTATCTTTTCAGTTTGAAAATTACATTAAAAAGATTTAAAAACACTCTAGATACTGATATTGTTCAAACACCATAAAATACTGTATTCAACAAAACTGAAGAATATTTCGATTTCTTATATTGGTATAATCTGATTTAGTGCAACAACCATTTGATCATGAATTACTTTGTGAAGGTATGAGTCTACCATTATGTATCAGAACCTTTTAAAGGGAGAAACAGCTGAGAAGAAACAAATTTAATTCTCAGTTTCCTTGCGAAGATTGTCATAAAAGCTGTGGAAATCGGCTGGAATTACAGACTTCAACTCCTGTAGATTTTGCCATTTTGCTGGAGAAATTTTCCTTGATTCTGAGTACAGTGGAACAGGTCCTGGGGCTGGGGTCCCTGCTGCCCTTTGACGACGAGGTGCTGGCAAAGACACTCCAGTGCTCAGCCTCTGAGTGAGACAGCTTGTATTGAGTTTCTTATCAGGTGTATACTTCAGTGCCCTAATGTTTGAAACAGTTGGGTCTCCCACCTTGCTCCCTGGCCGGATAGACTTAAATGGGCCCACATTCAAGAAATCTTTGAAAAAGCTGTGTTCCAGGTATTTCACTTTGAAAGGCTGGGGGTGGATACGAGCGCTTTTAATGATGTCAATGTAAGTTGCTGGGACATAGACAGGGATGTGCTTAGGGCGAAGTTTTGTTTCGATTTTGGCATGGGCCGAGTCCACCTCTATTTGGGTGTGACCCTTCTCCAATATTTTCTGCATTATTACTTTGTTGTGAATTGCAGAAAATCGCAAGAGGGAATTGGACAAAACCACATTTCGGTTTTGGTACCCACAACCATCTGAGTACAAGATGAACTCATCATAATCCAAATTTTCTGAAAGAAAATCAGTGATGCACGTAGAAAACTCACTGGATGTGAGGCCTCCCTCACCCTCATGCCACACATAGCACACAACTTCATGTGTTGCCAAGTTGAAAATGGTAAAATTGTGTACAGCTAATTTTTGCTTGTAGTACAGTGCTGATGCCTGTAGTGAAGGAGCTAGTAGCACTGCCTGCATGTCCATGCATGCAACTAGGATTTTCTTACCATCGTATTCAGGCTTCAGGCACTGTGTGGCTAGGTCTTTGTCTCTAACTTTTTCCTGTCTCGCTTCATCTTTCTTCTGTCTGTGGTTTGTCCAGTCCTCCTCTGAAATTTGACCAACTTCATAGCCAACGCATAGATCACACTGATCCTTTTTAGGCTGAAACAGAGCTAGGTTCATGTTTTCAAATTCATTATCAAGTATTTGCTGGGACAGAGAAGATTTGTTAAGCTCGGAACACTTTTGTTTGTACAGTTTGTACAATTCGGCCTTTGATGATATGATTGGTTCCAAGTACTCTTTGGCAGTCGAGGCTCTACAATAGTGAGAAGGCATCTTTGCCAGTTTACCTAGAAATTCTGATCTAATGAACTCCCTGCCAGCCTCTGCTCTTTTGTAATATTGTGATCTTACCCTGCCTGGTTGATCTAGCGACTTTGACTGTACTGCCCACTTGTGAACTGACCACCTTCCTAACCCAGTGGTTGGATGGCTGTTTCATCCTTCGTCTCATTGCCATGGTCCCTGCCTGTCCTAATTAGCCCATCAGGTGCCGAAATACAGGACGTTAAACCCCTAATCCACCCACCCACTCCTAACCCAGTGGTGGATAAGAACATTTTCCTGCAGACTTGCATACACTCTCCATCTTGTTTCAGATAATATTTCAGTGTATTGCTCTTCTTTGAATTTAAGGCCTCAGTTCGTTTCCTTTGGGTGGGTGCAACATCTACTAGCCCTTGCACACAGATTTTCCGCTCTCCCCAACTCATATTTTTCCACACTAAATTGAAAATTTCTTGTCTGTCCTCTTCAGTGAACATTCCTCACTTTCGGTTAGACGATGCCTTGCAGGCACAACGATTTTTCAACTTTTTGGCAGGCTTTCTTACTTTATTTCTGGCACCACTAGTAATTTTGGAGCCTTCATATACATCTCCCTTTTCACGCTTTTGTTTGTTCAAATTTTGCTTCCATTTTTTGGGTTGGGCTTTCTTGGCTCTCTTTCTTGGTTGTTCTTCAATGGCACTATCATCAGTATGGATGTTCTCAACACTTTGCAGTACCTGAGGTTCCTCTGTGTCTTCTGTGTCTTCTGTGCCAATGATAGTGGACTCATGGTCAGATGGCAGGTAGTCTGGGTCCAACTGGCGACATCATCCTCAACTACATCAGTTTTCTTAGTGACAGTCTGCACTCCCTTCTTTTCAATTTGGACTCCCTCAGTTTCAATCTGTATTTCCTCAGTTTCAATCTGTATTTCCTCAGTTTCAATCTGTATTTCCTCACTTTCAATCTCTATTTCTTTAATTTCAATCTCTGTTTCCTTAGTTTGCATCTGTTCAACTTCTATCTGTAGTCCCATGGCTTCAAGAAGTTCCTCCGCAAGTGAAGTACTCAAAGGGGGCTCAAGGTCAGGCTCCATTTCGTCCTCAGAGAAATCCTGAGTGAACATGCTTTCAAATAATTCTGCTGCAGTTACACTTTCCTGAGTTGAGGACTCTGAAAAAATAATAATTGAAAATATTACTTACGGCATGCACATAATGGATTCTATCATCTGTTGATTATTTCTTATTTATATTATGATCATAATGTTATTATAATGTTGATATAAATAAAGGCCTCAGCAAAACTTTGTACATAAGGCATTGACCTCTCAGTTGTTCCTTGGAGACCTCTTCTCTCGGCTTTGTTTTCACGCCTTTCGGTTGTTCATTATAGACCTCTTCTCTCGGCTTTGTTTTCACATCTTTCGGTTGTTCCTTTGAGACCTCTTCTCTTGGCTTTGTTTTCACACCTCTTGGTTTTTTTTTAGAGACCTCTTCTCTTGACTTCGTATTCACACCTCTTGGTTGTTCATTAGAGACTTCTTCTCTCGGCTTTGTTTTCACATATTTTGGTTGTTCCTTGGAGACCTCTTCTCTCGGCTTTGTTTTCACACTTCTTTGAAGAATTTGCCAGCCTCGGCTGAACTTCTTCATTATTACCTATTAATGAAATAAGTACAAAGCTGAGCAGTTTCACAAAGGTACATTTTATTTATATTTTGATTGAATTGTGATTGAATTTTGGAACAGTTACTATTGTATTGTTATGTAACTTTGTTGTGTTTTTTAGAGAAACATTCGAAATAATGTGTACAAAAGACCATTATGTGTTTAAGTGTTTATAGCCAAGTTATACTGTACTTCATAATTCATGACTTCTTAATTCCTTTGTGAAAACTTTTCTGCACAAACACATTCACACAATGTCATCCCCCCCCCCCTACACCCACCTCCGGCCTACCTCCGGCCCTGATTGTCCCAATGTGACGTCACTGTTTGTCTTTTTAGCCACTAAGTGGCAATCCTCCTATTTACCAAGATTTGAACAATAGGTATGAAAAATAAACAACTTACCAGTTTCAGGCACCACTGGCACAAACATTGATTGTGAGCTTAAGAAAAATTATCATGATGTCATGATTCCAACCAATAAGAGCTGTGAATTTGGACATAGCAGGTTTTATCAGGACAAGATACTCTGAGACTGGAATCACAATAACAGCTGTAGGGATATAGCAGGTTTTATTGGGATAGCTTTGAGCAGTTTGGACATAGCAGAATTTTAAACCTGCTTTTGGCCCTCATTAATAATAGAAATCACGTGATATTTTTTAATGAGAACATGGGCGTATTCAAAACTAAGGGCTACAAACAAATATCTCATTTTGGGCAAAAATGGAGATAGCAGGTTTCATCAGGAGGCCGACGATATTGCTTAGCCGAACTCAGCAACTCAGCATAAAGAGGACATTGGCTAAGGCAGACTAACTAATTAGGCTAACTTATTAAGACAAACTAACTAATTAAGACAGACTAAATAATTAAAACAGACTAACTAACTAATTAGGACAGAATAACTAATTAAGAAAGAGTAACTAATTACGACAGACTAACTACTCAGGACAGACTTAAAAATTAATTAGGACAGACTAACTAATTAAGACTAACTGAGACTAATTAGGAAATAATAACTACTTAAGACAGACTAACTAACTAATCAGGACGGACTAACTAATTAAGAGAGACTAACTAGTAAACTGCCAATGAAAGGAACTATATAGTCATTTAAAAGGCATTTTCAAAATGTCTACAGTTGATCAAATGTCTTGTTAGTATGATGATCTCCCAAATCGGAAGAATTTCTCCATATATACGAAAGATAATTTTTAGAAGAGTCATTTAAAAAGCACAAAATGTTCAAAAAATGTTTTTACTCGCTGTAGATGTTCAGCTGGCTTTTTGCTTAAAGCTGCTGAAATCAGTTTACCACATGCAGATGATGAATATGCTGGAAAAGAAGAGCGAAAATATCCATCATATAAGTTCTTTTAGTTGCAATTATACTTATATTTCTGGATTGCGAGGATAGATTTGGCATCATGAGTAGTCAAGATAAGTGAAAAATAAATAAAAAAGATTAAAATGAAAAAAGTTATAACTAGAAGAGTACTGATTAGGAGCTTTCCGTTTATAAAATTCCTAACTGTATTGGATGTTGTTAGAACATGAAAATTGTGACAACTTCATTGCTCGCATACATGTGACATAGAGTCATGGACCACTTACCTCATATTTACAGCCAAATTCATTCAGTTGGAAACCAATCTTTTGGACTTGGAAGCTAAACTCCAGAGGATGTCACGTGAATCCAGGCCAATAAGAGTCCTATATTCATGTGACGTCATCTGGAGTTCAGCTTCCAAGTCTATGAGACTTGTTTCTAACTCTGAATTTGGCTGTTAGAAGTTACTGATGAACCAATTTTTCTGTAAATGTCATCTCTCTCGGCACAGTATACACCATGCTAGCCTTTGATTGAAATCCAAATGCACATCTCACCTTTCTCAATGCATCATAATAATAAACAAACTGAACTAACTAAACGAAATGTAGCCTCACAAGTCTCATGGATATCCACCAATTGATGAATAGTCCCCCTGCAGGGTGAATATCTCTCCTCATTTTGATTTATTACCCCCTTTTCCCATATTCTGATATTCTAGTGTCATATGTGTCCGGCCCTTAATCTTCCCCGTAACAGGGGCTCCTCCCAATCAATCATTTTGCCTTTTTGACACATGTTCACATTGCTAGAAAAATATACCAGTAACATAATTTCCCTGCAGAATACACCAATATTAAGGCAGTAAAAAAAACTAGCCATTTAAAAAATATTTAACCCAGTGACTGTTCTACCCTGAAATCAGGAACATATTACATTAGTTAGGCCTATTGGGAATTGCTCTTTTATTACAAATGATCAGATACACTACATTATTTGCGAGTTATGGGTGTATGCGCATGGTTCTTATAAATCTTGCTAGGTATAGGGAGAGCTAGGGATAGGGCGCATTAGGTGTTAAGCCACTATCTCACATAGCCGAGTGACGATGCAGAGTAATGACGATCGCTGGAAAGCAATCAATCGGCTTCACTCTTGGTCATTTGATGCCTAGAAAAAGCAAGTCAGCAAGGTCTCGCCGATCGCTCGCAGATCACTCGCAGATCACTCGCCGATCGCTCGCCAATCACTCGCCGATCGCTCGCAGATCGCTCGCCAATCACTCGCCGATCACTCGCAGATCGCTCGCCAATTGCTTGCCTCCTTCACACGCCGACCACTCGGCGAGGAAATCACGTCCACACAGCAATTCATCTGATCAAGTGTACACCCAGAGTAACCAAGTGTACACCCAGAGTAACCAAGTGTACACCCAGAGTGACCAAGTGTATACCCAGAGTGACCAAGTGTATACCCAGAGTGCACGGCGAGTTAATCCCGTTTAAATCTCGAGCAATATCAGAGCAATTTTGCACAGCGACAATTCTTAAAAGTTTTAAACATGTTTAAAACTTTACGATCGTTCTACGAGTATTGCCGAGTGATGCCGAGTGCTTAATAAATTAGGCAGTCGGGAATACACGGCTCTGCACGCCGACCACACTGGAAAAGCTCGTAAATACACGGCAATACTCGTAGAACGATCGTAAAGTTTTAAACATGTTTAAAACTTTTTAAGATTGTCGCCGAGCAAATTTGCTCTGAAAGAGTACACTTGGTCACACTGGGAGTACACTTGGTCACACTGGGAGTACACTTGGTCACACTGGGAGTACACTTGGTCACACTGAGAGTACACTTGGTCAGATGGATTGCTGTGTGGATGTGATTTCCTCGCCGAGTGGTCGGCGTGTGAAGAAGACGAGCGATCGGCGAGCGATTTGCGAGTGATCGGCGAGTGATCGGCGAGCGATCTGCGAGTGATCGGCGAGCGATCGGGGAGTGTGAAGAAGACGAGCGATCGGCGAGCGATCTGCGAGTGATCGGCGAGCGATCTGCGAGTGATCGGCGAGTGATCGGCGAGCGATCGGGGAGTGATCGGCGAGTGATCTGCGAGCGATCGGCGAGACCTTGCTGACTTGCTTTTTCTAGTCATCAAATGACCAAGAGTGAAGCCGATTGATTGCTTTCCAGCGATCGTCATTACTCTGCATCGTCACTCGGCTATGTGTGATAGTGGCTCAAGGGACACAGGTATAGGGAGCACTAGGCTAAGTGTTAGGTGTACAGGTATAAGGAGCACCAGGTGTCCTCCACAGTCGTTTTTTTTTATTATTTGGCTTCTTAAGGGGCGTTTACGCTGTCACGGGTGGGGATGGTGAGTGAGCACGGATGATGAATATTTTGTACTCCTGCTTATCCTTATTCATATGTAATTCCCTCACCGAGCGATTTAAGGATACTCGTGGTAATCCGTAGGACACTCCAAGTCCCTCCAGATGACTCATGAATATCCGTGGAGATGGCAAACGTTTTTAAGTATGTTTAAAAATTTGGCGGACGTTCGACGAGTAAACTTGTTTACCTTTTAACGGAAATCACTTAGCGAGTGGTTGGCGAGTGATCTACGGACATCTGTGGCCATTCGCGGCAACTTGCAGCCACTCGTGCTCACTCTCAGGTACACAGGGAGGCTGTCCACTCATGTATACTCGCCATCCACACTTGATCAGCTCGTGGTTGCTCGGGAAACACTCGGCGGATCGCCTTGCTTGTCGTTCTTCCCGCAATTTATACGTGATTAAAAGATGCACACAAGTTAGCACGAGTGAGCACATATTGTCCGTCTTTGACTTCCGTGGTCACTCATCTCTCTTACTTGTGATAGTGTGAATGGGGCTGTAGTCAGCTTTTGTCATTATTGGCAACATAGGTTTGACTAAACACTTGTAAAGGTCTTCTGATTTTGTATATTATAAATTGGACTTCTGAGTTCATGAATTTACCAAAGGTTGACCATCATTTATACCAATTGCTTGGACTAATGTTTTGGTGGGTCAGTCATTCTGGGTTCCGTTCTATTTTCAAACAAGTTGTTCATATTTACCTACATTGTGGTCAAGAGTACATCCTTCAATCACTGAACTTATATTCTGCAGTGTTTTGTTCAGTACTATGTGGCCTTAGATGGAATTTATCCCCCGCTTTGCAACAATAATGAATATAAGCTACAAAAACTTGAATAATCTTTTTCACACGATTAACATATGACATTGAAAACAACCTTATGCGCTTAAAATTGCTTTTTCTTGCATGGGTCATTATCAGGATAAAAGAGCATTTTGGTTATCCATACTTTGTTGCCAGTCACATATAACCCCATAGTATTCACATTGCATGCCATGTAAACTACTTATCTATGAGACATCCGTCAATGGCGTTCTGTCCTGTCGAGAGATGGAGCTACGACCACACCGGTCTTGCTATTGTTTAATGACGTCATCCAATTGTAACGTCATCAAATGCACTGATTGACCTTTTGTTGATGACGTCATTAAACAATAGCAAGACCGGTGTGGTCGTAGCTCCATCTCTCGACAGGACAGAACGCCATTGGTAAAGAGAAAACTGTCCCAGTAGACTCGTATCAACTGACAATACAGCCAAATAAACACTCATTCAGTAATTTCATCTACTGTTATTTCTGCAATAGACAACAGATATAATAGTTGTGTGACATGACAAATACAATAATCATGACACTTAGTCCAATTTGATTGAATAATATATTGACTGATGTTCTTGCAATTCATCAATTTCAATAAGTAAGAGAGAGAGAGAAAGAGAGAGAGAAAGAGAGAGAGAGAAAGAGAGAGAGAGAGAGAGACAGAGACAAATACTTTAATCGGCCATCCATTTTTAAAATGAAACAAATAATACAGTCAGTAACAATTACATAAACACACATCGTAATTAAAAAATAAAATATACATGTGTAGAGGACGTCATGCGAATACAACCAATAGGCTGATATATAGACTGCCCTAATCAAAGGTAGTCCTGGATCCACATGATATAGTCTGTATAGCTTCAAAGTCCATAAAAGATTAAGAAATGTCCATCATGATGGAAGATACAGCAAGTGACATTTCACAACTCAATCAATTAAATATGTATAATTAAAACATAGAACCAGACATTAATATCTTACTTAATTTTGTACTCAAGGGTTAAATAAGCCAACTAGTATTTAAAGAAGATCGTAGGATACAATATAAGCCACAGGAAAACCAACATATTGTTGATGTGGCTTCTCCACTAATCGTCAAGCCTCAGGTCAATGAACTGTTCTCCATTCTATATATGCTGCAGAGATTCTAAATCTCAGAATGGTAATTCATAGACACAATGTTGTGAAACCACACAACTATCACCCTTGTAAATATTGGCAATGAATAACTGACCTTCTAATCGATGCCTTTAGTTTTGGAGCTTTGTTTTTCCCATGTTAAGACAGATTTATTAATTAATTCATCATTGGTGGACTATGGGTTGAACTGTATGTCTACAACGCCCAAGAGAACCTGTACAATATTTGTGACACCTTCCAGGTTTCCAGACTTCATGACTGCAAGTCTATGAGAGGTAGACTCCTTGACAATAAATTTTTGATATTTTTGGGAGTTGCAACAAAAGAAAAAAAGGGTGGGGGGGAGAGAGAGAAAAGGGAGAAGAAAGGGGGAAAATTAGTAATAAAGAGGCTGAGCATTTGGCAGAACAGGTTGGCCGTAAACTAGAAATACCAAGAGTAATTCAACAATACTCAAAGGCAAAAAATAAAAGAGGGCAAACTTTCCAACTGCACACTCAAGGTGACTTTCAATTGATAATGTAGTTGATCAATGTGATATTATCAAAAATAAATTTCTCATTTTACTGATGATGACCTTTATTTCCTTAACTTTTCTTCAGCACATACTACAGGCTAAGTCTAGGTGTGCCATTCGTGGACAACCTGATCAGCCAGCTGCATCAACGATTCCAATCGGAATTCAGCCAATTCCAAGCAATCCTGGGACTTATTGACTGCCCCCCCCCCTATACTCAGCCTGATGCTAGATGACAAAATGGTGACTCTAACTCAGAAGTTTTATTCCTGGGAACTTCCATTATATTGTAGACAGCATGCAAACCAATTTATGTTTGCTCATAATAATATAAATGGTTTTAGATCAAAATATTTTGAAATTAATGATTTTGTGTCAAAGATTAATTGACTTTGTAGCTATATCAAAGACTAAAATAGATCACTCATTTCCCCAACGTCTCAATTCCAAGTTCCAGATTTTACTATTCACAAGTCAGACCACAACAGAGGTGGAGGAATCCTCTGCTATGTGTTGTCAGCTGTTCCACACAGAAGAAGAAATTACAGTATTACTGATCCTGCTGCTGTTGAGTATATCATAACAGAACTTAAAGTTCGCCAACAAACAGTCATTATAGTTGCCTTATACAGGCCACCAAGTGATGAATGTGAAGTTTGTTGGATATGGGATATTTGATATTTGTTGGGACATTAATATATGTATACTATTAATGTAGTTTAAACTGGACACACCAGGCGGGCTGTTATCATTGCTGAAGGTTAATGAGGTCAAGGGGTTCTGCAAGGGACTGCAGTTGCACACAGACCTTCGTGCTGACAATGTATTACATAAGATGTATTTATTGAGTTATCGGAATATTGTCTTATTGTCTGAGGCAAATGATTCCAGATTTTGGCAACTTTAACACTAAGTAGTTGGTTTTGTATATTATGGAATGCCATTGGGGGTCTTAAGTTGTCTTGCTGTCTAGTAGCATAGTTGTGTCTGTCATTGACTGTTCTGAAGGTATTTATGAAATATTGGGGTAGGATATTGTTCAGGCTTCTTAGGAAAAGTTTACAGCATTGCATATTGAATAGATCATCTATTGTGAGGATATCTAGGGAATGGAAAATTGGTTTGGTATGAGAATTATATCTTGCTCTAATCACAAATCTAACTGACCTTTTTTGAAGAGTTTTTAAGTGTTTAATTTCTTTGGAGCGGGTGTTGCCCCAAGCCAAGACTCCATAGCTGAGGTGAGGATGAATTAAGCTATAGTATAGTGTTTTACGTATCTGGATTGGGACTAAGTTTTTAATGCGATGAATCACCAGTCTCTACGTGACCCGCTTTCGATCTCGCAGGGAGCCTACGGCTTGCCATGATTATCAGCGCCCCCTTGCGTAGCGCAGAGACTAATGAATCACTGCCAAATTCTTTGCTATGACCTTGCATTTATATAAATAATGTGAAATTTCCAATTCATCAATTCGTCTATGAATACACCAAGAAATTTAATTTCGGTTACTTTTTCAATATTTTCACTATTGATTGTAATGGTGGGTATTGAGGGAAGTAATTTACGAGGTGTTCGAAAAATTATGAATTTAGTTTTTCCTACATTTAGTGATAATTTATTCATAAGTAACCAATGTGATATATTGTCTAGTTCGGTTTTGGCTACATTAATAAGTTCATCATAATTGTTGTGTTCTAAGAATACATTGGTGTCATCTGCAAATAATAAGAGTTTTGAGTTGCTACAGCTATTTATGATGTCATTGATGTACAATAAAAACAATAATGGACTCAAGATCGAGCCCTGGGGCATACCACATACTATTGGCAGTTTAGGGGAGATAGTTGACCCAAACTCTGTACACTGTTCCCTATCTGTAAGGTAGCTCCTGAACCAGTCGAAGGCCACACCCCTCACACCATTGTGAAGAAGCTTATTCAGTAAGATACCATGATCCAGGGTGTCAAAGGCCTTCGACAGGCCCAGGAAAACACCAAGGCACCATTTCTTATTTGATAAACTTTCTATTATTCTGTTCTGAAGTTCTGCTATTGCTAATTCTGTGGATAGGTTTTTCTGAAATCCATATTGAGAAGATGTTAATAAGTTGTTGGTCTTAAGATATTATATAATCTGTTATACATGAGTCTTTCAATAATTTTAGAGAATGCTGGGAGCAGAGATAGTCTATAGTTCTGAAAATTCATATTGTTATTTGCTTTGTATATATTTTGGAAAAATACCTGTGCGGAAGGAGAGATTTGCTATATAGGAAAGATGATCAGCTATTGGGATACATGTTGATTTTAAAAGTTTAGGGCTAATTCCATCCATTCCCTTGCTGGTTTTTGGCTTTAATTTATTTATGATGGCTAGTATTTCTATTGGATTAGTGGGGGTTAAATTAAAGGAGTTAGGTAGGTTCAGATTAGGCAGATATACAGAGCTTGGGTCAATGTTAGGCATTGAGGATGCAAGATTTGGGCCAATACCTGTGAAGTACTTATTGAAAGCTATTTATGATTATCTTCCATAAAGTAATCAGGAAAGTTATGTTTGTCATTGGTTCGATTCAGTAAGGCATTTATGTGTTTAATACCCATATTTTACCCCATTTACACTATTGTTCCATCGTATCTTACATTTTTGATGATGTTGATGACCAGTTGTGGTTTCACAACAACTACCATACGCATGATACATGAATGACAACCGCAAACAACGAAATCTAGTAAATAAACTGAAAAAGACCTCCCTCAAGGAATACTTCAATAGCAATTGTAAAAATAAGAATAGCCAAAAATTTTGGCAAACAGTTCGACCATTTATCACAGACAAAAGCAGATCTAGTAATCAAAAATGTAAGATACTTGGAAAGGGCCATTCTCTAAATCATTGATGTAGACATTTCCATCAAAATGCTTGAAAGATCTATAATGGATTAGCATTACTAGGGCAGAAGGTTTTGGTTGCTGCACTGATGTAGTTATGAAAGTCGCTAATGCCTAGGGGAACGTTTATAGTACTACTTATAGATTTTGGTTGACAGAATGATATTATATGAAAGTGATGCATTAGTAAATAACTCATTTTAATGTGTCTCACGTTTTTAATGATTACTTTGTCAATGTCACACAAGATCTATGTGAATCCAATGATGTGAACGATATGTCAGTTCTCCAAGTAATAGATCATTACAAAGATCATCCGAGCATCAGAGTGATCAACAGTCATGTAAAACCTGAACAACAATTTAATTTCAGCCCTAAAAAATATACAAAACTGAAAGACTTAAATCCCAAAAAGGCTACATGATTCCATAAAATATCACCAAAAATCTTCAAAACAGGCTCAAAACAGGTGCAAAAATACTTAGTGCAACATTAACACCTATCATAAACTATAGCTTAGGTACACTGAACTACCCAGACTATGCAAAAAGAGCTGAAGTTTCACCTCTATACAAGAAAGATGAGTTAAATAAATCAAACTACAGACCCTACTAACTTCAACATCAAACATTTTTGAAAATTTTTTTTGCAAACAAATATTATATCACATAAATGCCCTACTAGACACTAATCTTGCAGCTTATAGAAAACGCTCCAGTTGCAACAATGTACTTCTAAAATGGGTAGAATGTTGGCGCCAATCATTAGACAACAATCAACATGTAGGTTGTGTACTGATAGACCTGTTCAAAGCTTTTGACTCTTTACCTCATGGTTTACTCATAGCTAAGTTACATGCTTATGGTTTCTCTGTCGAATTATGCACATACATAAGTAATAACCTGAATGATAGAAAACAGATTGTAAAGATAGGCCATATAAAAGTAATTGGTTATCCCTGAAAACTGGTGTTCCACAGGGGTCAGTAACAGGACCACTTTTGTTTAATGTATTCATAAACAATTTCATAATATCACTCAAAAACATATGTGAAGTCTATAACTATGCAGATGACAACACTCTCTCTGTATCTCATTCCAACCGATCTGAGATCAAATATACTTCAGAACATGCCTCGCAGGCAGCATTAACATGGTTTAAACTTAATTTTATGAAAGCCAACCCTGCCAAATTCCAAGCGATATGCTTTAGCAAAAATAAGATTTCCATAGAATATGAAATAAATGGGAACACCATAATATCTGAAAAAGTATTTTTGATATACAAAAAAGCTGCCAAACCAATAAATGTATTACAAAGGTTATGCAAAAGCTTTGACAACTTAACAAAATTAATAATATATGAATCTTTCATAATATAAAATTTCCTGTATTGCTCAGTAGCATATAATACATGACAAGAAAATTGAAAAACTAAATGAAAGAGCACTGAGACTTGTATGCATCGATTATCCGTCACCTTATGGAGATATTTTAAAAGAAACTGGAAAAAACTATTATTTGTGAGTCGAAAATGTTCGTCAGTAGAACAAGTGTTCAAAATAATCACTGGTATGTCACTTCCTATTGAATTCAACTTCTTTGAAAGGCAATGCACTCCTTACTTAATGAGACAATTTTAAATGAGTAAAACCCATGTTTAATACTTTCAAGTATGGACATATAATCTAAAACATGCTTCAGGTATATCAGAATTTAAAAGGTTACTGTCTGTCCTAAATCAATGCCAGTGTGGCTCATATCTGTGATGCTGAGCCAATAATCTATGATAATTGTCTGTCTTCCTTTATATGTTAATGTATAATGTCAAGCAGATTTAATATAATTAGATTTTTCTTCTCATACTTCATTTGTATATAATTTCACTTTCATCTTGTGTTACTCTTACCTGTCGGTCAAAAGCCTTATACATATAGCTTGTGTGTTTCTTTTTATCTTGTCACCACCAATTATAAATAAAGTTTGATCTAATCTTATCTTTCCCCAGATGATGGAACAATAGTGTAAATGGAGTAAAATATGGGTATTAAAGAAGAGCTGTCTGGCTGCAAGAGGGAGAGAGCATTTAATTCTGTGAAGTAAGGCAAGCTTATTGTTTACTGTGCTTTCAATATATTGAATATGTTCATTCCAGGAAAGGTTATGACCAATGAGTACTTCTAGAACCTTTCAGTGGCCCTGCTTTCTAGATTTCTTGTAATCATCTGGCAGATAATTGCATTTCTGCCATGTTGTAATCAACATGGATTTAGACTTGGATGTATTGGCAGCCATTCTCTAAATATTCCTAGATTGCACCATGCGCCGATACTGATTAGATATGCATTTAGTCTTTCATTGAATTCTGGGACACTGTAGCTGTAGAAGTAATGCTGCTGTCATCTGCATACATGTCAATGTCACTGTGCTGAACACTGAGTGGCAAGTCATTAACTAGAGCACATAAAATGTGCGAATTGGCACACAGTGCTGTGACAGGCCTGACCATGTGAGCCACATGCGAGATTTGCCTGGGGTACATTTCGTGGGGGTACGAAACGGGCGATGAAATAGCCCAGTCGAATACTATCACTAATCGCCAATGAGCAAGGCAACGTACGTGGGCCATTTCGCAATCGTTCCGCTTCGTTGCAGATGCTAATTTCCAACGACGACTGAACTGCATAACTTCATGAAGAGTTGATCAATCTTCACAAGTTATACATTAAATGAAAGGCAGAACGTCATAGAATTCATTTCTGAAGAGAAACGGTATCCACTCTCTGTGAAAACGGCAAAATTAGCCGTGTAATGCGGCAATTTGCACGGCCACTTCGTTCTGTTGTAGCAGTGACTTACATAAGTCTAGACACATCACTGCGCATGCGCTAATATATTCAGTAAGGAAGAGGCCCCTGGCGGGTTTTTCAAAATTGAACGACTAATAAAAGGTATGACACTGCAAGAATTCCCCGCTTGGGGCCTCTCGCCCGAACATGCACGAAGCTGTACAACGCACTTCGGTCATTTCCGTCGGAGTTCGCCATCTTTTGACCGGAAACAGCCGAGGGACGCTCGGAGGCAACAAACAACGATTTCAAGAAATGTATGGAACACATAAAAGAAAAAATGATTGGAAAACACCCCAAATGCAGGACACTAAAGATGGACAATGTGGCAGGGCGCTACGATGTGTAGAATTATGGTGTATACACGGTTGAAGGTATACCTGAACTGGCCTCATTGGATTAACATGTAAGTTCGAATTTGCCGCTCGCAAAATGGCAAACCGGACACATTACGCGAAAACGCCTCCTACAAGCAACGTAAGTATTGGCACTTCATGCCAATAATAAAGAGGACGAAGAACAAGGGTCCCAATATCCCTGCAAACATGAATAGGTTGTAACATTCATGCCACAAGATTTGACTAATGTTGTCACAATATTAAAGTGTGGACCCTAAAAGACTTGCCAGGCATGTTTTCAAGCAATATTCCCAAAAATTATTGCCAGAACATCTTAACAACATTCAATATTGTAGAACACGTTGTCACAAGGTGATAACATGGACTCCAAAAATACTTCAGCAATATTCGAGATAATATTCCCTACACATATTACCAAAATATTTGCACAACATCTAAATTATCACGTTAACTAACATTATTTCAATAAATGGAGACATTGTCACATTATAAAAGCATGGACCCTAGACAAATTACTAAATAAACTTGTCAAAATAATTTTACCATGTGAAATTAATTATAAAATATTGCAGCAAGATTCCTGCAATCATTTTAGGTTATATTTTAATAAATATTTTCCCAACATGTCCAGTTAACAGTACAATATGATGAAAACGTTTTGTGTTTGTAGGAATGGAGAGACAGGTAGCCTTTCAGAAGAGTGGCCATTGAATGAGGTGCATTGGGATCGATCTTGGACATAAGACTGGAACCATTTCATGGCTTGATCTGAGCATTTATACAATTTCAATTTCTGAATAAGAATTTGATGCTAAATAAGGTCAAAAGCTTTTCGAGCAGTTTGGACAGCGTCGATAAAACTGAAATAGGTCTGTAGTTCCTACGATCATGAGTACTGCTTTTCTTGTGAAGTGGCACAACCTTGGCTCATCAGGAAATATACCAGTACTTATGGATAAGTTCATTGGTCTGGTCCATGGGGCTGCAATGACTGATGAAGCTGTACGTTTTGCCTCAATAGCACTCAATAGCACTTGGCCGAATGATGTAAAGTGATGTGCAAACCATGTAAAGTGGTTGCTAATCACCATTAAACATGTTTCCAGTGAATTTTAAGTCTATTTGAACCTCATACTTGGTCGTTTGATATTCGTTCGTTTGATGTTCATTCGATATTTGTTTGATATTCCAGCAGCTGTTAGATATTTGGCTGAGTGATGTAAATTGATGTAAAAAACCAATTTAAGTGGTTGCGTTTGATATTTGAGCAGCCGTTTGATATTCAGGTGATTGATGTAAAAGAACTATAAAAACTAGTTGTAAATATGTTTTGAAAATCATTATTTCCAATGTTATGAATTTTTGGACTTATATTATACGAATATCCAATATCCAACAAACTTCACCTCAAATATCCAATATCGAATATCAAACAAACTTCACCTTGCAAATATCAAACGAATATCAAATTTCGGAATATCCAACAAATTTCACACTCATCACCAAGTGTACATGTTCAGTATTTACAAAATGTTATCCAAACCTTGTGCGACAAATGCCTGACCCTCAATTGTTGTCTTTATATAATTGGTGATCTCAATGTTGATTTCTCAAATATGTCTCACTATCTTACTGATGTCATGTCAATTTATGACTAACATAATTTGGTTAAACAACCAAATTGTTCCAAGAGTCCGTGTAGTCCCACTATAATTGATGTAATACTCACCACTACACCTCGTAAATTGTTTCCATGTGCTAATGTTAACACTGATATATGCCAGCAAAGTTGCTCAAGGCTGGTGCTGACCAAATTGGTCGAACACTGACTACCATAATCAATATGACTATTAGAACTTCTATATTCCCAAATGACTTTAAGCTGGTGTAACGTAGTTGATCTTTCTGCGTTATCTGCTCACATGGCATAGCAAAATGGGTTGTTGCTCGGTCCGGTGATGAGGTCCGCGTGGATCTGTTGACCGTCGGAAGTCAGGCTGTGTCCCTTGAAGTGTCATGGAATAAGGGAACACCAGAACCAGTTTGAGTTTTTCTTGCATCACATCATACATACATTGCTGACCACTCTTCTTGCCTTCTCGGCCTTTTCCCTTCTCTCTCTTGTTCACTTAATTCTTCTTATTTATATTTATTCCCCCAAGGCCTCCTTCAGCTATTAATATCGATTCTGGTCTATTTGAGGGTACATACTGCGTTGTGTGTTAGCCCAGCACTCAGTATCTAATCAGTCCTAGGGACCATTTACTGAATTAACCTTGCCCTGCTGCCTAGTGTTAATTCAATGAACTAATCAGTCCTAGGGACCATTTACTGAACTACCCTTGCTAGGTGCATGACCATGACACACTGGATGCAGAAGTCTCCCTGGCTTTTAAGAAGTCAGATCGCATAAAAAAATAGAATTTCTGACGTATAAGTGTCCTGGTCAGCATGTCCAAGCTGTTTGAGGGCATCATATGTGATCAACTGATGCACCTACAGAAAGAAGTGCCCCTGCTGCATTGTTGTACTCAAATGCACTGAAGACTGGCGCAAGCGCTGGATGATGGAAAAGTTATTGGCTACATACTTCTGGATCTTTTAAATGCATTCGATAGTCTGCCCATTACTTCTTGCTAAACTTAATAGTTATGGACTCAATGACAGTTCATGCAAGCTTATCAAATCATATCTCACAAACAGGAAACAATGAGTGAAGATTGGCACTGCAAAGAGTACATGGAGTAAGCTCAATCGAGGGGTTCCTTAGGGTTCCTTAGCTGGACCCCTCCTCTTCAACGTCTACCTCAATGATCTTCTCCACAAGATTAGTGACTTTTGCACAATATACAATTCGGACGACAATAGCCTTTCTTTTCATCAAAAGGACCCTCGTGTTGTCAAAGATGCCCTGGAGAAAGCGTTACACTGTGTAAATACAATGGTTCAAGGATAACCTTATGCTTGCAAACCTAGACAAGTTCCAAGCCATCGTTCTTTCCAGAAATCCAAATTTGAGTGTGCCGGCCTTAATGACTGGTGATGTCACTATCTGCCCTGCTAGAGAAGTGAAGATGCTTGGATTTACAGGTGATGACAAATTAACCTTCCAATCACATGTGAGCAACATCTGATAATAATAACAATGATATATATTTATCATTTTACTGGCAGAAGTGAAAAGTTTTAAAGAGTCAATGAAAGGGCACTTATATGTATAAGAGGGGTTACAATGATTTTTAACATATGTACTACAACTTCTGAACAATCATGATAGGATTTTGCTAAATGATCAACTAACTCCGTATGTTATGGAGCAAATTTTCAAAATCATCAATAATGATGCTCCTCCTTTACCAGCCAACCTTTTTAATGTCGTTAAAGTATCATATAATTTAAGAAATACTATGTTTTATCAAGACAGATTTTGTGCTTATAAATATGGTTTTAACAAAGGGTACCAGAATGAAGTGTCTAAGCGATTTGAGATACCAGCGTTGGTAGTATTTCAAATAATTTTCACTAACAGTGTAGAGCTCAGCAAAAAAAAAAGACTATGCGGTACTTTTTGGTAAACTAACTTGGACTGTAAACCGGTTTTAATTCATACCTGTCAAAAGTTATGATATGACAAGTAATTTCATAGATATTTAACTTTAAATCATATCCAGGGCGGACGATACTGATTTTATGTAATCATGGTAACTGATAACCCGTATCTTTTCTGGTTGCTGCTGCTGCTGCTGCAGTTGGAAATTTAGACTTTGCTGGGAGTTTGACCAAAAGGAAAGATAGTATATAATTCATAGAATTTTATTAAAAATACAACACATATAAACAATTACAAGGCATCCTACCCATTTATTCACCATCAATAACGTTGAACTAATTGTAAAAAATATATATATTATAATGGTACTATAATTATACAATATATACCAAATTAAAACATGTAAATACATCAACATTCCATAGTGGTAGTATAGAAGTTAACTGACCCCAACTTATGGGTCGAAATCAAATAATACAACAAATAAAGAATCACTGCATCATATCCACTTCTTTAACTGATCTTCAAGTTTACATTCATCATTATCCCTCAAACAAGTTCGGAACACAATGTGATTCGAAGACAGAATTAATTATCTAACTATTCCTCTAACTATCCATCCATCATTGTACACAATGCAATTTTCAAAAACAGAATAATACATCACAACTGAAGTACTGTAAATGTTACAGTTACATTTTAAATAAACAGTAACATTATATATACAGCTTTATAAACTATAAAAAAAGTGCAATTCATGTGGTGATACGCATATAAACTCATAACTAAACATACCCTACTTAATTCAATTTACATTACCATGCAATGTAATACATATATGATACAGGTTAATAAGCTAATCAATGAGTCATGTTCACACAATCCATAAAAGCAAAAAAAGTATAAAAAAAAAGCTAACAAAAATGTTGACCACTGCCACATAAAGAGTAATAAAGGGTCAAAAGTATTTAAATGTGAAACAATGTAAAAACTGTACAAATTGTGAGCAACAAGCAACATTTTCCATCAAAAATACAAAATACATGTATATTCACACAGATTTCTGTGACCCAAGGAAAGCCAACAGCACTTATTAATATCTGTATGTCTAACTCCAGACTTCAAATTCTTGAGTCTCCATGGGTGCCTGACCATCTTGATTAGCATCCCTTGCAATCCCGTCAGTCTCAGGACTTGACAAGACTTCAAATTCTTGAGTCTCCAAGGGTGCCTGACCATCTTGATAAGCATCCCTTGCAATCCCGTCAGTCTCAGGACTTGACAAGACTTCAAATTCTTGAGTCTCCAAGGGTGCCTGACCATCTTGATTAGCATCCCTTGCAATCCCGTCAGTCTCAGGACTTGACAAGACTTCAAATTCTTGAGTCTCCATGGGTGCCTGACCATCTTGAACAGCTTCACTTGCAATCTCTTCCTGCTCAGGGTTGGTATCCATAGGCCCCAGTGAGACGCATGCATCCATTTTAGTGTCATCATTTTCTTTGACTAGTGGATTGATGACTGCAAGGGAGAATGTTATGCTCGGTTACTAATTGACAACAAACCAGAATTATACATCACCCACAGTATGACAACATTTGTCAACCCTCGTTAGTCGAAGTTAATCTTTATTTAAAAATACTGTGCAAAGCACATGAAACCCTCGGCCCGCCTTACACAATTTACACGCAATATACCTGTTTGGGAATTTTGTGATGACATCACATAAATCACTCACATAAGAGCTTAAAGCACATGAAACCCTCGGCCCGCCTAACACAATTTACTCGCAATATACCTGTTTGGGAATTGTGTGATGACATCACATAAATCACTCACATAAGAGCTTACAAGAACAGCAAAGCATAAATTGAATTATCTGCAGATCCTGGCATCACCATACATCTGAAGTCATTGTTTCTAAAGGTATGGGACGACATTGACCAATTTGACTTCGAAAACCAGGTCAGAGGTCAAGGTCACCCACTTTTGAATTCATTAAATGTCTATCCTTTTAAAGCAAAACAAATATCTGAAGCTAAGGCATTATCCCTGTACATTACTGTTATTACTGTTGGTTACATGATCTTAACATCAATAACTGATGATAATAATATAATAATAATCATATCTACAAAATCACCCACATTCAAACTCATCAAAAGTCTGCCCTTGATAATCCCTGTTCATCTGAAGTTATCATTTGTACACTTCCACGCTGTTCCCCTGCCTGTTGCTTGCATGATCCTTGCATCAGTGTAACAGAATTTCTACAAGGTGCGGAATATTTTTTACCTATGACCTAAAAAAAGGTCAAGATTACCAATCCTTGAATTCATCCTTGCACAGTGATGACAGCACTCACATTTTAACTAATACCAAGGCTACTGACTGCCTTAATTGGCTTCTCATCTCAAGAGGAAGCTATGTCATTTGCAACAGCCAATCAGAATGTAGCTGAATACATTAGGAAATACCCTGAGCCTGATGGCAATTCTTTTACTAGTTTACCAGTTAGACTTAAATACAAACAAATTTGCCTAATAGCCTATAGGCTGGCTTATGACATTGAATGTCTAACACTTTAAACATGAAATTGCATATCAATTAGTTTTGTTTACATTAAGTACACTCAATTCTTAAAAAAAGGTGACATTCGACTGGCAGTTTTCCGTGAAGTACATTTAGGCCACGCCCACTTGCGCAGTGGCAGTTCCGTGCTCTACGTAGACTTCCCAGTCAAATAAAAATTCTGGGAATTTGCCCCTTGATACACTGGCAAAAAAACTAACAAGACAAAATGAGATTGCCGTTGGTTCAATTTACACCGTAAGCTACAAATACTTTTTTGTATAGAAGCAACTTGGAATTTAGAAAATCGAACGAAAATTCAAGGAGCAGTTTAATAAAATGTATCACGAAGCGAGGATGCTAATGACGTTCATTTGTGCCTCGTTTTCATGTCATTTGCCATAATAATGCAATGTAAACAAACCAGCAATTTTTGATGGCATGAAAAATTAAATGCCAGGTCAAGTTTATTTATTTGATTGAGAAACTTTGAACCCAGCAAAACTCTGAATGGAGAAGATAAGATTGAAAGGTGTAAGGCCAATTGTTACTTTTCATGATTGAGTAAAATGACTCGGAAGATGCGAATCAGCGACGCTCTCCATTACAGTTTTGCCCACAAATGATCACGTGACTCGGTTTTACAGACGTTTACGCACTTATTTCTTCGTGAAGATTTGTAACCTCCAGTCGAATACAATTCGTGCTTTACGAAACGTGTAAGTGCTCCACGAAAAAGCCCAGTCGAATACTCCCAAAGATTGCTCAGTTAGGCCACTCAATTGGCTTGATATTGGCCAATCAAGAAGCACCATCATGTGTGTAGGTGGTGAAATATGCAAATTAGCTGCCATAAGAGATGAGAATTGGAACATTCCCAGCATACAGGCAAGGAATTCCCCAAAAATAAGTGGTAAATACCCATAAATAAATTAAGTTATCACATAGAATAAGAAGGAAAATTATTTTTGTGTATAATATTGCCGTTTTTTATGTGTAATATGATGTTATTGACTGAAACTGGCCCCATCCTTGAAGGCAGTTGCACAGGGTGAGTAAAAGCTGTTCTTGATAAATTCAGTAGCCTTGGTCTTATGGCAAATGCCTGGGATTCAAGCATCAACATTTCTACTAGGTACAGAAAGGTTTTTTACCCTTGTGACCTAAAAAATAGGTTGAAGTCACCCAACTTTGAACCCATCCAAGGTCTACCCCCAAAGCATAATCCTTGTAGTTTACATGATACAAAATCAACATATTTGAAGTTATCATTTTGACAACATTTTTTATGCAATAATAGTTCAAGGTCACCAGCCTTCAAAGGTATGCCCTTAAGGTATAATCCCTGTTAGTTGCACGATCCCAGCATCATGTTTGCAAGGTTTAGAACGGTTTTAGAGTGCCTTGCATATTAGTGGTAACACAGTTGAGCACTGAAAGTAAGTTCTACCTAAGTCCAAATGGGATCTTTGCTTCGTTTTGTTTTAAAACAGTCCAATATTATCCCAAAACGGTAATTATTGTGTTTGATAAACAATCAGGTTTGCCTGGAGGTATTCAATAGTCTTTCGCAGCTTAAAGCCCCCATCTCACATAGCCGGTTTTGCCGTAGTGAACCCGTAGTATAACGTAACGGCTATGCAACGCGCTACCCGTCTCAAACCCGACGGCTACCCAGCAATACCTGGCGATACCCATCGAGTGACTCCTGCGACTCGTGGCCAAGCCGGGAGTTTCGCAGCCGGTAGCCAGGTATGCCATGCTTGCATGGCATACTCGTGGCAAACTCCCGGGTGTCCAAAAACGTCATAAGTCGGCGGATTACCTGTCGAAGTCGGCGGATTACCCGTCGAAGTCGGCAAGTTATCCGTCACTAATTTTACCTGTAGTAAAGCCGGCGGTTTACTAGGAGTAAGCCGACGGGTAGTAGGAGTGATTCGATGGCTTTCACGGGTGACTCGCTGACTGCTACCAGCGTCAGCATCAGCGTAGGCAGGGAGAGGGGTTGTATATACTTCAAAAGGCTGCTGATCCCCTAATATTAATCCGATTTTTGTCAAATAAAACTGAATTGAAGTATAGTTCATACTGATTCCATAAGTGTTTTTGGATCGAAAATAGACCAAATATTAAGCGAGATATTTGTCTGAGAAGGCAGCTAGGTTGGCGGAGACAAACAGTGGTGCTCCCGCAAACGTCCGCGCCCGGACTGTAACAATTCAGAAAGGGCTGAGCGCTTCTTTAAAAGGCTGCTGCTCCCCTAATATTAGTCCGATTTTCGTCAAATAAGACTGGATTGTACGTGTTTTCGTATTGAAAATAGACCAAATATAAAGCGAGATATTCTATATTATATAATAAGCATATAAATCTATATGTCTCTCTGAACTATTTATCTATCTATCTACATATCTACATTTCTACATATCTATCTATCTATCTATCTATCTACATATCTATCTATCTAACTATCTACATTAAAGAACAGCGATTAATGTTGGGTGCGTTTTTGACAAGAATATTCTTGTTTTTGCCCAGTATACCTTATCAATTTTCCTCATCTTATCTATTATATAAATTCTACACATTTTCTTAAACAATTCAATCTTTATTTGACAAAAATCGGACTAATATTAGGGGAGCAGCAACCTTTTTAAGTATATACCACCCCCCCCTCCCTGCCTTGGCCTATACCATTGGGACTATTATTGCCTAGGCCTTAATTTAAGAAACTGCTCTAATTTTGCCTTGGCCTTCTCACCTGACTTTCTTTAACTAAAGATGTTAATCTTTAATTCACCTGAAGATGTTTGACAGTGCAAAACTTCAACTTGCAATTACTTGGCTTCTATACATGATAGAACAATGCGGTTTTTTTCTAATTAGTTCATTTGCAACATTCTTATCATTTGCGGGAGCACTCCTGTTTGCCGCCGCCAGCCTACCTGCCTTCTCAGACAAGTATCTCGCTTAAGGGTTTAAAGTATATACAACCCCCCTCCACTGCTGCATGTACAAGATATCATTCGACAAGTGACTCGCCGGGTTCTACGGGTGAATCGCCGACTTTCCCGGCGCTGACGTAGCTACCTTGCTTAATTTCTTCTAAAAATAAGAACCCGGCGAGTCTATCGTACAACCCTGCGAGTCACTCCTACAACTCGGCAAGTTACTCCTGGAAGCCGTCGTGTCTCTCCTGGAATTCGTGCACTAATTGGCCGTAATCCGGTGAGTCACTCATAGAACCCGTCGAGTCACCCGTGAACCCGTCGAGTCACCCGTAGAACCCGTCGAGTCACCCGTAGACCCTTTTTGCCGCATGAACCTGTGGCCAAACCGGCGAAAAAAGCTGTTGCATAACCGTTACGTAATACTATGGGTTCACTACGGCAAACCGGCTATGTGAGACCTAGGCTTAAATCTATAAACAATAACAATCAATACATGTATGACATGGCAGAAGCACCGAGAAAGACTGGAAAATTGTGCATTGTTTGCCAAAGCAACTTTTATCCCACCTTCGTACTCACTGTTTGCCATGCTACAATATATATGTAGTTAAATTATTTTGATCCTATGGATCCCAAATAAGTTAGATAGGCATGTGATTGTTTTCTTATGTAGTGTTATGTAACCATTGTTTAAATTCATGCATTGTACTTCATTCGATTGCTCTTAGTTGTATTGGTATTAAGATCATGCAACTAACAGAGGTTTGTTATATAACAGCATCAGCAATTGACAAGAAACTCGAAATTTACAGTTTAACAATTTAGTAACCATAATATACGTAATAATTTACAAATCAATATAAAATCATATAAATCCATATTATTTGCGTCGATATGAGTTATCCATCGAAGAAGGTTGTCTGCTGTGGGGCACAAGAACAATCATCCCTGCCAAATGGTACAATGCCATCCTCAAAGAACTCCATTCTAATCATCCTGGAATGGTACGCATGAAAGCTTTAGCTCGAATGCATGTCTGGTGGCACTCCATGTCACATTTGCCAAGAAATGCAGCCATAGCCTCTGCAAGCAGAAGCTAATCCATGGAGATGGCCATTGCATCCGTGGAATTGGATCCACATCGATTTTGCAGGCCCATTCATTGGAGTAAATTTTCTCCTTGTTGTTGACCTACACTGTAAGTGGCCCATTGTGTGCGGCATGAAATCCACGAGTGCAGACAAGACAATTGAGACGCTCAGACAGGTGCTGATTATGGATTACCAATTGAATTGGTTTCTGGTAATGGCCCTCAGTTTATATCTGATGCTTTCAAACAGATGGCACTTTCTAGACATTTAAATGGGCCATGAAAGCAAAGCCATCGTCCAAAGCATAATGGAATTGCAAAATCACCGAGTTCCTGCTTTCTTACAGGACCACTCCGCACTCCACTACCAAGCACACACCTGCAGAATTAAGGTTCAGAAGCAATTTGCACACCCGCCTTGACGCAGTGTGCCCAAACTTGGACTACGGATCCAACAGTTTACTTCTCCAATTAAGTAGCCCAACCTGATCACTTGAAATAGGAGAACCACTGTTAGTGTGAGATAACCGGCACAAAGAATCATGGGATCAGAGGTGTGCTGCTAAAAAAGTTATATTCTCTGTTGGCCAGGGAGATGATATGGAAACAACACATTGACCAACTGCGACCTCTTGTGGACCCCAGTGCAGTGCCTGATCCTCCGGACATGGATACTGTCACAATGCCGATCCCACAAGTGTACATCCGTTCCCTATTACGGTGCCTACATCGTTCGTGTTTCCCCAAGTTCAGTGTCTGGTCAATCCCAGGACACACAGCCTATGGTAACTATCTACATGAAGAAGCCATCATCTACTCCGAGGGAGGTACAAGTTTGAGTTTCAGGTCCTATATCCCCGCAAAGCACCAAGAGAGAACGGCATGCTCCAGCTCATCTCAAAGAATATGTGCAGTGAATTTTGACACACAATGGAATACAATAGGCCCTTGTGTATGCACAATGCACAAAATAGATTTGTTAATGTTGTTTGACCTGAATTGAAATGGCACTAAAGATCTTTCTTATGGCTAGATAGAAAATAATTCTGTAAAATTCTAGACATTTCTAGAAATATCAAAATTAGACATGGCATGTCTCTTCATGGGTGCCAAATATAACTAGGGGCACTGAAAACAGTCGGTGACATACGTGAGCTGCAGATCCTGAAGAATCTAAGTAAAGGGGCAATCACACTGTCATGGATATGACCTATGTATGACGAGGGATGTAAAAAATGGGCTACACATGCTCACTCAAATTCTTTCCATGAGCGTACGTGAGGAAGTCGTAGATCACTCGCCGGAAATCCGTCAAACGCTTACCGAACCTCCATCAAACGCTCGGCATCTGTGAGGCATCCATGAGGTTCTCGTAGATCGTTTTGAAGGACTGCTTGAATATTTATTTATTTGTGTTAAATTGATTTTATATTGATTTGTAAATTATTATATAATGGTTATTAAACTGTTAAACTGTAATTTTGAGTTTCTTGTCAATTGCTGCTGCTTTTATATAACAAACCCCTGTTAGTTGCATGATCCTAATACCAATACAACTAAAATTATCACTTCTACAAGTGTGATGGACAGCTAGACGGACAGCGAGACAGACAGCTAAACGGACAGCTAGATGGATGGACAGATGCATGCAGGTGAATGCAATACCCCAGGCCATACTATGGCCGAGGGTAAAATACTATTCTAATATCAGGGATATATTTGTATAACCAAGCAGTACTTCAATAATCATGCTGATCAAGGTGGCAAGCTACTTTGTAACAAATAAAACTATTCATATAAGTTACCAAGTTACCTACAAAGGCAATGTAGTGTACTTTTACAACCACCCTGTACCAATCTGTTTTAATTTTGAGGTCAATTACACTGGTACAATAAATCGAATCCACACTCAGACTCAGTGATCAAATCTGTGAGGTGTTTTAGATTGCAAGATAGTTTTAATGGCAAAGTGCAACTGAAGAACATACCTTCTCCTTGTACTGAGATCAACAACAACTCGACCTGGTAGTCAGTCACATTATGGCTTGTTGCAATGTCCAGCACAAATCCTTCCTTGAAGGTCTAAAAAAAAATAAAAGAACAGTCACTTATCCACAAATCAGCCATATATATTGTCCTAGGTGTTTAAAGAAAGTGCTGACAGACTATAAAATGCCAAGGTCTTCACCCATACCCCCTCATTTATTATTTAAAAGAAATTGACGCCCCTGAATAAGTGAGACCTAGTTATTGAGAAAAAGTTTTCCACCTTATTTTCAAAGTTCATGTTTTATAATGCTGAAAACCAGAGCTTTGACCTCAGACTATGTCACTTCTCTGTACATAATCATTATAATGTATGACATTTTTCAGTTCAATAACCTCAAGTGACATGCTTATCATTGGCATAATATATAACTGATGAAACTTTTATGAAACCATAAGAGACATCACATCGCAGTGAACTGCGCTAATTTTGCATGAACCGCATGCTAATTTCACATGAACTGTTGAAAATTGACCGCAAATTTCGAGCTCCTTACATGCAACTTGATGTCCCTTTTGTGCTTTCATTACATATGAAACAGTATGTGCTTACCATCTGTAGAAGTTTTTTGAAGTCGGCAATTTTTCTGAGTGAACATTGCATGCAGGTTTCAGTGGTGATGACAATAATGTACACGCTTGGTCCCACATTTCCTGTTGCAGTGAGTGTCGAATCTATGACATCCTGCAGGGCTGCACGTGGTGTATTGGAGGATATGAGATCCACACCAATTAAGTAATGGTTCCTTTCATGCCTCTTCTTTATCACCTTTCTTAGTAGTTCTACCAGAGTCTTGTTGCCAAATTCACCTCCTAGTCTATACTTAATTCTTGGTGATGTGAAGAAGTTTATCCAAGATGCCAAATACTTGACTTCATTTTCTGCAGGAGGACGTTGTTGTCGTTTAAGTTCCGTGTTAACATGCCACAGAACAATTTCCGGGCGCATCTTCATTTGTTTCTTGTAGAGTAAGAACCTGTTGTATTTGCAGACCCACAAACCATTCCTGTCTGACCGCTCATTAAAAGCAAGATCCTCGTACACTTCCCACAGTGGGTACTTCACATTCTCCTCTGTTGCTTTGACATTTACAAGCACAAAACTGGAAATATGGGCTTTTTTGAAAGGATTCCTAACTCTTTGTGATCCTATCCTTGCCTTTCGTACACCAAGAATTGCATAATTACTGTGAGGACCTGTGTACATCTCAAGGTTTGAGAGAGACACACCAACGGCTCGAAATGGCTCGAAATCAGCAGTAGGCTTTGGCGTGTTTACATCATACTGCTTTTCCATGTGTGTTAACACTTTGTACAACGAGACACACTGAAATTGGGCATTGCTTTCTGAAAATGGACGGGAAATTTTACCGTCATCAAATTTTGCTTCCTTCAAAAACAAAACGTTGTCATCCAACATGAAAATGCTCAATAAATTCAACTGCTGAGCAAATATTTGTATAAAACGGCGACTGTAGCCAATTTTTCCATCTACAGGTAATACATCTTTGCCTGCTTCATCTTTCATGGACTTGGGCAGTTGTATGATTGCTGTGACTCTTGGACCCCAACAGGCAGCATATTGGTGAAACTCCTCTTGTTGGACGACTAATATTTGTACATAACTCTTGAAGTCTTCAGTGTCATCTTCTTGTGATCTCGGGCCACGCATTGTGTGCTTGAAGTTTAAACAGGCAGTTTTTGCCCGTCCTGCTGTTGGTATGAATATCCATGTCTTCAAGTCCGTATACTCCAGTGCTAATTCCGGACTTATTTCAGGAAGTGGTGGTATGCATTTGACATTTGCTGATTTCAATTTCTCAAGTAACTGAGGACATTTTGTAACATTTGACATGTAAAGTTTGCATTCATATCCAAAATCATTCAAAACCACCTTCAGATCTATTGGATCAGGAAGTTTCTGTACAGTAGGCCTACAGTCGGAGCAAGTATGAGAAAGTGTTTCACACTTGTAAGGTGCCACAGAAGTACTAGCTTGGTAGGAACTACCAACAGATTGCAAGTCTCCTAAGCCTTGAAACTTGTGTCGATAATTTCGATTTTCACCAGGCAACCAGGGGCCATGTAATCGTGTGTATTTGTTTATGGTAGTGACCTTGTTATTCAGCTTCTGCTTAGCCATCTCAAGATGATAGGGATATTGCCATTTTGTCTCCTCATCTGAAATATGATATAGTTTGTTAATTTGATGCTTATATTTCTGTCTGAAATTATTAATGCAATTTGTTTAGGGTAACTAACTTTGCAAGCTCTGTTATGGTCAACTGAATTGAAATATTACTCTTCGTCATATAAATAGGAAAACAAAAACTGACCCGAACTTGTTTGCTGTTCCATTTGAGAAATGGTTGACACAGGCTCATCTTCATCTTCACTGAAGTCACTACATCCTTCTTCTACGTTGATGTCATCATAGCTGACCTCTTTGCAAATTAATTTGCGCAACTCAGCAATTACACAACAGTATGTTCCTGTTTTGCCACATTGAGGTTCAGCATCAAGTAGGATCATGTTGGTCTTCTTCTGACGATTGTCTGAAATAGCTGCATTTTCAATGGAATAAGCACCACTCCTAGCAGCTCTCTTTTTTTTTTTATTGGTCTTTCTACCAGTATTTGGGGTCTTTTTGTCAAAACTTGTAGTGCCAGCCTCAATTGGAATTACGATATCCTTATCAGGTGTGCTGGGACCATGTATCAATGTACGCCGATCAACTGAAGTGTGCTTGTCAATTGTGCCTGATGATAAAAAACTGCTGTAGATAGTTGCTCTGCCATCTTGATTAACCCCTTTTGAGGTCTCACTTTTCAGGTGCTTCACCCTTTCTCTGGGTAAAAGGACATACGGAATGCCGTGCATCTCATCTTGCTTCATGTAACGACACAACCTGCCCAATTCCTGCACTGACGAAGACAGCTCATAGCCTGATTTTTTTGGATTTTCTGGGCTGCGTACTCTTAGATCCATGCAATTAAAGTTTGATGGAAAGGTATCTCCCATCCTTCCCTTTTCAACCAGTATCACAATACATGGAAGACCATTCAAGTCTTCAAACTTCAGAACAGGATTGTGGGGATGATTGCAGTTTACACATTTGACACTCCTATCATTACTGATGTACTCTGGACATGAACATTTTTCTGTAGCACAGCGTTGTTGTTGCAAAAGCAAATGCAAAAGGTACTGCCGATCATCTGCTTTGCCTTTGTACAGGTCCTTTAACGGGGAATCTGCATCATCTTTTAATATGTCGAAGAGATAAGGAGAATCATTGCTAGCTATATCCCTGGCCATACACAATGAATTAAACAATTTTGAAGCTTCTTCTTTACTATTGGTGCGAATGACCTTCATGTAACCTTGCACTCGTCGTTCCTTGTCTTCTGTCATTCTCATGACATCTGAAATTATTTTCCCCGTTTCATAATTACTGATGATGTTCTGTTTCAGTGCCTCTACCTGTTTCAAGAAGGTCTGTAATCCACAGTTTTCATAGTTTTCAAGTTCTTTGAAACAATCAGAGACAATATCACTGGAGCCACAAAGACATGCTTGCAAAGTGCTCTGCCAAAATGACAAATGGTCATTTACTTTAAATTCCCTCAAAGACATGTAATCCCGAACATCTCGAACTGCTCTCTCAACAACGAATCTTTCCTGAAAGTGCTGTCCGTTGAGTTTTTTGAGAAATGTATCAATTTTCTCATCAATTTTTTTGGCTTTGCTCTCTATTTCTTCTATGACATCCCTTGTGCGAGTGCATTGTGCACTTTGAAGTGTTAGCAGCTCCTCAAATTCACTTAGCACTAGGACGAAAATGCAGTACTCAGCAATAAAAACATCAAGTCGACGGTGGCCCTTTTCAATCATAACTTCGCAAAGGAGCTCGAATGAGTCATCACACCTTATCTTCCGATCTTGTTTATCCTCATTCCAGATGGTATTGTAGTAATAGTTAAGGGAAAGGTAACGGTCGAAATCATTTCTTGAATCATTAATATCCTCCAGTTTGTGCATGAAGAATAAATCAGTAACCGGTAGGTCAACAAGAATTTTGCCTTCAGGATTTTTGCTTCCCAATACGAGTGCTTGTGGTTTGGAGTGCACCTTGACTGTTTTTGAAGTCTTGTCATAGTACAGACTGTATTTTTTTCTGCAGTCTGGGATGATTGGATACAGGGCAAACACATCCTCCCCAAAACTCATCACCATTTCAAAGTTACAACTGACAACCTCAGAGTTGGTTTCCATTGCATCGGATGACATAAAACCAATTTCATATCCCTCTCTGTCCTCGAACCTTTTAACTGCGAGTTTTCTGTGGTTACTATCAAATAGCTGCACCCATTCATTCTTTCCCTTGACAATAATACATAGGTCCCTATCTAATTCATCCGTTCCTACGAAAGGCACAAAATCAGAGTTGGAGTTTGATTCATGATGAGGCCCCAAGTAGACTGGCTTGCTACATTCGTTTGCAGATGATGTCACTAGAGACCGAATTGTTAATTTCAACCCTTCCTCAAGCCGTGTGTTGTACATCTCTGTCCACTTCACATGGTGAAGGGGCCTTTTAGGCCCAAATAAATCTGTAACATCTTCATCCATATCATTTGTGAGCCTCTCCACCTTATCGTCACCTGTATTATCGGGTTTTACGATATCAAGTTTACCTGTAAGTAAGGATTCTGCACAAAACACATCCAAAGGCAAGCGGGTGTCCTTCGTCAGTATGTTATAAGCTGTTGCTGTGACGAGCAGTACAATCACATTCTTGTATTCATGCCAAGTGTTGATCAGTAGATCATGAGCTCCACGTTTTCCATCCTCATCTGCACCCGTTATGCCCCAGTGTGCTTCATCTGCCACAATGAGGAACAGCTTCTCCGGTTTTTTGTCTGCCTGGAGTTTCTGAAGTCCATCTTTCAGTTCATCTTGAAGTTCTTTATATCTTATCAGTTCTTGTTTTGACAGTTGATACAACTGGACTCGCTTGTCTAAGTAACAATGAACGTCATTCGAATCATTTTCATATTGCGGAGGAATGCATCCTGACAATGGATTCGCCAATCTAATCTTTGTCTGTTCCTTCAATGTTTTAGACCGAGATGTGTAAATTTGAAAATCAAAATCTGTGAAGTCTTCTAATTCCATTCCATTTTGATGATACCGAAGCACAAGTCTGATGCGTTCTATGATTTTTCCTCCAAGGATTTTCTGGGGCTTGAAGTAGAATGGCGAGCTTCTCTTTTTTTTCTTATGGATACTGTCTTTAAGTTGCTCGACTTCAATATCTTTCAGATATCTATACAGTTTTTGTTGTGTGCAAGAACTGAAAAAAAAAAAATATTCCAAACTAAAATGTGATTCATTTTACTATATAGAAATAATTACCCGGAATGTGAATTACCAGTTAGTGAAGTTTCTTTTCGTTGTATGGCTGAATTCTATTCAAAATTAAATATGGCAAACAATACAACATGAATCCAGCAAATGCAACTGTAGTTTAATAATATCAATTTGAACTGTTATCCTGTACGTGTTACTAAATTACCTGCTCAAGCAATTTGTATCGGTAGTATAGTTGTCAGCCATCTTCGAAGTAATGTTAACTCTTTAGCACAACAAGGTCATTGACTCCCCATCCCAATGTCTCTTTTTTGGGTCTTGACATCTTGCCCTTAACTGGTCATGAAAAAAAAAATGAAAAAAGAGTAGGTTAAAACTCAACTTGAGTTACTCGAAATCATGGAGCTGCGCAACCTGCAGCCCAAGAAGTTTGTCACAATATTCATTATTATCTTGTCAAAAACATGGGCTGTGCTGCAGCAAAACCCTAAGTGAATCCATCATAACACAAATAAATCATTAAAATTGTTCAGTTTCTGTTAGACAGATGGGTGGGCGAGCTTCTTGGTTGGCGTTGCAGCGCCAACCATATTCATGTCACCCACGACCTACTTTTGCGTGGCCGCCATTTTGGATTTTGAGAAAGCAGTACATAAATGAGGATCCACAGCAAGCAAGCACTTGAATAGTAGCTGATAAAGTGTTTTGCAGAAGTCAGGTGAAGTTGGCTCCCCGAATCTGGCTCCCTCACAGCAGTAGTAGGTTTATGGGTTCGCAAAGTGTATTGAAAAACATTAACAGAACAGGACAAGATACGGTAAAATGAAAAATTCAAATCATTTCATCAAAGACATCCAAGATCACAGAAAGTCAAAAATTTGACAGTTTGACATAACCCCTGACTTCACCTCTGACTTTCGGGTATCTCCCTGTCACTCAAATACAGGGTTAAAAGGGAAAAAAGAATTTTCACACGGAAGCAAGCTTTTACCCCAATCTAAAAATAGGTATGAGATCATTGAGGTATTGCATCACCATGATGCAATCTAAGCTGATTGAAGGTTGAAGAGTGTTTTCTCACAATTAAGACCATTCAATATCATTAATTTACAAGATTTCAAAACTGTGACTAAAATTTAAAATATCCCAAAATTACTATGATATTAATATCAATACTCTAGATAGAGTGACTAGACTATCTAGAGTCCACTGGGAATTAATTGAGAGGTTTCATTGTGCATCATATCCAAGTGTGCTATCTTTTATTAGTTAGGATAATAATGTGCATACATATCATTTCACAGGTTTAATGTGTTCATTTAGTAATATTTTCATTGAATGGTCTGTACATGGAGACAAGCAGAACTTTAAAGAATAATATTTGACCTAACCATAATTGATAGCAGGTGGACTGCCACCACTGACCTGCATATACAGCTCAGCTATGCAGGTCAGTGAATGTCACCCCTTGTGCAGGGTGTAAACTTGAACCAGATTCCAAGCTATAATCTAGTAAGCCTAGAATTGAGGAGTATACAGCTGAACCTTATATTTAAGAATATCCCAAATTAAGATCACCACAATACTAGGACCACTTCTTAATACTATATCCATACTATGAAAATACCCCAGAATTGAGACCCCATGATATTTGTCCACTTCCATCCATTTCAGTGATTTCCAAGGGTGAGCATAATAGGGATTCCACTGTAGCTAAATATTGCCCCCATTCTCTGAACTACAGCACTGACTTGCTTTCATTCATTCAGAGTGTTTGGACACACATGTACATCCAAGCAAATTGTCCATCACTGCAGACATTTGTATCAAACATATATATATATATATATATATATATATATATATATATATATATATATATATATATATAGGATTTACTAGAATGGAATTTCAGAACTCTAGCTTAACTATTCATGTACTAAAAGGTAAGTTAGTTTAATTTCCTTTCTCTGTTAAATTCAAAATTGTTTTGACATATATATATATCTGCACATGCATATATGTGTAGTGTGAATCAGTATGAACAGCTTGAATAAGTCAAGCTTTAAGTATTTAAGTACTGAGAAACACAAAATTTAAGAAATAAAAACAAATTGTTTGATGTGACCATGATGTGTCATGGTGTGACATGAAGCAACAGTCTCAGCTAAAACCTCTCTATGATTGACATGGAAGTATTTGACCCTATTTCAAAGTTGACCCCTGCTGTCACACAGATGCAAAATGATACAGGAGGGTGACAGGGGTACAGATTTTACCCCATTCTATAAATAGACATGAGATCATCAAAACATTGCACCACTGTGTGGCAAGTCAGCTCCAGGAAGTCACATGATCCAAGGATCCAATGATAACTCAACATTTCAGAAGGAGGAGCCATGGTCTTCAGAATATAAACCCAACTGAGATCAGTGGACTTCACAACTCTGGATTACTAGAAGATTTTGCATCATGGCAGAGAACACCATGGTAAGGGAAACAGACTATTTTCAGGAAATATTGAATTCATTTGATGATCCTGACCAACTGCATTATTTTGCTAACAACAATGGATTGACACAAGACCCACAAGTTAGATATAGATACCAACAGCTAACATCAGCATACAATACATTCCATAACATGCTTCAGAATTTCACCAATGCAGAAGAATTATGGAATTTCACTCATAGAAATAATTTAGCTCAAGATCATCAGGTTCAAAACCGACTTGCAGAATTACATTCAAATCTGCATTGCAGTAAATGCTATAGATCATTCTGTGATTTGAGTTCACGACAACTCCATCAAAGCAATTGTCTTGGAAATGTTTTCACACCAATTCAAGCTCCAGTGCAGCCAATTACTAACACAAATGATTCAATTACAATGAGAACTGAGACAGTTAAAAAAAAGACTTATGATTGCAGTGTTTGTGATAAAACATTCACAACCAACCACAAGAGAAATATTCATCAGAAGAAATGCACTGGTATTAAAGAATGCTTCCATTGTAAGCAACAATTTACTTCACAATTTCAATTTGCTAGGCACAAATGTCATGAAATGATGAAATGCCAGTACTGCAGCAAACATTTCCAAAGTTTCAGATCAAAGCAAAATCATGAAAGGAAATGTCAGCTTCCAAAAGCAGCACCCTTCAGTAAACAATGTCTAAAATGCAGCAAACAATTTGATAGGAAGAGCACATGGAATTGCCATAAGTGCTTCTTTTGTCAGTTGTGTAGAAAGAACTTCCACTCTCAAGTTAAGCTTGACCTACATAAGTGTACCCAACAGACAGAACAACAGACAGAACAACATACATGTACAATATGTATGAAATCCTTTCAGAAAGAGTCATCACTAAATGAACACTCCAAAGTATGTCAAGGTGTATTCAAATGCAACCTCTGTCAGAAAGTTTTTTCAAATTCAATATCTTTTGAAGGTCATAATTGTAAATATAAATGTATCAAATGTCACACAATTTTCGAATCTACAAGTCAGAAAGCAAAACATTCATGTATAAAATGTAAAAAATGTGACAGATCATTTCAAAGTGAGAAGGCTCATGGAAAGCATGTATGCCAAAGTTCAAGGAAACGAAATTTACCACATGAACATGAGAATTTTCATGAGAACAGCTCTCACTTCAGTACACAAAATAGTTCCAAAGACTGTCAACAGAGTTCACCACCATCAAGTCCTCAACCCAGTTGTAGTTATTTTATAGAAGAAAACCAATGCATTCACTCCAAATTTCAATGTAAGCACTGCAAAAGGAAATATAAATCACAGAAAACATTAGATAAACACATTTGTCATCAGAAAATTAAGAAATCAACAGTTAAGTGTAGCAGATGTCTTCAAGAATTTCAAGATAGACATATACTAAATCTTCATATCAGAAATTATCATCTTAAAAGAGGACAGAGAGGAGGAGGGGATGCAGTATCAGTAGAAATAGAAGACGAAGAATTAAGGGAATTTTACAATAAATACCATTCATTTATTCATGATCATCATGAATTAGGTCAACCTCAATCATTTTATAACTTTCCCATTCATTCAGACTTTACAACAGACGACTTAATAGAACATGCAAATGAAATATATGATAATCAAGCTCAAACTTTCAAAATTAACATGTCATTTGGTAGTATTTTGCAACATATAGAAAGCAATGAATTTAGATATTTTAAGGCCTACAGCTCCAGTCCATTATTCGAAATTCCGATAAATATATCTAATAGAGCAGACTTAGACAAGATTAGAGAGCAACTTAATAGTTTAGATATCATTGCACATTTGAAGAAACACAGAGCAAACACGAAATGGAAATTAGTAATGATGACTAATATCAGATATTATGTGACTACAACTGGGTTTCCTCTAGGTCATGGTGATATACCTAGATACATATCTCGTCTATCTTCAATTATTACTCTTACACATGACTGCAACAAGAATAAATACAAAGATAATCTATGTTTATTTCGATGTCTAGCATATCACAAACACAGAGAACTGAACAAGAAACATAGGGAATTTGAACAGAAAGTAATGAGTTTCTATCAAGAATTTGATGCATACACTGAATCTGAGTTGAAAGGTGGAGTTAACTTGCAATTAATTCCAGAATTTGAGCAGTGCTTCCAGATAAATGTTAATATATTTTCATTACACGAAGATGGTACAGCACTTCCAATATTCAAATCAACTTTAAGGTATGTCAATACAATGAATCTGAATCTGTATGAACAGCATCTATCATATATATCTAACATAAATTGTTATTGCAAGAAATATCAATGTCCTGACTGTGGTAAATTTTTCAATACTCTCTATAGATGTAAAAGACATACCCAAACTTGCTCCAGATCAACTAAGTACCAATTTCCTGGAGGATTCTACGAAATGAAAAACTCAATTTTCGATACACTAGCTGAACTCGGAATTTTCGTTCCTAATAATATCAGATTCTATGAGTATTTTATAGTATACGATTTCGAAGCGTACTTGAAAAAATTAGATCATGACACCAATAAAAATACAGTTACTACAGCAGAACATATTCCTATTTCAGTGAGTATATGCTCTAATGTTCCAGGATTCATAGATCCTTATTGTATAGTGGAACAAAATCAAGAGAAATTAGTAATTTCCATGTTAGAATACATGTTAAAAATTCAATCAATCGCTTGTGGTTTTATTCAAGAGAAATTATCATTTGTGAGTGAAGAACTAGAATCTCAATTACATTCATGGAATTCGGATTTAGACGAAAAAGAAAGTTTTAATGCTATGATGAGGAAAAAAATACAAAACGTGATAGATAATTTTGAACAATATTGTACTCAGATACCCGTTTTAGGTTTTAATTCAGCGAAATACGATATTAATTTAATCAAAAGACATATAGCTAGATGTTTGGACTTGCATGATTCCAAAAAAAGTTTTGTAGTAAAGAAAAATAATGCCTACTCCTGTTTAGCCAATGAAAATTTCAAATTTTTAGATGTAATTAATTATCTTGCTCCTGGTACTAGTTACAGTAAATTCTTGAAAGCGTTTAAAATTAACGAACAAAAGGGATATTTTCCGTACGAATTTTTTGATGATCCCTCTAAATTAGACTTAACATCATTACCACCGTATGAAGCTTTCCATTCAAAATTGAAAAATTGTAATGTACTTGAAAAATACGAAAATTACGAATGGCTACAGAGTATTTGGGAATCTCGGAAAATGACATGTTTTAAAGACTTTCTGATTTGGTATAATAATTTAGATGTAGGTCCATTTGTCCAAGCAGTTATAAAACTTCAAAACTTCTACCTTAATAAGAACATAGACATTTTCAAAACTACAATATCAGTCCCAGGAATTGCCAGACAATTAGTATTCCAAGCCGCTAAAAACGAAGGCGCGTACTTTTCGTTAATTGACGGAAACAACAGAGATTTTTACTTCAACCTAATTAGTAATTTGGTTGGAGGACCTTCCCTTATTTTTAAAAGGTACTCAGAGAAGGATAAATCGGTAATAAGACAAAATTCTGAAATTGTGAAACGAATAGTGGGATATGACGCTAATGCTCTGTATCTATGGGCTTTTGATCAGGAATTTCCAGTGGGTAGTTTTATTAGGAGACATGCTAGTGATAAATTTAAACCAATAGTTAGAGATAGATATGACAATATGTATTATTGGATGGATTATATTAGTAAAAAAAGAAATATTACAATTTATCATAAACGAAATAGTAATGCTGAGAAAAGAGATGGTAGATGGTTAGCTGATGGGTGGTCATGTGAAACATTAGAACGTGGTACCACTATATCAAAAATATATCAATTCGATGGATGTTACTATCATCATCACGGAGGTAATTGTCCATTAATGAGTAAAAATATTTCGGAAAAAGAAAAGAAGAAAGGAATATTAGCTCGGAAAAGAAAAACTGACAGAGATACCTTCTACAGAAACCAAGGTTATCAACTAGAACAAATATGGGAGTGCGAATTCCAGGAAATGATTAAAACCACTCCAGATCTACAACAGTTTGTTAATGAGCGTAGACCAGATTTTTACAAAAAATATAAAAAAACACTAACTGAAAAAGAAATCATAGATGGAGTCCTTCAAGACAAACTATTCGGTATGGTTGAAGTAGATATTACTGTTCCTAAAGAATGGAATACTCAAGGATTTAAAGCTCCGTATAATATAAGTCCCTATGATTATTTTTCTGAAATGTGTCCATTGTTTTGCAGTGTGGATATTAATTTCGAAGACATAGGAGAGCACATGCAGGAATTTGCCAAGAAAGCCGGTTTAAGTACAAAACCTAGGAGGTTATTAGTAGGTGGGATGAGAGGAGAGAAAATGCTTATAGCTACACCTTTACTTAAATGGTATTTAAATCATGGAATGGAAGTAACTAAAATTTATCAAGTTATCGAGTATAATAGAATGAAATGCTTCCAAAAATTCGTTAAGGAAGTTACAGAAGCAAGAAGAGCCGGAGACGAAGATAAAGACTTATCTATTATTGCAGATTTAAATAAATTAATAGGAAATTCGGCCTATGGATCAACAATTATGAATAAACTAACTCATAGCGATGTTAAGTATGTAGAAGGTGAGAATGCAGCCTGTCTCAGTGCTAATGAAAATAGATTTAAAACTATGATACAACTATCTGAGGAATACGAATTTTACGAAATAGAAATGCAAAAACGCAAAATAAAGCTAGATCTCCCCATCCAGATAGGATATTTTATTTTACAATATGCAAAATTAAGAATGCTTCAATTCTACTACGATTTCCTAATAAAATATATTTCAAGAGATAAATTTGAATTACTGGAAATGGACACGGATAGCAACTATTTTTCTATAGCTGGTGAATCATTACAAGAAGTAATTAGACCCGAGTTACTTGATGAATACAATAATCAACTTAGGGGATTTTGTGAGAATAATGATATCTCTGCAGAAACTCATTGGTTTCCAAGAACATGCTGTCAACACCATGCAAAATATGATAGTCGCACTCCGGGATTATTTAAACTTGAATATTCTGGAGATATATTTTATGGATTATGTTCTAAGACATATTTTGTAGGAAACGAAGAAAATTGTAAATTCAGTTCTAAAGGAATTTCAAAAAATAGAGTCAATAATCCTCTGGAAATATTTAAAAGTGTAATTGAAACGAAACAAAGCGTTTCATCAAGCAATATTGGATTCATCAGCAAGAATAACTCCATTTTCACATATGAACAGAACAGATCTGGATTTAGTTATTTCTATCCTAAAAGAATTGTTCTAGCCGATGGAATTTCAACCAAACCATTAGACATCACTTTGAAACCGATACAAACGAAATATTCGAGATAAAGTTTACACAAAGTCTGCTTTGTATGTATCATTTGGTTTTTAGAATCAATACTAGCGAAATGTAGACAATGTACTATACTCATTGTACTGTACATATGTAAATATATGTAAATATACAGCAGCCATCAGTTGTAAATATATATATTTGTGCTGCAGCAATTCTGAACTCATTTCATCAAAATGCTCAGAAGTGAACGTAACGCATTGAGAAGTAACTTTGTTCTCTTGGTAAAAGAAATTCCATGTCAAGAAATCTTGTCTTATTTATATCAAGATGGAATATTCAGTGAACACGTTGTGAGCGAAATTTTGGAAGAACCAGCCTCCAAAAGAAATTATGCTCTTCTTTTTATTCTACAGAGACGCGGACCTAGAGCATTCGCATCATTTATACAAGCATTGAAACAATGTAAAAGACAAGATCTGGTTAATGCATTAACCGAATTTGAAGATAATTTCTCTAAATTATCCATATAAGTCAACTTATCAACTATGGCTTCTAACCAAGCTACTACAATTCCTGAGCAAGGTAGTGCTTTGGGTGAAGTATCAGTGATTGAACAACTGAATGAACTCACTGATTTGGTTGATTTATTAAATGAAGAATTACATAATTCAAATTCTGACCTCAAACACCTTGTGCAGTTATTTCTTAAAGTTTTAAACTCTGCTGTCAAATATCTGGAAATTAAATATCCAAAATTCATTCACAAGAGGGATTGCGAATGTTTTGTTCATTTTAAAGATCTTTTCTTAACCATTCGAGTAATAGAACAATCAATTCAAATACTTATCACCATTGATATCCAAACGAATCCAAACGTTTGTTGGATTATAAGAATGGTGGATAAATACAAGTTGCTATGTAATCTATACAACCGTGGATATATCATATGATATATCATATGATATTATGTGAAATTACATGATATTACATGATATTATATGACAATATTTGAAATTGTGTAATAACACTTGTTTTTGATGTAGTTTTAGTCTTAGTTCTAGCACTAGTTACCACTGGATATCACTAGATTTAGCACTAGTTCTAGATTTAGTTATCATTCATCATTCATTGAATATATATATATATATATATATTGTATTGTACATTTTCATTGAATGTACATAAGTTTTGGATTGAATATTTACTAAGTGATTGGGTATAAGCTTCTTTTCATAAGGTGGTTTAAGGATCTAAAACTCCGCCATCTTGAGTGTTGGAAATCCACACAACTCATAATCTGCTGAGCCACTTAATTGTGTGCAATACGCTTCATTTCGTATTCATAATTTTCAAGCAGACAAATCCGGTCAAGGCTAGATTTTCACTGCTGGCTATCAGATAATTCATTAAGAAGAAGCTACAACCAATCATATTCTCAAAAATAAAAAATAAATAAATAAATAAAAAAATTTAAAAACCTGACAAATTTCAACTGTCAATATTGCAAATTGAGCTCAATCTTTCTTGCGACCTCCACGTTGGTTTTGAGTGGATATAAGAAAAGTGTTTAATGGTTACATCTGTAACCAACATTTTTTTTATAACGAACTAGCAAGAATATTTTCTTCATCATATCACCCAACTACCAGAATTAATCGATATGGAATAATCTGTATAATATTGTGGAAATAAACAAATGCTTGTAATGTTGTTTTCAAGACTTTATTATTTGCAGTATGTAAAAAAAAAAAAAAATATATATATATATATATAAAAAAAAAATGTAAAAATTTTTTTTTTTTTAAAAATACATGACAATAATTTTATATACATATATACATATATAGAGGTATTGGTTCGAGCTAATTGCTCTTAACGATATCGCCACGGGAAGGCTACCTCTCTGATATCATAAGTCTAAATTTTTTTTTTTAGTTATTCAGTTTACAGATGTATTATCATCTTGCCAGTGACTGAATAACATAATTTTGAAAATGTTGATATTTTTTGTTTTTGTTAAACAGTTTACAATTGTATTAACAACTTGCCAGTGACTGATTAACTTTTATTTATTTATTTATTTATTTTATTTTATTTTTTTTTTATCTTAATCAGTTTACAAATGTGATTAGCATTGTGCCAGTGACTGATTAAGATATATATTTATATATTAGTTCATAATTAAATATGTTACAAAACTATCTAGGTCTACACGCTTTAATAAACTGATTATTGAACTAAATTGAATACCATGACTTCTTAATACTACATAGAATATACAAAATTTACCACAATCATCTGATTTTTCATTTTGAAGTCTCTCATCATTGAATAAGTATTCCCCGCTTTTGTTAATGAGAAAGTCATGCCAATAAGAGTGATAAAACTTTGGGTTTCTACCCAAGGAATCGAAGAATTCGCATTTTTGATCGTTATAGAATATTGCAATCCAGTGAGCACCTGCTTTGTTAGCTTCCTGCGTATTCAAAATTGCAAAACTGTTTCCTTTAATTAAACTCAGAGTATTAGCAGGATAGACTCCTGAAAACCCTGGAGAATGTTTTCTTAATATGTTATTTATTTCTGATGTATTCATTGTATAACTACGTTTCTAGCTGCGTCAATTGTCAAGAGTGATTTGAATTTACCGTACATGTATACAACAATAGATTCCTCCAATGCTTTTGAAAATCTCAGTTCTAGTTTACTATTCCCAGTATATGTATTCGGTGTTAAATCTTCAAAATTTTCTCTGTTTGTAAGATCAAAAGCGAAAATTGTGTATCCTCTATAAAAATCTTCATAAGACACTATCCAATCAGGATTCTGTCTCTGTATTCTTTGATAGGCTTCTAAATAATGAGATTGATATGCGGATTCACCGAAATTTAACTTGAGAGGTTTTGCTGGAAGGGAGATATTATTAAAATAGAAACCCACTTCGCTAATATTGAAATGATTAAGGAAAAATGGGTTTTCGTGAAATGATCCGGTTGCAGCAGCAGATTTAACCATACATACGTATAATTGATCTGGGCATTCGTTACCAAAAATATCATTAATTATTGCAACTTGACTTCCTTTAGATACAGTTTGTGATCTCATTTTAGAATTAATGTACGGATAATGAGCTGGTTTAAGAACTAATGCATCACTAATTGCAGTTGATACAGCTGGTTCCAAATTGACATGACAGAGAATAAGTTTAGCTTCTAAAATTTTTATATTAAACTTTTGAGATAAATCTGAGGATAGTAAAGAGAATTCTGGAGTAGAGGGCCAGAATTTCAATCCAATGTTGGTATTATGCATAAGTAATCTTTTCTGTTTCATGAAATCAATACCTATAGGCCCTTGTAGTTCAAACTCCTGTCCCCTGCTAATAACTTTTGCTCTTTTCTTTAAACCTGGGTTAGGAGTTTCGTTATCCTTGTTATTAGCAACTGCTTTCCATTGACTACAGCTATTCAATGATACACTAGCATCTTTAGCGAACATGATTCCCATATCTTCATCTGATGTCACTGATAAAATTTTATCTAAATAGTTCTTGTAAGGATAGCAATAGGTAGGAATATCACTTGATACTGTTCTATGTTGAATGGAAAGATCAACTTTTTGAAACATAGTTGAGAGAAGACAGTTACACGGAGCAACGTCTCCTTTTACATCAAATTTTTCCAGTGATTCTACATATGTAATAGCAGTATCTGCATCAATTACTGTTTTACATTTGAAGTATATATATGAACGAGATAAATCTATGAAGTTTTGAGGAGTTACGTTAAACTCAATACATCCGCTTCCAATTTGTGAAATTGGTAAGTGTTCAATCATTTGAGTATGAAGTAAACCTTTGTTAACTAACTGTTCAGAAAATAGAGTAAGAGATTCATCATGAGCCTGCATTTTCACCGTTTCCTCTTTGTAATTTTCTTCTTTTTCTGAATAACTTTCTTACTGATTTTAGGTCTGGTCTTACTAACACTCCTCTTCCTTTGGGATTGAGATCTAGACTGAACGGATTTCCTTTTTGATACTGGTTTTATTGAATTTTCTACCAGTGCTCTAGCCATTGCATCTTTCTGAGCTGCAGAAGATATAATTTGCAGTCCCTTCCCAGATTGATTACTGGAGTCATTTACCACATAAACTTTCTGATTAGGTAAAATTTTTCCATTAATCATAGCTAAATAATGTTTTCTCCAATTATCGTAATCATTGATGACTGACATTATTAAATCGAAGTGTTACCTGCACCTCTAGAAGAGAAACTGAGAACTCACTAAAATGTTTAGAGCTTATATAGATCCTAAATCTATTCAAACTACCAGTAACAGACTTTAATATAATTGGTTTATCAAAAACCACAGAATGATTTTTTGTTCCAGGAAGTGGAATAATTCTTAAAACCGGTAATGACTTCCCACATAAGTATGAATTTTCGCATATATCGCTCTGAATATATAAGACATCTCTATCTTTTTCATTCATCCTACATCTGAACTCTAATAATTCCACAGTGTAGTCATCATTTAACACTATATTCCTATCTAGTTGTAAAATGAAATCCTCTGGTTTGTTGTCTTTAAATATCTCTATACTATCTCTGTCAGAAGCGTACACTACATACGAAGACATAGTGGTAAATGTCTGTATTTTTGTGTGTATAAAGTTAAATATAACTTCCTATGAGTATGATAAATTTCTAGCACACTGTCTCCATGTGTGGATAAACTAGGTGACCTAGTTGATCTAAATGTCCTAGTTATCCTAGATGTTCTAGATTCCTAAATTCTTTGAAAAAAGGGGTGAAATAGAAGTAGGTTAAAGAGGGGTGAACTTGAACTGGAAACCCTGTAAAGGAGTGAAATAGATTAGACATTCTGTCAAGTCATTTAAGAATGTGGAGAGCACTGGTGGGATAATTCCAGTGGAATAATTCCATTTTAACACTCACTGCATTATCATTACATATTAGTTTTCTGCCAATTTTGAATATCACTTTCTTTTATCCAAGTTGCATGCTTACTAGGCCATCCAAGCCATTTTATAAGTACGCGTCCCTTGGATTTTTTAAGAATTTTTTCTATTATATACGTATCATCATCTGATACAAGAATTTTCTGAATTTCATTTTCTTGAAACCTTCCAGTTAAGGCTTCATTCTGTATATCCTTCAGAATATAAACTGGCTGAACATCCTTCATAAATCTATCAGCGATAATGAAATATTCTCTGCTCCATTTTTCATCAAATTCTCTCATAAACTGATGTTTCAACACACTAATTCTAACAGTATCATGAATATTAAACTTAAACTTAGTTTTAATTTCATCAGGTCGTTCCGTTTCATACAGTAGTTTCCATATTTTGTATTCATTAGATGGTTTCACGGAAGCTGGTGATTGTTTTATACTGGAGTGATAAGTATTGTTATAAGAGTTTGTGATTTTTTCTAATTGATCTATCCATTTATGAGTATTTTTTGATACCATATAGCGAAATAGAATGTTTTTAAGAGTTTTAAAAAACCTTTCAACGATATTAGCTTTGGTTTCCGTGTTATTTGTGAAAAAGTGGTTTATTCCTAGATTCTTAAATAATGTTCTAGTAGCTTGCGCTTTGAATTCGGGTCCAGAATCGGTCCTGCAGTTATGAATTTTACTAAACTTTGATAGCAGGGATTTTAAAGCTGGAATTAACTCCTGAGACTTCAAACTTTTCAAAGCGACTGTATGAGCTTCTTTACTGAAACAATCTATCCCAGCTAAGATATATGAATATCCCGAATTTGCTTTTGCATATTGATGTAAATGAGCTGTATCTAGATCAACCTGATATCCTTTATACGGAGTAATAACTCTATTTCTTTTAAATTTTCTGTTTACTTGTCTCATAAGTGTGTAATACTCTTGACTTTGAAGAAATTCTTTAATTTGTTTTTTAGTTATACTTCGTTTTTTCTCTTTTCTAATAGCTTTATAAAATTTATCTACTCCAGTGTAAGCACCTGGAAAGTTCACATCTTGGTATTTTTCTAAGAGATATTGCTTTATATCTTCTTCCATATCCATCCTTGTGATTTCTGTCTTTTTGCAGTTACTCTAGTATTGGGATGAGTACTAGCAGTACTAGCAGTACTAGCTATACTAGCTATACTAGCAGTACTAGCAGTACTAGCTATTCTAGACTTCAAAGGAATTCCTGGAGGTGGTTTCTTATCTGAACTAACTAAACTTAAACCTGCACCTTTTTGTAATAGAGTTTGTGGAATATTGCTTTCTTGAAGTGCTGTATTAAACTGCGCTAATCCTGGAGGATTAATATTTTTATATGGATATAAACTACATTTGATTAAATCGATGATGTGACTATTTGCAATAACGTTTTGATTAATACTAACTTCACCTATTTCATTCCAAGTAATGTAATCACTATTCTGAGAAATGTGTTTCAATATAGCAATAGCTTTATGCTTAATATTCTTAGGTAAAGATGCTATAATATCATCTGATGATAATTTAGGATGTGAAGAAACGTTTGGAGTCTTGTTTACTTCATCATATGGTACTAACACATATTTCTTCATTTTAATACTTTGAGAAGTGTATTTTTAGCTGAAATTAATAGATTATATAACTCGACTGAGTTATTTCTGATAATAGTATATTTAGATTTAATTGATTTATTTTTAGTTAATAGTTTAGTTATTAACTTTTTATGAATGGATAAAAGTTTCTTAGAATGTGAATTGAGAACAGAACTATTCAATGTGAGATTATATACAACATTCACCACACTATTCACTTGCTTATTATCTGCAGTTTCTAATAATGCTTTTCCTTGATTTTTTCCACAAGTTAATAAAAGGTGTAGGAAATATGTATTTTTCATGGTATACCTAAAGTACCTTGATTTGTCGAAAGTCGTTTGATCGAAGGATTAGGGAGTAAATACCCGATACAACTTGATAAAATCGTTGAAAATAGAGTTTTATCACCATTACCTATTGATAGATTAATTAACGCTGTGATTATAATGATGTAAAGTATGCTAACTTGGCATATGTATGCGATCTGATCTTTGCGAAATGTTCCACTACAACAATTCCATGCCCCAGTACTGGATGTTCTCTCATCCATCTCAAGTTAAGAACTGAGCTCATCATTACTTCTCCAAATATTTATATCCCTGTATTAGAGCTAATTATGAATCAATTACGATTCATTCAATCGTACTTATAAACTATAGTGCGTTCTGAAGGGAATATTTTAGTTCTGATTCTGAGTTCATCAGGACATTGAGCAGTTAGGTCAATTAGAATATAACCAAATGGTTCTTGATTCATTATATCCTTATAAGAATTAATTAATAAACCTGGGTTGTTAGGAAATATTTGATTATTGAGATAAGTTAATTGTAATAAACTTCGAGGTGAACGAAACACTTCCACGTATTTAGTATTTAAATTAATTGTCATTTGTTTCTTACCTTGAACGAAAGCATTCTGTACAATATAGAAGCAACTACAAAATCTGTGGTGACTTATCCTAGTGAAAATTAATTCCACAACCTGAGATTTACAAGCTTCATCCATTAAATCATCAATGATTATCATTGTATGTATTTTAGGGTCAGTGAAATCCATGAGTTCTTCTTCTGAAGGAAGACCTTGTTGGAAGCTAATGTTTTCTATCTCTCGTTTCATTTGATCATAATTATCTTGCCATATTCCGTAGTAATATCTTATTTTTAGTGGTGGATGTTCACCAAATATTTTATCCATATTCTGTAATACTCTGAGAATAAATCTCGTTTTTCCAGAGCCGGATTGTCCACTCAAAATATGAGTGGAACCAGGATTAAACTCTAGCATGTTGTATTTTCATCTGCTTACTACAAAATGATAGAAAATATCGTTTGCTTGGTTCTTATATATTGATAATAAGGATAGATCTTGTAAGATCGACGCCTCCTGGAAATATTGGAATATCCGTTGAATAGAGGGGAGTTGTTATACTTTCGGTTAGGAGATAATTTTATTTTTCCTAATCATTGAATACTAATTATTCTCAACTAATCAACAATTTCATCATTTCATCCGGATGTATATGAAAATGAATATTTTATTATGAAATCATGAAAAGGATGAAATCAATCTGATATATAGATATAGAAATAGACATAGATATATAAATAGATAGATAGAAAGTATGGTGGATTGATTTGCATTGGACCTTTCATATAAATATATACATATAAATTCATATATATCTTTCACCTATACCACTCAGTCAGTTTTAAGCTTTTAGTTCACAAATTACACAGTCTTATAAAGCTCACAATGCTGTGTAATCTGTTTAACGGTATTGCGAACGGGAACGCAAGCTTGTAATACCATAATTTTGTACAGCATTTCACTGTTTTTTGAAATTTTTTGGAGGGTTATTTTATTTTTTTATCATTTTTATAATATCTTATTACAATAGGACCTTCCTAAAAGAAACAGTACTGACAATCTTTGTGGTCTTTTGGATCATCGAAATCACACATAGTTGCACTTTGATATGGAACTGTTTCCAATAGCTCATTCCATTCTGATTCCAAATTCTGGAATTCTTTAAATTTCAGTGCAACCCCTGGATATCCAGGATAAAGGAGCTTTGGGTCATGTCGTGGTCTGAAAAACTTCCTGATAGACAAACACTTGATGTCTGGTTTGATTTGTACGAAATATCTCTTTCCCAAAGGGAGGAGATATTCATTTTCCAACTCTCCAACCTTACAATCATTCATAGCATGGCGCACATCTTCAAAAAATCTGGCTAACACTTTCACAGATCCAGCATCAAGATTAACAATGTTGTCTTCAGGTTTTCTTCCAGGTTTTAACTGTGAATTGGCAATTCTCATTCCCTTCTCATGTACAGTGATTTGCACATTTCTGAGTTCACCAATATCGACCACTTGAGTAGACCACTTACTTTTTGCTCCTGTGTTAGTCATGTTGTAGAAAGATGTGCTTTTCATCGCCATGGTAAGGAAGGAAGTGATGATCTCTTCCTCCTCCTGCTCAGCTTTTATTGTGAGTCTGAGCTAGCTCCTCCCTCTGAAATAATGAGTTCTCATTGGATTCTGAAGTCATGTGACTAAGTCATGTGACTAAGTCATGTGACTTCCTGTGAGTGTCTTGCATCATGCTGATGCAATATTTCCATGATCTCATACCTATTTTTAGAATAGGGTAAAACCCCATTTCCATCAGATGTGACAGTTGTGTGAAAATTCTGTTTTCCCTTTCAACCTTCTATTTGAGTGACAGGGAGATACCCGAAGGTCAGGGGTTAAGTTAGAGGTTATGTCAAACTGTCAAAATTTTTGAACTTTTTGACCTTGGATGTCTTTGATGAAATGATTTGAATTTTTCATTTTACCGTATCTTGTCCTGTTCTGTTAATGTTTTTCAATACACTTTGCGAACCCATAAACCTACTACTCACAGCTCCCTCACAGCTCCCTGAAAATGTGAAGTTGGCTCCCTGACCTGGTTCTCTTGCAGCTCCCTCACAGCTTCATGAAAATGTGAAGTTGGCTCCCTGGTTCCAAGAGGGCTGTGAGGGAGCTGCGAGGAAGCTGCAAGGGAGCTGTAAGGGAGCTGGAACCAGAGAGCCAACTTCGCATATGCTGGACCTGGTGAAGTTGGCTCCCTGAATGGAGCACCCTGTAGATCAATTTTCATTGTTTTTCATTACATTTGAGGAAAAGTCAGTTTGGCCCAGGGTGCTGCCATGGAGCTGTGAGGGAGCTTGAACCAGGGAGCCAACTTCGCGTAAACTACACCTGGCGAAGTTGGCTCCCTGAACGGAGCACTCTGCAGATCAACTTGTCATTGCTTGAGATACCCGGCAATGTATGTCTATGTCACTTATATGCTGCACCTGATGAAGTTAGTCAGTTTTCTGCAACAGAGCATCTTCCTGATCATTAAATCCCATTGAGATATTACATATGAGGCAAAGCTGTGGCGTTGTCTGCAGTTACTCGAGCAAAGAATAGCATTGACCTCATCTCTATGGTAGCAGGTCGTTTCGGCCTTGAGCCTGTTCGGCCCCGCCAAAACAAGACCATTCGGCCTGCCAGCTGAGTCGGTTCGGCTTTTTAGCTGAGTCCATTCGGCTCCCTATTTATTTTTATGGGGACCGAATCGACCACAAAAACGAGACGTATAATACGTCCATGCTTTGATGCACTCGATAAAGGAATAAAGAAAGAATTGAAATTGTTTGGATCCTGTGTCATATAAACATGAGGACGGCCATTTGCTGTGGTAACTCCGCAACTAGAAGCCCTAGAAAGACAAATGACAGCTAATTTTGCTCCTTATATCAAAACAGACTAGTTTAAGATATTGTCGTAATGTAAATACAATATTTCTTAGCATTCAGAAAACATCCATAGCCATGGCATAGGTTTAACATTCCACAGAAACGGTGCACCCCCGTCCTCAACTGACCATAACAAAATGGTTTTAAAAATAAAAAATGTTTATACATATGAAAGTGATAGGATGAACATGCCAATGTTTCACTCTAAGAAAAAAAGGTTCTTAAAGGTTCAATATGGAACCTAGGGATTCCATATGGAACCTGAAGGTTCTATAGTACATATAAAGGTTCCGAATGGTTCTTAAAAGTTCAATGTAAGAATCATATGGTTCAATCACACACCAAAGGTTCAAAACATTGACAAAAGGGTTCAATGCGAATCACATTAGTTACTAATACTTAAATGGATTGTTAAGGGCAGTCGCATGACAGTGCGGACCCAAAGAGCAATTGAGCATTACATTAGACAGTTTAACTGATCAGCAAGCCCTTGGATTTCGGTTCCTGGTGAGTTATAAATATTTTACTTGTCAAATGCTCAATGGTAATTAATATAATATGTAAATAGTTTTGTTTAGTCAAGACATGAAAACATGCTGTTATATTGTTAAGATGTATTGTTTTTGCAGAGATTTGAGTAGGAAAATAATACCAAATGAATATGAAAACATTCAGGACATGATGAAGAGGACTGTACCACACTCGCTGTAGCATTAGGAAGCAGAGACACTTGCAGAAAATCCATTATTGGTCATGGTGAGCATTCATTGCAAAAAAATTAAAAATTGCTACATTTCACTATCACTGGTAAATGTCATGTTGAATACTACTTTTGCATATACAGTAGATTGCTAAAGTATCCATGCCTCTAGATTTTGATATATTAACTATAAATCTATATTGGACAAAAGTGATACATGCAATCAGCACAATTTTTTTGGAGGTGATAATTTACCACATGTTGTAAATTTTCAAGCCACTTTGCAACTGTTATGTAATGTTTCGTATGAAATTACAAATATTTTCATTGTTGCACCAGATTTTCATGAGGGTTTCTCTGAATTTGCTGAAATTCACCAAGGAAAACATTTCACATAAAATATAATGGAATATCGGCTGGCAAGAATGAAAATATGAGGGACTTTAGTATAGTAATAAATTGGTAAAAGTGCATCAAAACTGCATCTTATTTTTTAAAAGCCAATCTTTTGTTCTTCAAAATTTCATTGTTTCATTATTATTATCAGTCAACGAACAACCAAAACTGATAATTTAAAAAACAGACACCAAAATATTAATATTTAATGAGAAGTGGATAATATTGCAATTCTTATGAAATTACATCACATGCAAAGGCCACGATAATTTAACAAAAGTGCCATTGATATGGGTTACATACTTCCCATGACAAACTGAATGGTTATAGTTGACATTTAGGAGGATGAATACTTTTGCAACTCACTGTATTCTTGTGACAGATTGTTAACTGGTGAATCTTTAATTTAGAATGTCTGACAATGAAAGTTATTCCAATGATAATTTTGCCTTTTTATTTTTTCATTTCTTATTATCACACAGAAATATCAATAAAATTTGTTGTTGCAGACTCTTCACATGAAATGAACCACAACTGTATTTATCCAAAAAGATTTGAAAATGTGCAAGTCTGTTTGCCAGGGTACATTAAGGAGAAAATGAAAGGTAAAAAAACTTTGCATAGTTTTTAAAATTTAAAATCAAAGATATAACACATTTTTGTTGAAGCATCCATAATGCAAATATAGACTGTAAAATTACTCTGGGGTGTTGTGTATTCAAGATATTTTCAATAAAGAACCACCCTTAGAAAGAATGCAAAAAAGTAGAACATTCAATGAAAAATTATGAAGAATGAGTGACTGGATGACATGTACAAAATTTACATGTGGATTGCCTGTCAACAACCAAGAACAAACCCACCAAGTGGGCAACAAACAACAGTAATAGGACCAACAATATAAAAAAGTTTTGTTGCTACCTAGTTAATAAATATACAAAACATATTTGCAGCTGTAATACTATATATAATTAATGTCTTTGATGCAACCATCTAATGATATTTTTATAACACTTCCTAAGCTTTATTTTGACAGGAGTCAACACGCACATTTTTGTTCAGATCAAACACAAGAGATCGAGAGTCCAGTATATGTGGAAAATGTGGCATGATGGTCATCCAAGAGAGAGAACCTGATATTTCACTGGCTTTTGATTGTTTAACTGCTATTTATTGCATACAAAAAATACACCATGTGTTATGTGGAATTTTGCATCATTGGTTGTGGTATGGTTAATTTGGTAAACTTGTACATTGTGTATGAAGTGATTTAATCCTTAGGTTGTGTGGAGCTCAGTCCAACATACCAAAACTATGTTTGTTCATGAAAGAAAATAAATGTATAAACCAAAATTTATTTTGTTGTGCTGTATATTTATTCATATCTAAAAGAAGCTTTATTGAACCAATATATGAACCTTTAATTGAACCTTGTTAGGTTCCAAATAGAACCACAGGTTTCTAAAATGAACCCTAAACAGAACCATAGATGCACCTATAAAAGTTCTTTGAAGAACTATTGAACAATCCAAGGGTTCTTTACAGAACCATTTGATGGGTTTCTTCATGAACCATTGGGTTCCATACAGGACCTTTGTTCAAGAACCATTGGCTTCCACTAAGAACCTTAATATGGAACCTACAGTGGTTCTTTTAAAGAACCTTTACAGAGGTTCTAAAAATAACTAATAAAGGATCCATATCTATACCGGGCTTTTGAACCTTTATAGGTTCGATATTGCACTTACAGTTTTTAGAGTGTGCATAGGCCTACAAAAGGAAATATTTGAGTATCAATATACACATATTTCATAAATAAGAAGCAATATGTTTTACTCAAAATGTTCATACTTTCTGTAAATATCTCATGGAGAAGATTTTGATATAACTGGTTCAGAATAAAAAATGAAAGCTTGTGATTTGCGACATATTGCTTAATGCTCTCAGATGCAAGATAGATTACTATATTTGTGAAATAGTTTGAGCTTGGGAGCTGATATAATGTCCCTAGTGTATGGCACATTATTTGTTATTTGACAAACTTAAATTAATGCATGATATTTTCATTACACTTGGTCTTTATATATATTTATTGTATCATACAGTGCCGTGCATAGGTAAGTGAACTCCCCTCCCCCTCCCTCCCAAGAATCATCACATAGAAAGTGACAGTTTAATAATATACAAATTATCTTGATTAGGACACCAGATTGGTTAGTGTATACTAATTTTATTGTATAAGAACCCTAAATTCAAATTAATGTTTTTCAGTGGGGTTTACTCACATTTGTAAACACTGTGCTGTATTTATATAATTTAACAAGCTACTGTATAAGGAATTCATACAGTTTTGCTCCTCAGTCATGACAAGTATCCTGCACTTACTTAATACAGTTTTGCTGTGATTTACTAGATTACGACTACATATGTAAGACAGCAATTGGCAGAGTGCCTAAAATAATTAAACTTATTGGCTTACTCATATGTGCCTGTTTCCATTTCTGTCTTGAGGTTTGCTGCATAGACAGCGCTATGTTTTTTTATGCATATTTAAGAAAGTATAGCTCAAAATAGTCCCTTCTATTATTATACAGCACATCACCCTCAAAATCTTTATCATCAAATATAATTAAAAAAAAATTAGGTATGAAAATATATTTTGCTTAATTTATGAGACAGATGAATAAAGCCTTAACATTATCATAATGTCTATAATAATATGATGTATTACATTCGCAATCGAAAATATTTCTTTTTGTACTCATAGTTCTCGCACCAAGTATACTAGTATAGAGAACAAATATAAACTGCCTACTGAGCTTTAATAACAGAAAATTGATAATTGCATAAATGACTAGTTGACTAAATTACTAAATGATTGACTAATTGACTAATGATATACTGTCTTAACTGAGGCTTGATTGGTGGGCCAGGGACTGGCGTTAAACTGACTGACTGCATTGACCTAGAGCTGCTGTATCCACCCTGGCCATAATATGTATGAACTTCTCTCTACATTATTGTAAGTTTATTAAGCATGTTAAGACTCCATTGTGCCCTGAAAATAATTAGATGCCTGTATGCAACATAGTGATATTAAAATCACTGAAGTCTAAAGTTTGTCTGAAATAAGGCTAAAGCAAACAATTATAAACTTGATTTTGGGGATTTAAATTGAATTTTTTTTTAATGATATAATGCTATAATGGCTACAGTGCTACGCCCCTGATGCCCTTGCAATATGAATCAAGAATGGCAAGCCCAACTGGTCTTTTTTTTTTAAATTGATATCAATGTACCAACCAATGAATGGTGAGGAGTCAGTTTGTCTGAACATTGAGCCGTTCAACATATACTATACTATATTGGACAACATACCATCCACCATTGCTTATATTCTCCACATTGTACAAGATACAATGCAGCCATCGAACATATCATGTAGGATAAATGAAACATTCTGGTTGGTTAGCACACAGAAGCTGAGTTGAGAATACATTAATTTCTAGTAAATTGATTTAGAATTTCATTGGGTTCAAACTCAGTTTGTCTGAAATAATTTAAACTGAAATATCTTTAGGTGTCATAAGGTGTCACATTGTTTGTTTGTACCACCTCTGAGAAATTACAACTATTTTCACCAAAAGGTACCACTAATGAAACACCAAAATCTGGTTAATTCATAATAAATGGTAATACATAGTTTTATCTAAAGTAGTTTAAAGAATTAAAAGGTTCCTAAATAACTCAAAGCAGAGTCTGAGCAGACACAATACTACCATGTACTATTTAAAGATTAGGGTTTTTTTCAGGCCAGCTGCATGAGGTTGGATGGGGATTTATATATGTAGGAGGACCTGAGTTAGGGCCCGGGTATGGCCCGCATTGTTTTAATATCATATATAGCATTTCGTATGAGATTTAATATCATATGATATAATGCTATGGGGTGAATAAAAGATGTCCGCCTCTGGTTATACACTTTCAGGACATTGAAATATTAAAAGACTTGACTAAACATGTATATTGACAATGTTTAAATTATCTGTATATTTATATATATATGGCCCTAGCAGCTGTTGTTTCTTGAAGGCACCATGTTTATATCATTAAAATATTTGTAGCGACATATTAGGGAGTGTTCATTGGCACTGCATAATGCATAGAAATAACTTCTCGGTGAAGGGGCCAGTGGCCAGCCTTCAGTAGGCCATGCAGCCTATAATGATTGCCCCTTCACGCAAAGATGCATCCTTCAATAGCATCAATGCCTATTACCAACCCATTGCCAATAGTAAAAAAAGTCAACAGTGCCAATAGCCAATAGACCATAATTCAATTCAAAGTCTTAAGGGAATGTTCCCTTTAAACTGCTGCTCTTTCATTTCTGATTCAATTCAAATTGGCAGAATGATCATACTTAGGTTACTGCATTAAGCAGTGAAATGATACACTTAAACCACGAAATAATAGTAATAGATGATAAGCTCCTATTTACTTTTTTTTTCAGACAATAAATTGTGATTTGAACATTTCTGATATAAACAAAAATAGCTTCAAGATCAGTGTACAGTACTTACAGTATAGGCCTATCAAATCCTATGCTTAGGGGATTTTGGGGAAAGTTGTGGCGTAACGGTTAGAGGATTTTGGGGAAAGTTTCAGATTTATTATGCTAGGATTTCCCCAAATTGGCCCACATGAGTTTCCCCAAATTTCTTGATTTATTATGCCAGTATTTCCCCAAAATGGCACCATCTAATGTTGATATTTCCCCAAAAATCTACAGTTGTACCCTGATAACTGTTTCATTCCATTACTCTGTTTTCTTTGCTGCTTTTTCTCAATTTTTCACTATCAAATGCTGCCCTGATCTCAATACATGAAAGATAATATCCCAATTTTTCGTCAATATTTCCCCAGAATTTCTTCTTGAAGGAAAACATGATTTAGATATATATCTGCATTATTTAAGTTAAACATGAAAATCGGTATAATATTATGCCGTAAAGGGCATAAACAGTAGCTTTCCTTCAATAAGCAGTCCATATATTGTAAGGGCATGTCCAAAAGTAGCTTTAAAAATACTTATAATGAAACCTCACATTCAGCCCACCTCATTATTAAGACCATTATTACGGCCACCTTACTATTAAGAATATGTTGTTATTTAGCAAACATTTTTGAAAAAATCGATCAATCCATCAATCAATCAATCTATCAATAAATCTATCAATCTACCTATCTATCTAACTATCAATCTATCAATCAATTTATCAATCGATTTTCAATCTATTTATCAATCTATTTATCGATCTATCTATCAATCTGTCTATCAATCTATTTATTTTTGAAGAACATGTTCGTTATATCCTCCTTTAAGTCTTAAAGTGAGTAAAAAAAATTACTTCACTATTGGCAGAATATAAAGGCCTACACTGGGTAGCAATAGTCTTCATAGCCCTTATCAGTACCCCATGTTGAAGCATTTATATAGATTCACATGTATGTAATGTATAGTCCTTAAAAAAGGACTTTAGCAAAATTAGTTATGCTAGATAATATTTACAAAAAGTCACTCTTTTCATAGTCTGAAGTCATGCTCATTCTATTTATCCATGGCAGTGATCCAAAGACATAATTTGCAAAAATATAGTTTGAAAACCTACATCAGTCTCTTTGCATTTGAAATTCTCGTAGTTAATTCTTCACAGAAGTATTCTCCTCCATTTGTCTGTCAGTTCAACTAACCATGCATAGAGTCTGACACATTTTGTGATAAACTTCTTGTTACCCTACTTGGTGCCTCTTGGTTTGGGGCAACCTGCTTACAAGGGGGGGGGGGGGGGTGCTCAGAATCGTGGAGAACGTACAAACTGACAGATACTAAGTGCAAGGAAGGTAACATTACGGAAAAAGTTTGTCAGAGTTCTCTAGAACTCACAGAAAACCAAAAGCAGGAGTGCAGTATTTGCAAGAAATGTTACGAAAAGTTGTGAAGTGGTGGGGATATCGGTCAAGTGCAATTGAAAATATTAAGCAACATGCCACTTCTGTTGGGAGAACAAAAATAATGCACAGGACCCCACAATCTCCTGCAACTCAAACACCAAAACTGCCAACCAAAGGTCCAAAAAAATCAAGAAAAACTTTACTTCTTGACACACCTGCTAGTACATCATCGGGCTGTTTACAAACTCCTGTCTTCGATGACACGGTAAGCATATGTACTTTTTTTTATTAGGCATATATCATATATTACTGACATATTATTTTTGAAAAAAAAAGCCTCCCCACCTCCCAGCCTCGATCCCTTATTGGAAGACAAAATGAAATAGAAATTAATTATAAAATTATTTTATGTTTTAACTCATGCTAAGTTTGAAATATATCGCTTAATTTGACACCAAAATTATTTCTATAAAATATAGTTATTTTAATTATTTGAGATTTTATTAATAGGACAGGTGCCGATACCATCTGACCAAAAAGAAATTATGATATGGCACCTATTCATTCTTGTTACATTTGCAGGTTGCCGTTCCTCTTGGGAGGTTTTCCTGACTGTAGCTTGTGGCATGAAAGAACCAGGTGAAAGTTCGATTTGGCCCATTATTACGGCATATTGTGTATTGATGTATACAAGAAATCCTAACACCTCGTCAGCATTCCAAAAGATTTTCACCCTTGCAGCTGTCAAAGGCAATGCGGATGATTCAGTAAGTTGAAATAAAACTTGAGGATTTATCAATAAAATTTATTGACATATATACACTAGAATACATTTAGAATTCTGCATGTGTCTGGCATAGTATCATGTAATGCATCTCAATCTTTTTTGTAGCATTGCCTTGACTCCAAACGAATCACCTTGCATGCAGCATGCTGTTAACCAGGAATTACAACTACAACATAAAGCAGGTGCATGTATTTCAGCAAAAAAATCCTGATTGTTTTATGCCTGCAACATGGATTAATTCTCATTACAGTTCATATCTCAACTAAATAAAATTGGAATCACTCAAAGTCCAACTAGCAAACTGAGACTACTTGATGAATGTGCCCTCCAGCAGCATAGAGAATTAGTATGCAAGTTAAAGAAGAACATCTTGTCAAGGTTACAGGTAAGCATAATTTTTCAAACAAAAGGTACATTGTACATATGTTAAGCATTCTCCGATATTGTCATTTTTCCTTCACACAGGTGACAACCTTGACCTTTATGTACGAGCTAGTCATCAAACGAGCAGCCATGGCCATAAGGACTTGCATTACTTTGCAAGCAACCTGATTTTCAGCCGACTTGATTACCAGAATTTAAGTGATGTCAGACCTCCGGTGAGTTCAGAATTTGACAAGTACTCCAAACTGATGGTAACCATTCTTAGACCCAAATCCTTAACAAAAGTTAATTCACTAATGAGTGCGTTTTATTCTTTTGAACAGGTGTCAGTTTCATAGATAACTCCAGAAGGCTTGCTTTTAAATGCAGATGAAACTCAGTTGCTGCAACAACATTATGCCATCATCATTGGCAGAATCATGTCATCGATACCTGCATTTAAAATGGCTCACAAAGGTAATCCCGAAATATATTACCCATCAGCATGAAACAGAGATGGCAAAGAAGTCAGAAGTGTTTGCCCTGCCCATAATGTTCAAAAATAAAGGGAAATATGAAGAATGTATCGACATTCTGGACGGGTACATGAATAAGATGTCATCTTTGCACCTGGAGGCATTTGGTAAGTACAACAGGATAACAAAAGAACCACAAAATACTGGATATTTTCCAAAAAATTATATGTAAATGCTTTCTGCTGCCGTGTGACAGCTGACTGATGAACCATTCTTAAAAGCTCAATTTTTTTAGGACATGAAAGGTTCCTGCAAGAAGAAGGAGTGGTTTTGGGTGGTGACCAGCTGACAAGAGTAAGATTGACAGGAGCAAAGAATCTTCGCTTACTTTCACCACAGTCCACCCATAGATTCAAACCACTGAATCCAATTGTTTTTGAAATCTGGTATTACAAGCAAGACTTTCTACATGTACGAAGTTTTTTCAAAGAGACATACTGCTGTTTAACAATATCTCAGCATCCAAAATATGATGAAACTATTGGAATAAATTGACTGAAATGTATTTGTGGTTAATTTCAGAAAGCTTACAAGTGTCTCTACTCTAGTAAATCATCACGTGAAGTTGGAACACTGTCCCACATGAAAAATATCTTGCGACGCACGGATGTCAATGGGAATGTGAAGTCCAATTTTAGTGCTCACGAAGACCTCCTTTTGTCCATGACTTCAGCCTTGAAAAAAGAACAAGCAAAATAGTATTTTGCATTGGATGAGGACTTCAATTCCAACCAAAACTATCATGGATGACACTTCAACAGCAGAAGAAGTCCTACAAGAGCTGCTAAATTTCGTGAGGCATTTCGGCTACGGTCAGTTCTCATTGGGCACCACAGAACCACCACCCAAGGCTGCTCAAGAACTGCAGCATGAAACTACCATCTACATTCCAGTGCTAACTCATAATTGGCACATAATGTTCGTCCATTCCATCATACCATCGGAAATGCCAACTGATGAAATCTAGTTATAATCAAAACTTGTGTCATTGGGGTCTGCACCTCATGCAAATGAATGACACCACCAGAGAAGGTGACACAGAGAGACTGGTGTTGAATTTAAAATATTGCATTCCATTCTTTTTTAGCCATTCCAGACTCAGCAAATACTTTGTGGAGTGCATAGATTACACGATGAAAGTGTGTCACACACTTTCAAAAAAAACAGAAAAGGATCCTTGAGGGGAGCTTTGTAAATAATTATGGTGGAAGGAGTCACAACATCGAAGCTGACCTAAGACAAGAACATGCAGTGAGAAATGCCAAAGAACTCATTCGCCAGTTAGGTGCAAACAAGTCAGAAAAGGCCATATTGCGTGCCACCAATGCTTCTGATGCAATAGTGGATTTTCACGGAAGGTTCTCTGTATTTCCACCAGGTGGCTAAAACAGAATACTGCAATACTATTGGCTGGGAAAGTTCCCGCCCTTCACTGTGATTGGATAAGGCAAAGTGCATCCAAGCAGCAGTATTTTTAGTGCATTTTAATGTTTATTTAACATCTTATCATTCAGTTGGTATCTGTTATTTCCCTGAGAAAGTTGTATTTATTCAATAGGTTAGTTATGATCTTCTTTGTCTGAAAAGCAAAATGAGTTATAAGAGGAGAAACAAGACTTATGTCTTGTTGAATTCAGGACTGCTCAGTGAAAAGACTCTATTGCACAAGTGGTGCACTGTATTGACTCCAGTTATGGAAAAACATCACCATATTCACACTATCGGAAAGCTGTACCACTGGATGAACAACAGAAAATCCAAACGATACTGGCATCAGTGAAACCATTTAAGTTCAACAGCAGAAGAAAGTGTACAGGTTATCCATCAATAGAAAACACCCCTCTCAACAAGATCGACCGAACAGACCTGCGACACATGATGCGCATTACAGTGAAAAGACTATTTCAGGGTACAGAGCCAGTAATAACAGAAGAACATGAGGATGCATCATATACGCTCATCTGAATTTATTAAAACTAGCCAGTGTTTCACAACAGGTTAATTGTTCAATTATATAGGTTAATTACTACTCTATTCATTCATTTGTCAATGTCTAAGTCTCAATGTTACTCATCTTAAACTTAATTAGTTTATATAACCGGCCGCTAGAGGTAACTAATAGAATTGCTGTGTATGAAAAAATGTGCACATTATTACAACTTTAATGTTATTTCTGTAATAGTAACGGAGTCGAGTACTAAATGAAATTTGTTTCTACATTTTTGTAATTAAGTTGTTAACATTTACATACAGAACAAGTACATGTAATTTTGCAGTTGGTGCAGCACTGACATCCACATGGAGAATCTGCATTCTTTTCAAACCCAAAGTGTTGTAATATGACAGACCGTAGACATTGATCACTATTACAGTACGTTACCATGTCTGATTCCATGAACTTATCTGACAAGTCAGATTTATTAAAATGTAGAGTGGCAGAAGACTGCTGTCCTCTCCTTCCAGCTCGTCCTATTTCTTGGAAGTAGTCCGTGAGTCTTCGAGGGGGAGTGACATGAATTACTCTGGTGACTGCTGGTGAATCGAAGCCCATCCCCACCGATGAGGTGCAAAATATAAGTTTTTAATCTTGAGTTTGGATTCTTTAATTGTGACATGAACTCTTTCCTCACTGCTACATCTTGTTTGCTAAATATTGCACAAAATTTGACTCTCTCATCGTAAATAGTGACATCTTCATCTAGTCCGAATAACTGGTAGCAGTACACCATGGCTCAGCTGATGTGCTCCAAGGGCATATACAAAAGTGTCGCCGGTGTTTCATTGCCCTGGAATATTGCGTCACAAAAAGGTTTGCAGATGTTTTCATAAGCCATGATGACATCAATTCTTGACCACTTATTTTCTAAGCCTAAAAATAGGTTCGGGCGATATGGTGATCCTTGTATGATTTTGGTGACAACGTAACCCATTTCAGTTGGTAGAGTTTGTAGCTGCTCCTTCGTAAGTGTTGCCGTTAGGGCCACATTTTGCACACTAGGAAAGAATGAGTGCAGAGTTGCAATCTTAGTGAAGGCATTTCTGAAGGTGTTCCTGCAAAGGTATAGAGATGATAATTATATTGTGTTATGTACAAAAAATAAATTCTAATTTTGAAATGTTGTTACTTGCAATGCAAATACATAGATGTATAAATTTATTTGATGTATAATATAAATTTGGATAATATTACTCATTGCATTTATAAATCATATATAGTTACCATTGGTCTGTTTTGTGGCATTGATCTACCACAAGAGCTTTAACCTTTGAGACAAACAATGGATTGTCCAAAAGTTCATGTCCAGCCATGGATTCGCAGAGTGCCCCAGGATGACATTGCACTGTAAGGTCCTTCAGACTTGACTCAAACAAACTCAAAGAATACATTTTGAAGCTTTATTGGCCCTGCCCTAGCCAAACGTCCTGCCTATACACTCTTATGGACCAAACTGATGCTGCCAGCATCCCTGTAGCCTCCAGTAGCCCACTCTGGCCAATAGGAACCCAACCACACCCCTATCACGTGCTCCCCTTACTGGGGCATAGGAAATGCTCCACATTCTAGGTCAACAGCCTCACAGAGGTCACTGGGGTCATGGGAACAGGTAACATTCAAAAAACGGATTCCAGGTCATCACACCGTCCTCTCCCAAAAATGAGGCATGTCCACATGCCTCTGGAAGAGCCCAGAGGAGACCTAATCACCAATGTTTTCCGGGGGGGGGGGGGGGGGGGATTGAGGCAGCATCAGCAGTGACTTTTAACAAAGTACCCACTATTGGTTAACAATGAATAGGACGATTTGACTAGCGGTCAGGGCAGACATGTCATAAGCAACAACACTACATCAACAACAACAACCCGCCCCAGCCCAATGATAGCTGGGCACAAATACACAACATTTAGCACATAACAAGGCCATTACTGGCACAACAATACGGCTTCCATTCAAAGTCCACAAGAGTCCACAATGATTTCACACTTTTTCTTAAAACAAAGAGTCAATCCTCCTGGTCCCTGTCACAGGGCACTAGCTCCAGGGGAGCTGTCAGTCACACTCCAGAGGCACAGTCCACTCACACAGTCCTGGGACTAGTTACAGTTCAAAGCCAAACACCGTCTGACAGCTGTCAAGCCGTGACCTTGTCAGGTCATCTGTCAGAATCTGGCGCGTTGAAATCACTACAAAGATGGACACTCCTGCACATTGAAATCACTACACACAATAATCCAACTAGTTTGGGTATCCGTTAGGCACTCCACCTTACAGTATGACTCATATGGAATTGTCCATATTTTGCCGACATCACCCCAAAACACCCCGAAACACGGCGCAAGTCGGGGCGATACTGAAAGACATTCCTAACTAATTGGCTATAATTAATTTGCGGCTGGTGTCGGCTTGCAGTGGCTCGTTGCGGGTCCTTGCCCCTTGTCACGGATATCAGAGGGTTGGGCAGCCGTGGATGGTGGTCAGCAGCATTTTGCTCTTATCAGCAACATGTGTTTCTTATCAGTCCCAGATTCCAGTTTATAATTCCCCTTGTCTTTACAAACAGGAAATTTCAATAACCCCTTAGTGTCACCCCTCCCCCCCCCCTCCCTCCACTACCATGGCCTTGTATTGGGGGGTCATAGTTGATTGCCCCAGGCCAGATCAAAGAAGATGCTTAATTGGTTACTCTGAGCCACCATAGTTATTTTCCAATTTTCTAACTATACACCAATGACTCACTGTTTTTTGGGTTGCTGTAATTTTCTAGATCATGAGCATATAAATTTTATTGCATAGTGTTGAGTAGAACCAGAGATATGAAAAATGACAATGCAACTAAAAACATATTGAATTTAAATAGTGCTCAATTATATTGTGTCCATCTGTATTAATTGCTGTCTCATAGCCAGTATCAAATAACTATATATACTAATGACCTTTTTTCAAATAATTGGGAATTAAATCTTTCATGCCACCATTGTTGCAGATACCTTGAAGAAAATAACAGTCAAAAATGTCCTATTTTATTCAAGCAGATAGTCTCAACTTTAGTAAGAAAAAGGTGGAAAGCAGAAAATGCAATTTTAATTTATCTATGATGTATATTGCTGTATTCTCATTTGACAGAAGATTCTACTTATCAAAAACACATTTCATTGCATTCCATTAATCCAAAATAGTCCTAAAAACTTAGCTTGACATTCCTTAGCTAGCGCAGATTATTGAATAAGGGCTTAGGTGTAGGCAATATTATGGTTGACTGACTGACTGATTGACTGACTGACTGCTGTATTAATAATGCTAGCACAGATTATTAAATAAGGGCTCTGGTGCAGTTACTGACTGACTGACTGACTGACTGACTGACTGACTGACTGACTGACTGATTGGCTGACGGACTGACTGACTGACTGACTGACTGCTGTATCAATAATGCTAGCACAGATTATTAAATAAGGGCTCTGGTGCAGTTACTGACTGACTGACTGACTGACTGACTGACTGACTGACTGACTGACTGACTGACTGACTGACAACCTGCTGTATCAATAATGCTAGCACTGATTATTAAACAATCTTTGACAATCAATGACTGACTGACTGATTGATGAATAACTGATGACTGACTGATGAATGACTGACGACTGACTGACAACTGACTGACTGACTGACATTTTTTAGATAAGGGCTTTGGTGCAGTCAATACTATGGAGCTAGTAGGTCATGATGGTAGAGGGTGGGCCAGTTCAGGGTAGGGCATGGGGTGACCTGATTAGGGCAAACTATTTCTAGGTCATTTTGCACTCAACAGTTGTTTTGTCAGGACCGACCTCAGGTTTCCTTGTAAACATAACAAGTACTCATGGATTTACCATTAGGTGGATGCCATGGGGAATATAGAAATAAGCCATATTGTGTCACTGAATCTCAAGTGAAGAGCCCAAGTGAGTGGAGAATCAGATAAAAAACCTTTTTTTTGTCTAAAATAATATAGTGTGTGAAAGGTCACAGCTTATTCAACTATAGTTCACTTGAGAATTAATGTAGTTTTCTTGCCTGTTTTTGTGATTGATAGATTGTATGCAGGAAACAGGTGTCAATTGTTTGTCAAATGCTGTTTATGACAAACCATGGTCTATTACTCCTGTCTATCTATGATCTCTGTCTTTGCGGTTGCCATAGCAATGATTTTTCACACCTCTGTGATACAATAAATAGTTATGATGAAGTTTTTGCTATCTATCTAGTAATCTATCCATCTATCTAGTAATCTATCTATCTATCTATCTATCTATCTATCTATATATCTATATGTCTATCTATCTATCTATCTATCTATCTATCTATACCTTTTTGTCCATCTAATACAAAAATTCAAAGTAGCCTTCATAAATAACAATGCTGACAGGTCCGAAATTGTGGTCTTAATTGTGAGGAGAACTTATTAGTGGTTTTAATGTATCTGTCTGTTCAGTAGTCTTGATTGACCAGTGGATAATTGGGACTATTGTGACAGGTGTTTATAGAGAGGTGGTCTTGATAGTGGTTTTATTGGTGAGATTGTATTTATATTGTGATTGTTAAAGATAACATAACTTTATTGATCGCACAAACATAGCATGAAAGTTTAAAATATTTATTTCTAAATAATACAAACACATTTATCACTTCATATAATCTTTGCTTAAACTCAGGTTCATCTAGGATGTAATGAACTGCAGTTAAATGTATTTAAATTTATTGATAATATAGCTATCTAAGGATATACTGATCACATTGCAATGAAATTTACATGGTCTTAATCCAGAAGATGAGAGCTATCCAATACAAATAGTGTCACTTCAATCAAAAGAAGATGGAAAAAATGTATTTGTGTGACTCAAGACTAGTAGAAACAGCATCCTTTGATCTTACAGGGTTGCAGAAGTATCAGTTTCAACCCCCTCTGCGCAATTAAAGCTGATGATATCTATTTACCCCCATGATGTCTAACACCTGTTCTTAAAGGGCCCAAGGTTTTGATGGGGTTTATAGGGATAAAAGAAATTTTGGGGTAAATCCCCGACAGTCCCCGCAGGTCGGCAAAAGTCCGAGGAAGGCCCCGTAAAGCAATTAGGCATCCCATGGGGGGTAAGCGCTATGCCCCGTTATAATCCGTGACATTCCGTGTCTTGCCGAAAGTCGGCGATACATGGACAACTCCATATGAGTCATACTGTATTAGTCCACAGACCTAATCCGAGGTCAAGTCCACACTTTAGGTAAGCCTAAACCCAATTCTATTGTCATTCCGTGGCAGTGTCCATGTATTTGTGTCAAATATGCTATCCAGGGGCGTATTCTGGGTCGTTTTCCGTTGATCAGTCTGCCTGAGGCCGCCACCCAGGAGGACCAGTGACACACGTCCTTGTCACCACATGGCCTCCGGGGGGAGCGGTCCAGTTCATTGTCCAGGGACATTTCCGGTTGGCATCTGGGGGTTGGTGTCTGGGGATGTTATCCGGGGGGCTGTGGGCCCAACGATCAGGCCACACACTGGAGGCTGGATGGAGGCAGATGGAAGGACTCGGGGTTTGGACATCCGGCGGAGCTCCTACCACATCCTGGTCCGCTCCTCGGACATCCTGGTTACCTCCTCCAGGAGGAGGTCAGCCTGTCGTTCGGCATCCCGGCGCCTCCTTTTCTCTGACTCCGCCTCCTTCAGGGCCCCATCTCTCTGTCGTACAACCTCCTCATGGTCCCGGGCTTGGGCCGCAATCTGGGCCCTGGGCCTGACCAGGTCCTTCATTAGGTCCTGGACCCGCTCCTCTGGGGTCATCTCCGAGGGGAGCCGACCCATCCGGTTCTCCTTCCTCTACCTGAGGGTTCGCGGGGGAGGGGAACCAGTGGCAGGCGCGAGGGTTCGCCCTGTAGGGGTCATTTGCCCCCGGGTCTGGGTGGGCATGGACGGTGTCCAGGTCAAGGTGGTGGACATCAGGGTGGGCACCATCTGGGTCCTGGTGGGCGATGGTCTGGAGGCCGGTAGAGAGGCATCCGTGTGGGGTCCCCTGATCTCCTCCAGGGCTGTGGCGGCCACAACCCTCTCGGCCTCCCTCCGGGTCGCCCTGTGTTGCAGTTCAAGGTGGCAGCAGAAGTTGGACTTCCTGTCCGCCACAAACCCAACGGTGCATCGGGGACACTGGTATCCCATGTAGGAAGCCTGGTGTGAGGTCGCCATGTGGCGACTTAGGGCCTTCCTGGAGGTCACGTACAACGAGCACAAGGGAAGGCCTCCTGGGTCCTCCGGACCGGATGGACACAGGAAGGGGTGGGACTGGAGGAAACTTCACTGGGAGTCGCACTTCCCTCCACCCCAGCTGGCAACGTGGAGATCCATGTTGTATACCGGTCTGCCAAGGGAGACTCTTGAGGAGAGGCACTGGGTGACTGGGCCACGGAGACTGGGGAAGTAACAGACAGAGTCCCCATGTCTGGGGCGACAGCGTCACTGGGGGACTCTGGAACCAACACCTTTGCCCCAGTGTCGTCAGTACTGACGACGGGGTCTTCTGGGGCCTGGTCCAGGGTTCGATCTTCCTCGTCCTCGGCTGCTGGGCTGCCTGGCGGGGGTGTGATGGGGCTGTAGGGGCCCAGTAACGGGGCCTCCTCACAATCCTCACCCACCCTGACTGCCTTTGCATAGGTGGTCGCCTGGGCCGATGAAGGGGTGGTCCATTGGGCCTGGGGAGACCCAGCATACCACGCCCGGTCGGCCATGTTCCGGAGAACGTCCTCCAGCTGACATTGGGGACCCAGTTCATCCCGGATCCATTGGAGGAGGACTGCCATGTCCTCCTGTAAGGGCTTAGCCCGGACAAGCCGGCGGAACCAAACGAGGTCCGGGGCCTGGCCTGCCACTCCAATGGGCTCGTATGCCCTGGATTCCATGAAGGCCCGCATGTGCTGCTGGGCCTCCTGTTCCCTCTCCACTGTCCAGTACTCCTGGTTGACTGAGGTTGCCCCCTGCATGTCAAGTGGAGTGGCCTCCTGCTCCAAGACTGGGGTTGCCCCCGGACGGCGTGGTGCTGGAGTGGTCCCCTGTAAAAGGACTGAGGTTGCCCCCTGATAGTCCAAGTGGTGACCACAAACAGCTTCCACTTCCTTCTCCTCCACTGTCACCTGGAGATCCACTCCTGCAGCATCTAGGGCCTGCATGACCACATCAGCCAACTCACTGCAGTCCATATCCATGATTTTGTTTCAAGTACAAATGCAATCAAACTCTCAATATCAAATTTTCTTTTGCCTAGGGCAGTACGTCTTTCCTGAATGAAATTCAAGGAAGGAGTGATGCAAGGAGGTCCTGCATCACTATGTCTTTCCCCCCACAGGCAATAAAATTCGCCAAATATGGAATTTTGGCACCATTTACCCCACCCCCCCCCCCCCCCCCCTCATAGTGAAGGGTCAACTCGGTCAACTTGCCAACCAAGGGGGGTGTTGGAACCATCTTTCAGACACCCCTTTGTGCCAACTTGCTGAATTAATGACCTTAAATGGCAGAGGTCAAAAGTCCAGGCACTTTTTGGCGGGTTTTAACCAACAAGAAACACGTGTTTCCATCAGACAAAGAAACCCCAACCTGCCAACAAACACAAAATTAATGGAATCAGTATCTAGGACCTTTCAGGACCCACCCAATGGAACAGAACCAAAACTAACAAGTGAATAAAACCACAAATTTGTCATGTGCCAAACCGTTACATGATAAAACTCAGAGAAAGAAACACACTATCTGACAAATTACCACATAAAAAACAGCTATTCCTATTTCTAGAAATTACAGCTGACATACTACAGCAAAAACCACTGCTAGGGCACTGAAAAAGTATTAAACCGACTTTTTACAACAACTCAATTTGTCACAGCAACATGCTCATAACTATGAACAAGACAAGACACCCGTGTTTCCGCAATCTTATTAAAAATAAGAAAGTTATTCCTATTAGAAGTTAAAGTCACACATAACTCACTAGGCGAGTGAATAAAACCTTCAGAGAAAGGTCATGTCACACTGACACTTTCTTTGGAAAACCACATCAGGTACATGGTACAACTTAAAGAATTAAAATTTGCCCTACGGAATTCTTAAGCTGATTCACTCCTTTCCGGACAGTTTCGCTAGCCTACTCCGTATTAATGAAAAAGTAACTTACTAAAATTAGCAAGGGGATCCCACTCAATCAAAAATAACTGCCGATTACACCAAATTACACTCTATACATATAGTCGCTGTATAGACGACAGACCGGGATTTGAACTAGTGAACCTTAATCAAATCCAATGTTGTGACCATATCTGTCAGGTGGCTGTCTCAGCCTCTTTGAAACAAAGGGCTCAGCCTCAGGATTCAGTCTGGAATCCTCAGCCAGCCAGGGTGACGCCACTTTCCCGCCACATTCCATGTGGTTTGCAGGCATCAACCTGGGCGCTTCCGTGCGGCCTGTACCCACGTGGGTAGACGGCGCTGCATCAGCGTTTGGGGGCGCCGCATCATCTCCCAGCATCACGTGTTCAGAGGATGCTGCTGCTGGGCTCACTGCACTCCGAAGTACACCATCTCGCGTTTCCCCAGATCGCGTCAGAGGCGGATCCTGCTCTTTTTCAGAGGGGGGCTCATTCTGACGTTCATCATAGAGAAAGGGGTCTGTGTACGGGTCAGTCAAGGGCAAATCAGGAATCCCAGCTACATCAGCCTCACATACTTCAGCCAAGTACGGCTTGAGTTGATTAATGTGCACAATTCGAGATTTCCCAGTTGCAGGAGCCACAATTTCATAATTAACCTCCCCCACTCTCCGCACCACCCTGTAAGGCCCTAAGAACTTCAAACTAAGTTTCTGCCTAGCCAGGGGCAGATAAAACAGCAAAACCCAGTCTCCAGGTTCATGAGACTGATTGCTGGACAATCTGTTGTAGTGCTTCGCCTGATTCAGAGCTGATTTCCGCAGCTTTAGGCGACAGCGCTCAAAGGAATCTTCCATAGCTAACCGTATCCATTCAACATACTCAATTGTACAAGATGGCTGATCCTGGAGGACATGACCATACAACAGGTCAACAGGCAGGAGGGCTTCCCTCCCAAGCATCAACTTATTGGGTGTAACCCCAGTTGAGTGCTGGGGCGTAGCCCTGTAGGCACACATGACATAAGGCAGAATATCATCCCAATCATCTCTGTAGTCATTCACTAACTTAGAGAGCATGTCCTGCAAAGACCTATTGAACCTTTCCACTAAGCCATCGCTCTGGGGGTGATAAGCAGTCGTCCTGGTCTTAACAATGCCAAGCAATTTACACATTTCCTGGAACAACTTAGACTCAAAGTTGGTGCCCTGATCACTATGAAGCTGATATGGGGCTCCAAACCTTAGAACCACCTGAGTTACCAAACAGTCAGCCACAGTGTAGGCTTCTTGGTTTGGTAGGGCAAAAGCCTCTGTCCATTTTGTGAAATAATCAGCAATAACCACAATGACCTTATTCCCCTTCTTAGTCTCTGGAAAAGGACCTACAATGTCTACTGCCATTCTCTCCATAGGCATCCCAACAGGAACCTGTTGTAATGGGACCCTATTCCTGCCTGTCTGTCTACGCTTCTGACAGCTCTCACAACATCCAACCCATCGGACGATGTCCTCCTTGTACCCTGGCCAATAGAACCGTCTCCGGACCTTGGCTACTGTGCTATGTATTCCCATATGTCCCCCTAACCGTGAGGTATGCAATTGCTCAAATATCGCTCGTCTCAACTAAGAAGGGATCACCAATTGCTCCACATATTCTCCTGTAGGCAATCTATGCTCTCTGTACAATTTTCCATCTTTTAAGTGCAACCAATTGTACTGGGCCCAAATATCTCTGACACTTCCTGGCCTATCTGCTATATCACTATAGGAGGGCCTTTGTCTCGCCTTCAGCCAATCCACCGCCAAAGCAGTCGCACTATCCTGAGCTTGGGCAGCCACAATCTCTTCCCTAGTCCACACATTCAACCAGTTTGAACCCAGGACCTCAGATTGTTCAGGGCCACCCACTTCCGGTGGGGCAGTCACCACTTCCGGTGACGCCTCACTGCTCACTCCGGGGCTGGTCTCAGAAACTGCCACCACTGGCTGATTCACAGAGACTGTCTCAGCCCTGGCTGATCCATCAGCCACATCACCAATGCTGCCAACCACTGTAGCTCTCCCTGGCCCCTGTCCCTGGCGCCACAATGGCGCCTGCTCCCATGGCTTCATCAACAAGTGGGCCTTGTCAGCATTCCACTGTACAAGAGCCACCATCATTCCCTGGTCACCATGCCCTGGATCAGGGCAATCATCTCTCTTACACCTTCGTAAAGCTCCTTGTAAGTTGTACAGTAATTTTTCTGGCTAGTCGACAGAGCTTGAGATGCATAAGCAATAACACGTTCTTTTCCCTCAATTACCTGGGACAAAACACCACCTATTGCTAGATCAGAAGCATCTGTATCAAGAATAACAGGGCAGCCTTCCCGAGGCAAAGCCAAAACTTGCGCAGTGGTTAAAGCCTTAATCAGGGCCTCAAAAGACCTTTGACATTCGGAGGTCCACTCGAAAGGGACCTTGGGAGTCATCAGGGCATGCAATGGGGCAGCTAGGGCAGCAAAGTCCGGCACATACTTTCTATAGTATGATGCAAATCCCACAAAACTACGAATCTCATGGAGGGTTTGGGGTTCAGGCCAATTCCTGACAACCTCAATTTTCCGAGGGTCTGGCCTAACCCCTGCTTCTCCTACCACATGGCCAAGAAAGGGCACTTATTTCCTAAACAATTCACACTTACTGGGCTTCAAACGCAGGCCAGCCTGGCCCATGCGTCTAAGGACAGTAACTAGATTAGCTAGGCATTGGTCAAAAGTGGAACCCTGGACCACAATGTCATCCATATAACACAAACAAGTGGTCAGATCTAACCCACCTAACACCAACTCCATCAACCTTTCTAATGTGGCAGGGCCATTTGTAACTCCAAAGGGCATCACTGTGAAGTGATAATGCCCTCTCGGAGCTGTAAAAGCTGTCTTTTCCTTGTCCTCACTTTCCATAGCTATCTGCCAATAACCTGAGGACAGGTCAAGAGTACAAAACCACTTAGCACCAGCAAGGGCATCCAGGCAGTCCTCAATTCGAGGCAATGGATAAGCATCCTTCTTGGTGCAAGCATTTAGACGCCTGTAGTCTACACAAAACCGGAAACTGCCATCCTTCTTACGAACAAGGACTGGAGGACTAGACCAAGGACTACTACTAGGCTCAATAACTCCAAGATCTAACATACGATCAACTTCCTCTCCTAGGGCTCGCTTTTGGGCCCAGCCCAACCGACGAGCAGGTAGCTTAAAGGGCCTATGGTCACCAGTATCGATTTCATGCTTTGCTAACTCTGTCCGTCCCAGGCCAAATTGACCTCCCTCAAAGCAATGCTCATACTCTAACGGAACCATTTTCAACTTTTCCCTTTGTTCACTACTAAGGCCTTCTGTCGGGTCAATAAGGGGTTTCAGGTGATCTGGAAGGTCCTTGTGTCTAGGGCCCTCCTTGGAAGTCACAGCTGATACCAGCGTGTCCTCTTCCAGAGAATCCTTGTTAGACAGGACACTAGTCAGCTCCCCTAGTAATTGACCCTGTGACAGACAAATATCTTTCTCAGTTGGATTGGCTATCCAGACCTTGGCATTCGGACAATTCACGTCCACTATGCCCCGAGGTACCATAACATGCAAATTCTGACTAACCTGGGGAATGGCTTCGAACAAGAGGTCATGACCCTGACATTTGCCCCATGTCAACAGATTGACTGCAACCAATGACACATGCCTTGCTAGCAGGCAAATGGGTTCTCTGACCACTGCTCGACCTCCATGACCTTCTGGACCTTCTCTACACAGAACATCTGACCCACCCAAACGCAATACTCCAGAGGAACACATTAAAGTGGCTTTATGTTTCTTCAAGAAGTCCATCCCCAGCAGCCCAGTCAGTTGTCCCATCTCAGACCCTAGGAACTCACACAGATACAGAGCTCTGTCAACACAGATCTCTGTCTCTAGCCTTCCATATACTTTAATAAGACCACCATTTGCAGCTGCTACTTTCCTTTCCATAGACAAAAGTGGAGACCTATACACTCCAGCTATCTCATCATACACTTTCTTACTCATCATTGAAACTTGGGCACCTGTGTCCACCAGCATTTCCAGATCAGTAGAACCAATCCGGATGGACAAATACCAGGCTGTTACGGCTTCTTGTGCAGCAGCATATTGAGGCCTATCCTGTCCCTTAAAGATCCCCTCATCACTATTCATGGGAGCCACTAACTTCGAGGGTGGAGGACCTGGGACCAGATCTTCCTCCACCCTTACTCTTTTAGCGAACCAGCTCCCTTCTCTGACTGTGAACCATTCCCTGCACCTTTTGGGGCACCTTTTCAGGCCCCTGACCCCTTATCCCAATCTTTCTTGTCCCTCGGGCGACTGTTTCCCTGATTGCCCCGGCCAGATTGATCTCTGCCCTTGTTTTGCTTAGGGCAGTCTCTACGAATATGGCCATAGTCATTGCAATTAAAACAGTGCCTATTGGAACCGGAAGGGGGCCTCGGCCCATCTCGGCGACCCTTATCGCTGGGCCCACCTCGATTTGCCAATATATCATTCATCAGGGAATAAAACAACTCTTTAACTTGCTCCTGAGTCATGGGGTCTCCTTTAGCTGAAGGAGCTACCCCTGATTGACTTGTAGGAGCTAATTCTGAGGTCTCAGGATGGACAACGGGCAAAGCCACGGCCCCTATTGGCCCAAGGTCGGGTTTGTGGGGCCTTGTGGCTTCATAGGCGGATTCATATTGGACAGCCAAATCAATGGCATCCTGTAGAGGGCTTGGTCGCACCTAACCAGAACCTCATGCTGGGAGAACCGGCTGTTTCCATGAACCTTTCCTTGGCAAACCTTTCCTGCTCCTCAGTCGAGGATGCAGGGTTCGCCTTCCTGGAAAGATCCATTAAGAACAAGCCATATGACTCCAGATCCATTTCGGGCCCCCTCTTTGCATTAAACCATTTACTACGATAAGCATCTAGAGCACGGGAGGAACAAAACAGACCATTTAATTGCTCTATCATCTAAACCCACGATTTCTCATAGGGCAAGGAGACAATCTTAAGCCTAGCTGGACCGGAAATACTAGTCCACATGTGGAAACAACGCTCATCCTCTGTCCACCCATTAAAGTCTGCCACCCTCCTAAACTCCATCAAATAATCAGCAAAAGCTACTCCCTGACCATCATACAAAGGAGGTAGGGCTTCCCTACGACGCCTGTGCCTTGGACGATAGGCACGATTGCCAGGGGCCACGTGGTCCGCCATTACTGCTCCAGCGGCCCCACCGGCCCCAGTTGGCTCAGTCCCCACCCGGGTCCTATATTCTGGAGAGGAGGTGGGAGTGGACGCACAGGAGTCATTCGAATCGGACTCTCTCTGCACCATATCCCTGGACCTCTTTCCACTACTTGCTCTAGGTCTAGATCCCACCCTAGGGAGCCTCACTCTGGAATTGGAGCTAATCTCCCTAGGTTGCCTCACTCCTGACATGGAGCTAGCACGTGGTCTAACTGGGGTGGCATCCCCAGAAGCCATGCTGGCGACTGGGGGGCCAGAAGTGTTGACCCCTGTTGACTGGGGAGCCAATGTTCGGCTCTCCCTGTCTTGGGGTACCTTTCTACCAGGCTTGGGTCTCAATGCTGAAGTTACAGGCATTCTAACAGAACACAATACAAACAGCAAACAAGACAAACAAGACAAACAGAGTCACCAGGGCAGGGCCACTCAACAAGACCAGTGTCAAAGTGAAGTGAAACTACTTAGCTGTTCTGTTTCTGTTGTAGAAAACACACAAAAGAGTATTCCAATGTGACACAATGGTAAATCCTTAAAAACACAAGTAAATCCCTGTAAGCACCTTATTTGAAAAGGTCCTCACAGATCCAAAGTATTCCTGAGAATGAGTCAAGTCCCACATCGGGCGCCAATTTGTAAGGTCCTTCAGACTTGACTCAAACAAACTCAAAGAATACATTTTGAAGCTTTATTGGCCCTGCCCTAGCCAAACGTCCTGCCTATACACTCTTATGGACCAAACTGATGCTGCCAGCATCCCTGTAGCCCCCAGTAGCCCACTCTGGCCAATAGGAACCCAACCACACCCCTATCACGTGCTCCCCTTACTGGGGCATAGGAAATGCCCCACATTCTAGGTCAACAGCCTCACAGAGGTCACTGGGGTCATGGGAACGGGTAACATTAAAAAAACGGATTCCAGGTCATCACAGCACAATGTAATATTTACCTGCAGCAATATCTTCCAACTTGGCTGTGCAGTAGCTCTGTGGGACATCACTTTCACTACCTGTTGTTCTTACAGATCCAAGAATGTCCAGTCGGCATGCAGGTATACCTGTAACACCAAGAAGGTAATACTTTTATTTTTTTGTGCGTGTACATAATATGCTTGTGAATTTAAATATGAAACTGAGAAATAAAATTATCATTATGATATTATTCAACCAACTCATGATATATTATAATGTATTATTATGCCAATGAAACTGGTAATTATCACAATTTGACAATCATTGACAAATAGGCACACACAGAAGTATAGTTCAGGCCATTATAATTGTCATGACAATAATTAAAGTACACTCTATTAGTCTATTCTTTGTAACAGTTTCGGTGCCACATTAAAAAAACATAAGAACTTGCCTTTTTCTGTCAGTTTTGACAGTTGATCCTCTTGTATCACATTCAGTTGGGATATGACAACAACAAAAATGAACAACAACGGCTGGCTTGGGCAAATCGAACTTAAACTGCAGAAACCACGGCAGGAGATGAAAAATTAGCGATTTTCCATAGTCTGTGGGCACATTTAGTATGCCATCCCCTCCATTTGACTATATGTACTCCAAACATTCATGCTGCAGTGATTTCAAGTGGATATCCCAGTCATATCTCGAGACAACGTGCTTGATAGCCTCAGTGAACTTCATGTTGCTGCACATGGTGTAGCTATATTTAGCAACTTCCTGAATGTAGCGCACTAATCTTGACCTACTTAATGGCCTTTTTACACAGAGAACTACTTTGTTTGCTAAAATGCTGTTTAATATGCAACACTTCCATTCAAAAGGTTTACTGTTCATTGCGATAGAAAGTTTGACAAGCCACAGACAAGAGTTGTAAAATCATTAACCAACTTTCATTTCACCCCACTAGGGAAACACTTACCCTCAATATAATGACCCAAAATCCATTGAATGATAAAATTGACAGAATGTTTTCACATTTATTACTCGACCCAGTATTTCTATCATATTTGTTACTCACAGCCTGAGAAGACAAATGCACAGCAAGAGGTACATTTCTATGTAATAAGTCAGAAAGTTCTGATGATTTTAGTTTAGATTTCAGTTGGGAAAAACCATGGAGTCACTAGTGTCACTAGTGAATCCATGGAAAAACATTCCTCAATAGGATTAAAAAATGGAGATCTTCCAGGAGTAAATCCGTATTGTACACCATGCTGGGCCAAAAAAGGACGCAAAACCTGTCACCTTCATTGTGGTGGTAACTTAAATTGTCCACGGGTCACACTTAATTACTCTCCATTAATATACTGTTTTGGAATTGATTATATTTAATGTAGATATATCAAAATCATGAAGGAGAATATACCCAAAATCCATTGAAAGATACATTTGACAGCAGTGTACTAGGTTTTCATATATATATATATATATATATATATATATATATATATATATATATATATATATATATATATATTTATTATTAAATTTTTAATTGCATGTTGGTATAATCCGGGGTAAAGGTGTAAATCACATCATTACACAAAATCTAGACCAAACTTATTAGGTAGTGTGGGGTAAAGAAATCGGTTAATAGCTTTATAACCCCAAATAGCTGACCAGATGACTTTGAAAAACATTTATTAGGAAGTAATTTGAGAAAGGTTTACGGCCTTGCTCATATACTCAAGAAGCTTTATCTAAATAGGTAAAAAATACGTCATGTGCAAAATCTGCTCATGGCCGATCGACTGTAGCCCCGGAATGTGGCTGCTCCGACGGCTTGATATGTCACAGCCACGGTTCTGGCATATTTCAAATTGACGATTAATTCAACAGTAAAGCCATCAAATTCACTGCTTGCCCGAAAGATTCCTCTTAAACTGGATTTAGTCTATTTAATGCATTAATCTAACATATATGGAAGAGAAAAGTCGGAGCAAGAGGTTTACTTTTGTGCGATTTCTACATCCGCCAGCTCCATAGAATTAATACACTCCTTGATTCGGCTTGGGAGAATATGGAAACATGGGAGAATTCAGAAGTAATCAGTGCTAAACTTGGCCGAATAAAGTTATGAAGTGCGTGGATTTTATATATTTTTGCATTGTCTTAGTTTTTTTTATACTTTGTCCCCAATAACAGGGGTAAAAAGCCGCCGATTTAGACACTGGTCGAATTGATCGCCAGTTTTTCAATTGGTCGGAACAGTAGCCCTGAGGCCAGGAGCTAGATCGAGTGGTGCACCTGTGCGGAAGGAGGGGACCAACTTACGCTGCGAGCAGCTTGGCAGATTTACTGCATAACTTCAACTTAAAACTCAAAAAATTAAAAACTGAACATTACAAGTCAATGTATGGTAAATTTGGTATCAATAGTATATAATAAAGTTGTTATTCAAGGCATTGAAAAATAATGTCAGCATAACGCATGGTAAAATTAATTGCCATCTTATAATATCCTGCAGGGTATATGAATAATGATAACAATAAGTAATATATGTTACCTGTTATGTTCTTGTGTCGTCTTGCAACACTGATGTTTTAGAGGCCCCATTTAACCCCATAATTCCCATGCGGGACTCCCATTTGGGAATTGCAGGACTTGGAGGACTTACAGGAAATGCTGGAATTAGATAGGAATTGAAGGACCTCATGGGACCCATATGGAGATAGGGGAGTTATTAAGGATGTAAAGGAATTGCAGGATTTATTGGGCATCATAGGGACTTATTGATCTAACAGAGATTATTTAGGACTTGGTGGAATTATTGAGGACATACGGGAATTATGGGGACTCAGAAGGGCTTCTAGGGAATTGCAGAATTATTCAGGACTTACGGGAATTATGGGGACCCAGAAGGGCTTATCAGGAATTGCGAAATTATTCAGGACTTACGGGAATTATGGGGACCCAGAAGGGCTTCTAGGGAATTGCAGAATTATTAATGACTTACGGGAATTATGGGGACCCAGAAGGGCTTCTAGGGAATTGCGGAATTATTCAGGACTTACGGAAATTATGGGACTTACAGTGGCTTGTTGGGAATTGTGGTACACCACAGGGACTTATGGGATTTAAGGTGATTATGTAGGTTTTTTCGGAACTTGTAAGGATGTAAGGGAAATATAAACCACTATATATGGGACCTTGAAGGAGCTAGAGCTTGGAATAGTCGGACTCGTGGGTTTTATGGGAATTAGCTAATTCTATTCCAGATATATCTTCAACACAATAACGTGAATTTGCCAATAATATAGCTCACAGGTTTGATACAACCAATCAATTGTTGGCTCAGATTTAGCAAGCCTGGCATGAACACCCAATTACTAGTTAGTACACAGGGGTCACTAACCTCGTGATATAGACTTTCTCATCAAGTGTAATGCATGTAGGGTATTGATCCCGAGATGTTAAGTTGCCAGGCTTCATACAAGCCAATGGCATTGGCTAAAGGCCCCTTCACACATAGCCGGATTAGACACCGGAGCGTCCCGGAATGAAATTTCTTCAATCCAGGGCGGTCCAGGCGAAAAAGTTGGAAATGTCAACAAACGAAAAATTTGGCAGAGTGGACACGATGGCAAGACGTTGGTGACAAGGAGCAACACGGCTATACACGGATGTATACGGTCGCTACACGGATATGTACGGTTGAAACACCGCAGTACACAGAGGTTCCGGTGCACCAAGGAACAAGCCATGGTTGTTGCCAGATGTATCACGGATGTCCCGGATGAGTGCGGAGTGAACCGGATGTTACATGGGGCCTTCATGGAACGCGCTAAAATTGGTATTTAAGGTGGATGCGTTTCACTGGCCATCATTCCACTTCGGACTACCATACTGCAAAGGTGTTGCTGCTACTACACAAGAATAGGTAATTATTATGTCTTTATCACGCTACGACAAGGTGGAATTGGATGTGAAGTACCTGGACATGCAAGTCCAGCTACTTACTACTGCAAATGATATACTTCTGCAAGAAGAACAGAAACTGCAAGATGCTGCAGAGAGGGCCGCATCAGCAACTGATGAAGATGACTTCTTACAAAATGCTGGTGCTGCCCGAAGAAGAAGGCGAATGTGGGTGCGACCTTGGCTTCTAAGAAGACCTCTTTATGGGCAGTATGAAAAGCTGATGGCTGAATTGACTGCAGAAGATGTGGGTGGCTTCAAGACTTTCATGAGGATGGAGCCTGACTTATTTCATGAAGTTCTGGCAAGAGTGGGACCTAGGATTACAAAGAAGGATACCTTTCGGACGAGGGCCCTTGAACCTGGACTGAAACTGGCTATTACCTTGCGCTACCTGGGTACGGGCAACAGCTACATGTCTCTGCAGTATGGATTCAGGGTAGCCTTCAATACCATTTCTATCCTTGTCATCAAAGTCTGCCAGGCCATCATAGACGAATACTCAGCAGAAGTGATGCGTTGTCCTGTAACCCCAGAAGCCTGGAAAGAAGTTGCCAATGGATTCTACAACAGATGGAACTTCCCCCATGGCGTCGACGCCATTGATGGCAAGCACGTTGCCATCAGATGTCCTAGGAAGTCTGGATCCCTGTTCTACAACTACAAGGGATTTTTCTCTATTGTCCTACTGGCTGTAGTTGATGCTGAATACAAGTTCCTCTATGTTGACATTGGTGCCAGTGGATCAGGCTCAGATGCTGGAGTGTTTAGTCAGACAGAATTGAAGGAAGCGCTAGAAAGTGGGAACATTGGATTACCTGAACCAGACAACCTGCCGAAAGTTGGGGATGATGCCTTTGGACTGCAGACTGACTGCAGGATGATGAAGCCTCTGCCTCACAGGAACATGACGATGGAAGACCGAATCTTCAACTACAGACTTTCTAGAGCTAGACGGGTGGTAGAGAATGCCTTTGGACTTTTGGCTGCCAGGTTCAGGTGTCTCCTCACAACAATGCCTCAAAGTCCTGACAGAGTGTGCACCATAACTCTTGCTTGCTGTGTGCTGCACAACCTACTGAGGCTGAAGTATCCAACTGCTCAAGTGAATGCTGTGGACCAGGAAAATGCAGACATCCATGCAATCATCCCAGGTGCATGGAGGGAGAATGCCAATCTACCAGACATGGGAGATATGTACAGAGGCAACACCAACAGAGCAGGCAAGGAAATGCGGCAATACTTGGTCAACTACGTCAACTCAGAAGCTGGGAGTGTACCATGGCAACAAGACAAGATGAATGATGTAAGTTTGAATATTTAATTATAACGAAACCTCAGACATCTGCAGCACACAAGTGCAAAAAAGTACACAGCATTTAATGACACAGCATTTAGTTATTGTCATGCAAATGTATGCAATACAGTTTACATGTAAAAATAAAAGTTAAAACTACAAAAACCTGTAACTTTAAATGTTTAAACTTGCTTTTAATAAAAGTTCATTGTTTGTTTTCAGGTGAAGATTACTCTGTTGTGGTAGTTGGAGGCATGGGCACCGAAAAAGGAGGAGTTATGGTCATCACCACCACTATCCCCCCCCCCCCACACTAGTGTTCAGCAAGTAGCTGGTGAGAGAAGCATCCTGAGGCATGCTGCAATCAAGTGGTGACATGGAAGGATGACCGTGCGAAGGACATGCAGTCAACCATGCCTGACTGATGATCGTCGAAGATATCTCAGGAGTGGGGGTCGGTGCAGGCACAGACGAAGGGGCAGGCGACATGTGCGCTTGGGGCGAAGGGCCGGAAGCAGTAGCGAACATCTGGGCAGCAGGGCTGGAAGAATGCGCGAACATCTGGGCAGCAGGGCTGAAAGAATGACGAGGGAACATCTGCCCAACAGGGGCGGTCGAAGTGCCTGTAGTAGGATGAACTGCTGCTGCTGAGGGACATGAGGCACATAGGGATGATACTGCTGTTGCTGTTGCAGTTGCTGTTGCTGCTGCTGTTGCTGCTGCAACTGGCGCTTTCGACGATACTCCTGCTTGAATTGCATGAGGTGCTGCAACGCTTGTGCCTGGTAATCCGACCAAGTGTCCGTGTCCATTTGCATGACCTCGTGGTATATCATGTCCGTGAAAACCCTATTCGACAAGCTGGCTGAGTCAGTCGGCTGACTTATCTTGGTCTCGATATCCCGCTGGAGATCGGTGGCCTTTTCGATCAGCGGGAAATAGGAAAGAACAGAACATTACAGTAAGTCACATGGCAACTGCAACAGCATGTGCATTATTGACAATGTAATGAAAAAGACACATCACCATACAGTGAACACTGGAAGTGCCAAGAAACAAAGCTACCACTTGCTACTATGGAAAAGCTACAACTTTAAACTGCAAGATTACAATTACAAATTTACACTACAAGATTACAATTACATTCTCCTGATTATCACGACAACTGAAGCAGTATACTTACTTGAGTGACAGCTTGTGTAGCATCCACCTCCATTACCTGCAAGGCTGGATGCATCACAGTCATGATGATGACGAGGCTCGTGATGGCGTCTTGACGTCTTCTTGGTTGGAGTAGGGGCCCCCTTCCTGCTGCCTTTGTAAGGCCCACCCTTGGACCTGCTAGTATCCGAATCTCTGCCACCATCATCCGAAGTATCCACAATGACCTCTGCATCAGAAGTGTCATCATCCTCAGTGGTACCTCTGTTACTGGTTGATGCGCTTTTTGCCGATAAACTGTGGAAAAGCTGCCCACCTTCTCTTCCATTTCCCAGCGTCAACCCTCTTGATGTGCCTCTCCAGATACCCTAAATTTTCCATTATCCAGTTGTCCCGGTCTGTGAGGATTCTGGCGGCCCCACCAGAAGGCTTCTTGCATGGATCAGTAAGCATCCCCACTGATGTCCGCATGGAGTCGTCCACGTCTTCAGCTGCTGGGATGTGCATGACAGCTCTTTCGCCTTCTGCTGGATTATTCGCGATTTAATGTCTATCTGCTTGTATTGTGCAAGCTGCTGGTTGTAGAGCATCTCCTGGGCACGGTACCAGTCAGTCACATCTTGTTCCTGGTCTTCTGTCAGGTTCAGGGGTTCTTTTTTGTGCCTTTTCGCTTTTGCTCTAGGTGGTGGTGGAGCTGCAGCAGCTGCAGTTGTAGCAGGTACCTCAGCAGCAGCAGGTACAACAGGCCCAGGTAAATCAGGCATGCCTTGTGGACTTTGCGGTCTTGAAACTGTAGAGGTATTACTTCCTGCATCTTCTCCAACAGCAGGTCCAGCTTTCTCTTGCACGACAGTCTTCTTGGTAGCCCTCCCTTTTCCTCTCTTAGGTGGCATGGTGGTTATTCAAACAACGGCAGTAGTACCAAGGCTTTGGTAGAGTTCAGCAATCCAGAAGAAGTGAGCGATAATGCAATTAATTCGATGATCAACGATGAACAGCGTGCGCCAGAATGATGCTTCTCCCAAGATGGCGGTGCTATATATACGAAGACATCCGTACTCACTCTGTGTCAGTCTATTTGACACCGTGCTATATATACGAAGACATCCGTACTCACTCTGTGAGTCTATTTGTCTATTTGACACCGTGTTGACACCTTGTTCACTCCGGCCTCTCCGTATTGACTTAGTGTGACACCGTGTGCCTAACGGGGTTACCGCGGTCAAGCAATTGACCCGTAACCCTCTCTACTTGTTGACTCCGTGTTGACTGCGTGTTGCCACGTGTTCACCCATGTGGAACCGCGTTGCTCCTTGTACTCTCCGGCGTGGAATTTTTATGCGTGGTTGACACCGGACTTAATTGGAGATCACACAAAGTATTCCGGAGTCAATATGGAGATTCCCGGAGATCGGCGGAGTCTACTGGGAGTCTACACGGAGCAACACGGATGAAATTACTCCAGTACCTCGGCATGAAAAATTTTTAAATGTTGATTTTTTTTTTTGCCGGAGTCCAACGGTGTTACCGGATAGCCCCGGACAATGCCAGAAGTGCACACGATGTCTACACCGCATTACCCGGAGTATGCTGGAGTTGTCCACCGGGACGCTCCTGTCTCTAATCCAGCTATGTGTGAAGGGGCCTTAACTGAAGACATTACTTATTTGCGACATCGCTATTTTGTCAAAATCGATTTGGAATAAAACAAGAAAAGATTTTGTTGTTTAAAATTTATTATAATCTGAAACAGTATAGCCTCAAATGCAATACAGGTAAGTGGATTCAGAATTATTTTCACTTGAGAGTACATAAATATTATTTTAATAAAAAAATATGATTATTTATTGTCACATCATCCATTAAGTACCTAAAATTTGCAAATTATGTCAGCAGCACATTTATTCCTTCTGGTATTTTTTAACAATGTGTCAATATATAATGTTATTACAATAATAATAACTTGACTAGTACAAAATTATATGAGTAATGATTAGTAAGTTTGCTTATATAGGCCTATATTGAAATAAATAGTCCCTGAACAGGCAACAAGAAGTTACAAAGCTTAAGTCTGTTAGAGTCTACTAAAAACAGAATTGATGAGTCATACTCCCATTTGTCCTATTACAGCTTTTCTATCCCATGATGACTCATAAGGTAGGAGTCTTCTATCACTAGAAGGCAAGTGGTGTCACCGTAGCTGAACTTTGTCCTCAATGACAAGCTTCAGTGAATACAGGATTATCCATTGCCATGAATGTCTGTATGAGTCATCAAGGGAGCTTAAACCTCCACAAAATATAGTTCTATGTATCAACAATGACTCTTCAAGTGCAATTGTTTACTTTTCAAGTGAATTAAAGTTTACATATCAATTTTGAGTTACACAATACACCACTTTTATATTCTTGGCAAGTAGTTCTTTGGCATCTTCACAATGCATAATATATGCACTATACAACACAATAAGATACAACAAGGCAGTTCACACCCTGAACTTTATCCAATAACACAAGCTGAAGAAGCCAGTGTGATACAAACGAAGCTCCTTATGCTGAAACCTATCACTCCAAATAGGTATCTTATCAACTGAATATTTCTTGGAATGTAAATTGAACACATGTTTTTAAAAGTACTGTTCCACAAAGGTGTTTTCTACTCTATAACATACATTACCTAAGTAAGCTATACCTGAACCAGAAACCCCTCGGTGTTGGACATCCAGCATTTTGCATTCGCACCAGCATTTTCGAATAAATGCATTAAAAAGTTGCATCTTAGCTGCTTTATATAATAGTATCATGTCTGCCAACCACAAATTGCACTTTGATGTAATGTACAGAGGAAGTCCAAGACTACTTATAATTAGATGAAAACCATGCTTTTCCATGTGTTTATCCAAGTCATGGAAACGCTTGTGACTTATTTGGCCATGTAGCAAACTCTCATATTACAAAAGCAATCACCAACAACAGGTAGTAGTGGGTGGAGTGACTTATTCTGAATGAAGTGCCAGTGGCATCAGGAGCCCCAATAAGTACCAAGTTTTTGGTGTACGCCAATGACATCGCTGACTAGAAGCTTAGGGTATCACCAATACACTACTCACAGATGAATGCCTAACATACCATGAAGTAGGAAACTCTATGCAGAACCATCAAGTGTTACAGGAAAACTGGATCAACGCCGCCAATGGTCCAGCACATAAAAAATGTTATTTAAGGCCACCAAATTATAACTAAAAATTTAAACTTTGGCCGACCTACTGACCCAACCTTGTGAGAGCTATGAAATCAGAAACCATTTTTTCATTCAGCCAAATTAACTTTAAGTATCCTATCTATCCAATGATAATTTTTTTGCCATCATGTCATTCATCATTACTATGGCCAAGTAGACTTGTCACAGAGAAGTAGCCATGGAGAGTATTGCAATATGGCAAACTAAGGAAAAAGTGCAGTATAACGGACCCAGATTTATGACCATATTTAACAAGCCTCATTGCCAGGCCTATGACTTAAAATGCTTGAAATGTCACAAAAATTAATGTAGTTATAATGGCGGTTTAATCTTCAGGGTAAAGACAGTGTTTATTTTCGTTTTTTCTTGGGGGCTCCGTCCCTAAACCCCTGCTTATCTAAACCAAATGTTATTTTAATTGTGCTAGAACTTAAAACTTGTGAAATATTTGATAAAATTTAATTTTAATGGTCGCCAAATATTGGCATAAATTTGGGTCCGCTATACTGCACTAAACCCCAAACTAATATTTTCAACCAAAATAAAGACTTTTCACAGCTATATCTAGTCAAGAAAATTTTGTAAAGATTAAAGTCATCAGAAATACATGTCTTATTATTTGTTTTGAGGGGGGGGGGGTATCCAGTCAATGTTCATCATAGGAATTTCTTGCTTCTTTGTGGCAAGGTTGACAACCCGGCTTGGTGGAAGCACACTCCAGTAATACAATGGTTTCTACCTCATTGATAACATTATGGTGCGCTTTTTCAAGATATCTTGCAAGAGTTTGGTTATAAGTAGTGCCAGCTTGAGCTATTATGATTGCTATTGGTTAAAGGCATAGTTTATGAAGTTATTGCAGTCAAAAGCAGTCACAAAAAATTGAAGTGAATCTGCCTAATTACTATATATATATAAATGGAAATTGACAGGACTATAGGAAAAATTAAACTTGTGAGGAGTTACAACGATGGTCTGATTGTATTAGGAATTATGCAATGATTATGGTACTTATTAAGAATTGGATGGATTTAATGAATGGTCTAGATTTATTAGGTATTATGGACATCATCAGTATTAACAGGGACCTATAGGAACGAACCACGAGGACTTATTGGGAATTATTGGAACCACGAGGACTTATTGGGAATAATGGGAACCACGAGGACTTATTGGGAATTATGGGAACCGAGAGGACTTATTGGGAATTATCGGAACCGCTAAGACTTATTGGGAATTATGGGAACCACGAGGACTTATTGGGAATTATGGGAACCACGAGGACTTATTGGGAATAATGAGAACCAAGAGGACTTATTGGGAATTATGGGAACCGAGAGGACTTATTGGGAATTATGGGAACCACAGGGACTTATTGGGAATTATGGGGACCACGAGGACTTATTGGGAATTATCGGAACCACTAAGACTTATTGGGAATTATGGGAACCACGAGGACTTATTGAGAATTATTAGGAAATATGGGAATTATCAGGGACTTCCAGGAATTGGTAGGAATTGTTGGGAGTTACGGGAATAATTGGAGTTGCGGGAATTATGGGGTTAAATGGGGCCTTTTTAGGATTCCGTAGTCTCTAAATAATTTAACAAGACAGCATGGCGGCTTAGACGGTAGTGCGCATGTGCGCGTTTATTGCATGACTAAGATTGTGAATACTGAATGTTGCATGACTACGTTCATGAATATTAATACACAACATTACCTTGCTCTGATCATGCAGACCAGAGTACTTGTCTCCATGCTCTAATCTGCGGAAAGGATTTTAGCCAGACTAATACCGAGCTTTTGTAAGTTAGAAACCGGATTTGAGCCACTGACCTATTTAGCCCCGGTGTGTGGCTGCTCCGAGGGCTTTATGCACCAGACATGAAATTACGGCGAAGCGGGGGGGGGGGGGGGGGGCACCCAGGAAATGTACTCCAGCAAATAAGTCGAGATAGGCTTTAGAACTTTTTTAGCCAATCAGCTGAGACCCACACGTTATATTAAATTAGTTGTCCCCGCCGTGACATGGTCTGACCACTCAAAAAGGGTAAATTCCGTTGCAGTGGATACAACCACCATCAACCACGAGGGTTTTGTTTACGAGAAATTGTGTTTATACGTCAATCATGAGTCAATATCATATACTGTGAACGGAGTAGAAACCCATCTAATTGTTTCTCTTAGTTTGACAGCTCTGACCATGCACGGGGGCCACATGAATAAATTATGATAATACCCCAACTTTGCGAGATTTGCCTGGGGTACCTTTGCTGGAGTGGGGGGGGGGGGGAGAAGCAGGGTATAAAATAAAAAAAAGTGATCACTGCACATTTCACGAAATATCTGCGCCAATAACTTAACATTGGTTTCTGTCGGATGACATCATAAAGAAATAACCACCATTGATCACTGCACATTTTGGGATCGTTACACGCTTATTTTATACCCTGGGGAGAAGCCCCCTTTATAAAGTACGATTTATCAGAGCATGTATTTACTAGACTAGTAAATCCATGATCAGAGACTCAGGTGCTTGTTAACTTGAGGACCAAATATCACTCCCGGGTCAAAAATTTCCTAGTGACCGTCAATAATTGTTTTACCCCCACCAACTAAAATTTAGGCCTATTATTTTTAACTGAGCTTTTTTTGCTTGAACAAGCAGTTTTCATATTTTTGTCAAAACCCAAATTTATGATTGAGCTTTTTATTGTCAAAATTTACATCAGATTTTCACGACAGCACAGAGCTTTCATACAGTGCATTCCCTTGGATTTGGGGGGGGGGGGGGTGGAGGGGTAATTGTAAATATGATCATCCCCACTTCGCTTTGGGGGGAGGGACTACACCCCCCCCCCTCACACAGGATCTGCATGTAGATCTGCATGTTACTTGCTAGAATATTATGAATCTTCTGATCCTGAGCCCATGGACCTAAATTAATTTTAACCGGCTTCAAAAGGATGCCAGAGTTTCGTCAACTGAATTTTCTACATCAGTAATTTTGGGCTTGTGCTTAAGCTGTGTCTGCTTGCTGTAATTCTGCAGTCTTCCACAGCCTTCCATGTTGAGATAACTGAAAATAACAAACAGAATCTGTTAATTACTGATCATCTATGTGAAGTAAAATCTTAAATGGGATGGCTATGGCATGCTGCGGAGAAGAAGTCTGCCAAAAAAAAGAAGCTGTTATATAAGTAAAAACTGTAGAATTTAGGGGGGTACGAGATATCATAGGCCAGTTCTGGCTATGTGATTGCGTTCACTGGGGCAATGCCTGGCATAAATGATAAGTTATAGTCAAAAATTACTAGAATGATATCTCAGGCATTGATGTGTGGAATATTCAAAAATTAGCATCAAATTTGTAGCTGTTACATAAGCGACAAATGTAAAATATAGGGGTACGCGATATCATAGGCCAGTTCTAGCTATGTGATTGTGTTCACTAGGGCAATACCTGGTACTAATGATAATCTGTAGTCAGAAATGACTATATTGATATCTCAGGCATTGATATCTGTCATTATCAAGTATGACCATCAAAGCTGAAGCTGTTATATAAGTAAAAACTGTAGAATTTAGGGGGGTACGCGATATTATGGGCCAGTTCTGGCTATGTGATTGCATTCACTGGGGCAATGCCTGGCATAAATAATAAGTTATAGTCACAAATTAATGGAATGATATCTCAGGCATTGTTATGTGTCATTATCAAGTATCACCATCAAAGCTGAAGCTGTTCTAAAAGTAAAAACTAGAATTTAGGGGGGTACGCGATATCATAGGCCAGTTCTAGCTATGTGATTGTGTTCACTAGGGCAATACCTGGTACTAATGATAATCTGTAGTTAGAAATGACTATATTGATATCTCAGGCATTGATATCTGTCATTATCAAGTATGACCATCAAAGCTGAAGCTGTTATATAAGTAAAAACTGTAGAATTTAGGGGGGTACGCTATATTATGGGCCAGTTCTGGCTATGTGATTGCGTTCACTGGGGCAATGCCTGGAATAAATGATAAGTTATAGTCACAAATTAATAGAATGATATCTCAGGCATTTATGTGTCATTATCAAGTATCACCATCAAAGCTGAAGCTGTTCTAAAAGTAAAAACTAGAATTTAGAGGGGTACGCGATATCATAGGCCAGTTTTAGCTATGTGATTGTGTTCACTAGGGCAATACCTGGTACTAATGATAATCTGTAGTTAGAAATGACTATATTGATATCTCAGGCATTGATATCTGTCATTATCAAGTATGACCATCAAAGCTGAAGCTGTAATAAGTAAAAACTGCAGAATTTAGGGGGGTACGAGATATCATAGGCCAGTTCTGGCTATGTGATTGCGTTCACTGGGGCAATGCCTGGCATAAATGATAAGTTATAGTCAAAAATTACTAGAATGATATCTCAGGCATTGATGTGTGGAATATTCAAAAATTAGCATCAAATTTGTAGCTGTTACATAAGCGACAAATATAGAAAATATAGGGGTACGCGATATCATAGGCCAGTTCTAGCTATTTGATTGTGTTCACTAGGGCAATACCTGGTACTAATGATAATCTGTAGTCAGAAATGACTATATTGATATCTCAGGCATTGATATCTGTCATTATCAAGTATGACCATCAAAGCTGAAGCTGTTATATAAGTAAAAACTGTAGAATTTAGGGGGGTACGCGATATTATGGGCCAGTTCTGGCTATGTGATTGCGTTCACTGGGGCAATGCCTGGCATAAATGATAAGTTATAGTCACAAATTAATGGAATGATATCTCAGGCATTGTTATGTGTCATTATCAAGTATCACCATCAAAGCTGAAGCTGTTCTAAAAGTAAAAACTGCAGAATTTAGGGGGGTACGAGATATCATAGGCCAGTTCTGGCTATGTGATCGTGTTCTAAGGGGCAATGCCTGGGATAAATGATAAGTTACAGTCACAAATTAATGGAATGATATCTCAGGCATTGATGTGTGGAATATTCAAGAAATAGCATCATATTCGTAGTTGTTACATAAGCAACAAATGCAGTAGGGGGTACGCAATATCATAGGCCATTTCTGGCTATGAGATTGAGTTCAAAGGGGCAATACCTGGTACTAATGATAATCTATAGTCAGAAATGACTATATTGATATCCCAGGCATTGATATCTGTCATTATTATGGATAGTCCTCAAAGTTGCAGCTGTTAGATAAGCTTAAAATTAAGAAAAAGTAGGGGGCACGCAATATCATAGGCCATTTCTGGCTATGAGATTGCGTTCTAAGGGGCAATACCTGGTACTAATGATAATCTATAGTCAGAAATGACTATATTGATATCCCAGGCATTGATATCTGTCATTATTATGGATAGTCATCAAAAGTTGCAGCTGTTAGATAAGCTGAAAATTAAGAAAAAGTAGGGGGTACGCAATATCATAGGCCATTTCTGGCTATGAGATTGCGTTCTAAGGGGCAATACCTGGTACTAATGATAATCTATAGTCAGAAATGACTATATTGATATCCCAGGCATTGATATCTGTCATTATTATGCATAATCCTCAAAGTTGCAGCTGTTAGATAAGCTTAAAATGAAGAAAAAGTAGGGGGTACGTAATATCATAGGCCATTTCTGCCCATGAGATTGGGTTCTAAGGGGCAATACCTGGTACTTATGATAATCTATAGTCAGAAATGACTATATTGATATCCCAGGCATTGATATCTGTCATTATTATGTATAGTCATCAAAAGTTGCAGCTGTTAGATAAGCTTAAAATGAAGAAAAAGTAGGGGGTACGCAGTATCATATGAGATTGTGTTCACAGTGACAATACCTGACACAAATGGTAACCTATAGTCAAAAATTACTATTAATATCCCAGGCATCCATTTGTGTCCTTATCAGTGATTATCATCAGATGTGCTGCTGTTAAATAAGCAGAATTTAAAGAATTCATGGGGGGTACGCAATATCATGGGCCATTTTCAGCTATGAGATTGTGTCCACAGTGGCAATATCTGATACGAATGGTAACCTACAGTCAAAAATTACTATATTAATATCACAGGCATCTATTTGTGTCCTTATCAGTTATCATTATCAAATGTGCTGCTGTTATATAAGCAAAATATCATGAAATCATGGGGGTACGCAGTACCATGGGATATTTTCAGCTATGAGATTGTGTTCACCCTGGTATAACCTCACACAAATGGTAACCTTAAGTCAAAACACACTAGATTGATATTTCAGGCATATATTTGCGTACTTATACTTAAAGGTGGAGCTGTTAACTAAGCAGAATATTAAGAAAACATAGGCAATTATATTGCAATTAGGCCTATATGATTGCGTCGAAGACACCATGCATGGACAAAACTACAACAACCATGTTCTCATTGTTATGAAGCTTCATTGACGATGCCAGAAAAAGACAAATAAGCGCTAGATGTTAATTTGATAATTATTGACACTCATTCTGACATGGGAGTCATCCTAGGAAATATTTTTAATATTTGGTTGTTGTAGTTATATGTACCATTGTTTTGGAATTATTTTATCATTTTGTGATTTCCTTTATTGAACAAGAATAACGTATTAAATATGCTGTGCTATCCATGTGATCAACTACATTTGTTACACAGGGTTTTTAAGCAATGTTGGCAATGCCCATGTGCAATGTGGACGTTCGCTGAGGGTTTGTTGCTGTGCAGCCTATGTTTAAATTATTTATTGTTCTGAAGATTTTTCAGGATATCAATTTAAAATTAAAAGAGGTAGAGGTACGGCGTAATTGTTATTATACAGAATAATGCAAAAGGATGACAGAATGTCACCTCATTAAATGCATTGCAGTTTAAATTATAGCGGCCTTAGTAAGATGTGCTTTTCTCTTTTTTATTAGAACATGATTAAAAGCGTTAGATTTTACATTCATAAAGCTGTGTCTTTCTTTGTTAATTGGTAATGGAGTTCAAAAGAGTTGAAATAGCACTCGGTTGTATTTAATTAGATCTCTTATGGTGTCGGACAATTGTAACCCGATATACACCCCCCCCCCCTCCGAAAAAACAACAACAAAAAATGACAGGTGACAATGATCCCGATTTGAATTTTTACCCCCTCCCCCCCCCCCAAAAAAGTTAATTGGGGAAATGCAGTTAAATACTGTTTTTATTATTACTATTATATATACTATACTCTTTAATAGATTTTTTCTTTATAGATTGGTTCCATACTTGTAACTCTTCATATTGCATATTAGAAAATTGGATATAAAAATGTATAAATTTAGATGTTTAATGTCTTGCTAACAATCTTTTAATATGCTTGTTATACACATCTTTAACATATACGAACGAAGCCTACACACATCAGCGCACTCACTTTATATTAAGTGGGGAGGGGGGCACAGCTCACCACAGGGGTACGCTGCTTCATAGCTTACAATATGCGGCGCTGCACCCAGGGTACACAATCCCACGGGGAACGTTCGCGCATATTACACCGGAAGTGGATATAGTTAGCGTATTTTAAATATGTTATGTAACTTTCTGTTTTCTGTATTTTTGTATTATGTATGATTGTATTAATGTGTATCCTTTGTACTCTATATATGACAAATGGGTCAATACTGACTCTATATAGAGCTATATAGTCAATAAAATCTATTGGCTCAATATATTAATTTGTTATATAGGGCCTATGTTTTAAATAAATTGATTTTACACACACAAATTATCTATAAAGGGTCATACATAGGCCAATATGTATACCGTTATACCAAACCCTTCTATGTCACATTTAATGTCTTGTCTCAAGAAAAAACCATGCGGAGTGGATTCTAAGAATTTTCTGAAATTTACACTTCCCCTGATTGACTTCAAAAACCATGGAAACTAAGTCAGAATCTTTTAAATTGTATTTAGTTTTTCTGCAGGAGCATCTCATGAGCATAAATTTGCTCTGACGCAACAGCGAAAAATTCCTATCATGGAGGCTTCAATAAATATGTATGAAACTCTCAGAAATAAGTCAGAAATATAAAAAAATGGTTTCAAATTGTAAAAGTCCATGTCATTAAAGACTCCAATATAATGACAATTCTAAGTCCAAGCTGCTTAATTCCAAGCAAGGTGTATAAGGCTAAGCAATTGCTAGAGCAGACAAAAATGCTCAAGGCAAGTGTAATGAAGAGTGCACATAATGATTGCATCTGACATGCATATACGTCCTTTGCCTAGGGCAAGTGTAATGAGGAGCACACAATAAACTGCATTTAAGTCACACATGAGCAGAGGCCTGCATAGTGCAAGTGCATTGAAGTGCAACAATATTGCACCTGACATCCATGAAGTGCTAAATATTGCACTTGACATGAGCTTGCATAATATAAACATTAAACAACAAGCAAAGTGTAAAAGGCTAAGCATTTGCTAGAGCAGACAAAAACGCTCAAGGCAAGTGTAATGAAGAGTGTATATAATAATTGTATCTGACATGTATATATATATAGCAAAGGCAAGTGTAATGAAGAGTGTACACAATCAATGTACCTAGCATATAATTATACTTGACATGTATGTACATCCTTTGCCTAGGACAAGTGCAACGAGGAGTGTACCTAATTATTGTGCCTGACCTGTGTATACATCCTTTGCTCAAGGCAAGTGTAATGAGGAGTACACAATCAATGCACCTGACATATAATTCTAACTGACATGCATGTACATCCTTTGCCTAGGGCAAGTGTAACGAGGAGTGTACAGCTTGGTCATGTCATACTGTAATATGACAGCTAATAAGTGGCTGCAAGGGGCTGCACTTTACAAAATGATGACAAAATTTAAAATGAAAGTCATTTAAGAAATAGCTGATTTTGCTATTATCTATATTTACTGAAACTAATACCATGTTGAAATATCAATATTTTCTATACTGTAGTATCATTTTTGTATGCACCGTTTCTGTTTATAAATTAAACACTTTAAACTCGTTTTTAACCAACAATTTCTAAAATTCGGAAACTTCTTTATAATTACTTTATCTAAATTCTGTTCAAACAGTGTAATTTTATATGCAATAGTTCTATCACAATTCAACCCCAAACATAGGGTACTGGTTGAGGTTAATATGAAATCCACTGGATGGCAGGATAGCATGAAAGTAAGAACAGAGAGGTGAAAAAGTGAAGTTGCTCACTTGCTTTAAATCCTAATATTATGCCAAACATTAGAAAAGCCAGCCCAACACCTTTACTATTTGTGGTTAGCTTGTCTTATCAATATCTTTTAAATTCATGAAACAGGGCAGCATTTTGTGAGGAAGGGTAAGCCCAAACTACATGGTAAAATCATGGAGTCACTATACAAGGAGGGGAAGCTCCGTTATCCAGATGCCATCAATGTTTGTGTTAAGAGCCATAAAAATTAAAGCCTGGCCCAAGTTGGCCCAGAGCTCGCCCAAAGTTTATAAGTTTTAATGGCCATTAAATTTCACGCAGGCCCCCTTTGATGCCCCATGTTCGTCGCCCTGCTACCCCTGACCTAGTTCATATGTGTGTTTTGAAACTCCCGCTCAGGCAGGCTGAGGCAGCCTCGTCTTGGACCAAGGAATACCATATACTATTTTTAGTTCCTGTCAGGTCACATGTGTCTCATGGGGATGCCCCTGCTCACAACGTGGTGATCATATTTGTCTTTTTCCCATCAAAATTCGCACAGAAACAAGGAATCTACGATTGTTTTGTGCATTTAAAGTGCTGCAATGGCATCTTCAGGTATGTGAAACTTACTTTTCTTCAACCTACAATATAATTTTTGTGCTAAACAGTGCGATTATGCCATTTCGTTAGGTGAAAGTTGATCTGTTGTACTTCATAATGATGCTAATGTGTTTGATGTCGGTCATTGTCGGACTTAGTTATTAAGTTCCAAACATGGGCTTGTCATCTCAGTAAATGGTAGGAATTAGTGTCATTAAAAAAAAGAAAATCCCATATTAATTAACAGTGCTGTCAGTGGTGTCTGAATATTTTACCATGAATTGCCATATATTATTATGATTATATCAGGGTAAAATATATACCAATTTGCATGGGGGGGGGGGTAGGGGAATTTATGTAATTAAATGTACAAAAATTGAAAATAATCATGATGACATTAATCAGAGAGTATTGTCTCTGTATTAATTCAGCCTATGTATCTTTTTTTTTGTAGATAGAACTTTTGAAATAATAATAAAGACATTACTCTCACCTGATATTATCCAAATATCACATTGTTCCATCTGTATGGAGTGATGAAAAACGGCTGGAACAATGTACTGATTAACAAAAAATCAAATGCTGTTTTTGTTGTTGAGCTCCATATTCTGATCATTTGCAAATCTCTATATATCACTACAAACTGCATGTGTGAATTATCATTTTGATTTGCAGGGCTTAATCTGCACCAAATTAGAAGATGTTGCTACCACACTTTCAGAACCGATGCCAAAAAGGAGGAAGTAGCTTAGAAATTAAGATAATGCATGACATCTTGTCATGGAAAATATTTATTGTAAAAGTTTTTAATACCAAGCAGACAAAACACAATGAACATGTACATGTATTATTGCAAATTAACATAAATGTACATATACTGAAAAGAAGTAATTTGAATACTTTTGGATCATGTCTATTAACCTGAAGGATTTTAATGCAGAAACGTTCAAGTGTGTGATCATATCTAGAAGAATAAGCAATGTTATTCTGTATATACATGAAATGTTTTAGTAATGAAAAGATAGGACCATATCATATGCAGTTGTGAATAAAGTAATTGAAATGTTTAAATATGTTTATCGGCTGTAAGTATTGACTTACATTTGCAAACAATAATTAAAATTTCACTTGATTTTTTAAGTCAAGTCATGTCTCAAACTTTTTCTTTGTTTGGCATTTTCCATTTTGTTTAGCAAGAATGTATGGGCATTGGCATAGGATTTTAACCGCAAAGTGATGTAATAATCAATAAGATTGTTAAACAGGACCAGTGACTCCATGTGAAAACAAAGTGTACAACTGTGGTTCTATTAATAGCAGATAAGAGGGAATTGGGGAAGCCCCTGTCTGGGTAGCCAATCAGCACGCTGCAGCTGGCTGCTATGCAGTGCCCTCTAGTGGGGGTGAAGACAAAGATGGTTTATATTGAGAGGTCATAAAAGGGAAAACCAGATAATCTCGTGCTCATTAAAAGACCATCGCGACATACATGGGGCCAGAGAAAACTGTGGGCTTCCCCTCCTTGTATAGTGACTCCATGGTAAAATTATCATATTATGAGAGTACACTAAATAAAAGCGAAAAACAAAAAACCCTAGTTTACATTGGATTATATTTACTACTCTTTCAAACAGAAAATGGACAAAAAATAGTCTGTTGCAAAATAAGTTATAAATATCATTTTATAGAAAATTTTGCAGCAATTACACAAATATTAAATAAAAAATTCTCATGGATTTCTTATTTTCTGAACAAAACATCTGAGGTTATTTTTACACCTGAAAACGGCATTTACCACGCCAAATTAAATTTTTATTTATTTTTTATATAAAAAGTATTTGCCTAAGACACTTGAAATTGAAATCATGTAAAGTATACAATATTTACTATAACATATTCTAATTTCATAATCTTAGCACTAACAAGAGTAAAGAGATCCTATCTCTACTTATAGTATTCCTCTGTAGTACAAATTTCACGTAATTCAATACATGTAATAAAACTAGAATTGTTCTGGCAAACATCTATATAAATTTTATAAAATATAGTGTCATTTTTAAACATCTCTAACTTTGCTCAAAATGCGAAAACTTAGCAAAATATCACAGAGAACTTTTTTGTCCATCTTAACAATTGTTGTAAGTTTTAAAAAAGATGTGAGATGGGCATCCAAACAAACTTTTCTCTGAGCTGCTGAGACAGGTCATTATTTAAATTAACATTTTGAGTAAATGTACCAATCAACAATATGTTATTACACTAATAATTGACATATCAAGTTGATTTCATAGTTTCTAAATGTCATAAGGTCAAATACTATCAACTATCATTAAAAAAAACAGAAGAAAAATTTCTCTTACCTTGTTTGAGCCATTGTGCTAACATTGAGTCTCCATGCCAAGGTCCTTGGACAGACCTTGGATAAATAAAACCCAAGGATATAGACCATGGAGTTAAGGTCCTTGGTAATATAGTGATTCAAAACATGTGGAGTTGAACAACATGATAAGAGCCACTCAGCCAGTGCAAGGTCACAGTTGCCATAGCAACCACTGGTCAGCCAGTGCATGGTCTGGGTTACCATAGCAACCACTTGTCACTGCCAGTAGTGGCTGAGGAACTTAATTTTGGAGGTGTTGTTTGTTAGTTGTTTTTTTTTTGGGGGGGGGGGATCAGTTCAAGTATTTTTTAAAGTTTAATAACCAATAGGTCAATTCTTGCATTGTTTCAATGTAAAATTATTTTGAATAAGTGACCTATGTGACCCTTTTTGTGAGGCCTAGGTAGTTCATGGTGGCTGTGGGTTATGAAAAATATGATTATTTGATCATTACAATAAAATTAAATGAACAGTTCCTGACATGTTATTTTTCAAAGTTGGTCTCCATGTGATATGTAGGATCATGGAGTCTCTAGTGACTCCATAGTAGGATCTATATATTTTAAAGTTTTTACCCACCACTTGGACTTTCAATACTTTGATTATCCAGAATGAGACACAATCTATCCATCTATCCATCTATCCATCTATCTATGTGAAAAGCGTGACTTGATTAAGTAGAGCCATGTTATACTCATTCATTTACTTTAATTTAAGCAAATACTACTATGGGTAACTTCTGGTTTTACTTTCTTTTTTCTTGGTCTTTTTTTTTCTCATATTTTTTTTTAAACAGCGGTAGCATGAAAAATAATTGTCATACAATGCAAACAGTATTACCATTAATTTTGCATTGAGTACTACCTTATTTCAGCTATTTTTCCCACTTTGACACCCTATTATTAATTACTATCTGGCTACTTACAGTAGCAGATTAGGGGTGGGGGGGGGGGGGGGGGCCTTGGTCTAGTAAATTTAAATTAAAAAAATTCAGTGTTCCCCGCAATAAATTTTCATTTGTCAATATATGTCAAACATATTGCATTATAAAAGTGTAGAACCTAGAAAAGCCTGTAGAAATATCATAAATGATATTACCAAATAAACTTGAAGAATAATTTCACCATGTGTAATACAATATAAAATACTGCAGTATCATTTCTACAATATTTTTGTTTTAACTCTTTATAAATATTTTCCCAACATACGATGTACAAAATGTTGAGTGTGCAGGGCATACCTTGTTCTGCTGCAAAGACATTTGAATAAGATTTCCTGAAAAAAATGTGTCAATCCAATGACTTTTACAAAAGATATAGTAATCTGGAGCGCTAATTTTGTCTAAAATTTGGCATAGCTTTTTGTGAAATATGTAATTTGCACTGTAAAATTGGAACTTCTTATTCAATTGAGCGTCTTTGATATGAATAAGGTAATCCTGTATTTTATTTAATATGAAATGACTGTCTTTTCCTTGCTGAGAGAATCTCTGTTCTAACCTGTACACCTTAAACAAGATAAGACCAGAAAAAGAAGGGAAGCTTCTTGCAGGTTCAATCACTTTGTTTCGTCCTACAAAATAAAAAAAACTTTACAATTTCATTCCACTAGCCAACCAAAAAGTTAAAAATATTTTACCATTATTTATCTATCTATCTATATATATATATATATATCCATCTATCTAACTGTCTGTCTAGCTGGCTGTGTAGGCCTTGTGCATACACATCCCCAGGTCCCACTAAGAAAAGAGGGGAATGCCATTAGGCAGGAATACATGTGTTAAAGCTGCTGGATTAAAGCACCCTGTTCATCAATATAACCCCATTCTATCAACAAGGCAGAAAAAATGTGTGACAATTGGTATACCATTTCAACTTTTAAGGTAATTTGACCACCTCTCTATCAATTTATTATGTATTGATTAAGTTGTTTTACAGGGGGAAATAATAAATAGTATAAAATTAATTAATTCAAGGTAATGTTTAAAAATCACTGTGGTTGTATACATTAGTCAGCACATTTGCATCAATAATATTGAGAATACCTCTTGACCCATGGGAATCACAAAGTGATAATTCTATAAATGAATGCCAAATCAACTGAAAGCATATTTCTCACAAAGAGAGAGAGAGAGAGAGAGAGTTGGAGAGATATCATGGCATTCATTCTGAACTGTAGTTAATTAATCCAATGATTCTTGTTATGACAAGTAAACTATAACAATTAACTGCATGCATGTCACACCATTGACTGTTAACACTTAACTATCAACTGATCAAGTAATAAGTATAAGATAAATATAAGTCAACAATCCAATTTCGGAATTATTAAAAATAGTAAAAATGCTAAAGTTTAAATTATTATCATGTATACTAGGCTTGTCTACCCTGTGGTTTTGGGATCTTATCAGCAGCACAAATGTTTTTAATTTATAATGTTCTGGATGATGACAGATTCATATATGGAAATTTTTGTCACCAACATCTGTGGTTTTTGGACATTCCTCAACTTCTTGTTTTGGCACAATCCCAGGTTATTATGCCCCCCCCCCCCTGTGCATCTGCTTAGGTAATGCTTCAAAGACTGTCCGGGGGGGGGGGGGGAACTGGCACAGATTTTGATATTATTCCTGAAGACAAGATTAGGGGGGGGGGGGGTGGGTGGGTATCTATATGTGTGACAGTGTGTGAAGGTAAAACATCTACATAATACCACATTGTAGTGCCATTGTGCTTTACATTGCAAGATATATGGATGTTCTCGCTTTTTCTGCATTTTAAAATGTATATGCATGTTCTTCTTAATCTCAGCTTTCCTCCGTTCATTCTACATATATTTAGAACAAAATATGGATTTTCATAAATTATGTGTGTTATCTTGATAGTATGAACATTTAGCAATAACCAAGTTAGGACTAGGAGTTAATTTACATGATTTTTCAATTCTCAACAAAAGCAAAACGAGATATTCTCTTACCATTCAGCAACAATGACTGGAATATAATTTGTATATGATTTACTATTAATATAAAAATATACATGCAACATCGTTTAAATTACAACTGAATTACCTTGCTGTGTGTCCAAAGGTGATGATTGTACTTGATCTATAGAGGTGGAACGTTCTGTTGTTGGAAGAGGTAATTGCTTCTCATCAGGCTGACCCAAATTAAAGGGAATTTTTATTGTCTTAACCCTGTGGCCAGCCCTGTAAACTTTGGCTGTTAAAACAGGTTTCCACATAAATTTACGTTTCCGACCCATTTCAAGGCAATGTAATAGCACTTATCCTAGTTTATGTATTGCTGAAATGGAATGATCAGGAAGATTACAATGTCCAAATATGATAGGCATATTTCCACCAGGCTAAAACAGAATAATGTAATTCTATGGGCTGAAAAAGTTTGTGCCCTTGACTAGGATTGGCTGAAGCAAAGTGCATCCTAGCAGCAGTATTTTTAGTGCATTTTAATGTATGTTCGACACTTTATCATTCAGTTGATGTTTTTTATTTTTCTGATAAAGTTATATCTATGGAATCAATTAGTTATTACCTACTGTGTCTAAAAAGCAAAATGAGTGATACAAGGAGAGGAAAGACTTATGTCTTGCTGAATTCAGGGCTGTTCAGTGAAAAGAATTTGAATAGTAGTTACAAGATTTCAAATTTTGATAAAAGTTGACATGAGCTTCAGACCAATCATGGAAGCCTGGAGGTCCCGGGGGCCTAGGCCCATATGGGGTTATAACTCCATGCTGAAATTACTGATACTGAGTGATGAGCATCATTGTCTGTCAAGAATTAAGGTGTTCATGTATCTATCCCCAACTTCATTAGATAGCCCGAAGTTGGTTTTTCTTCAGATATGGGTTATTTTGACAATATTGATTTTCAGGTTTTTTCCCAAGGATATGGTGGCATGGTTGAATTTGGCTAAGAAAACACTTCAAACAAACAGTCAATCAATCAATTAATCAACCAATCAATGGCATATGAAATGCTAAGGCAATATACAGAGAGAGAACCAAACCTTTAGTTTGGTAACAATATATAATAATTAGGACTGTACATTGGTTCTCAATATACCGTTTATACTGGTACAAGGATAATGATACGGGTATTGATAATCGTTATGTACTAATAATGGTACACTAAACAAAATGCAGATGGCGTTTTTGACAAAAGACACGCGTGATGCCTAGATGTTTTCAGTGCTTTTAAAGAAAATTGTACTCTGACTGTAATTGCACAAGCAAGAATCTGAAGTTATAATAAAGATTTGTTCATTAAATTCAATATACTTTTGCCATTATTATAGCTTATCATAGGTATTATAATATTGTTTTATTTGTTCTGACTGACATAATTTAATAATAAGTATCATGATAGGTATCGTATTTACTGTATCGTAATAAGTATCGTATCAATTTGAAGATAAAGGTGTACAGCCCTAATAATAATACTTGTAATGGTGCATACAGATGGTTTATTTTTTTATGCAAAATTATGTAAACCATATTCACAGCTTGCTGTGGCCTGTCTACTAAATATTGAAATAAACACCATACATTGCAATTGCATTAACTCAGCATTTCTTAAGAACTACTCATTCAAGTAAATTCAGATTTTAGTGTATTGTCCATAAGGTTGTTGTTCACCAAATATCATGGTCAGTGTGGTTTTGGTGATTCAGCATGTTCAGTGCTCAGAACAATTAAATTATGTATATCATGGAATAATGTAATGACTGTGAAACAAACGTCAATCACCTTTATTTTCTTTAACCATATCTCCGTCAAAAAATATTAGACTTTAACAAGAAAATTCTCTAATTGTAGACCACAACACTGGCTTTTATGTGGGGATAAAATAAAAAACTTTAGTTGTGTAAATAACTGTCCAGAACCATTTCTGCTCAGGATAATTCCTTTCAATGATCATGACAGTGATTGTAAATGAAAGGGCTTTTATTGCCCTAATAATTGCTTAATACGATGATTTCAAAGTCAAACTCCATGAAAACCAGTGAAACCTGAATAAATACAGACTTTCATTGGAGCATGCTCATGTTGAAAATTCCGAGTGTCCCCTCCTGGTCTAATTTCTCAAAGATTCATTGAAGATGAGTTTCATATATTATGTCAGTGACAGTTTTACCAGGCCCATAGAAATATTTCTAAAAACATATGAACAATGATGAAATGTTCCAAACTTTCACTAATTTGGATGATGGGGCTGGGTGAAAATTTATGATAAATTTGACTGTCAGTTCACATATCATGTTAATAAAGATTCCTTATCCTTGTAATATCTATATAGAATAGGTACTTTTTCACAGGTATATACCTAGATAGATAACTGTTAGGTCTATAGGCCTACTTAAAAAATATGAAACCTCATTAAAATAGCAAATATTATTATTTTCTCTACTCGGCTAATAAGGAAAATCGAGGGGAAGGGATTATAGTGAATGCATACGAAAAAACTGAGCAAATGGGCGGTCAGGACCTAGTAGAGACATGGTATGTATGTCCTATTAGGAACTTCAAAGGAAAAGTGTACGTATACCATATGGTATACGACACATCTGGCTTTGAACATTATACCCCTATCTGGAATGGTACGTTATAAAATGCGGACTGGACCCGGTCCCGGACTCGGTCCCGGACTCGGACCCGGACTCGGTCCCGGACTCGGACTTGGACTTGGAATCAGACTGTTAAAGCTTGCAGGCATGTTTGCAAATGGTACCACAAGCTAAAAGCACATGTATTCTATTTGGATAACCTGCAAGAAAGCAGTAATGCATGAATCTTCTCAATAGTAATTGGCACTTAATTCTCGCTTGTTGGCCCTAATTGTACTTATTTGTTAGTGGATGTCTCAAACCTAATTTAAAGATATTTCAAATTGCAATTCAATCAGACTATAAAGCTTAACCTGGGCGCCGATTACAAAAAGCTACCTAATTTGCACTCTTTTATAAGATGGGGGGGGGGGCTGTGGTTAGCACAACATACCCCTCAATAAAATAGCTTTGCTGGTATGACAACTGACCACAAGTTCTTTAATCAGAGTCCAATAAACAAAACATGAGTTAGAGTCTGGCCCCGAGTCCGCTAGTCCAGGACCAGGACCGGGTCCGGGTCTGGGACCGGGTCCAGTCCGCGTTTTATAACGTACCATCTGGAATGACTAATGACTGAAGAACAGGCAATGGAATTTGTCCCTAAAGATCTTAGAAATGACATAGTACATGTTAAAGCAATATCTTACAATCTTGCAGTCTGTATATAAATATATTGATTAAAACTTTAATTTATAGCCAATTATTTAAATACTACCCAAAGGTAAAATTTGCCAAAGCTATCCTTCTTGAGTTATGAGAGTGTTAAGAACAAGTATTTTAATCCATTTAAATGCGACTTTTCACCTAAATTAGTGTGTAACTTGGCTTAGAATTGTCATGTAAAATAGACTTAAATGATCATATGATGATGTCGAATTTGAGAGGAATTTCTATGAATTCTAGAGATTATGATAGGGACAGTTGTTTTCATTTGGGTGCATGGGTTCTCATAAATCGAGAGGGATAGTTTTGGAAAATTTGTCATCTGGGTAGTTAATAACATATATCATATGTTAAAACAATATATGAGTGGTTGGTGCGAACCCAACTGAAATGTCTTTTTGTTTACCTATGTGTGACAAATTTAGGAACTAATGCCATTAACTTCTTCCATGAATATCAGTAGAACTAAAAAGAAAAAAAAAAAGTTTAGATTTATATAAAAATTATTTGAACTGTTAATCATCCCATATATCTTATTAATATATGATATATTGTATGCTCATTCTTTATAAATGTATGATGATTATGAATGTAATTATTAATTTTACATTTTACATAATTATAATGTATACATTATAACATAAACCTAAAATAGCGCACATCCCCATTACAAGGTATTCTGTGCTTTCTCCGATACAGGAAATAACGATATAAATCTAGCAAGTTTAAAATCCATCTATTTATATTTTAAAGAATATAAACACTACAAAAAGGGGTTATTTAGTTAGACTATTGCAACCATAGGGTAAAATGACACAATTTGGAGTAAAAAAAAAGGTTTAAACCTCCTCCCTTAGCCTAGTACAATCGTTACAGTGGTCCCAGCAATAAATTTAAATTTGTCACCCCCCCCCCCCCCCCATTAAATATATTTTCGTCTCCAACATGCAACATCAAAGGATAGGATGGATCATTGACCAGGCCAGCGCAGCATGAAGCTGGGCTAGAAAATCTCATAAATACCACAGTTATTAACATGATGACACCCATGATGACACCAATGGTAAGGGAACCATGGTCTGGGTGAACGGGGCAATTTACGGTTATGAAAAAAAAACTGCTATAGATATTGAATTACCCAGATTTTTACAAATTATTATTAGCTATTATTATGGTGACATTGAAATTATTAGAGATGTTAGGGAAAGCATACAATTTCAACATTACCATTTTTAACTATTATCTAACAAGTTCTTCTGCATAGGTAATCTTGTAGGTAATCTTGTGAGCCAGAGTGGAACCCCACCGTGCTGACCTCTGGTGTATTGCTACATAAATAGGCCGATTTCATTCTGAACCATGTTTTTGTTTTGGAAATGACCCTCCATTTATGACAAGCTCTTAAAACTTTAGCCATCAGACAAATACAAAAAAACAATATGTACCTATACACAATAAATACAAGGGGGAAACACTACGAAAAAATTAAACCAGCTGCTCCAGAATTAGGTGTTCTTGGCCACCTCGGTCATATCTTTGATAGGTGTGTACCCCGATTTTTAGACCTCTGACACTACTGCATTTAAATGCTTGACTTCTTTGTAGTGGTGCCTTTTGGGGATAGCTAGAATTATAGTAAATTAGGGTAAAAGGTGAAAACTTCTTATTTTCTCAAACATCCATATCTCAACTACTATTATACTTACATACTTACATCTATATTTAGCTGTAAAAATGTCTTATTCATAGTAGTTACAGTTTCAAAAGTTCATTTAGGCATTTATAAATATGAAAGAATTGCTAAAAATTGTGTTTGTTTGCTAAAAATTGTGTTGTTTGCTACAGTCCATAATATCCTGGTACTGCAAATATATTTGAATAATCAGTGCATATTATCATTTTTTTGTATATCAGACATACAAGCATGTATAATGAAGGGAAAATGTGTAAAATTCATATTTTCCGTTTCTACTACTACTTCGCATTAATACATAAAATTTAGCTTTCAAAATATTTAATTAATACTGCTTTCACTCTCAAGACTTTAAATTTGACATCTATATATAGATATGATTTTTCATAAAATGAAAATTTTTGAAAAATGCTTAACAGTGAAATGTATGCATATAAGACATTAGATTGAAAAAAGAAATATATATAATTGGCAAAAAAATATGATAATTGACAGAATTACATTTAGGCCATAATCCATTTGTTTAATTTATCCAATTACCGAGGGTATCCTGCTGCAGCATTCTACTATTATAATGCATCTATACAACCAATGCAAGGTCAAGGTTTGAACTCACAGCCTCTGGTCTGTAGGGTCTAGCCCACTAGCCACAATGAGCTAAAATTAGCTCAACTTCAGAACTGCCATCTGTAGGCTACAGAGCAACCACCCCCTGGCTCACACAGACTGTGTGACTCCCTGTTCTACAGCATTTTGACCATACTTTGCATCCCCTAGGGGATGAGCTGATATCCCTTGACCCAGTATGTACAGTGTGTCAAACCCTAGTTAAATTACTCTTGTAACAGTGCGTCAAGATGTGTATCAGGTGTTTATTTTCATAAACCCCCAACATCAATCGTCTTAAACACTTGTTGTCATGGGCTGTGCGTTTGGCTTATGACTCCAAGTTAAAATGATTATCAGCTGGATTATATTAAATTTATTGGCTAGCATTATTGTTTTCAATTAGAGATGCATTATTACCGACTTGGTTTTAGCCATTGACAATACAATGTTCATTTATATGAAGGTCATTTTCAAAGATGTATATACTTTTACTCAATTATACATTTTATTTTTGGTAGAAATTGTTGTTAAAAATATGCAGCGAAAACGGACGTGTGTTTCAGCTTTTCTCACATCACTTAAAGGAAGTCACATAGTGTCATAAATTTGCAAACAAAGATGAAAAATGAGCACCTCTTATGAAAAGCAGTTACATCCATGTAAGGGATATTTAGGCACTGCCTACCAGGCAGGAATTACGTGAGAATGTAGCTTACTTGTATCATGGAGACAAGAGTCTCCATGCTTGTATGGGGTATAACTTCATTTTTTATAGGCAAAATAATTGTATCTGACAGTATATTACTTAAAGAGAGTCATTGGAAACAGTCGTTAAAACGTTAATTACTGTTTGTGTGAAATATGATGGTAAAGTTTTTAAACATAATTTTGTTAAGTTGGTTGCTATTGTCAGTTCTGTGTGTCATTGTTACATATAATGACATAGTATCTGAGTTCATTTAAATTTCATCAATGCTAATGCCTCAAATCAATTAAATTAATATATATTCAACAAATGCCCTGATGGCTTAACTGCCAAAAACATTTTTTGACAAGCATTCAGACTTTTTTGTTTTCAGACTCCACCCAGCAAGTTACCATGTACATGCTGATGCAGGGATATCTGCCGGGGTGAAAACAACCAAATAGGTCATGGGGTGAGAAAAACAGGTGTATTCACCTTGGTCTCAAACTGGTCATAACGTCGGTGACCAATTTGAGACGTTCATGAGACCTTGGAGAAATTAGACGAGAAGGGACACTCGTAATCTGCAACATGAGCATGCTCTGGAAGTCTCTATTCAGATTTTAGTTTTCACGGAGTTTGACTTTGAAATTAAAAGCATGGCTGCATGGGGCCGGAAGTGGCCCTAACAGCTGACTTTCATGCTCATTAAAAGGAACTCTCCCAAGCAGAAATAATTCTGCACAGTGATTTACCCAATTAAATGTATTTATTTTATTCTTAAATAAAAGCCAGTGTTGTGGTCTACAATTAGATACTTTTCTTGCGAAAATCAAAGCACTTTTGGCGGAGATATGGTTAAAGAATATAAAGGTGAATTATTTTTTCACAGTCATCACATAAAACAAATACCGACACGATCAAAGTATGCTAATTAATATGAAAGAAAAAATTCTGGTCAACAAAATGATGTAAAGCTATATTCAGGGAATCACGGCTTGCTGTGTCATGTCTACTAAATACTGAAATAAACAACCACTTCTTTGTACCGGTGAACAGGTGAGAGTAAAAGCCTGGAGATATACTTGTGACATGCTCCAAAGCTTGATTTTGGATAAGTGCTTCTTCTTCTGTGAGAGGTACCGATCTTCTGGAGCTGTCCTTCGGTACATGTACCGCTTTGGGACTCATGGTGAGTGGTGGGAGAGACATGAAATTCAGAGAGAGGCCGGTTTCCACTAGTTTCATGTGCAAGTTGGTTAGATCCAGGGTAGCCCATTCTTGCAAGTAGTAAAGTAGCTGTCCTCCCACTGGAGTGAATTCGGTGGGAGTGGGAGGAGTGACCAAACCTCTATCTACGCTGTGAAGATTGCTGGGCAGGCTGAGACTTGTTGGATTTATGGAAGTTCTGCCTGGTTGACCTATTGTACTTAGGATGTTGTCTGGGATGCTGTTGCTTGAAACTAGACTTTCGGGGTTGAGAAGTGTAGTTTTACTGTTGTTATGCGGGCGGCCATTGGCTGGTCTGGCTCTGGTTCTTTCTGTGGTGGCTATGCGAAAGAGAAGACAAGACTGCATGCTCTCTTTCCTCCTTTGACAGCCTACAAAGTACACTTGAAGTGTCTCCTAGCAGAGAAGGTCTGCCAGCCGAAAACGGTGATCTCAGTGCTGCCCAGGTTTTGGCACGCCTCAGAATTTTCATAGGATCCGTGGATTTAATGAAGTGCTCCCGGCGCATGACTAATGTCAACATCAGTACTCCAGTGGTGAAATCAGTGGTAAATGACAGGCATTTCTGAATCTGCTTCCACAAAGCATCCACAACATCTGGGTTCTGAGAAGGTAATTTGTGGGCTTCTCTGACTGTGTAGAGCAACCAATCCAAAGTAGATAATGAGAGAGGGAAGCAGTCACCACCATGGAATCTTGCACTGAAACCTCTGGCAAACTTGGAAATGGAGTTGCCTGTAGAAGCTTCACTAGGTAGGTCCTCTGGGTTGAGGCTTTGGATATCTGGGACCGATGTGAAGTGCTGGAATGCCCTGCATGTTTAGGGAATCCACTACTCCTGAGACGGTGGGAAGGTGAATGTAGGTCTCTTTTTGGGCTCTGATGAGGCTAAGAGTCCTTCTGACGAAGCGGTGGGCTGTATTTGCTGGGATGGTTGCGACCCAGCAAAGAGCATGCCCAGATCTACCAGGGTGGACCATCGTGTAGTCTCTGCCTGGTCTGGCTTGGCGTCCATATCTGCTAGCATTCTGTCAGGTGACAGAGAAGAGGCATTCGACCTAGCGCCGAGACGGTCAAACACAGATCCTCTGGGTGACTGTTCCCCTTGATTAACGGGCAAGTCTCTTCTGTGCCTAGGAGAAACCAAACAGGACTGACGTGGGTCGTTCTGATAATTCCCTCTGCTGTAGTGGCGCCTTCTGTAAGGTGAAGGCGACCTGCGATGAGAGGTTGTAGTGACTGACCTAAGAGGAGACCTCGATTTAGCCAGTCTCAGACATTCATCTAACTCTGCGATATGCGGAGTGAGGTCACGAAATCCCGGACGAGAACTAACTGGGGAATCCAGAAGTTCCCTGTCAATATCTGACTGAGGGATGGCATTCACTTGAAACTGAGGTGATGCCACATGGTGGTCTGTGTTTCTGGATGGTGGGCAGCCAGTTGGTATGTCAGGCAACCTCACCTGCAGAAGCTTGCCAGGGACGACTGTAGAAGTTCTGGTACAGGGAGATTTCCCCAACCTTGCAGTCCTATCAGTTCCCATAGCTGGAGCCAATTGAAAAGGAGATTTCCTAATCAATGGCGGGTGGGCGACATTCGGGGAAGACGAACGTAACATCGGTGTAGTGCGTTGTCGTAGAGCCTTCCCGGCCCGAAGAGTGGCAGAAATCTTAGATTGCTTATCAGATGATGCAGCAAGAAATCAACAAGCTAATGACAGTGCAGATTCCCAAAGCTCACAGTTGACTAAGCGTATTCCAAGATCTAAGCTTAATAGAATCTTGGACAGCGAGTGACAAGTTGCTTACAAGCGAACGACAACACTCATTATGCTGACACGTTCATAACTGAATCATGTCCAATCTCCGGAAATACGGCTAAAAAGGATTATACTCACCTTTGTGTAGAAAGAATGAATATCTGAAAGAAATAACTGACACCAAAAGCCTGTAATTTTCCGGAGATGAAGTGAAACTCAACCAAAACGACTAAAAAGCCGACCAAGCATGTGGCTGCTTGGCCGGCTGTAAGAGGAATGAGGATCTAGTGCACTATGGTGCATGATCGTAGCGTTGGTCACATGGGCGGGGAACACCTTTTTGAATTGTTTAACTCAGATGTCACAGCTTTTGGAGAGAAAATAGCACTGCTAATCGTTGTCACACTCCATTGTAGTGTGACAATAGGTGTGTGGGCTTAAGCGACATAGAGTTCATAAATTATAATTGATATATTTTTTAAGTCATGGTTTTTGTGGATTTGCCAATTCATAATTGCAATTGCCAAAAAAATTTGATCAACTTCAACCATAAAGATATAGTTCTCTAATTGTGTGCCAAACTGATAACTTTGAAAAACAGGTTCACAGTAATATAAACGTTTAATCACTGTGATACTTTGTCAATGGGAAATAATTCATGTCAAGTTATGAGAGAATTTCAGCCTTAAGAAAACCTTAGCCATTGCCTATGCACAGTTTAATTTGCATGACTTATAGTCCAAGACAATCACTGCCCAATGTCTTTCCTCCACTCATGAAATCACTTGATTTTTCCTCAATAAAGACCATTTCAAGATGGAACATTAACTAAGTGATACTTCAAGTTATTCTAGGAAGTCTGAGACTGACCCCCATCTCCAATATTCAATCACAGGCAGGGCTGGAAGTATGTTTTATTAGGGTGGTGAAATGGAGGGACTGAGCAAAAGATTAAAGGACAAAAGAGATAAATTGACCGTTAAAAACTGTTAAAATTTTGTAAGGACATGACCGTTGTCCTCACAGTGTTTCTCACTGAAATCTAGAAAAAATGTTACTACAGTGTAGAATAAAGAGAGATTGGGATTAATAATGCGAAATATGAGAATGCCCAACAAAATATAGTTAAAATTACTTTGGGAAAGCAGTGTCCCTTCAACAATCCATGTGACTGGACCAACGTCCCTGCAATTACGGTTTGTCTGGCCAGAGAGAGAGAGAGCTGAAGTTAGCATGATTGCGGGCAAAAATTATAACACTGATTGTCTACATCAATTTAATGTTGACGTACCTGGTTCAAGCCCCACCAGGCAACTGAATGCCTCTGGGTGTAAAGCAATTGTGGCCTAGTACCTCTATTAGATAATCCTAGTAATATAAGATACCTTTTTTTGCATAAAGGGAATTCATAATATACAGTTGCATTTATAACAATATTGAAGCATATCTGTATTGTATAACCAATCCATAGATTAATTTGACCTGGGTTAATTGTAGAACATGAACTGAATATGTACAGCAGAAAGACATGTGAATATAGATAGACATGTGATCACACCAATAGTTGCAAACCAATGAAAAAAATAGTGTGATATTTGAAGCCTTATTCTTGTGTTCTTGACATACCCACTTGTGACGTTTAAATATGGAATTTCAAATACAGCTACATTGAAATATAATGAATAACATCAATAACTACTGGCTAAACCTAAACATATTTACTCAAATAATATTTGATAGTTCATTCAAGCAACCTATATGTACATGTTTAATGTACATCAACATCAGTTACAATGCAGATAGCAGTCCTAATGCATTGAGCCAATTAATCCTCTAGATGGCACTACAGTTTCATTTGCAGCTATTAATAGTTTGTTGAAGGTCTGGTGCCAATGGTACCTGTGACCAATAATCTAGCACGTTGAAATAGAATCATAATTTGGGGTTGGGTGTGGGATCACATTGGCCAAGTTGAATAAAGTGTCAGTCAAGTGACCGAAACCATGTGTTAGAGGACCGTGGCACAATGACAACCAGTCACCTAGACTGATTTACTACACTGAACTCACCAGAGGATATTGAATCATGAGTCATTCTCACCCATTACACCTGCATGCACCTATGTATTCTACAATTGCCATTGCTGTCACTATTCATAGCCAGCTCCCCATTTTCAGCAAGCATGGCCCTCATTGTGTCCCAGTTCGCAGAACGCCGGCTATGCAGCAGTCTTGATATATAACATTTTTGGGATTCTATGTGCACACAGTTACACAGCATTTTAACTTATAAAGATGAGTTCACACGTTATTACTAATATTGACTTGCTGTTATTTTTCAACTATCATCATTTTCATGCAGTGAATAACCAATTTCAACTTCTGCTTCTTAAACACTTTAAATGTTGCCTAAGCCTAATTACTCATTTTCAATGATGTGAAATGGTGATAGTTGGCACTGATGCGTCTATATTGTCCAAACTTACCATTTATCAGCCTGTTGATATATACCGCGAAAAATGATAGCTCTGCTGGGCTAATTTACACCTGTGTGGAGTGGAGCAAAGAGTTATGTACAGAGGATCTGTTCAGTTCCTCCGTGCCATGCTGGGGGCTTGAACCTACCATCTTACTCGATCACGTCAAAATTTAACCAGATCTTAGCAAATGAGATGATTTGTGTTATGATTATGTACAAGTAATAATGATAGTACGGTCAATAACATCTTGAATCTTGTCAAATACGATAAAAATATTGAGGCCACCCAGGTCAAATTAAAAAAAAAAAATGCAATCACAAACTGCATTGATGATGAGGTTGAAGTGCATAAAGAGTGAACAGCTTGGCTTTTATTTGAGGTTGACAACTGAAGATTTGGTTTTGAATTATCCTTTTCTGTTTCTAATGGTAGGTTTCTGATGACAGGTTTCTTATCACTTATCCATAGAAGGAAACAGCCTGGCTCGTTGCAGTTGGGGGTCTTCTGCTTAGGAACAACTGAACCCATTGTACTGGAGAGTAATATTGTTGTGATGAGGTCTGATCAACTTTATTAGGATATTGTAGGGAATATTTATTTTAGGATACGAAAGGTCAATGTCCAGCAGATAAACAAATCCTCTGAAGTAAGGCAAGCCTGATCATGGCTGATACTTGGCAGTTAGTGGACTTCGGTTTATATAGGAAGCCTCTGAACTAGCTGCATATTGAAGCAAGTGTTTTTGCATCTAAAGGTAAAGGTGGGTTTTATCTGTTACCAGCACATAGATACTCCCAAACGATTTCACACAATACCGTTATTGTTATTACAATGGAAATGTTCTGTATATATGTATGGGTACTGTTTTCAAGTGTGCTGACAAAGCTAAACAAAGTCAACGTAGCAGTTCATCTGATAATGATGTATTTATGTCTTAGGAAAATTAGTTAAACATTTGCCTCCATTATATAAGTATATTATTATGTACAATACAGCTGATACATGTACATCTAGTCACATTTATGTTAATTAACTTTGCATTAACTGCAGTCTTTTATTATTGTTGGCAATTAGTTGCCATTATGTGTCAAGCAATACAGGTACGTGTTGTATATTTATAGGTACCTTTTGGTGCAGTCATAAGGCTTATGTATTAGCATGTCGTAAATTATATGTTATATTTTATTATTTCCAGGCACTATCATTAAGTCCCTGATTATTTCAAGTTAATTGTTACCTTAAATATTCAGGAATTCATATTTGTAAAGTTTCCGGTAGATGTCTCTACTGTTGATTATAATCTCTAACATTTTATTATATTTAGTCCTGGTGTACATTATATATGTATATATTTATGTATAACATTATATTTGTTAAAATTGTATGACGTCACAAATCAAGCATGCTGGCTGGAGCCAAAAATAACTCTCATATCTCAAGCATCCTGGGGAGCATACAGCTGTCACCAACGCCATCTCAATACAACCTCAATAACGTCCGAGTGTGGTTTTAAGGACTGGCAAAACCGACAAGAAAGAGGACTGAGCCTGGGCATAGATTTATCGTGAAAGTGCATCTCTAACAGGTTAATACTGGCATATAAATAAACTAAGTCGATAATTGCGAAAGTTTTGGTGATGTAAACAATATGATAGCCTATTTGATCTTATTCTCACTCCCCCATGCTGTCCATGCATAATTTCAGTTTGTTAACAGTTCATTTAAAATGTGTCTTATCTCCTAAGAGTGACATGTGGTGAATGAGACATTGCAATAGTGCTAATACTTCCTTTGGACTGTGCCACAAAGCTTCTGTTGGTGTGAACTAATGTACCAGAGATGATGGATGGACAAAGCTGACGTTTGCAGGCTGAAAATCACTGACACACAAATATCAGTTGGTGACAGGGCACCCAAAAGTGGAAAAGAATCAGAACAGAATAGTAAGGAAACATATTTTGACTTCAAGTGTCTTGGTATACAAAATATGAAGTGCTATGGTGTAGTTGATAATGAATAAATGGAAATAGAAATAGGTTAACCCAATCAACCCGTGAAAATCACAATGCGGTCTGATATATATATCCGAGTTATTAAAAGTTTTGGATAAGGAGAACTGAGCAGCTGAGTTGTGTCAGGGATGCAAAAACATTCTTTCTACATGACAAACAGGTTGTTATTGTCACAAAGAGGAAGTGCAGATCAAACCACCTTGCAGTGCAGCGGTATTCTTTTAGATAGTATTCTCATAAATATTGCACAACATATATTGTCATAAATATTGCATAAATATTGCACAACATCTGTTGTCATAAATATTGCATACATATTGCACAACATCTATTGTCATAAATATTGCACAACATATATTGTCATAAATATTGCACAACATAATGCACAACATATATTGTCATAAATATTGCATCTATTGTCATAAATATTGCACAATATCTATTGTCATAAATATTGCATACATATTGCACAACATCTATTGTCATAAATATTGCATACATATTGCACAACATCTATTGTCATAAATATTGCATCTATTGTCATAAATATTGCTTAAATATTGAACAACATCTGTTGTCATAAATATTGCATACATATTGCACAACATCTATTGTCATAAATATTGCATCTATTTTCATAAATATTGCTTAAATATTGCAAACATATATTGTCATAAATATTGCATAAATATTGCACAACATCTCTTGTCATAAATATTGGATACATATTGCACAACATATATTGTCATAAATATTGCATCTATTGTCATACATATTGCACATCTATTGTCATAAATATTGCATTAATATTGCACAACATCTATTGTCATGAATATTGCATACATATTGCACAACATATATTGTCATAAATATTGCACAACATCTATTGTCATAAATATTGCATCTATTGTCATAAATATTGCATAAATATTGCACAACATCTATTGTCATAAATATTAGATACATATTGCACAACATATATTGTCATGAATATTGCATCTATTGTCATACATATTGCACAACATCTATTGTCATAAATATTGCATAAATATTGCACAACATCTATTGTCATAAATATTGCATACATATTGCACAACATCTATTGTCATAAATATTGCATCTATTTTCATAAATGTTGCTTAAATATTGCAAACATATATTGTCATAAATATTGCATAAATATTGCACAACATCTATTGTCATAAATATTGGATACATATTGCACAACATATATTGTCATAAATATTGCATCTATTGTCATACATATTGCACAACATCTATTGTCATAAATATTGCACAACATATATTGTCATAAATATTGCATAAATATTGCACAACATCTATTGTCATAAATATTGCATAAATATTGCACAACATATATTGTCATAAATATTGCATAAATATTGCACAACATATATTGTCATAAATATTGCATACATATTGCACAACATCTATTGTCATAAATATTGCATAAATATTGCACAACATATATTGTCATAAATATTGCATAAATATTGCACAACATATATATATTGTTATAAATATTACATCTATTTTCATAAATATTGCATAAATATTGCACAACATCTATTGTCATAAATATTGCATAAATATTGCACAACATATAGTGTCATAAATATTGCATAAATATTGCACAACATATATTATCATAAATATTGCATAAATATTGCACAACAGCGATTGTCATAAATATTGCATACATATTGCACAATATATATTGTCATAAATATTGCACAACATATATTGTCATAAATATTGCATCTATTGTCATAAATATTGCTAAAATATTGCACAACATCTATTGTCATAAATATTGCATACATATTGCACACCATATATTGTCATAAATATTGAATAAATATTGCATAACATATATCGTCATAAATATTGCATAAATATTGCACAACATATATTGTCATGAATATTGCATCTCTTGTCATAAATATTGCTTAAATATTGCACAACATCTATTGTCATAAATATTGCATAAATATTGCACAACATATATTGTCATAAATATTGCATAAATATTGCACAACATATATTGTCATAAATATTGCACAACATATATTGTCATAAATATTGCATAAATATTGTACAACATATGTTGTCATAAATATTGCATCTATTGTCATAAAGATTGCTTAAATATTGCACAACATCTATTGTCATAAATATTGCTTAAATATTGCACAACATCTATTGCCAAACAACAGTGGAGAGCCTTTGGAACTTTTCAATAATATTTCAATGATATTACCACAAAAATCTATAAATATTTTACATAAAAGAATATAGACAACAAAATCATTGCTGCCTCAACTTTGCCACAATGCATATCACACACACAATATGCCTATGTTTCAGTGCTCTTGGGTTTGAAGCTTAGTCACCCTATATAACCAGCTGCCAGAGGCAAAAGTAATGATGAGATGATAAGGCTTGGAGTTATACATTTAACCCCTTGGTGGGATCTTTCACTTGCTTCAGGATAGACACTGACTACAACCTCAAATTTAACGTCTCATGCTGTTGACATCAAGCTGGGATGTAGCTCATGAGGAGTGCCCGGGCTAGGGATCCAACGCGAGACTTCAGCAGAGCTGGCTGATATGAAATTGGCACATGCCTTAACCATTGGGCCACCCAAATCTTTTTTTTTCTCTTTCAGTCCTTTTTGGCAGCACACAGCATCCCATGGGAATGGTCAGTTTGGCCTTTTGCTCTTACATTATGAGCAACTTTTGTATCAATAGTGCATCATGTTCCAGTCATACATCTTGTTTAGGGGCAATAATTCTCACCCAGTCTTACATCCTTGCTCTTTATGGCCTTGTTTGTTGTAACATCTCCAAAATAGAAAACACAAAGATCTATTAGACTTGATGGGCATGCTAACGCAAGCCAAAACAAAACCTGTCGAGGTAGTGATTGCTGGAACAACTTCTGCTATCAGTAGCGGATTTAAGCCCCTGTCACACATAGCCGGTTTTGCCGTAGTGAACCCATAGTATTACATAACGGTGACGTAACGCGCTTCCCGGCTCCAACCCTGGGAATGGTGGCCAAGCCGGGAATCTCGGGCCAGGTAGCCAGGTGAGCCATGCTTACCCGTGGAAGTCGGCGGATTACCCGTGAAAGTCGGCGGATTACCCATGGAAGTCGGCGGATTAACCGTTTAAGTCGGCGAGTTATCCGGCCCTAAATTTACCCGTAGTTAAATAAGACTGAATTGTAGTATAATTCATACTGATTCCATACGTGTTTTTGGATTGAAAATAGACCAAATATTAAGCGAAATATTTGTCTTTATTTCATTTTATATAAATTATTAATATTTCGTTCTTGTTGTTTCTGAAAATAATCCAATATTTTATATTATATAACAAGCATATAAATCTATCTGTCTCTCTAAACTATCTATTTACATATCTACATATCTACATATCTATCTATTTAACTATCTACATTAAAGAACAGCGATTAATGTTGGGGGGCGTTTTTGACAAGAATATTCTTGTTTTTGCCCAGTATACCTCATTAATTTTTCTCACCTTATCTATTATATACTGCCATGCTGCAGGAAACACAAGGGTGCTGGACTGATGCTTTTCTCTTTGGCATTTTCGAAGTGTACAGTCAAGACTCGAATGGTGTAGTCAATAGTTTTGACCATCATATATACAATGTTTGGATGAGCTTTATTGCAATTCATTTCTACTCATTCTGCCAACTGGCCAATGGGAAGGACTAATATTAGGGGAGCAGCAGCCTTTTAAAGTATATACAACCCCCCTCCCTGCCTACGCTGATGCTGACGCTGGTAGCAGTCGGCGAGTCACCCATGGAAGCCTTCGAATCACCCGTACTACTCGTTGACTTACCCCTAGTACCCCTCAACAAGCCGTCAGGTCTATTTTACAACCCTGCGAGTCACTCCTACAACTCGGCGAGTTTCTCCTGGAAGCCGTCGAGTCTCTCCTGGAATTCTTCTACTAATTGGCCGTACCCGCCGAGTGACCTGTAGAACCCGCCGAGTGACCCGTAGAACCCGCCGAGTGACCTGTAGAACCCGCCGAGTCACCCGTAGAACCCACCAAGTCACCCGTAGAACCCACCGAGTCACCCGTAGAACCCTTTTTGCCGCCAGAATCCGTCGCAAACCCAGCGAAAAAAGCTGTTGCATAACCGTTATATAATACTACGGGTTCACTACGGCAAAACCGGCTATGTATGACAGGGGCTTTACAAACTGCCCTCTTTTGCAGTGTACAGTTAGTTTCATAAAATATGGTCGACTCTAGACAGCTGTAGCGACCTATTCCTGGCTGTAACTATAACGGGCTAAATCGAGCTGGTTTAAACCCCAAGCCTTGGCCTATTAAATTTTAATAAAAAAGTACCCCTCCCTGTGAAAAACGTTCTGGATCCGCCCTTGGCTATACGTTGTTATCTTCCATTTAATGGAACTTGCTGGCTGTAGCTGGCTACTCAAAGCTGGATCTAAAAGCTACAGCCAGGAATAGGTCGCTACAGCTGTCTAGAGTCAACCAAAAGAGGGCAGTTTGTAATTGCCAATTCGTTAAAAATCCAATTTAACTAATTTCATTAGTGAATAAAAATTAAACGGACGCCGCCACCTCTGAACGCTTCTCTAACAATGGTACTGTGCAAAAAAATCGGTCACAGATAGGGCACATTTTCTCTGGAGCAGACCACCATGCACTGGCATGCAGAGAGGCTGGATTCGCCGGACCCAATCTAAATGCAAGTCAGCGTGGTATAGTTTTGTATTGGAAAGGATTATTATAGCACAAATCCAAAAAAAAGAAAAGTTTGGAAAGCATGCCATCAGCAAAACACCAAAAGCTAATTCTACAAAGCCTAGTTCTTTCAGATGACTAGAAAAACTAAAAAGTCCTGACCTCACGTCACCACCTCACCACCTCACCTTACCTCACCTTACCTCACCTTACCTCACCTTACCTCACCTTACCTCACCTTACCTCACCTTACCTCACCTTACCTCACCTTTTACATCATGAGAAAGTGCCAGAGGGCACAATGTGTCATTCTCATGGTTGTGGGCTATTATGTCATTGTCAGTCATAATGATTCTGTTCAGCCAATGGCTGTTTTGGAAAAAAAAGTACGACACTCATCGGTCTTAGCGAAAATGAAGCAAATGCATTATCAATGAGCACAAGATGAACAGATGCTAAATCATTCGTCGCCCACCCTATATCTGTATATTCAGGGAGTTTGCCGGATTTAATTATGCTTTAGAGATATACACATAATCAAATGAGCCGAACTGAGCTGGGAGTAAAACTGTATATTTCCATGGTTCATGCTCTTGTTACAAAAAAATAAGGATTTATATGTCAAGGCATCAAATTTTTTGTGCATTTTATCAACTTTAGTGGATAGGGTTGGTAGGTGGAATAGGGCTTTATGTCCTGTATTTCTGCACTTGTTGGGCTAATTAGGACATGCAGTGACCATTAAAATGAGATGAAGGATTAAAACAGCCATCCAACTTAGGCTCGACCGGGAATCAAACCAGTAGTTGGAAGCCCAGCGTGCTACCACTAAGTTTGGCCCTACCCCTCAGTGGATAGGTTAAATTATAACAATATTATTATGAAGTAAACATTGGATTAAACTTAAAAGGTACAAACTTTGAAAAAACAAATTCTGATCTCTAAAATTGTGAAAGTAGAGCAAAAGTTGATTGCAATGGCAAAAAGTAGGGTTGCGCTTTCCTTTGTAAAAAAAGAAAAGTTAACAACCTTGCTTGAACTACTTCGAAATCATCAAGGTATACGCCTGGATGGAAATAGCTCATGGTAAATGTCAATGGGAAGTATGGGCCTCATCGGGGCTTCCAGAAGAAGCTATGACATTTCTGGGAGGGTATGACAAAGAATGACATTTAATGTGCTGAGTGTTCGTAATCGAGATATTAAAAAAAAACCCCAAAGGAATTATGCATAGGAAACTTTCATTTTCTTTTTACCCTGTGAGACCCCGTCTTTTTTTTTGCTCTTGTGTATATATATAGCATATTGAATTAGAATGATGACTCCTAATATGCAAAGCGTTTTGCCTAAACAACATTTTTACTTTGTATTATTACAAAAAAAGATACGGGGTCAGCCATTCAAAATGTCTATCATGTTATCTGTCCTAATTTAGCCTCTGCTCAGAAAGATTTTCAAACTACAAAAAAAAATATAATAATAATAATAAAATAGTAAAATTAAATAAAAATAAATATGAGAGGTGTCGACCTTTAAAGCATGTGGACCTTTAAAGCCTTAGTGGAAAAAACTTTGAAATAATAATCTTGCTTTACATGAAGTCTCAATTGGTTAGGGTGACATATTATTATCCTTTCGTAAAGCAGAGGCTCCCAACTTAGCAAGGGCACTCCTCAGGTAAAGTTGTTGGCTCAGAGGTACAGTTAGTTTCATCAGGATCAGCCTGTAAATTTGAACCTAGACAAAGCTGGACAACTTCTGCTATATGATGCTACCTGCCTTTAAATAGAACTGTCTGGCTATAGAGCTCTATAGCTGGTTACCCAAAGCCAGATCTATAGTACATATTTATGATATATCAGATCAATTTCTAATGTTTACCAAGGTTTATATTTTTTAGGTGTAGGTCGAGTATTAGCTTGAAGTAGACAGAAGCAGCTGGCTTTAGCCAGTTACAGCTACAGCCATTAATAGGTCGCTTCAGCTGTCTAGAGGTTGGGAGATTCTGTGTCTCCAGCAATAACAATTCCTCTCACTCACAAAGTCCATTCTTCAACAGCTTTTTTTCTGAAGCTGACAGGCTGATTCCCTGACACCATTTCAAAATAAAAAGCCTGCGATGTTGCCCGTGTTCTTCTCTTTGGTGGCATTTTGCTAATTTGCTTATAATAATTACTGCTGTGTACACAAAAGGTTGTTGCTGCTAGCGCTGCAGCTGACCAACTGACCACTGCCCAGATTGGATTGAACTTGATGTAACTTGATATATCGTCAAAAAAATCTATATGGGGACAATGACACTATCAAATAGCTAAATGTCAATATTTGTCTATTGCATAGTTTATGGTGAATGAGTGCAGTGGAGTCCGGTGTATTTTTTCTTCTGGATTCCTAGTCTATTGGCATCGCATTAATATGTGATGTTTCAGGCGGACAATGGGGCCTTTGGTGTCATAAACCAACAGCTGGTCCTCTTGATGGGACCATTAACACTTGGGAGTCCATCTATAGCAGATTCAGAGGCAGACCTTTCTACAGGGGCCACTCTGGCAAGAAAGATGGCTTCCTAAGTCTTCTTTATTTTGTCTTTCAGACAAAAATACTGACCAGATATCAAAGGGAATTCTTTTGCGTTCCTGATACCAACACTTGGTAAACAGTAATTAATTATATTGTTGTGGAAGTTAAAGTGAATTGATTATGGAATGCCAAAAGATTAAAAAGATTGAAAATATAACATTTGGCAAGAAAATCTTATTGACTAAGCACATTACTTTCTTTATTAACAACTCGTAATGAGCAATAAAATAGTGATAAGAAAGTGACGTTTTCATTAAAAAGTTATTCATCATGAACTAAGAAGTTATTCATCATGACCTAAGAAGTTAGTCATCATGACCTAAGAAGTTAGTCTTAATGACCTAAGAAGTTAGGCATCATGACCTAAGAAGTTAGTCATCATGACCTAAGAAGTTAGTCTTAATGACCTAAGAAGTTAGGCATCATGAATTAAGAAGTTAGTCATCATGACCTAAGATATTGTTCTATAGCAACGCTCAAACCAACGCTCAAACCAACTGAACTGGTCAGGAGGTGAGGTGGTTCCTGTAGGGATCCTGACTATATGACATACCCTTTGCGTATCTGATGATTAGCTGAATGAATTCGCCTCTCTATTGTATTGCCTGTATTGGCTATCACAGGCCAGTACTATAGCAACTCAAAAACCATCCCTCGGTTGCTGCTTGTCAACCTGGTAGTCAAAATGACTATGGGGATTAGTAGTCCATTCTAACAACCAAAGTGCCTAAAAGTATGTCAGAATCTTCAAGAAAAGTTAGCTGTGTGACCAACCTACTCAAAGAGATTCTTGGTGAAGTATGATTGTAAGGCTACTATAATTATGAACGGTTCTTGCACAGATTGGTTACAATTTTGATAAATTGTGTAGTACATGGTTTCAAATGACATCAAAGGGGATGCTCTGTTCCTTTGTATATATACATATAATCTCAACATCTGTCATACCAGTAGTTACATTAACTCCATACAATATATAGCTCTGTGCCTCCAAGTATCTCTTTGTCCAACTGATACATTTCCAAGCAGCTGTATCTGTTTTGTCGAAGTATTCCCTGTCTACCTTATATTTCAAAGGATTACAGTGCATTGATAACATATGTCATATTCCTAAGGATAAGTATACAATATGTACATATAGAAAGAAGAAAATGGGTTAGTCTGTGATAATTGTCATGCAGACAAAATAAGCTCACTGCTTTGTTGAGGAATCAATTTGTCTAGAACAAACCAGTTGCTAAACTCAAGATACATAACATTTAAATTTAGGATTAAGCAGCATACACACCGTCATGGATGGGCATGGTGAGTGAGGGCGGATGACCAAATAATTCACCATAACCATCTGTGGAGAGGGCAAACATTTTTAAACATGTGGACATTCTACAGGGAATTGCTCGGGAGTCACTCGGCGAGAGATCTATGTATGTTCTATGTACGTCTGTGGCCATCCGTAGCCCTCTCCTAATTCATTCGCACGGGCAATCTACGAGTGCCTCATGGATGCCTCACAGATGCCTCACGGATGCCTCACAGATGCCTCACGGATGCCTCAAGGATGCCTCACGGATGCCTCAGGGAGTGTTTGGCGAGTGGTTGACAGAAATTTGGCATGCAGTTGACGAACGTCCTTCGAATGCCAGTAGCACGAATTTATACGTGATTAACAGAACTATAAGTGAGCACGTATAGCCCATCTTTGACGTCCGTAGTCATTCGTAGGTTTTATCTTTGATAGTGTGAACTAGGCTTAATTAGACAAGGCCCAATCATGGGCCAAAGTTCCTTTGGAATCATTTAATTCTCATACCAGATCACAAATGTCAACAAAGTTAAAATTAAAAATACCTTTATTTAAACAGGGTAAATTTATTCAGTTGGACACTGTTTTACACTGAAGCCCTGAGACACAATACAGTACCGTACAATGCATGCATATATGTGCGCACAGTCAATCTAAGTACATGATTTTTGATTTTGAGTTTAATAAACAAAGTAATTAACAAAAAAAAGGTAAAAAATAACTAACTAGTGAGGTGCAACACATCTCTTAGATACTCTAAGCATCTTAGCTGTTTAAAACAAACCCACCTTTTACTGTGAACTATAAAAAACAAAACATGAGACAAACCTTGTATTGGTCATAACATGGTTATCCCATCCCAACCTCGGAGTGATATTGGAAACTGGTAATTGAATTAGCTTGGAATGACAAATGATGAACCGTCTTAGTCACAGCTCAGACATCGAAATTTCTGAAGGGTGCAACGTCGCTGTGTAGTTGCTGAGTGAAGCAGAACTCAAAAGGCTGGATTCATGTCACACCTAGATGAGATGTTAGTAGGCTGTGAGATGTTTTTGAACCACTCTTTTGATTGATTTTTTAACAAAATGGTCTCAGTAGCAGGTATGGGCTTTACATCCTGTATTTTTTAACCTGTTGGGCTAATTAGGACAGGCAGGGACGAAAATACAAAATGAAACACTTTGTCCCTTTTGAGATCCTGTTTTGATTAAAATTAGCTTGGACTGCCCACATATTAGTACTTTATTAATTTTTCCTCTGTTATTGCACAGCAGTGTCACCTCAAAGCCAAACGACCTACTTAAACTAAATTAATAAATTTCTCTTATATTCTATAGGCTGGGTTATGATATTAAAGATCTAACAATGAAATTACAGAATAATTAGGTGGTTATGCAGTTCTTGTAATGCTAATCAGACAAGCAAAAAAAAATTACCTAAATTAACTTTCCATAAATGATTTATACATGTATACTTTATATTTTATGCTCAACATATCTTATCCTGTATATTGTTTAAATATATTTTTATGCTTACATGTATTATATTTTAATCTCTTATCTACTTATTGTACACAGTTTTTATGGTAGTGTATTAACCTATTACTAACAGGAGGGCCTTATATAAATGGAAGATAAGTGTTATGCTTCATAGATTTTACCCTCAAAATCATATTCTAATTCCTCCGAGGCCAAAAGTAACTTTAAGATTGAGCATTTTAACCGTATAGGCGTGTCATTCTGACTCTCAATTTAGCCCACAATAGAGTGTGAACCTCATAGAAAAACCATGAAGTTGACACTATGAGGTTCATTGTTGTAAACCTCATAACATAAATTATCCCTTATACAGAAAACAGCTGGCCAATCACAGGGCAGCATTTAGACTCAGTGAACATCATGAACCTCATCAGTAGAACTAGATAAATCTTCACAAAACCCATAAAATAAACAAATTAGCTTTGCTTGGCAGAACAAACCTTATTTAATTTTATATTCCTTCAACTAAACACAATTTTGGCATAAATAAATCACACAATATTATATGCTGACAAAAGCTCACTGATACCAAGCCATTGACTGTATTTAAAATTAAATCAAAATTGTCTATTGTTCATTGCGACCAGTGATTTAGTCTAAAATATGAAAACTTGTCAGATGAAGCCAGCTAACCAAAAATTGCTGAGATGGCATTCCAAACACCACTATATATAAGTGTTTATGCATGTGTGTAAACCGCATGTGATCTCCGTGTACTACTGGGGCAAATATAATGATGATATGACAGACTGAGACCGCAGCACATCTCATGATTACTCTACACAATTTAAGGTTAAAGTTTCAAGATGAAAACTGTATTTGTGATAATGGCATTCATTTCCTTTCCTCTGATAGCGCATCAAGATAAGTAGACTTAACAAATCTTAATGATTTTATTAACTGGTCAATTATTGACACATTGCATTGCCGAAACTGCTAATTCAATTCATTTGTTATTAAAATCAAAAACTTGATTGTCAATGTGTTTAGAATTGTAAATGGATTGGATTTCTTTCTGGTTTTCGGAAATGAGAAGCTGATTTATTGGACTTTTCTTCTTTTTGATTGCTTCATTTCAAATTGCTGATGCACCTCCTTTTCACCTAATTATTTCACTAGTGTTTATTCATCACAAATGTAAATGGCTGTAGATGTATGTATATCAAAGATATGGGAATGAATTCAATAACTAAATATCATAAAAAGCAGCTGCATGGCCTACTAATATATAGGCAGCTTTACTGAAGGTCCCAGGTTTGATTCCCAGGCACTCATTGTGAACTACATCTCACTGACAGGTGCATTCAACATAAGATTTTAAATTGGAGATGCATTGTACTTGGTGTCTATGCTGAGGCAAATAAAAGACCCCACTCATGGGGTAAATGTGTAACATGCTGTGGACTCCAAGCAGCTGATCATATAAGGCGACTAAGCTTCAGACCCAGTAGCATTGTGTCATGAGACATCATTCCCTTCAAATTGCGAAAATGTTTAATTTTTGCAGCAATATTGAATTGTCTATCTTTAGCTTCCTACAAATTTGAGTGCACTTCTATTTGAGATTTTCATTATATTCCATCTGGGCTTCATAGATTGGATTGTAAAATTACTCAACATCTTTATGATACTACAGTGGATTGTAATTTTACTCAATATACTCAGTGTATTAACCTATTACTAACAGGAGGGCCTTATATAAATGGAAGGTAAGTGTTATGCTTCATAGATTTTACCCTCAAAAACATATTCTAATTCCTCCGAGGCCAAAAGTAACTTTAAGATTGAGCATTTTAACCGTATAGGCGTGTCATTCAGACTCTCAATTTAGCCCGCAATAGAGTGTGAACCTCATAGAAAAACCATGAAGTTGACACTATGAGGTTCATTGTTGTAAACCTCATAACATAAATTATCCCTTATACAGAAAACAGCTGGCCAATCACAGGGCAGCATTTAGACTCAGTGAACATCATGAACCTCATCAGTAGAACTAGATAAATCTTCACAAAACCCATAAAATAAACAAATTAGCTTTGCTTGGCACAAGAAACCTTATTTAATTTTATATTCCTTCAACTAAACACAATTTTGGCATGGGAGAAGCTTCAGAAAGTCTTTTGAGGCTGACAATGCTTCAGTTTGTTGACTGTGTGCTTGCTGAAATTTTTTGAAATGGTGACTTCATCACCATGGCAACTATTCAGAGTGAGGCAGATCAGATAGACAAACAAAAGATCCCTACTCAATGCTGCAAAATAGTTCACACAAAAAAAATCGAAATAGAGGGGTTATTGCGGGATATAAATAAAACCTAATAACTGTGTGGTTCAGAGCTTGAACTTCACTCGTGACTCATGGGTTCACCAGCCCAACCTCATCACTCACGAAGTTCAACGCTCTGAACCACACAGCTATTAGGTTTTATCATACTATCTGTCCCTCTAAGTCAATACACAGTCTATGACTACTATACAGTGTAACCAATTATTTTGTTTAACTAGGCAAACCAGCAAATAAATTCCATAATTAGGTTGCTTGTTAGGTGACAGGACACAGTGTTAATATTGTTTTAACTCATGCTGAGGGCTATGTAAATGAGATTACATGTATCATGAAATTTAATGAGAACCTTCATCTGCTGCATATCAAGTTAATTACATGCTCTTGTTTTGCTGTAAGCCAGTACATGTAAATTAGATTATCAGAAAAAAAAGCTGTGAAATAATTAGTTAAAGCCACCTGACTATTAATACCACTGTCCTGACTAGTAAGACTTCCTATTTTAGATTAAATCAGATTAGAACCAATTTTTGAAAGCACAATGCTACCACGCTATTATAACCACCTACCTTGTACTACTGATGACTATAGAACTTTGGCTCATTACATTGAATTTTTTTTTCTCGATGCTACTGGTTTAGCTTGTATAATATAAGTATGACCAGCTGCTTGTAAAACATGCATGACAAACTAATTCCATCCAGTTTCTATGACTGTCAAAAGTGCCTTCAAGAATCTCCTTAATTAGCTAGACAACTTCTGCTATACAATGATACCTACCACTAAATGGAACTGTCTGGCTATAGCTGGCCACTCACAGCCGGATCTAAAAGTACATATTTTATGATATATAAGTTTGTTACATTTGCCATGATTTATAATTTTTGCCAGTAAGCCAGCTATAAGCGCTAGGAGTACACAGAAGCAGCTGGCTTTAGCCAGTTATAGCTACAACCAGGAATATTTTATGAAACTAACTGAATTCATGTTTTTCTCTTTCTCTTTTATTGGTGGTTTCGTGTTTTGCCTTCATATTTTTATGCATCCTTTGTGTTTTGTGGCAGACTGTAATGTCATTTCCACTAATGATACTGTAAAAGAACTCATTGTTATGAATAAGTTTCCACTGAAAGTCATGGGCTTTCTCGTGGCAACTGTGTTGACAATGAGGGTGAAGACCTGAATGCCACTGGTCAACGCAGGGCACTGTGTATTGCGCATTCTACAGATATTAATGACTTCGCTGGTAAATCACTGTTTAAAATAATACCCACTCAATTATTGGTCAGGTAGGCTCAGTCAAAGCTGTGTTTAGCGGTCTCCCAATAGAATTGAAAAAAAATTTGAGGTTTAAGACAGGTGAATGATTGATCATTTGTGGTATATAGAAGGTTAAAATGTACAATGAAAATTCAGCTGGGGCATGGGGGAGGAAAGTCACCATTTTACATCATTTAAGTAAACAAATGTGTTTACTTGTTTTCTGTCTTACCATAACAATACCCTTGGGTTTAATTGGCTAAAACAACAAGATTAGAAGGTGAGCCTTGTGGTAACCCGTATGTTGACAGAGCTGAAGGAGTACAACCAAGGTGAGAAAAACAGCACAGAGGTCAGCGATGTGGGCGTGAAGAATGGGCAATGAAGCAGGTGTGAGTGAGGATAAGTAGTTTATGGATTAACGCAACTAATATTAAATAATCCTTCCTGGCATACCCAACCCTAGCACAGGAAATATTGAACACTGAATACATTGTCAAAACTTAATACATTGCATAAGTTGTTGCCTACATAGACATTACATTGATGGGACTTTGTAATGCGGGGTGGCCTAATGGTTACGGCATCCGCATATTCCACATTGGCCAGCTCTGCTGAAGGTCCCGGGTTCAATCCCAGGCCCGAGCACTCTTCATGAGTTACATTTCAGCTGGATGTCAATCGTATGAGACATTAAATTGGAGGTGCCTTGTACTGTGTCTATGCTGAGGCAAGTAAAAGATCCCAGCCATGGGCAAAATCGGATAGATGTTTGTTTGCACAAGTTGTTACATTTTCTTAATTCATCATAGATATATAAAACTTTACATCTGAGATACACATGTAACTTATGCAGGAAGCTCTACCCAGTGTAGGTACACAGTACAGTAAACTAGAATAAAGCATCTAATAATCCCTATGTGATGCCAGATCAGGGGTTACATTAAACAGAAACAAAAATAGAAAACCCATAATAAAGTTTAAATTTTTTAGACTCCCAAGCACTTATCATCTCATCGATCATAACATCTGCCTCTGGCAGCTGGTCATACAAGCTGACTAAGCTTTAGACCCAGTATCACTGAGACATAATAACATACATAATAATGAAACTAATTAGAGTAGGAGTAAAATTTCAAGCACGTCTGTTTCCCCAGCTCCCCTACCAGTAATTGATAGTAATTTGGCATGTGGAAAGGTTTTTGCAAAATATAATATGCTGGATATGTATTATGGAAATGTCAAATTGCAAGATATTCGAAAAATAAGAAATGGTTAGATCTACTACTTTGCGAGGAGAAAATACTGTGTAATTTATTGATAACAAGACATAAGATTCTCATCATATGTCTCAAATGTCTCTTCAATGTATACCTTACCACCGGTATTTGAGATGCGATGTGGTCTAGTGGTTGTGGTGCCAACCTCCACCATGGCATGGAGGAACTGGTTACAGTCAGTGATAGCCAGGGATTTTACAGTGCTTGTTAAAACAGCATAATTGCCAATAGTTTACTCGTATGCTTGGCAGAGTGTGTCACGTCATTGATGACTCTAAAGCCCCATTCCCACATAGCCGAGTTTCTCGTAGTCAACTCGTAGTATTACGTAACACGCCTCTCGGGCCCAATTCGTACTAAACTCTGCGATTACTCCTCGCACTCAAGAGATGTTCGGCGAGAAACTCCTCTGACTCGTAGCGAACTCGTGAGATTTGGAGCCGAGAATGCCGAGTATCCCGAGTATGCCACGCTGCACGGCACACTCGGCGAATTATCCAGGAGTCCAAAAACTCGGCCATGACTCGCCGAGTTACTCCTCGAACTCGCCGAGTTACTCCTCGAACTCGGCGAGTTACTCGGCGCTAATTTCACTCGTATTACACTCGGGGGGGATGTTCAGGAGTGCGAGGAGTAACTCGGCGAGTTGTAGGAGTAACTCACCGAGTTGTAGGAGTAACTCGCCGAGTAACTCGTCGAGTTCTACCTTTAGTACATGCATCATCAGCGTAGGGGGTCGTATATAATATAAAAGGCCGCTGCTCCTATAATATTAGTCCGATTTTCGTCAAATCAAGATTGTTTTGCAGTATAATTCATAGTGACTCCATAGGTATTTTCGGATTGACAATAGACCAAATATTAAGCGAGATATTCGTCTGAGAAGGCGGTTGTCTGGCGGCGGCTGCTGCTCCATTTATATTATTCCGATTTTCGTCAAATAAATATTGTTTTGTAGTATAATTCATAGTGACTCCATAGGTATTTTCGGATTGAAAATAGACCAAATATTAAGCGAGATATTCGTCTGAGAATGTAGCTAGGTTGGCGGAGGCAAACAGTGGTGCTCTCGCAGACGTCCGCGCCCGGACTGTATCAATGCAGGTAAGGCTGAGCGCTACTTTAAAAGGCTGCTGCTCCCCTAATATTAGTCCGATTCTCGTCAAATAAGACTGCATTTTAGTATAGTTCACACTGATTCCATACGTGTTTTCGGATCGAAAATATACCAAATATTAAGCGAGATATTCGTCTGAGAAGGCGGTTGTCTGGCGGCGGCTGCTGCTCCATTTATATTATTCCGATTTTCGTCAAATAAATATTGAATTATAGTCGAGTTCATACTTATTCCACACAGATTTTCAGATTGAAAATAGACCAAATATTAAGCGAGATATTCGTCTGAGAAGGCAGGTAGTCTGGCGGCGGCAAGGTGCTCTGTGTATGGCCCTGACTTGAATGGTGTAGTCAATATTTTTGACCATTTTATATACATTGTTTGGATGAGCTTTATTGCAATTCATTTCTACTCATTCTGCCAACTGCCATGACTGTTATGTCAATTGCTATTAGCATTTTGAATGATACAAAGAATGGGTGTAGAGAATACAGCAAATTCAATACATGTGTCAATTGCCTAATTGCCTAAATTGGGGTTCTTTGACCTGTCATTTCATGGTTTGTTCAAAGATGACACAGTAATATGACATTGTCTTGATTGTCATTCACAATTACAAAAATATGTAATTGCTTTCATTAATTAAAAGCAATATATTTTATTGTAATTACCAGGCAATGATTATATTTGTATAACTTTCTTATCTTTTTGTGTTAATTTGAATCTTATTGTGATATTATGATCAGTATAAATTTGTGTATATTTTGTAAAATTTAAATCTAATATTGATATCGTGATTAGTATTTGTGATTTGATCTGTGATTTTATTTGCTATATTTAATTTACTTATACTGGTGCTCCCTGAAGCGTCCGCGCCCAGACTGTATTAATGCAGAAAGCTGAGCGCTTCTTTAAAAAGCTACTGCTCCCTTAATATTATTCCGATTTTCGTCAAATAAAGATTGTTTTGTAGTATAATTCATAGTGACTCCATAGGTTTTTTCGGATCGAAAATAGACCAAATATTAAGCGAGATATGCATCTGAGAATGCAGGTAGGCTGGCGTCGGCCTATCATTCGATGGGTGACTCGTCGCTGTCGTAGCTACCTTGCTTCACCCGGCGAGTCACTCCTACAACTCGGCGAGTCACCCGCCGAGTCACCCGCCGAACCCGCCGAGTAACTCGGCGAGTAACCCGCCGAGTCACTTTTTCCGCCAGAATTCGTCGCCAACTCCTCGAATTTTGGCCGTTACGTAATACTACGAGTTGACTACGACAAACTCGGCTATGTGGGAACGGGGCTTAAACCATTTACATTTACATGGTATTAAATGTTAGTTAGAATAAATATTACATGCAACCTCCCCTAGTGCATTTATCACAGAAAACCAGCAAGGCAACAGAATAATTGTATAAATATAAATGACTTGAGAGTGATCATTTCCAATACATCCATTCTGATCTGACGTTGCCCCAAGTTGGCAAACATATCTGGATGTGATATGGCTCTTATACTGTTCAAACTTTGCTCTTTGATTCATTCATGAATCATGATAGGAACAACTTTACCACAACTTTGCCACAAGGCTTCAAATCACTGAACCACTGATGAAAAATTCAAGTCAGCGACAGGGTTTAATGGATGTACAGAGTATTTATCTGGATTATAGCATCAAGGTAAAATCACTTTTATGCTTAGCTGGGGCTTCCTGATGAACTCCAGCTCATCAGGTGCATGTGGGTGGCACAAGTCCCATCTTAAGTTTCCTCATAAAAAAGTGTGAAGCAGCATATTTGAGAGAAAAAGCAATCTTTGCACCTGTATAGCCTGGGTGAATGAATCTGTGTCTCATGGGTTTCCAAGCCGCTGAGTCTTCTGTTAAGGACAAAACGTGGACCGGAAAAGCCCTGAGCTTATGCATGATCAGCATGTTACTGCAAAACACAAACTCATATCCATCACAATTAATACCCATGTGGTTACAAGTACTATCAACCAGAACTGATACATTTATAATAATGTCTTCCACAGGACCATTAAGTTTGAATAATTTGCCAATATCGGCCATATGTCAGCCCAATTTTAATGGGATAAAAAAATTTGATTATCCAAATTGAACCTATTAAAGTTATCAACTATGTTCCGAATGCTAATGTGTTGCAATTATGGATATTAGTACGAGAATTTAAATACATTCAGACATTGTGTCAGATATAAAGCTAGCTTATTTTTGAAACAGTTGTCTGTCAATTTATGACCTATATTTCTTTCCCCAACCTCCCTCCGGTCGTATACTAATCACTGGGCCTACAGTTCCAGTAGTTTAAGGTTAATCACACTTGTAAATAAACCCAATGTTAAAAAAGAAGGCTCTTTCTCCATCATCCCGCACAAGTACACTGACAGAGATAACTGCAGGGGCATAAGAGCTCACAGCATGCAGCAACAAAGTCAAACACTCACTCCAACTGGGTTGGATGAGACAGTTATCGGAATGTTGCCATGAATGCTGTGCCTGTCATGCTGATGCTGTGCTGATATAAAGCTGATGTAATATATTTTCTAAAGGGTGGGTTGGTGGATGAGTGGATTATGGCTTTACCTCCTGTATTTATGCACCTGTTGGGCTAAGTAAGACAGGCAGGGATCATGGCAATGAAATGAAGGATGAAACAGCCATTCAACAAAGGCTGGACCAGGAATTGAACCTGAGACCCATTGGTTAGAAGACCAGCATGCTGCCACTGAGCTATGCCTCCACCCCAAAGTATTATCTGGAATATTGTCGACCTGATCTATTGTCGACCTGATCTGGCATGTTATCTGGGTGACACCCGGTTATGGAAGCACAAATGTTAATGTGACAAAAACAGATCTACCAGTTCCTGTTCTTTTGTTATGAGTATAACTGTCACTTAAAACATTTTTTCGACTTCCTTTACATTTCCTTTGTCTGCAATTTGCCACACATGGTGCATTCCCATGAGCAAGCCCACTGTCTGTGCTGAGTGACATTTGCTTTGTCCATATTATGAACTTAATTCCAAACAGAAGTGCATGAGGTATTCCTCAATGTGATGATATTGCATCAGGATATTTAGTGGATTTGATTTACATATAAATGAGTAGCACTCAATGTCTGGTTCAGCAATAAACGTTGTCGTGTCGCATAAAACTCAACAGAAATCAGTCAAATACAATCTAATCGCCTTTAAGAGAGATGCCGCAGCCTAATCTGTCAGGTGTTTGATTGTGCCACATGGTTTTTGAGCTCCACCATGGCAAGAGCAGATCCTCTGTAACTCCTTGCCCCATTAAACCCAGGTGGTAATGGGTACATGGCTATGGTCTGTGATGGTGCTTGTAGACTATTCCCCAGGGTGCTGAGAAAGACTCATGCATGGTCAGTGAGGGGTTGGGTGTAGTTATTCAGCTTCAGTGAGAGGGTATACACTGGGTCAACATAGAGTGAACACAGCACCCAGATCACTGTGTGTCGTCACCTCACAGTCCAGCAACCTAATTATGTACATGGTTTGCTTGTTTACTCATCAGAAGAACATTATTCAATTTCTGTTATAGTCTAAAGGCTGGCTTGTAGTATTAAAGGTCAGAATAATTTGATGTTCATGTGCTGAGTTAACACAATTTTTGTTTTGACAAGCAGGCAATTCAGAAAAATTGCCTTAACTCACAAAATATGAATCCATGAGTCTCTTTTATTTTTAAGAGAAAATTTCTTAAGTCTAGACTTAGCCTATCAGCTACATAGTTTAATCAATCATTTTGTTTAACTGGGTAAACTAGCTAAGAATGTTCATAAAAAGGTCACTTAGCCTATAGGTGACAAACACAGCACCCAGATAACATGCCACATTGACTCCACGCAGAAAATGTGGCAGATGTTTACCAAAGTTTGTCAGACATTGACCCAATCTGGCATGCTATCTTGGACCTGGCAGACAACGGCCAATTATTCAAACCTAATGGTTTTGTGGAAGAAGTTATTATAAATGTATCTTTACTAGTAATAACATAGTTATTAATTATGATGGAAATCTTTTTTGCAGTAACATGTCAATCATGCATCTTCAAATCAACCAGATTGAAATCAAAATGTAGTTTTTAAAAACAGGTTTGATGCCAAAAAGCCTTAATCTTTTTACACCTTTGCACATTATTCTGAGTTTATGACATTACTCACTTCATAAATCAGTTATCCAACCAATGGATCTCGAGTTAAATTTCTGGTCCAGACTTTGTTGGATGGCTGTTTCATCCTTAATCTTGCCATGATCCCTGCCTGTCCTGCTCAGCCCATCAGGTGCAGAAATACAGGACGTAAAGCCATAATCCACCCATCCACCAACCCACCCTTCAGACAATATATTACATCAGCTTCATGTCAGCACAGCATCAGCATGACTGGCACAGCATTCATGGCAGCATTCCAACAACTGCCTCACCCAATGCAGTTGTAGTGGATTGCTAAACTTTAGTGCCACATGCGGTGAGCTGTGACGCCCCTGCAGTTATCTCTGTCAGTGTAGTTGTGTAGGATGATGGAGAAAGAGCTTTCTAACATTGGGTTTATTTACAAGTGTGAGTGACCCTAAACTACTGGAACTGTAGGCCCAGTGATAGGTATACGACTGGAGAGAGGTAGGGAAAGAAATATAGGTTTTTTAACATGTCATAAATTGACAGACAACTGTTTCAATGAGCTAGCTTTATTTGTGACATAAAGTCTGAAAGTATTCCAATCCTTGGGTGAGCTCCTATTCTAGTACTGATATCCATATAATGCAACACATTAGCATTCTGAGCATAGTTGATAACTTTAAAAGGTTCAATTTGGAGATCAAATTGTGTTATCCCATTAAAATTGGGCCGACATCAAATGATATTGTTGTCAGGCTGACATATAGCAGGCATCAGCAATTTATTCAAACTTATTGGTCCTGCTGAAGAAGTTATTATAAATGTATCAGTCCTGGTTCATAGTACTTGTAACATCCTGGGTATTATTAATGATGGAATTGAGTTTGTGTTTTGCAGTAACATGTCAATCATGTATTAGCTCAGGGCTTTTCCGGTCCACTTTTTGTCCTTAAAGTGATATGATGTCTTAGTCTTTCCAAAAAAATATCCAGCCCTTAACTGAAGGAATAGCTACATCTACCACTAAACTAACTTGTTATGTACTTTTGAAACATTTGAGTCATATTCTTGACAGTACACAGCATCAAAGCACTGGTAAAATCTGTTAGGCAAGATTTTGGCATCATGGTTGAGTCACTGTGTGATTGGCTGCTGCTGCTGCAGGCTATTTTTAGCACAAGATTTCGCGAGATGTAATTAACAAGCACTAGTTTGTCACTGACCACAGCTGCAATGTTTAGGAGCTTCTAGGGTTAGTCATGCGGCCCTCGTGGTCAGAGCTGTCAAACTAACAGAAACAATTAGATGGGCTTGTCCTCCATTCAGTGTATGATATTCACTCATATGAATTGTGAAAACAGTTTACCGTGTTCAGGATCACTTTTCAGAGCTTCAACTAATGTATAAACAATTTCCAGAGTAAACAAAACCCTCGTGGTACATGGTGGTTGTATCCAATGCAATGGAATTTGGCTCTGCCTGGCTGTGTGGTCACGTGACTCCAGCGAGAGTTCAGCCAAGTTTCAAATTATTTCGGTGTACACCAAAATCACCATGGCCGATTTTAAGACTAAAATACTCATTATTATATTATTAACAAATGGATGGACACATAGCAAAGTAGTTTCTGACAATACACTTCCTTCACTATTCAGGGGTAAATTTAAAGAAACTCTCCGTTTGATGTGTGACTTCGTATCACTTTAACAGAAGATACTGTGGCCTGGAAACCCATGAGACACAGAATCATTCAGGCTGGCCCACAGGCTGGCCACAGGCTGGCCACAGACAATACACCTATGATTGATGCAGCATCCAAAATATGTGCTGCATGAAAATAATGGGATCAGGACTATAATATAAAGAGAGTTTAGGCTTTGATGCATTCATACATTTAACCCTTATGTCCAGACCTATCACTTTTCTCAACCGACCTAACAGTCTTCTGCTGACTCATATATATTAAGCAGAAATATATGTCACCTTAAAAAGCCCAGGCTAGGATATTAGATGATATAAGTGTGTCATACTTGAAAATAATGGGATCAAGAGTATATGATAAAGAGAGTTCCGCATTCATACATTTACCCCATGTGTCCAGACTTATCACTATTCTCCACTGCTGACTGTATATATTAAGCAGAAACATGTCACCCTAAAAAGCCCAGGCTAGGATATTAGATGATATAAATATGATCACGAAAAGTAATACTGGATTAAGTAAAATTATTAACACCAGGTACAACAATCAACAGTCAACATTTGACTTTCACTGTATGGGAATAACCAAACTTCACCCAATAGATTACACAATCTGCCAGAGCTCCATCTGTTACTCAGCCATTTACCTTAAATCTAAACGGGGGAAACACGGTCTATACATAAAAATACCTGAGCGAACAGACTTCTCATTTGAAGCACATTTGACATGTTTTAATTAAAAACAACATTTTCATTTGAATTGGGTTGATTTGAAGATATGATTAACATGTTACTGCAAAACACAAACTGATTTCCATCATAATTAATAACTATGTGGTTACAAGTACTGATAAATTAATAAAAACTTCTGGAAACCATTAAGTTTAAATAATTTGCTGATGTCTGCCATGGTCCAAGACAGCCTGCCAGATTTGGTCAATGTCTGCCAACTTTGGTCATATTCTGCGTAGAATCAATTTGGTATGTTATCTGAGTGTTGTATACCCTCTCACTGTAGCTGAATAACTACACTCAACCCCTCACTGATCATGCGTGAGTCTTTCCCAACCCCCTGGGGAATAGTCTACAATCGCCATCACAGGCCATAGCCAAGTACCCATTAACACCTGGGTTTAATGGGGCAAAGAGTTACAGAGGATCTGCTAATGCTATGGTGGAGCTCAACAACCATTGGCACAATCAAACACCTGGCAGATTAGGCCACGGCATCTCTCTTAAAGGCAATTAGATTGTATTGACTGATTTCTGTTGAGTTTCATGCTAAAAAAAATTCCCATGTTAGAGTGACATCCATTATTTCCACCATTTAAATGAACCAGACATGGGTGCTACTCATTTCAACAACAACAAAAATCCACTAAGTTAATGTCACTGCAGCATGCAAAACTATTTCATGTAACAAATGACCTAATGCAATGTAATAATTTGATAATGAATAGATGTCCATCATCATATTGAGATAAAAATGGAATACCTAATGCACTTCTGTTTGGAAGTTCATAATATGGACAAAGCAAATGTCACTTAGCACAGACAGTGGGCTTGCTCATGGGAATGCACCATGTGTGGCAAATCGCAGAAAAGTAAATATAAAAAAGGTAAGACAATATTTTAAGTGATATTCATAATCATAACAAAAGAAAGGAATTGGTAGATCTGTTTTTGTCACATTAACATTTATGCTTCTAACATGCCAGTTCTGGTCGACACTAGATTGAGTCGACAATATTCCAATGTTGGCTGCTGTTGGCTATCATTGCGGACTTTTATTCAATATTATACATAAAACTAGAATAAGAGGATGTCATTATTTAGTGCTCAATCCATCTAGATAATATATTGGGGTGGTTGCCTAGCTCCATAGCAGCGTGCTGGTCTTCCAACCAATGGGTTTCGAGTTCAATTCCTGGTCAAGCCTTTGTTGGATGGCTGTATCATCCTTCATCTCATTGCCATGATCCCTGCCTGTCCTACTTAGCCAAATGGGTCAGGGTATAAAATAAGCGTGTAACGATCCCAAAATGTGCAGTGATCAATATGAAATGTGCAGTGATCATCCTGATTTTGTGCAGTGACATGCATGCATTTGATACTTTGATTCTCGACTCTAGTTATATTTCCCTCATACTTAACAGTGAACTGGCATATTGATATTTTTGACATCACACTTTTCACAACATTGTTAATAACTTTCTATTTCGTCACTCGCACGATTCTGTGTAACCGATGGCGCTGAGGTGTTTTCCTTTACGTGCAGATATTTCGTGAAATGTGCAGTGATCACTTTTTTTTATTTTATACCCTGCAACGGGTGCAGAAATACAGGACGTAAAGCCATAATCCACCCATCCACCAACCCACCCTTCAGACAATATATTACATCAGCTTCATGTCAGCACAGCAGTATGACTGGCACAGCATTCATGGCAGCATTCCGACAACTGCCTCACCCAACCCAGTTGTAGTGGATTGCTAGACTTTGATGCCACATGTGGTGAACTCTGATGCCCCTGCAGTTATCTCTGTCAGTGTACTTGTGTAGGATGATGGAGAAAGAGCTTTCTAACATTGGGTTTATTTACAAGTGTGAGTGACCTTAAACTACTGGAACTGTAGGCCCAGTGATTAGTATACAACCGGAGAGAGGTTGGGGAAAGAAATATAGGTTTTTTTTTTACATGTTATAAATTGACAGACAACTGTTTCAATGAGCTAGCTTTATATCTGACATAATGTCTGAAAGTATTTCAATCCTTGTGTGAGCTGTTGTTCTAGTACTGATATCCATATAATGCAACACATTAGCATTCTGAACATAGTTGATAACCTTAATAGGTTCAATTTGGAGATCAAATTGTGTTATCCCATTAAAATTGGGCTGACATCATATGATATTGTTGTCGTCAGGCTGACATATGGCAGACATCGGCAAATTATTCAAACTTAATGGTCCTGCTGAAAAAGTTATTATAGATGTCTCAGTCCTGGTTCATAGTACTTGTAACATCATGGGTATTATTTATGATGGAATTGAGTTTGTGTTTTGCAGTAACATGTCAATCATGTATTAGCTCAGGGCTTTTCCGCTCCACTTTTTGTCCTTAACAGAAGATACAGCGGCCTGGAAACCCATGTGACACAGAATCATTAACACTTGCCACAGGCTACAAAGGTGCAAAGATTGCTTTTTCTCTCAATTATGCTGCTTCACGTTTTTTTATGAGGACGCTTAAAATGGGACTTGTGCCACCTGATGAGCTGGAGTTCATCAAGAAGCCCCAGCGATGCATAAAAGTGCTTTTACCTTGGTGCTATTATCCAGTTAAATGCTCTGTACATCCATTAAACCCTGTCACTGACTTGAATTTTTCATCAGTGGTTCAGTGATTTGAAGCCTCATGGCAAAGTTGCGGTAAAGTTGTTAGCATTGCTATCTTATGCTGTTGACTCTGCATGCACAAGTTCAAACATTGCTCCTTGATTTATTTAAAAAATCATGAGCTATATCACATCCAGATAAAATGTCATATCAGTTTGACATCGGCCTTGTGTTTCCCAATTTGGTGCTATTTCAGTCCAGCTTTCCTGCACCAGATGTATTGGAAATATTTACTATCAAGTTATTCATACTTACACAATTATACTGTTGCCTTACTGTTTTTTTTGTGGTAAATGCACCATGGGAGGTTGTATGAAACAATGTTAAGTTACCTTTATTATGATGTAAATGTGAATGGTTTAAAATCTTCAATTACACGATACACATACTCTGGCAAACGTACAATTACACCATTGGCAATTAAGCTGCTTAATGAGCACTCCACAATCACTGGTCATCATTGCCCATAGCAAAGTACCCAATTACACCTGGGTGGAGAGAAGCAAAGAGTTACAACGGATCTGTTCAGTTCTTTCATACCATAGAGGGGTTCAAACAGCAACCTTCTGATTTGAAGATGGGCACCTGAACCACCAGGCCGTAGTGCACCTCCAATACCAGTGGTGACTTATAGATCAATTGTAAAGACACTTGAAGCGTATGATGAGAAACTTAAATCTTGTTATCAATAAATCACACAATATTATATGCTGACAAAAGCTCACTGATACCAAGCCATTGACTGTATTTAAAATTAAATCAAAATCGTCTATTGTTCATTGCGACCAGTGATTTAGTCTAAAATATGAAAACTTGTCAGATAAAGCCAGCTAACCAAAAATTGCTGAGATGGCATTCCAAACACCACTATACTGCTATATATAAGTGTTTATGCATGTGTGTAAACCGCATGTGATCTCCGTGTACTCCTGGGGCAAATATAATGATGATATGACAGACTGAGACCGCAGCACATCTCATGATTACTCTACACAATTTCAGGTTAAAGTTTCAAGATGAAAACTGTATTTGTGATAATGGCATTCATTTCCTTTCCTCTGATAGCGCATCAAGATAAGTAGACTTAACAAATTTTAATGATTTTATTAACTGGTCAATTATAGACACATTGCATTACCGAAACTGCTAATTCAATTCATTTGTTATTAAAATCAAAAACTTGATTGTCAATGTGTTTAGAATTGTAAATGGATTGGATTTCTTTCTGGTTTTCGGAAATGAGAAGCTGATTTATTGGACTTTTCTTCTCTTTGATTGCTTCATTTCAAATTGCTGATGCACCTCCTTTTCACCTAATTATTTCACTAGTGTTTATTCATCACACATGTAAATGGCTGTAGATGTATGTATATCAAAGATATGGGAATGAATTCAATAACTAAATATCATAAAAAGCAGCTGCATGGCCTACTGATTTATAGGCAGCTTTACTGAAGGTCCCAGGTTTGATTCCCAGGCACTCATTGTGAACTACATCTCACTGACAGGTGCATTCAACATAAGATTTTAAATTGGAGATGCATTGTACTTGGTGTCTATGCTGAGGCAAATAAAAGACCCCACTCATGGGGTAAACGTGTAACATGCTGTGGACTCCAAGCAGCTGATCATATAAGGCGACTAAGCTTCAGACCCAGTAGCATTGTGTCATGAGACATCATTCTCTTCAAATTGCGAAAATGTTTAATTTTTGCAGCAATATTGAATTGTCTATCTTTAGCTTCCTACAAATTTGAGTGCACTTCTATTTGAGATTTTCATTATATTCCATCTGGGCTTCATAGATTGGATTGTAAAATTACTCAACATCTTTATGATACTACAGTGGATTGTAATTTTGCTCAATATACTCAGAATTGTGTGTTATTGTTCCATTTCATTGCTAGTATATTTAAGTACTATTGATGCAGAGCTCTATCTCTTCTTTTCTGTCTGTCCCTGCACTCTGACTGGAACTGTGAGTCCCTTCTCTTGCTCCTTGTCCCACTGTCACATCTCCTGGGTGACCCATTAGTGTATGTTGCTCATAATATCTGATCCATCAACCCTCTTGTTACTAAACTATTACGCAAAACAGGCAGAAGGCAAGCCTCTATGTCACCTGTGATTAATTTAGCTTCCAAACATGATTTGTATGCATAAGAAGAATGGGATGGAGACTATAGGATAAAGAGAGTTCAGCCTCTGCTAAATACATTTACCCCATGTATTCAGACTTATTTATTCTCAACAGACTTTAGATTCGTCTGTCTGCTAACTCTTATATTAAACATCAATGTACAGTTGTATGCAAAAGTTTGTGCTCCTCTCAAATATCACAGGCTTGTTGAATGTATCGCTGTAAGGATGAATAACAGCAACATTCCAGTCATTGTTTCGTGAAAGATAGATGTTAGGTTGCTTTTCAGGCAATATGTCTCGAGAATGCTTAATATGCTTCTATGAAAGAAATTACATGGGCACTTCTCTAATTGACCGAACGTGAGCGTTTGCAGGTATTAATTTTTTCTTGTTTTCAAAGCAAAAATCCCCCGTTAGGTTTTGCCTATCCCTCCTATCCTTTCCTATCACTCCTATCCTTTCTTATCCTTTTCTATCCTTCCCTATACTTTTCTACATCTCAAGAGAGTTCCTCCAATCTCTTTATGATTATCTTGACACACTGGTCAGATTATTAGCGCGTATGCAATTCCAGATCTTTTGATTGAGAAATGAGTATGCCACCTTTGACTGTAAAACACATGAGCAAAATCCAAATGTGATCTGCAAGAAATATAAAAGTTATTGGCTGCAATCTGCTCAGGAAATGAGGTTTACAGCACCACATCAGGTTTTCTCAGAAGGTTCCAAGACTTCTCTTTCTCCTCAGCAAGCACAATTTATGAGGTCGTGGATGGTAGGAATAGACTATGCCCCCAATATTCCTATAGTCTCGTTGAAGTGAGTTACGTCATAAAAATAAATAATGTGCAAAGGTGTAAAAAGATGTAGCCTTTTTGGCAGCTAACATGATTTTAATTAAAAACTACATTTTCAATTGAATTGGGTTGATTTGAAGATGCATAATTGACATGTTACTGCAAAACACAAACTGATTTCCATCATAATTAATAACTATGGGTTACAAGTATTGATACATTTATAATAACTTCTTCCACAAAACCATTAAGTTTGAATAATTTGCCGATGTCTGCCATGGTCCAAGATAGCATGCCAGATTGGGTCAATATCTGACAAACTTTAGTAAAAATTTGTGCCATATTCTGCATAGAGTCAATTTGGCATGTTATATTGGTGCTGTGTTCACTCTATTGTGGCCCATTGCATACCTTCTCACTGAAGCTGAATAACTACACTCAACCCACAGAGATGTAGGGACGGATTCCAAACCATAGGTGTTTTCAGCCTATATGGCATTTCAAAAAGTCATTTTTGTAAACAATCGCTATTTGAAGAATAATGCCAATTTGTGGACACAATCACTCAAGTCATAAATGTAGGCAGTATATTTCACTACGTTTGTGTGTGATCATTGGTCACAGACCTGACTAAGTTATCCTAAAATAAGAGAAAGATTACAAGGAAATCGCACTAAAAAAATGTGATAGTCACGCCGTCCTCAAAAATATCAACACATCAGTGAATCGGTGGGACTGATGTCACAGGTCATTCCTCATAAATTAACAAGTTGTAGCATCACAGAACCATAATCTGACTATCCCAACGTGTTAAACACATCAATTTAAGCAACAACACCTGTCAACATATCTCAAAAATGCAATAATTATTCATTTAAAGTTGTGAATCGATAGCATTCCAATGATATGATAGATAATAAACTAATATACAAGAAATCGCCTACCCATAACTTTTAAAACTAATATAAATAATTTACTTATGTTTAGTTGACATAAAAATGGCAACATTTACAATTTGACAAGAACAATAGAGACTATATTTTTACCATGCATGCAATAAATATCCTGAAATATACGAATTTTAGTTCTTAAATGTGTAAAGTAGCAATAATAGCGGATTTTATTTTATTGTAACAATTCTAGATCAAAACGAAAACAAGGTCTGTTTCTTAAAAACAACAGCCGTCACGTTTGTTTCATCTTGTATCATGTTGGACAAATTGTGTGTGGACGGATCTTCATCAAATTTGGTTTGTAAGTTGCACTTTTGTATCGCAGTTCTAATGGTGTGCCATTTCTAGCTGTACTCCCGAAACTGTATCAAAGCACAAGACATTCAGACAGCATTTGGAGGAACTCTTTCAGGAATAGATGAATAGGATAGGATAGGATAGGATAGGACAGGGATGGGATAGGATAGAACAGAATAGGATAGCAAAGGATAGCAAAGGATAGAGAAGAGAAGGTTTGGAGGAAAAGGATTACATAGAATACGACAATGTGCTTTAAATGAAAAGTTCTTTCACTCAGGTTTGACCAATGAACTTTATGTATAGACCGTGTTTCCCTCCTTTCAGATGGTTATCATTGGTTTTCCCAGTCGCTGCTAGGTAACATCATTGATCATAGAAAAAAACAAATTGAAAAAAAAGAGTACCTATGAGTAACAGATGGAGCTCTGGCACATTGTTTAATCTACTGGGTGAAGTTTGATTATTACCATACAGCGAAAGTCAAATGGTGACTGTTGATTGTTGTACCTGGTGTTAATTTATTTTACTTAATCCAGTATTAATTTTCGTGATCATATTTATATCATCTAATATCCTAGCCTGGGCTTTTTAAGGTGACATGTGTTTCTACTTAATATATACGAGTCAGCAGTGGAGAATAGTGATAAGTCTGGACACATGGGGTAAATGTATGAATGCATCAAAGACTGAACTCGCTTTATCATATACTCCCGATCCCATTATTTTCAAGTATCACACAATTTGGAGCATTTGGAGTAAAATAATCCACTTCAGTATCACCAAGATGTTGAGTAGTGTGGGTGATTAGGGCTTTACCCTGTATTAATGCACCTGATGGGCTAATTAGCACAGGCAGGGACCATGGCAATGAGATGAAGGATGAAACAGCCATCCAACTAAGGCTCGACTGGGAATCGAACCTGAGACTGAGTGGTTGGAAGCCCAGAGAGCTACCTCTGAGCTAACTCGGACGAAAATTAGGGACATGCTCTGCTTGGCTACCTCTGAGCTAGGCCCCTGCCCTTAAGATGTTGAGTAATTTCATAATCCAATATATGGTGCCAAGATGGCATATAATGAGTGACTCGAATAGGAGTGTACTTTTCAGAATTAGAAAGGAAATATGTCTTATGTCACAATGCTGCTGGGTCTGAAGCATAGTCGCCTTACATGACTGGCTGTTTGAAGTCCACAGCATGTTACACACATGAGTGGGTTCTTTTACTTGCCTCAGCATGGACACCAAGTTCAAGGTAATCAATATACAGCTGAGATGTAGTTCACAAGGAGTGCCCTGGCCAGGGCTCAAACCTGGGACTGTCAGTAAAGCTGCCTATTAAATCACTAGGCCATGCAGCTGCTTTGTATAATATTCAATGATTATATTCAGTATCTTTGTTAAACATACATCTACAGCCATTTACATTTGCGATGAATAAACATCAGTGAATAATTAAGTCAAAAAGGAGCTGATTAAGCAATTTAAAATGAAATCAACTTCTCATTACCGAAGAAAACAGGATAGAAATTCAATCCATTGTCAAATCTAAACACATTGGGAAAGTTTGTGATTTCCATCATCAATTAAGTGGAATAGCAGTTCCTGCACTGCAAAGTCTAAAATCTTGATGCACTATTGGAGGAAAGGAAATGAATGTCCTTATTCAAACACAAATTTCATATTGAAACTTTAACCTAAATTTTTGCAGAGTAACTGTGAGAAGTGCTGTGTATTCAGTCTGTCATATCATCATTGCATATCATATCATTACGTCTGCCTGCTGTGAGCTATGCTTTTGCAAGGTGCAGTGTTTCCTACAGGTTTCTAAAACATGTAACAGTACTGACATTAATGTAAGAGAAAACAAATCAGAGTCATAGTTTTCATAGATTCAAAAATTATGCAAAAAGAAAATATCAGAACTTATACTGATGATTTTAACTTGCTTCATGGTTTTATTTTTCAATATAATTATTTCATTGGTCTTTTCCTCAGTAACCCAGCCCGTTGGCTCTCAATGATATTCAATGGTGCTATCACTCTTTTCTTTTTCAAATGGACATTGCTTTTTTTTCTTTACACCACTGTGTTTGTGTTTCTCCACTGGCTCCATAATTTAGCCTTGTAATATTTACCTATAAGACAACTGGATGGCCTCTCTGTAGCGATGTAAATAAATATCTTAGAGAGGCCACTTAGCTCCAATCAGTGATGATATGACCATAAATGTTATTCTATGTATGACTTAAGGGCTAAATAAAAATGATTTGAATTGGATTGAATTTTATTTGCCCCAGGAGCCCAGCAAGATCAGTAATAATGATAACGACGCTAAGATTATAATCATAATACATGAAATCTTTTTTGGTAGTATGTACCAACAATGTATATATAACAAATAGATGACATTTTTGTGAAAATCTTTTGGCCGGTTTAGAATGCAATCTCAGCAATTTTTGGTAGTAAAATGTTTTGCTGGCTTCATCTGACAAGTTCGTCAGATTTTCAATTAAATCATTAGTCACCAATGGCATAGACAGTTTTGAGTAATGCAGACAAACTTGCAGCCGGGTGAAGGTCCCAATTTCGATCCGCAGCCCGGCAAGTAAAAGACCCATCCATGGGGTAAATCTCTGACCTTATAAATCAACGCTCGCTAGTGGCAATAACTTGCCTTATAGGGCTGCACTTTCCATATCTATCTACATAACTCTCTATCTATCTATCTATCTATCCATCTATCCATCTGTCCATCTTTCTATCCATCTTTCTATCTATCTATCTTGTGAGATGAATCTTAGCCTGTGCGTGGGGATGGCATCTGTTTTATTCACAGTCAATGACTTGACGTCAACCAGCCTCGTAGGTCAGATGGCTGGAAGTTAGTCTCACATTCGAAATATAATTGCTACTCACTTTGTGCATAATGGCAGCAATGTTTATGCACTTTTTCTTGATGCCACCAAGGCGTTTGATCGGGTGGATTACTCTAAGTTGTTCAATGGATTGCTTGACAAAAATATGAATGCTGTGTATATTAGGTGCCTAATGAACTTGTATTTAAACCAAAGACTTCGATTTCGATGGAATAACTTTACATCACAACCGTTCGACGCCAGGAATGGTGTCAAGCAGGGAGGCATTGTTTTACTTGCAGAAGTCTGGTGAAGGATGTTATATTGGTCCATACTTTTGCGGTGTATTGTCTTACGCAGATGATGTTTGCCTGCTGTCACCCGCTCTAAGCAGTCTTAAAGCCATGGTTAAAATTTGCGAGGACTTCTCTGAAAGCTTCAAGGTTAAATTCAATGGGCCAAAAGTCAAGTTATTACCTTCAATGCCTCAAAGGACAATACACCAATTCAGATCAGCATTGGTGGCAGTACAATCACTAGTAAGTCTTGTGCACTGCATTTGGGACATTATGTTTATTCAGATCCCAGCAAAAGTGACTTTAGACAGTGGGGTGAAATCATTTAAAAAACAATTGAACTTGTTTCTCTAAAGATTTGCATGTGTTCCACCTACTGTCAGAAATAGTCTCTTTCATACTGTACCTCTCTTTATTGGGTTCAGTTGTGCAACCTGAATAGCCTACAGAAGCTACACATCACATATCGAAGAGCATTCAACGACTATGGAATGTCCCATTTAGAACACACTGTCAGCTGTTACCATGCCTGACTGGCTCTCTCTGCTCAGACCAAATGTTTGTGAAAAGATTCACTAATTTTGATGTGGTATGTCTTAACCACAGTTTTCCATTGGTGAGATTGAGATACATTATGAGAAATGCTCTAAGTTTTTCAAACTCTGTATTTGCAAGGAATTGCTTTTATTGTCTGGAGAGATGTGGACTAGATTTGCAAAGAGGAGTCAGATCAGATCTGTTCCAGTTTCAAAGTATTATACGTACATTCGGATTGCCAAGAGCGATGTGCCACACAGGAAGCCAGAGTAACAGAGTTATTAAGGAGTTGCCGCAATGCAGTCATGGAGAAATGAACTGTGGACTAGCCAAATGTGAAATCAATGAACTCTAATATGTGCTGTGCACTACATGACTTCTATATTTCTTAAATTTTACCAAGTCCAAATGTTAACCTTTATGTCGTTTCATTCTATTGTATATGGACTTTTCCTTAACTTAATTTCGTAACTTTTTGATTTCCAGTCCCAATGGCTGGTTGTACTTCCGAGTATGAATAAACATAATAATAATAATAATAACAACATAATTTTGTAACTATTTTCTGTGGGATTTGGCGAATAAACCCCACACGGTAATGTCAGTAGTAAAAAACATCTTCAGTGTAGATCAATGGTGCAATTACTTAACAGAAGTACCTGTCTTGCAGTTAATGATGCATTTTGTGAAGGGAAACAGACAAGAAAAGATGTTTGTCACACTCTTTGAGGAGCAAACAGACAGGTTTTCCAGACCAGTAACAGAAATTTGCCCTATACTAGAAGTAAAAGCAAGACGGATGAGAGGATTTCCTCCAAGGGATTAAGCGACTATTCTTAGGTGCTTTGGTCTCCGTGTCTTCCATAATCAGGTTGACAAAAACGACTGATTTATCCTATGTTTATGTAAACATCCTTGATATATCAGTTACTATGGTGTAGAATGAAACACAGTAACTAGTGTCTACAAAGAATTATTTGGATAAATACCACCACACATAATATATTTTTTAAGATTTTTTTTTATACCTGCATCATATGTCGGACATTTTTTTTATCCACATGTTTATTCAAGATCCTGATTTGCAATTGTTGATGGCAGATCAAACGTTTGGGTGTATGCCAAGGAGGAACAATCTCTCTGTGTATTTGGTTGAATCAAACCTAAAACCCTCAGCAGGAGCTGATTAAATCTGCCTGAACAATAATACTAACATTTCACTAACTATGAAACATCATAATCTCTACAGATTGCATGCAGCTCATTACCAATAACATTACGTAAGCATTTTGATATTTTTGTGGTTTCAATTTCAATCTTGACATAATGAAATTGCAAATTAACTAGGTCACTGCCATATTTGCTCTTAATGAACTCTGGATCAAGTGTAAGGCATTTGGTAATTCGCTTAATAAGGAATAGTTAGAAGGTGTTGTGAGTACATCTGAAACTGGAACCATTTTGAATTGCATTTCTTTGTTTTGAAGCATTGGAAACTTTATTAATGAGGCATTTAATGATTTATGGCGTCATCCTAAATATCTATTAAATAATTCTCACAAGATTAATGTGATGCTTCAAATGGATGTTGGTCCTTGAAGCAATTCACGCAAATGAAGTTATTTCATTTTTTTCTTTTTTTAATTGGAATTGTATGAAATTTTAATAATTGCTACTGCTGCTATTATGAGAGGAAAACAAGATATTTTGATGGCAGGTGTCTCGTAAATATAAAGTCTAAATGTGGTGGGTGTGGGTGAATTTAGGCTTTACGTCCCATATTTCTGTACCTTATGGGCTTATTAGGACAGGCAGGGACCATGGCAATGAGATTAATGATGAAACGGCCATCCAACTTAGGCTAGAATGGGAATTGAACCCAAGACCCAGTGGTTAAAAGCCCAGTGCAGAACCACAGAGCTGGACCCCCACCCCTACTATGTCTAAAAGCATTTTATGCACATTTCATTAGTTTGTACTAGATGAAATTTACCCAATACAAGTAGTGTGAAATTTACTCAGCTTCAATGGTAAGTGGCCCAAAGCAGACATAATGATGAGATGAAACAATAATTTGATCTGATTCGATAATGTTATTTGGCCTAAATAATAAGCACTTCATTAATATTCAATCTAAGTATTCAGTGTTACTGGTCTGAAGCTTTGTCAGTTATATGATTAGTTGCCAAAGACAGATGTAATGATGGGATGATAAGGCTGGAATATCTGCTGAAAGGCTTCATTTCACACTGCCCTTTACATTCTCTGAGCTTATTATTATCAATCTTTTCTGACATAATTTACCAAATCTAAGCTATTTTACGTCTTCGGTAAGATATTTTAATCTAGAAGACGTGTAAGCTGGTAAGTGATTCTGAGAAGCTGGTAAGTGATTCTGAGATAATAAGTATCATTTAGCTTATTTGGCGGATTTAAAGGAATTGCTGGTTTCTTTCTCAACTTCTGTCTCGAATTAACCTAAAAGAATATTATCCTGCCTGAATAGTTCATATTTTGTTATATGTATGATTCTTCATTATTATCATTGACAAAAACAAATTATTACTGGCAAAAGCAAAGAAATGCAGCCAGGACAAACATTGTACTGTGACATCATCATATACTTTGCTTGAATGATTTTTAAAGTTAATTTAAGGAGAAGTTATCAAACTATATTGCTAACAGTCTTAACCGCCAAACAATTGCCTATTTTTGGCCTTACAAGCATTCTTTAAAAGGGAACACTTCATTGTATTGGGCTGTAAGAATTTCCTTGAGACCTGGACAGGGCTGGTAAAAATCCTGATTTCTTTTTTAAACCGGATTTTTTAAAATTTTAATAAATTTTTTTTGAATGGCATCAGCCAAGTTTGACCATTTTTCCAGCATTCCTTATTAAATTTACTGAACTGTTTTCTAAAAAAAGAACAGAAACTTATTTGACAAATCTGTTTTTTTTTTAATTGACTAACAAAAATCAAGTGGTATTCAAATAAATCATGTTTTGAGTTGTTAAAAAATCTAGCTTTCGGCCGAATAAACTTGTTAAATAAAATAAAATAATTCGAAAAAAAATCAAAATGGTTGATTTTTTTAAATATTTTTTTTGCCTTGATTTAAATCATGATTTAAATTAATGATTTCAAATCACTTATTCTTCCTACCCTGGACCTGGATATTATTATCAATCTTTTCTGACATAATTTACCAAATCTAAGCTATTTTACGTCTTCGGTAAGATATTTTAATCTAGAAGACGTGTAAGCTGGTAAGTGATTCTGAGAAGCTGGTAAGTGATTCTGAGATAATAAGTATCATTTAGCTTATTTGGCGGATTTAAAGGAATTGCTGGTTTCTTTCTCAACTTCTGTCTCGAATTAACCTAAAAGAATATTATCCTGCCTGAATAGTTCATATTTTGTTATATGTATGATTCTTCATTATTATCATTGACAAAAACAAATTATTTACAATAATGATGACTGGTGGTCTCAGAACTTAAATAAAAGTTATTTTGAGACCACTAGTTACATGAAAAAATTTGAGAAATGACATGCATGAGATGAAGTTCAGAAAAAAATTATCTTAATAAAGAGAGCAACTGATGGAGTAACTATGTCTGTTATTTTTAATTCATTTCATTCTCTCAGATGAAATTCACATGCTCTTACAACTAAGCAATTTTTGTAATGCATTTGAGAGCTAGATGAATTTCACATGCTGATAAACTTATCATTTTCTGTAATGCATAGGAGAGCAGAGACACCACACACCCCTCAGTGAAGTCTTTCATATACATATGATATAATTATCAAAAGGTATTGTAAAAAGTAATAACATGCCACTCTAACAGTCTTTACATAACTTTTTCCCACTAAAACCTCAGCAATTTCAATGATCATGAATGCCCCTCACCTTCAGTTAGGTAGCCTCAGTCAAGATGAAACCAAATTCAGCCATCTTGACGTATAAAATATGACATTAGTGCAAATATAGACCATTAATTTTTAGTGGGATTTACATAATTTTTTAACTATTGTGTTACACCAGCGATACTATTATATATACAATTATACACATGAAGATACGGAAAATAGCACACCTAAAATGTCAGTGTACAACGATGCTGAATATTATGCATTGTGTGATGGTTTTGCACAACTAAACCGCAACCGAGTGTCAGAAATAAAAATTTCCGCTGTACAGTTTTCTATTTCTCCACTGAGATTCATGGGAAAATAGCGTTCCATCTAAAATTCATCTATTTGTCTAATGTCAGTCGGATAACCATGTAGATGACGACCTTAGCTTTCAGAAAATGTTTGAATTCTAAAGATAAGATGGAGACTGACGAACTTATTAAATAAAATGTACGAGTAAGTCAGATTGGAAAAATTGTATAATGTAATAAAGACCACCTAGTATAGTTGAAAATGACTGGCCAATACACGTGATGTGTGGAAAATTAAAACCGGTGACCTCAGCATGATAATTCATGAAAGCAACATATAACCGCATGAAGATAAAACGTATTTCTCATGGATATCCACCCAGTTGATTAATATTCCCCTGCAGGGTGAATATGTCTCTTCATTCCTATTTATTTCCCTCTTTTCCGTCATTTTGCGTCCTGCCCTTAATCTTGGCCATAACAGGGGCTCCCAATCAATCCCGTTGAATGACTTGTCAGAATCAGTTACATGAGGCGTGCGCCTTTTTGACACATGTACACATTGCTAGAGAGTGATATCATTTCCCTGATGAACACACCATTTGATATTGGATGAAAGACACTGCTCTTTTAATATTCATGTCTTCTGACACGGACGCAATCTGCTATATTGGATGGCAGAACATGTTGGATAGTTGAAGAGTCACCCTGTCCAATACAATCTTTCATCATCCCACAAATGAATGGAATATTCCTTCATTAGCTATTGTTATATTGGGAAACTTCAACAACTGATATTGCACTTGGCATTTCTTTGTGCAATATTGGTTGTCTTGACTCCATAAAAACTTGGTATTGCACCTACTTGCTCACTTACTTACTTAATGAAGAATGACTCATGTGTTTCAAGGCAGCTAAAATTCTATTGTTTTTATACCAGTGATATTGGATGAAAGACACTGCACAGGAGGAAGTTATCCTTAGCATCAGTGCCGGACTTAGGGGCCACCAGGGCCATGGACTGTAGGGTTCTACGTGGCACCTTTCTAAGCATATAGGAAATGTCTGCAGCAGGCACTGGGAACTGTCCTGCATTTGCAGAATCAGAACCGTCTTATTTGAATGATCCCACATAATTGTTTTTTTTTCTCATGGAGACCACAGATAGAGGCTGGAACCCCTCTGCCTGAATTTAATGTGCATTTGGTTGGTATATTTCAACTCATTCAGATTATTAGGTATTTGGTGGCCTATGAGGCCCAATTGACGGAGTTCATTCCCCCATAGGAGAAAACTTTAGCAAAACATCACTACCAGTAACAGATATGACACAAAACCCAAGCCACAAAATCTAATTGTCATAGAATGGAAAGGTCTTCGCCATCTTCACTGTCTTGTGGTTTTTGGGTTAGTGCTTTCTGGTCAAACAGTGGAGTTTTGGGGTCTTTACACATTTCATAGAGATGACTAAGGCTTTACATCCTGTATTTCTGCACCTAATGGTCTAATTAGGACAGGCAGGGACCATGTGATGAGATAAAGGATGAAACTGCCATCCAATTTGGGCTCCACTGGGAATCGAAACACGGGACCCAGTGATTGGAAGCTAAGCGCGCTACCACTGAGCTTGGCCCCTAAACCCATTTGGTGAAGATGGTGAAGATGCCCAGAGATTTACATATGACTGTGTCAGAGGCTGACATACCAAAAGTAGCCAGTGCCTTGATTTTGGCTTATTATGATGATGTTAGCCTTTTTTATTACCTTGTTCAGTGTTCAAAAAGCATAGAAAAATGATCTTAGGAACCCATGGAATCAGCCCACCCAGGGAACCTACCCCAGAAAAATCACACCAAGTTGGGCTATTATCATAATGTATTCATTTGGCCCACGTGGTCAGAGCTGTCAAACTAACAGAAACAATTAGATGGGCTTGTCCTCCATTCACAGTGTATGATATCGACTCATATGGAGTGTGAAAACAGTTTACCTTGTTCAGAATAACTTTTCATTGCTTCTGATAATACACCATTTCAGGATTAAACAAAATCCTCATGGCTGATGGTGGCCCTTTTTGACTTGAAGGCCTGACCTCATTGGCCAGGCCCTGGTGGTCAGGTCATGTCACGGCAGGGTCAGCTCATTTAAATATAACGGTTGGGTCTCTGCTGATTGGCCAGTTTTGGGTCCAATCTTAACTTATTTGCTGGAGCCCGTAAATCGGCCAAGAAAGGTTGAAATTTAAATCATTCTAGGATGCTGCGTTGTTCCCGCCCTTGACTCTGATTGGCTGAAGCAAAGGTAAGAAATGTGCGATTTGCAGTGTTCTTATTCACATTGACATTAATTGACCTTATTTTACACACTGTACATAATTATAGGGGGCCCATAGACAGGGTCTGGCCCCGGCCCTAGTCAGTCTAAATCCAGCACTGCTTGGCATGTATTATCATTGCGACCAGAATGATTATAATGAATGGCTCTGTATATTTAAAATACAGTAACACAAAGGAGCTTTTTTTCACATGTCCTACATGTCACATGATGAAATAATCTTCTAGAATTCTCTTATCTGAACAAAAGAATACTTTATGTTTGCTACTGTATTCTACACGAGAATGCTAGACAGTTACTGCGGCAATGAACCATATACTGTTGCCTAATTGAACATGGTCGCATAATACCCCCATGGTATTCATATGGGATATGTTGATTTGGAATGAGAGAACGCTCCTATTTTGTCTCCTAGCAACCAAAATATGTAAAGCATTTCTGACCCGAACAACATGGTTCATTTTGGCCATTTGCATTGCATTTTTAAGGGATATTAAATTTTCATTGTTTGGAATAGCTATCAATAAATCAGTTAAATTGAGTGCATCAGGATTGATTTACCATATTGTAAACATTTTATTGCTTACAATTAGCTCAGTTTTCTTGAATTTATGCTTGCTTTTATTGCCTGTAAACATAATTAAGCATTTCAAACCTTGTAAATCTGTTGAGCATATTTAGAAACAACTGTGCACAGCAATTACCTTCATTCATTGCATGTTTATATGTTGCAGGGCAATGTTGTGCTGTCAATTGGCTTAAAAATTGTCAATTCCTATATATTAAAAATAAGGGCCTCCTGCTGGCAATTAAGTGTGGTATAAAACCTGGGCACTACAGAAAGTGGAATGCTCACTTGAATTTTGCTTATCTAAGAGCAGCTAGATAGATAGATAGATAGATAGATAGATAGATAGGTAGGTAGGTAGATAGATAGATAGATAGATAGATAGATAGATAGATGGATAGATGGATAGATAGATAGATAGATGTGGAAAGTGCAGCCCTGTAAGGCAAGTTCTTGCTGCTATCGAAGGTTGATTGATGAGGAGAGAGAGAGAGGGGGGGGGGAGTCCACTCATGTAACACATTCACCCCATGGGTGGGATCTTTTACTTGCCTCAATAAAATCTTGCAATTCGGTGGCTATGCATAGCTCTATGAAGGGGAGTTTATCCAAGTCATCAGATAACAACCCACATTCGCGTGGCACTTGTTAACTGCTAGATAATCACAGGGGTAATACAGCAGTCAGCATCGCTGACTGGACCATCAGAACACAATTTAAACATTTAAAAAGTTAGAGTTGGACAGGGTGAAACCCTAGGCCCAACATATGTAGGTCATTTAACCAACATATAAAGTGGTCATCTGGCCCTGTTGCAGTCTAGGAGAATATGAAAATAGCATAGTTTCATTGGGGTTGTGGGATAAACAAGTGCCAAATGGGGTAAAACTGAGGCTCCTATCGTCAATATTAATGCCCTCTCAAAAACTGCTGTATTATTCAGAATAGTGCCAATTTCAGTCCAATAAATTGTCTTGTTCTGAGAACCAAAAAATTGTTAAGTTAACTTCCTCCTGAGTGCAAACTTTACTTTAATTGCCTAATAACAGTAGTTAAACAAATCAAGCAGTCAACAATTAGTAAACACATGCTGTACAAACACAACGTGGAGGAACGTCACCTGGGGCGTTTTATCTCATAACAGAGCAGGAAAAATGTGTATATACAAACAAATGTATTGGTGATCATATACAACTGCTGGAATATTTCCATGGTATTAAGTTGTATCAAACAATAAACTACTACATCAACATCCCTGCACTGTGTCCATCCGTGAAATCTACATTATATTGTCCAAAAATACGGCACAGCTCCACAGGCCTGTCAATACCACTGTTCAGCTAAGACGTAATTTAAATTAAAAAAGTGCTTGTCATCACTATGACAATGCACCTGTAGGTATTTCCAGTGTAGCGGGTCATTTGATGCAAATCCGTTTTTGTTGATATACAGCTGTATGCTTCATATAGCTTGAAACCCTGATTTTTGTTGATTGTTTACATTCATGATTCATGCCTAATTATGAGGTAAACCAGACTAATTTTGTGTTTCTCTACTCTTTAGGCTATGTGTTTGTATAGTGTGAAATATTTTTAATGGAGTAAAAGTTTGTTCTATCCATCAGAGCCGGGAGTTTTTAAACTAATATTTGTGTTGCTTATTAACCAACAAATATGTTAGTTACCTCACTCCTACTTTGGATATAACTAATACTTAACTATCACTTGATCGACATGGGGCTCATATTTTGTCAATTTTAAAGCCGCTTTGCAACTGTTATATAATATTATTATAATATATTTGCACATGCACCCTCATATACATGCCATTCTAGGGTAGATGCTTCTTATGGTATATATCCTATTTCTATTGTTGATCTAGCTTTATTTTTATCCGAAGGTTATGGTTAGTTACCGAAAAAAATTGCAATATCATCGGCTTTTTTTTAAATATATTGGCTTAACACATGATGTCATTTCGCTAAAAAATGCTATATATTCCACTACTTTTGATTAAATAGTAATATTTGGCCTTCTGTTTGCCAATGGAAACTTTCACTTTTGGTTGTTCATTATAATAATGAGACACTGTAAATTTGAAGTACAAGAATCCAAAAGATTGGATTTTGAAGAATAAATTGTAATTTTCATGCATATTTAACAATTTGTTGCTGTACTTAAGTCTTTCATATTTTCAGCCAATATTCCAATATATTTCATATGAAATGCTTTCTTGTGTCAATTGAAGTAGTGAATAATTTTATCGTTGCACTAGATTTTCATCAGATTTTCCCTGAATGTGCTGAAATTCATGTCCCTACTCTATAATGTCATGTATATGAGTTAATATGTGTACAGGTTATGTAACATTACATAGAAGTTGCGAAATGACATCAAAATTTACAAAAATGTGAATTATTACCTCCAAAAAATTCTGTTCATGGCATACATCATTATTGTTCTGTATAGAATTATAGCTGATATGTTGGCCTGCACACCCCATAGAGAATGAATATTCTGCAACCAACTGCAAAGGTATTTCCAACATATTGTGTGGCTCATAAGCAGTTTTTGCGAGATTCACCAAAGCAGTTATTCCTTAAAATTTCTGTTGTGACACCGAGTACAAGGCACCACTAATTTGAATAACATCTCGCGCTAGAAAGATTTATTCGGTTGAGATTCAATTCGTAAAGAGTGCCCAGGCTGGGATTAGAACTCGGGACTTGCAGCTAGGACAGGCTAATGTGACAGCTAGGACAGGCTAATGTGACAGCTAGGACAGGCTAATGTGACAGCTAGGACAGGCTTATGTGACAGCTAGGACAGGCTAATGTGACAGCTAGGACAGGCTAATGTGACAGCTAGGACAGGCTTATGTGACAGCTAGGACAGGCTTATGTGATAATAGAGTCTTTTCAATAAGCAGCCCTGCATTTAGCAAGACATAAGTCTTTCTTCTTCTCTTATTACTCATTTATTTGCTTTTCAGACAGAGATCATAACTAACCTATTTAATAAATGCAACTATCTAAGGAAAATAACAAAATCAACTGAACGACTAGATGTCAAATACACATTAAAGTGCACTAAAAAATACTGCTGTTAGGATGCACTTGGCTTCAGTTAATTACAGTCCAGCTTGCAATTAAGGATGGGAAGTTTGTCAGCCAATAGAATTGCAGTTTTCGGTCGCAGCCACCTGGTGGAAATATCGACAAACTTCCGCGAAAATCCACTTTTGGCTGATGCCTTAACCAATGGGCAATCCAGACATAATATTGTGAACAATGTTTCGAAATAATCCGACCTAAATACCGGACAGCAATGTGTATGTGTGTATCCATAGTAGTCTTTTTGGAGAACAAACTCTGATAAATCAATTGGAAGGTTCTTAAAATAATGCTATGTCAACAACAAACCCTGCAAGTCTCAGATTGATTCCGCTAAACATTTGTCAGCAAATCTTGACGAAATGGATGAATGTCAGACATCTGTGTCACTCTAAGTACTAGGTTTCTCTTGTCAACGTTAATCTGTCAGTTAATCATTATTTTGTGCTTAGGTTGGTTATTGCCGTGAAATTGGTTCATTGAAAGAGATAATCAGTTTCTGTTGCCATGGTCTTCATCATGAATTCTTCAGAGTTCAATAAAGCCTCATTCAGTGACAGATCATGCAGATTGTATTATATACAGCCATGTCTTGTTATGACATATAATATACAATTACCATGTTGTACAACATAATAGTAACAAAAATCCAAATAGAACACTGCGTTCCATATGAACCAATCTCAAGGCCATGGCATCTCCTTTCCTTCTTAAATTGTTATCTTGAAATCAAATTTTAATTGCAGTTTCATGATCCGTATTAAATCAGCTGAGATGGCCTCAAATTGTAAAGAAATGAGAAACCATCACGAAATGTTTTTTCCAAACTATAATGGAAACAGTTTAATTACTCGAATCAGAACCATTTTAATTATCAGACAAGAAAAGCCAACAAATAGGAATATTATATTTCAATAAGACAGAGGATCTATGAAATCTCCAGGTGAACTTTGCCAATAAGATCACCATTGGTGCATTAATGGGAAAGATTTACCGTGATTTTTATCATATATGCTAGCCCAAAGTGTGGCCTTGAAAAGAGATTCCACTGTGTTGATAGAACTGGCTCTATATAAGGATTACCTCAAGGTCACAGACTTGGCCCTGAAAATATGAGGCATAATCCAACCATAACAGCAGGCTAGTGTGACTTATGCATAGCTGAAGTTTTGAATGGCTGTTTCATCCTTCATCTCATTGCCATGGTCCCTGCCTGTCCTAATTTGCCCAACAGGTGCAAACACAGGACCTAAAGTCATACAGCACCACCATCTTGACATAGCTGTAATGACATTGAGTTTATCATGCAACAGACAAACAAGTCAAAACACCTTCGCAGATGTGCCATATATGTCCATAATCATGTCACTAATCACATGTATACAGTTCCTATGCCCTCAGGCGTTCGCCAACTTATATGACATTGCTCAGTGATGACAGCAATTTTACTTTAACTAATACCAAGGCTTCTGATCGTGCATTCACAGTTCCCACCAGGGCGGCGCCACCACCACAAAGGCACTCCCGCGGCATGGCTTGGCGGAGGCTGATTTTGAGTGACTTGTGGACCTAAAAACTTGTGTGGAAATACTTCATAGTAAGAAACTACAAAAATAATATTAAGAAAACTTTACAAATACAGTATACACAATCAAACTAGGGAATTTCTATATGATTGCACATGAGTGACATGACATTGCTAATACATGAAATAATATAGGCCGGCCAATAGCTGCCCTTAATTGTCACTTCAATTTTCATATATGTGCCTTAAGCCCCTGTCACACGGGCCGGTTGTGCCGTAGTGAACCCGTAGTATTACGTAATAGTTGCGGAAATCGCTACCCGGCTCGAAGCAGACGGCCCCAATACGGCCACCCGTGGATACCCGTGGATACCCGGCAAGCACCCGTGGGACCCTTGACCAAGCCGCGAAACCCGGCCTCAGTAGAAATCTCACGGGTTTTAAAAAAAAAAAAAACCTGTGGAAGCCGGCGGGTGGCCCGTAGAACCCGGCGGGTGGCCCGTAGAACCCGGCGAATTATTCGTCCCTAATTTCACCCCGGCGGCTTGTTGAGGGGTTCTACGGGTGACCCGGCGGCTTTCACAGGTAACCAGCCGGCTTTCACGGGTAAGCCGCCGGCTTTTTGCTACCAGCGTCAGCGTAGGCAGGGAGGTTTATACTTTAAAAGGCTGCTGCTCCTCTAATATTAGTCCGATTTTCCTCAAATAAAGACTGAATGGCAGTATAGCTCATACTGATTCCATACGTATTTTCGAGATATTTGTCTGAGAAGGCAGTTGTCTTGCGGCGGCTGCTGCTCCATTTATATTAATCTGATTTACGTCAAAGAACTGAATTGTAGTATAAATCATACTGATTCCATACGTGTTTTCGGATTGAAAATAGACCAAAAATTAAGCGAGATATTTGTCTGAGAAAGTAGCTAGGTTGGCGGAGGCAAACAGTGGTGCTCTCGCAGACGTCCGCGCCCTGACTGTATCAATGCAGGAAGGGCTGAGCCCTTCTTTAAAAGGCTGCTGCTCCCCTAATATTAGTCCGATTTTCGTCAAATTAAAACTGTATTGTAGCATAGTTCATACTGATTCCATCATGTTTTCGGATTGAAAATAGACCAAATATTAAGCGAGATATTCATCTGAGAATGCAGTTCTCTGGCGGTGGCCAGGTGCTCTGTGTATGGTCATGACTTGAATGGTGTGGTCAATATTTTTGACCATGATATATATACATTGTTTGGATGAGCTTTATTGCAATTCATTTCTACTCATTCTGCCAACTGCCATGACCGTTATGTCAATTGCTATTAGCATTTTGAATGATATAAAGAATGGGTGTAGAGAATACAGCAAATGCTCAATACATGTGTCAATTGCCTAATTGCCTAAATTGGGGTTCTTTGACCTGTCATTTCATAGTTTGTTCAAAGATGACACAGTAATATGACATTGTCTTGATTGTCATTCACAATTACAAAAAGATGTAATTGCTTTCATTAATTAAAAACAATGTATTGTATTGTAATTACCAGGCAATGATTATATTTGTATATTGGTATTTTTTTTATACATGTGAACATTCTTATCTTTTTGTGTATATTTTTGTAAAATTTAAATCTAATATTGATATTGTAATTAGTATTTGTGATTTGATCTGTGATTTTATTTGCTATCTTTTATGTACCAAATATTAAGCTAGATATTCTATATTATATAATAAGCATATAAATCTATCTGTCTCTCTAAACTATCTGTCTATCTACATATTCGATTTTCGTCAAATAAAGACTGAATTATTCAGGGAAATGTGTAGAATTTATGTAATAGTTAAGGTGGGGAAAATTAATGGAGTATACTAGGCACAAACAAGAATATTCTTGTTAATAAAGTTAGTAATACCTCATAGAGTATAGATATGTAGATAGACAGATAGTTATAAGATCTTCACCTAATAATATGTTACTATCAATAATTCATTATATCGTAATCAATAAAAAACGAAAATAAAACAATGTTTGTTTGCTTGTTGCCAATAAAATTCCGACTTGATAAAGATGTCTATGGAGCTATAACAACTATCTATAGATAGTTATACTCTAGTTTATATAAATTATCAATATTTCATTGTTGTTTCTGAAAATAATCCAACTGAAATTAATATTGATATTGCATGTTCCATCCATGGAATGTTGTGGGGATTACCCAATTTATAATTAATTTGCCTGACATGGCATAGCACAGACATTTGCCATCATGACAGCACTTAGCAAGCTAGCGTACAATAAGACCAAGGCTACTGACTTTGTCAAGAACAGCTTTTAGTCCCCCTGCGCAACTGCATGCCTTCAAGGATGGGGCCAGTTTCAGTCAATCACATCATATCACATTGCATAACATTGGTTTTGAAGTGTGTATTAGTCTGCCCTATCACAAAAAATTGGTTGTAACGAGTTTGTGATATTTATATTGCTCAGAAAAAAAGAGATATTAATATTTTATTGACTAATTTCAATATTTCAAAATTTGATTTTGCCTTTTCAGATTGATTTCTTACAACACAAGATAAGTGCATAGCTCAGTTCTTGCATTGATCACAAGTTTCAATGACTGGACATATCTATAATAATCTTTATTAGGATAAACTTTGCAGTCTACCTTTGAAGTAATGAGTAAAAATATAATAACCATATAGCTAATTTATGTGCCCCCTTGCGTGCATTTGTTTTCAAAACAGATTTTTGCGATACTATTAAATGGAAATTAAAACAAAAAGTAATATTCTTAGTGTATGTCACATGTTATTAGTTGAGCCATTCCAATGCCAATATGCCGACAGGTTTTTTTTGGTCTCAGATTTTTCCAGTTTGTGCGATATTCAACAATGGAAGGGCAGTCGTTCGTCCAGAGTAGTAGTCCCATGATGCTGGCCAGCAGGATCAAGCTGTAATACACATTCAGAGAAATTCTTCAATAATACAATCAAAATTTAATCTCAGGAGATACACTTATGTAAAGACTGCATTCTTATATACTTTGGGAAGTATTCTGTTAATAACAGCACTAAATGAGCTGGCCAATGTTATTTGCAAGTGATTTTGTGAAGTATTGTGAATTTTTTTACTTTTGCTAACTTTTTATACAATATTTATCTTTATTGACATACATGAAGTTTAATCAAAAGTACATGTATCTATTGTGATACTTAGTAATGAAGTTGATGATCAGAGTCAAGTGTTTTACTTCATATTGACTTGCGTGGATATAAGTTCAGTGCACACAAAACCTGCACAAGGAGAAATATTCTAAATAATGAGCATTACAGCTGTCAATATGAAATTTGGCAGATACTGTACTACAAAAAAGTGGCGCATATTTTGATTAATATATCCTTTAGAATAAAAGATGTAATGGTTTGTGTGTGTTATGAAAGCTTAAAGTCCTGACTTGCTTTTAAAATATATGAAACAATGGGTGAATAGGCACAAACAAATTTGAATACAAAATCTACAGTCGCTACTCTCGATAGCGGTCTGAAGACCTTAGATAGGCCTCCCACACATAGAGAAAAATACATTTTAAATATTTCTTTACTTGTTTATTTGTCTATTTGTCTATGTATGTTTCAAACAATGTCTGTATAGGAAATGTGTGTCTCATTGTGCAAATAAATGTCTTTGTCTGTCTGTCTGTCTGTCTTGTCTACACCGCTTGATATTTACAGAGCAAATCAGCGATATATGTCCAAGCCCACAAAGGGAAGCATAAGCGACCCACAATGAAAAAATATCCAAAAATAAATCATCAACCGCCAATATTACTGTCAATCAAATGCACCAGCAATCATCTGACTCTAAACTGGATTTGGACACAAAGGTTGCACCAGACCTGAATCCACTTCATACTTATACATGTTAATATTAAATAAATGTTTAGTGGGATGTGCATTCTGTGCATTGGCAAGCAAGTGGCCCAATGTCAACCATAATAATGTTTGGCCTTCACTGGCCCAATTTACATAATACCAGCTCTAGCCATCTCTTAGAAATCATACTTTAAAATGTTAAGGTCTGGTTTATCCAAGGTCTGATGAAGTAGTGCGGCCATAGGCTGGGCCATAGGCTGGGCCACGCCCTCCCCTTGCTAGCCTTTGTGGCTAAACCCCTGTCACACGGGCCGGTTTTGCCGTAGTGAACCCGTAGTATTACGTAATAGTTATGCAACAGCTCTTTCCGCCGGTTTGGCGACAGGTTCTGGCAGCAAAAAGGGGCGGGGCAGCACCCGCCGGGTTACCCGCCGGGTGCTACGGGTAACCCGCCGGCTGCCACGGGTTACCCGCCAGCTTCCACGGGTGCCTCGGCGGGTTCTACGGGTGCCTCGGCGGGTTCTACGGGTGCCTCGGCGGGTTCTACGGGTGACTCGGCGGGTTCTACGGGTTACTCGGGGGGTTCTACGGGTTACTCGCCGAGTTGTAGGAGTAAGCCGGCGAGTAGTAGGAGTAACTCGCAGCTTCCAGGAGTATACTTTAAAAGGCTGCTGCTCCCCTAATATGAGTCCGATTTTCGTCAAATTAAAACTGTATTGTAGTATAATTCATACTGACTCCATAGGTGTTTTCGGATTGAAAATAGACCAAATATTAAGCGAGATATTCGTCTGAGAAGGCGGTTGTCTGGTGGCGGCTGCTGCTCCATTAATATTAATCCTATTTGCGTCAAATAAATATTGAATTATAGAAGAGTTCATACTTATTCCACACAGAATTTCAGATTGAAAATAGACCAAATATTAAGCGAGATATTCGTCTGAGAAGGCAGCAAGGTGCTCTGTGTATGTTCATGACTTGAATGGTGTGGTCAATATTTTTTACCATTATATATACATTGTTTGGATGAGCTTTATTGCAATTAATTTCTACTCATTCTGCCAACTGGCCAATGGGAAGGACTTTTCCTTTGGTTTTGTAAAGTCAATTAACCTATATATGTAATAGCAATCTGCCTTGACCGTTATGTCAATTGCTATTAGCATTTTGAATAATACAAAGAATGAGGTAAGTCATGCTTTTTCATCATTGATCACAAGCATGAATTGAAATCATTGATCACAAGCATGAATTGAAATTCTGAATTGACCGTTATGTCAATTGCTATTAACATTTTGAATAATACAAAGAATGGGGTAAGTCATGCTTTTTCATTATTGATCACAAGCATTAATTGAAGTTCTGAATTTCAACTGATTCCTGTTTAATATGCATATTAAAGAGGGAGGTTGTTTTGATCATGGATGGAACATGCAATATCAATATTAATTTCAGTTGGATTATTTTCAGAAACAACAACGAAATATTGATAATTTATATAAACTAGAGTATATCTATCTATAGATAGTTGTTATAGCTCCATAGACATCTTTATCAAGTCGGAATTTTATTGGCAACAAGCAAACAAACATTGTTTTATTTTCGTTTTTTATTGATTACGAATTAATGAATTATTGATAGTAACATATTATTAGGTGAAGATCTTATAACTATCTGTCTATCTACATATCTATACTCTATGAGGTATTACTAACTTTATTAACAAGAATATTCTTGTTTGTGCCTAGTATACTCCATTAATTTTCCCCACCTTAACTATTATATAAATTCTACACATTTCCCTGAATAATTCAGTCTTTATTTGACGAAAATCGAATATGTAGATAGACAGATAGTTTAGAGAGACAGATAGATTTATATGCTTATTATATAATATAGAATATCTAGCTTAATATTTGGTACATAAAAGATAGCAAATAAAATCACAGATCAAATCACAAATACTAATTACAATATCAATATTAGATTTAAATTTTACAAAAATATACACAAAAAGATAAGAATGTTCACATGTATAAAAAAAATACCAATATACAAATATAATCATTGCCTGGTAATTACAATACAATACATTGTTTTTAATTAATGAAAGCAATTACATCTTTTTGTAATTGTGAATGACAATCAAGACAATGTCATATTACTGTGTCATCTTTGAACAAACTATGAAATGACAGGTCAAAGAACCCCAATTTAGGCAATTAGGCAATTGACACATGTATTGAGCATTTGCTGTATTCTCTACACCCATTCTTTATATCATTCAAAATGCTAATAGCAATTGACATAATGGTCATGGCAGTTGGCAGAATGAGTAGAAATGAATTGCAATAAAGCTCATCCAAACAATGTATATATATCATGGTCAAAAATATTGACCACACCATTCAAGTCATGACCATACACAGAGCACCTGGCCGCCGCCAGAGAACTGCATTCTCAGACAAATATCTCGCTTAATTTTTGGTCTATTTTCAATCCGAAAACACGTATGGAATCAGTATGATTTATACTACAATTCAGTTCTGATTTGACGTAAATCGGATTAATATAAATGGAGCAGCAGCCGCCGCAAGACAACTGCCTTCTCAGACAAATATCTCGAAAATACGTATGGAATCAGTATGAGCTATACTGCCATTCAGTTTTTATTTGAGGAAAATCGGACTAATATTAGTGGAGCAGCAGCCTTTTAAAGTATATACCTCCCTGCCTACGCTGACGCTGGTAGCAAAAAGCCGGCGGGTTACCCGTGAAAGCCGGCGGGTTACCTGTGAAAGCCGCCGGGTTACCCGTAGAACCCCTCAACAAGCCGCCGGGGTGAAATTAGGGACGAATAATTCGCCGGCATCCACGGGTCACCCGCCGGCTTCCACGGGTTTTTTTTTTTTTTTTACACCCGTGAGATTTCTACCGAGGCCGGGTTTCGCGGCTTGGTCAAGGGTACCACGGGTGCTTGCCGGGTATCCACGGGTATCCACGGGTGGCCGTATTGGGGCCGCCGGCTTCGAGCCGGGTAGCGATTTCCGCAACTATTACGTAATACTACGGGTTCACTACGGCACAACCGGCCCATGTGACAGGGGCTTAAGGCACATATATGAAAATTGAAGTGACAATTAAGGGCAGCTATTGGCCGGCCTATATTATTTCATGTATTAGCAATGTCATGTCACTCATGTGCAATTATATAGAAATTCCCTAGTTTGATTGTGTATACTGTATTTGTAAAGTTTTCTAAATATTATTTTTGTAGTTTCTTACTATGAAGTATTTCCACACAAGTTTTTAGGTCCACAAGTCACTCAAAATCAGCCTCCGCCAAGCCATGCCGCGGGAGTGCCTATGTGGTGGGGGCGCCGCCCTGGTGGGAACTGTGAATGCGCGATCAGAAGCCTTGGTATTAGTTAAAGTAAAATTGCTGTCATCACTGAGCAATGTCATATAAGTTGGCGAACGCCTGAGGGCATAGGAACTGTATACATGTGATTAGTGACATGATTATGGACATATATGGCACATCTGCGAAGGTGTTTTGACTTGTTTGTCTGTTGCATGATAAACTCAATGTCATTACAGCTATGTCAAGATGGTGGTGCTGTATGACTTTAGGTCCTGTGTTTGCACCTGTTGGGCAAATTAGGACAGGCAGGGACCATGGCAATGAGATGAAGGATGAAACAGCCATTCAAAACTTCAGCTATGCATAAGTCACACTAGCCTGCTGTTATGGTTGGATTATGCCTCATATTTTCAGGGCCAAGTCTGTGACCTTGAGGTAATCCTTATATAGAACCAGTTCTATCAACACAGTGGAATCTCTTTTCAAGACCACACTTTGGGCTAGCATATATGATAAAAATCACGGTAAATCTTTCCCATTAATGCACCAATGGTGATCTTATTGGCAAAGTTCACCTGGAGATTTCATAGATCCTCTGTCTTATTGAAATATAATATTCCTATTTGTTGGCTTTTTTTGTCTGATAATTAAAATGGTTCTGATTCGAGTAATTAAACTGTTTCCATTATAGTTTGGAAAAAACATTTCGTGATGGTTTCTCATTTCTTTACAATTTGAGACCATCTCAGCTGATTTAATACGGATCATGAAACTGCAATTAAAATTTGATTTCAAGATAACAATTTAAGAAGGAAAGGAGATGCCATGGCCTTGACATTGGTTCATATGGAACGCAGTGTTCTATTTGGATTTTTGTTACTATTATGTTGTACAACATGGTAATTGTATATTATATGTCATAACAAGACATGGCTGTATATAATACAATCTGCATGATCTGTCACTGAATGAGGCTTTATTGAACTCTGAAGAATTCATGATGAAGACCATGGCAACAGAAACTGATTATCTCTTTCAATGAACCAATTTCACGGCAATAACCAACCTAAGCACAAAATAATGATTAACTGACAGATTAACGTTGACAAGAGAAACCTAGTACTTAGAGTGACACAGATGTCTGACATTCATCCATTTCGTCAAGATTTGCTGACAAATGTTTAGCGGAATCAATCTGAGACTTGCAGGGTTTGTTGTTGACATAGCATTATTTTAAGAACCTTCCAATTGATTTATCAGAGTTTGTTCTCCAAAAAGACTACTATGGATACACACATACACATTGCTGTCCGGTATTTAGGTCGGATTATTTCGAAACATTGTTCACAATATTATGTCTGGATTGCCCATTGGTTAAGGCATCAGCCAAAAGTGGATTTTCGCGGAAGTTTGTCGATATTTCCACCAGGTGGCTGCGACCGAAAACTGCAATTCTATTGGCTGACAAACTTCCCATCCTTAATTGCAAGCTGGACTGTAATTAACTGAAGCCAAGTGCATCCTAACAGCAGTATTTTTTAGTGCACTTTAATGTGTATTTGACATCTAGTCGTTCAGTTGATTTTGTTATTTTCCTTAGAAAGTTGCATTTATTAAATAGGTTAGTTATGATCTCTGTCTGAAAAGCAAATGAATGAGTAATAAGAGAAGAAGAAAGACTTATGTCTTGTTAAATGCAGGGCTGCTTATTGAAAAGACTCTATTATCACATAAGCCTGTCCTAGCTGTCACATTAGCCTGTCCTAGCTGTCACATTAGCCTGTCCTAGCTGTCACATTAGCCTGTCCTAGCTGTCACATAAGCCTGTCCTAGCTGTCACATAAGCCTGTCCTAGCTGTCACATAAGCCTGTCCTAGCTGTCACATTAGCCTGTCCTAGCTGTCACATTAGCCTGTCCTAGCTGTCACATTAGCCTGTCCTAGCTGTCACATTAGCCTGTCCTAGCTGCAAGTCCCGAGTTCTAATCCCAGCCTGGGCACTCTTTACGAATTGAATCTCAACCGAATAAATCTTTCTAGCGCGAGATGTTATTCAAATTAGTGGTGCCTTGTTCTCGGTGTCACAACAGAAATTTTATGGAATAACTGCTTTGGTGAATCTCGCAAAAACTGCTTATGAGCCACACAATATGTTGGAAATACCTTTGCAGTTGGTTGCAAAAATATTCATTCTCTATGGGGTGTGCAGGCCAACATATCAACTATAATTCTATACAGAACAATAATGATGTATGCCATGAACAGAATTTTTTGGAGGTAATAATTTACCATATTTTTGTAAATTTTGATGTCATTTTGCAACTTCTATGTAATGTTACATAACCTGTACACATATTAACTCATATACATGACATTATAGAGTAGGGACATGAATTTCAGCACATTCAGGGAAAATCTGATGAAAATCTAGTGCAACGATAAAATTATTCACTACTTCAATTGACACAAGAAAGCATTTCATATGAAATATATTGGAATATTGGCTGAAAATATGAAAGACTTAAGTACAGCAACAAATTGTTAAATATGCATGAAAATTACAATTTATTCTTCAAAATCCAATCTTTAGTTCTTGTACTTCAAATTTACAGTGTCTCATTACTATAATGAACAACCAAAAGTGAAAGTTTCCATTGGCAAACAGAAGGCCAAATATTACTATTTAATCAAAAGTAGTGGAATATATAGCATTTTTTAGCGAAATGACATCATGTGTTAAGCCAATATATTTAAAAAAAAGCCGATGATATTGCAATTTTTTTCGGTAACTAACCATAACCTTCGGATAAAAATAAAGCTAGATCAACAATAGAAATAGGATATATACCATAAGAAGCATCTACCCTAGAATGGCATGTATATGAGGGTGCATGTGCAAATATATTATAATAATATTATATAAAAGTTGCAAAGCGGCTTTAAAATTGACAAAATATGATAAATTGTCTCCTCCATGAAAATTTCGATGCTTGCATGTGTCATTTTTGTCCCGTGTTGAATTGTAGTTGACATATTTGCATGCAAACTCCAGGGAGAAGGAATACTTTTGCAACCTACTGTATGTTGTGTTAGCAGGGCATACGATAAAGAATGAACTCTGGTTACTTATTGTTATGAGGCTTTCACCGGACACTGGTCAGTGGTCAGAGGGGATAACAACCTTCTGTGTGTCATAAAATACAATTACCTGCAATTGGAACCGACCTGCAGGGTTTTTTAGCTTTGGTCTAGCAGTTCATCAAGACAAAGGAAAAACCTAACCAAAAGCGAGCGAACGACTGGAATGCCTCCGCTGGAGGAAATTGTTGCATGATGAAGGGATATGTATTGTCATTATTCTCAAGGTATTCCTGTTTTATTTCCGCCATTACCTGCTGTCTGTTGAGTTTTTTCTCGCCGTAAAATTCTTTGATTTGCTAAACACAGGGCACACAGCTAATGGGCTATGCCATACTCCAGTCATCGCACGTCATTTTTTAATGATTTTGAACAGGACGCTAAGAACCTGCAGAAATTAAACTTTTTCTCAACACGGGACTTAAATCGGGTACCACATAGCAGTTATTGTAAAATAAGTTAGTCAGCATTCGGTAAATATACAAAGACACGAATAAGCTGAAACATCAGTACACCAATTTGTCTGAAATACATCCAAATATTAGTTAGTTTATTTTTCAGGCAGATATAACTATATGTAATTCTCCTAACTTGGTGGCTTTGCGCAGCAGTTGAGCTTTTTACTGAAGCAATTTGCAGGCTATTTTACCTCTAATTATTTCTATGCCATGGTAAAAATAACCTTCCATCGTTTTCATATGAATCATATTTCCATGGAACATGTCACCTGGGCTAATATTAACTCTAATGAGCTATGCTGAAGCAGGTAGCAGACACCAGGTGCACAGAGTATGACAGTCCGAAAACTTGGCAGTTTTCAAACTTGATTTTTTTCTAGTGGAGAGTCAACTGTAAACGGTCTGCTAACCACTTATAGGTCAACCTAGGAATATTTAGAGATTCCTAGAGTCAGCAAATCCATGCCAATTGAATAAAACTGCAGACAGACTAGTTAGACTTTAGACAATATAAAAATGTTTAAGGTGCGAACAAACTCCTGGTCGTTGACCCTTTAGCATTGTGAGAAGATTGTCTCTCATAGACCTACTTATTTCTGCAACATCCAATTCAAAAAGGGCAACAGCAATCCACGGATGCCATGATAATTGCAAATGCAATTGGATCCCAATTGCATTTGAGCTGAATTCCAATAACTATCAAGTAACAGCCGGATCAGGATTGTCCTATCTAAATTCTATGGAACAGCAACTAGAAACTCCTACAGTGGTCTAGTAAATCGTTTTCAATGAAATTAATTGTAGTTTGTACTGCAAACAATGCAAGATTAAGCCAGTTTAAAATACTTTAATTGAAACAGCTAGGTGGTCTAATGGTAAGATGCTCGCCTGCTCCTCTGTAGGACCCGGGTTCAATCCCAGGCCCGGGCACCCTTCATGGGCAACATCCCAGCAGGATGTCGTTCAGATGAGACGTTAAATTGGCAGTCCCTTGTACTCAGTGTCTATGCTGTGGCAAGTAAAAGATCCCACTCATGGGGTAAATGTGTACCATGGATGGACTCCTCCTCCTCCTCTCTCTCTCTCTCTCTCTCTCTCTCTCATCATCAATCAACACTCGAACTTGCCTTAGATTGCTGCACTTTCCACATCTATCTGTCTAAATTAAAATGGAGTACATTAGAGTCATGTTGGCCCCACTGGGGATGCTTGGAGTTAGTTTTCTGAATTCGATTTCCTCTGAAAATTGTACACCAATGGTACATTGGGCCAATATACAGCTTACATTGTAACATTTTATCAATATGGAGCTAATGGAGCATGTCGCTGTGTACTATCACCTCAAAGTCCAGGGACCTGTGTGTGTGTGTTTGTGATTAGGGCTTTACGTCCTGTATTTCTGCACCAGTTGGGCTAATTAGGACAGGCAGAGACCATGAGAAGAAGGAGGAAACAGCCATCCAACTTAGGCTTGACCGGGAATTGAACCCGGGACCCAGCGGTTGGAAGCCCAGAGCGTTACCTCTGAGCTAGGGCCCCGCCCAAGTCCAGGGACCTGATTATGTACATGTTTTGCTTGTTCACTCACATAAACGAAATTAATCAATTTCACTTCAGAATCAGAATCAGAATCAGAATCAGAATTTCTTTTATTTTCCATACATACACTTAATGTTGCTGCTGCTATAGTGTATCATTAATGAAATGGATGATAAAGTATGAAGTATGGAGGGAGACCCCCACAAGGCAATTTGCCGCTTCTTGGAGGCCACCCATGATATAGGTCAGGGAGCATCAGCCATACACCAGGAACACTGGTACGTCATGTTTGACCACATGAAACTATTGAATCATCAATAGGTATATTTCTTATTTTGTCAAAGAGGTGCAAAAGAAAAGAATAGTATGCAATCAAATGATATTTATGACATATTTTCACAAGTGATCTGAAATCAGTTGGAAATGGTGTAATGATAAGGAGAAGTAGAATCCCGAAGGAACCAACAGATGAACAAAATGGTGGGTATTTGAACAAGGCAGGCCAAGTTGAAGGATAGAACTACTAGAAGTGCAAAATTTAAGAAAAGATGTTAGATCACATGTCACAAGTAAGTAGATGTGTATGCCTCAGTATGGCATTAAGTTTAGCCATACATGTATTTGACAAGTAGTAATGACTCCATCAGGCATCCAAGCTCCATGAATATCAAAAGGACTGCATAAATTTCTTAGTTTCTTTATCTGGACACAAATTACTGTCGACATGAAAAACAATTAGGATCATTGCAGTCAGTAATGTATTGATTAATTATCGATTTCTTGACATACAGTTTGAAACCATGCATGCTATGAGAGTGTATTTTACTTTTAAATTCATTTGTCATTTCATTAAAAAACTTTGCTAACTTATATCTGGGACTGTTCTTTGCAAAATCATGGCTAACTCTTGGAAGTGCAAAGTTATCTAATCCTCTGGTAATATAAGAATGGACGCTTGAATGCCTGACAAATACATTACCACAAGTAAAATAAGCAGGCAATAGCTTATTTTCCAGTTTATAGCAAAATTTAAAGCACTGCAGCACACATATGTCAGTACACCTTAAAATTCCCACTTATAAGGTCTAACAATGAAATTACAGAATAATTAGATGTTCATGTGCTGAGTTTATGCAATTCTTGTTCTGACAAGCAGCCAATTCAGAAAAATTGCCTAAACTAAAAAAAAATAGGAATCAATTTCTCTTGTATTTTTAAGAGAATATTTCTTAAATCAATACACTGCCCATTGGCTGCATAGTTGAACCAATCTTTTTGTTTAACTAGATAAGCTAGCAAAGAGTGAAGTGACAGCACAGTGATATGCCTCGCTGTTGAGGTGGGCGAGTGTGGTCAATGACAATGTAAGAAGGTTTTGAGATGAAGCAATTTGAAAGTTTATTCACTCATAAAAAAAATTAATAAGGTGAATCTAAAAGAAAAATGAAACAATAACACAGTAAACCAGATAGAAAATATGCACTGCCAGAGGAATAATACATTGATATTGAAGTATTTAGACTAATTAGGTATTAATGATAAAGAACTGATGAATAGATTATCATTTAAATATATAAATTATAGGGAAATTTTGGTTGTTTATGAAATAACTAATTAATAACAACAATTGATGCAAATAATACCAAATTACAATTATCAAAATACATCACACAATAAAATCAAGAACTCAGTGTATATTAAATTAAACTCACAAAAAAACAATGCAACTTTGGTGATCTTTTCTCACCAGCACTGGTCTCCTCAATAGGTTCACTATAATTCTGGTGGTCCTAATTTGCATATTCTATTTGTCAAATTTGATCTGCAATCTCATGAAGTGATCTCTGCATTTTAGTGTACTTGATGCAACTAATTGCTGAATGATAATGCCTCCTGCATGACAGCTCTCAAAACAGCTGACAGACTGTCTGCAATCCTGGGATAATACGTGTTGTAATGGCTCAATTTTCTTGAACAAAATCTGCACATGATTGATTTAAATTTTTTATTAGATCATTCATTTGGAAATTACAGATATGTATACACAATATTAGAATGTTAGACAAACAAAAAAATCCGGTATAATAAAATCGCTTTTCTTGAAACTATCACTCACGTAGACACAAACATGGACCCTCTATACACTACATATGGATAATATTTGAATTAATAGATACAATTTGTATACACACAACAATGATATATATCTTCAACAACAAATTATCTATACTGAGTGAGTAAGAAGATGGTATAAATTTTAAACTAGCTAAGATCCTCCCATAACCAGATAACTGAACAACACCTTCAAAATGTGGCCCTGAGGAACTCCTCGAGCTTCTAGCCCACCCAAGGCATCGCATCATGTAATCAAGTTGACGTAAGCAAGGTCGCCCAGTGTCACTTTCATTGCATGCCCATCACTAGCTGTGTCCTCTAATTGCTACAGAATTAGGAGAAACACTGACAACCCTGACCGGCTGCATTGCTTGTAGGAGTGCAATAACAAGATGATTGACACACTGATACAAATCTGGTTTGCCTAATTTGGATGTCAAGTACAGCAGCGAGGAATTCTGATGATTTTTTGTTTGCTTTTCTATTCTTGTTACTTTGGGTACACCGTAGTAGTTCACACTATCACGAGTAAGAAAGCGGAGTGACCACGGATGTCAACAAGGGAATATACTTGCTCACTCATGGCTTTGTTAATCATGTATAAATTCGACGAATGTTTGAGGGACGTCTGTCAAAACGCTCGGTGAACGCTCGGCGAACGTTCGCATTAAATTACGTATAAATTATTTTGACAAGAATCTCTGAGGCATTCTTGAGGCATCCGTGAGGTACTCGTAGATCGCTCGTGTGAGTGTTTCAAGAGTGAATGAGGAGAGGGCTACAGATGCAAGGGCAAGGATGGACAAGGATGGGCAAGCTGTAAAAGAGTGGATGGCGAGTATTAACGGATGGACAGCTTCCCCTGCGTACCCACGAGTAAGCAAAAGTGGCCGCGAATGGCCATGAACGTACGTAGAAAGTATGTAGAACGCTTGCCGAGTGACTCCCGAGCAATTCCCGTAAAAAGGTAAAAAAAATTGCCCTCTCCAGGGATAGTCAAGAGTGATCTAGCGCTACCAAGATCGTTCTACGGATTAACACGAGTATCTGTACATCACTCGGTGAGTGAATTACGTGAGGACAAGGATGAGCAAGAGTAAAGATTTTTCATCATCCGCGCTCACTCGGCATCGCAACCCTGATTTCAGCAAGACATAAGTATTTTTTCTTCTCTTATTACTCATAGCAGATCATAACTAACCTAATTAATAAATAAACTTTCGGGGGGAAATAAAACAAATCAACTGAATGATAAGATGTCAAATATACATTCAAATACTCCTACTGGGATGCACTTTGCTTCAGCCAATCACAGCCAAGGGAATACTGGTAATATCGTGAAACTTCTATGAAAATCCACTGTTAGAACCATGGTGAACCACCATGATAAGACTTGTAATAAATACATCTATAACATCAAACCCGGAAGATACACGATAATGGCTTATCGAGTCAAAGGGCCAATACCTTAACTACTATCACATCATTCAGCTCCTGTGAAGATACTTTATTCAAATTTTGGCCTGAGTGCACTTCATGAGATCCATCTAGTCATTTGCGTGGGATGTTTATTGGCCTACTGGCTATCTTGAATGGATCTGCACTTATTGTATTTGGATTCTGGGTACTATAGTCTAGTATAGTATAGTATAGTATAGTATAGTATAATATAGTATAGTATAGTATAGTATAGTATAGTATAGTATAATATAGTATAGTATAGTATAGTATAATATAATATAGTATAGCGTAGTATAGTATAGTATAGTATAGTACATTATAGTATAGTATAGTATAGTATAGTGTAGTGAAGTGTAGCATAGCATAGCATAGCATAGCATAGCATAGTATAGCATAGTATAGCATAGTATAGCATACCATAGTAATATGGGGCAATGGGATTTTACTTAGTTGGTGGCAGCATCTTGTTTGCATCCTGCCATTCTGTAACTTATTTCCTATCCAAGGGAGATGTAATTGTGGGCTACCACTGACCCCATGTCATAAACAGTTCCTGCATTATTCTTGGTAATATCTGATTTGTGAACCTGTCACTCATTCATGGACCAAGACTCCAGGCAGGTGCAAAATATTAAAATTATAGGTTTAGGTGTAACGGGGTTAGTGACAAGGGGTGGAGGGCATTCTGTACAAGGAATTTCGAAATTGATTTTGGTTTTACACAACCCATAGGCGGATGTTGTGAAAATAAAGTAAGCAATATCCAATTATTTATCATCTATAAAATTGGAAAAATCTAAATCAAATTCATTTTCTGCTTGTCCCATTAGTGGTTCACTTCAAAACATACTGGTAAAAAAACTTTTTCGTAAGTTTCGTAATATTTTGTTCATCATTCCTTGATCATAACTAAATGTAAAATTTCACAATCTTATTTAAGCACTTTTTATTTCATATCACGGCATCAATTTACTTTCTTTTGGGGCATATCATGAAAATTAATCATAAAACAGAAGCCCATTTCTGGCCAGTGTCAACAACTTCTACCAGCCACTATAAAATAAAAGTACATCTGTCATATTTTCCCATAAAATGGCATTGAGCATCACAAAATGGACAGCAAAGTTCGCAAAAATTCCAAACCCAACTTTCTCGCTGATAAAAACAATTATGGCAAAGAAATCATTTGAAGTATTCCATTGTGGGTGGGTGATTAGGACTTTACGTTCTGTATTTCTGCACCTGATGGGCTAATTAGGACTGGCAGGGACCATGGCAATGAGATGAAGGATGAAACAGCCATCTAACTGAGGCTCGATCGGGAATTGAACCCGGGACCCAGCGGTTGGAAGCCCGGAGCGCTACCTCTGAGCTAGGCCCCCACCCTTTTGGCTATAATGATGAAAATGCAAAATATTATCATTGTAAAGATAGGAAACTTGAAGTAAATGTGTACAGAGAGGGGCTTTTATGGTTGATAAAGTTGGGGTTTGATTCTTTGGTAACATTTATATCAATTTTTTGCTTCTACATGACATTTATGTAAAAATAATTGGATATTTATTTTGGATTATACTATAAGCGAACTGATCCGAGGAGTGGAACCTCTCACATATGTGCTCCATACACATCCTCATCAGTGTTGCTGTCATGCCTCCAGTCTCCTGCCTCCAGTCTCCTGCCTCCAGTTTCCAGTCTCCCACCTCCAGTCTCCAGTATCCTGCCTCCAGTCTCATGCCTCCAGTCTCTTGCCTCCAGTCTCCTGCCTCCAGTCTCCTGCCTCCAGTTTAATCCCTCCAATTTCATCCCTCCAGTTTCATCCCTCCTGTTTCATCTCTCCATAACCTTTTAGGCCTTTCTATTTTCTGTCTTCTCTATGGTGTCCACCCAGTCACTTGCCCAGCGCTCCCGTTGTTTTACATCCTAGCCACATTTCCTGTCCATTTCCCTTCAGCTTTTGCCTTCTTGTCAAACTTACGACAGCAGTACGTCATTCAAATACAGACAAACTTCAGGTACACAAGGTTTATGATTACTATGGTATATATATATATTTCATACAGTACTCTAGGAAAACCACATGAGCCAATGATCTGTTTGACAGATCAGTGACAAGTAATTGGTTTTCCTTTTATTCCCCGATAAATTTTAGCCTTTGAATAAAATGTATGATGAAGTGATCGGAGAAGAATGACGGGCGGGCCATGGAGGACCCTGAGCATTCCACGAGATGTACAAGAGTGAACACGAGTGGATGGTGACTATACATGAATGGACAGCCTCCCCTGTGTACCAACGAGTGGTCACAAGTGGCCCCGAATGGCCACGGACGTCCGCAGATCAATTGCCAACCACTTGCCAACTGCTCGCTAGGTAAACAATTTTACTCATCAAACGTCCGCCAAATTTTTAAACATGTTTTAATATTTTTACACTCTCTACTGATAATCACGAGTGGTCTGGAGGGACTACAAGCAGTCTACGGATTAGCACGAGTATCCGTACATCACTCGCCGATTGAATTACATATGAACAAGTATATGCACGATTAACAACTTTTTGTCATCCGCGCTCAGCCGCCATCCGAACTCGTGACAGTGTGAAAGCCCTTTAAGGCTGCAATTGGGCAATAAAGGCCAAAACTGGCCATTGGGCCAAAGTATGAATTAAAAGTTTCAATTGAGAGAGAGAGAGAGAGAGAGAGAGAGAGAGAGAGAGAGAGAGAGAGAGAGAGAGAGAGAGAGAGAGAGACAGACAGACAGACAGACAGCTAGACAGACAGACAGACAGACAGAGAGAGACAGAGAGAACTGCTGTGTTGGAAAATACACACATTTGAAAAAAAGGCACACATTTGAAAAAACCAATGAATTCAAGAAATCTAAAATCCCATTCAGTTATGGATACATTTCACCTTATTTATGTAGAGAGTTAACACATGATAAAGCTTCCGATTTGCATCATAACTTTTTGTGTGTTGACTTTGTAGACATAAACTCAGCTGTGTCTTGTGTATTGGGGTAATTAACCAACCTTTCTGTCACCCTTGAGAGGACAGCAGCCATATTATTCAGGCCCAGGACCATGTTTAAGAAATGACATTCATCAGGAGTGGCAGGCAGCATCACCCTCTGCATGTTGAGGGTAATAATTTTGTAATAAAGGGGTTATTTCATCAGAATGTTATGAGCGGCATGCACACCTGTGGGTGACATGGGAGACAAATAAGGCAAGGAGACAGAAGCACAGAGGGGAAAATACAGATACACAGGGGAAGACAGTTAGGCAAACCCATACAGATATACCGAAGGGGACCAACAGAGATATGTGGACCGTGGAGTATATCGTCACCTAGTGGAAAATGTCAAAATATTTAGACAGTCAAAGCCATGTATGGTCACAAAATCTCAGTCAAAACCTCTTTGCTTTGTAGAATGAACACTCCTATTTTTCCAGTCAATTAAGACATCATGCACCAGCTAATTATTATGCATTGCAGGTGAAAGAACAGCAAGAAACAAAAACAGTAACGTATGGTGCTTTATTATGGTCAGTGTCCTAAATTAAATATGGTCAGTTATAATAAATGCACCCTCATCTCATCTGCTGAGCAGTTACACCACTGAAAAAGTAGCATTTTATAACTTCAGTTTTTTTTTTCAATTTGCAAGGTCATTCAAGGACAATTGGTCCCAATTTGTACACAAAATGAGCCAAGAAATAGCGAGAGCATGAAAACCATGTTGGTAATCAGGGTTTCTCTTCGAACTTGCAAGTTAAAAGCATCAACTTTTTGATATGAACTAAATTTCTGAAGCAATACATTTACAAATATATCCTTGATTCCTTTTAAGAATTAAATCATCTATTTTACAGCAGAAGCTGTTTTTACAAGGGAGAAATCATTTGTTTCAGCAAAAATCGTGCATATAACAAGGGTGACCATAATATGACACCATTATTCTAATATTGTCAAGATGAGGTTACCTGTTCCAACAGGCTGTATCTTCTATTGATAAACACCTATTCCATTATTTTCAATGATCTTGAAAAGTGAAATTATTATATATACTTAACAATAGAGTCATAAGGAATGTGCAAAATGTGCTAGGCTTTCATTGATTACTCTCATAAACAAGAACCTGACAATAACAGGGCACCATGCGTTTGAGCCTTATGCATATAGTCATTGATCACTTTGTAGTCAGTGTCATGCAAAGTGACATGTCTTGAGTAAGAAGTTGAGTCGGCAAGATTTTAGCAGTTTGCCAATGTAATCTGAAAATAGGTCTCATCTTTAATTAATAATTTTCGAAATTCCACACATCTGCTTCTTGAGGAGTGGCATTCTACGACATTCTACGGCATTCAACGACATTCCACGAACTTTTACGATTGATGACGAACTGGTAGTTTGTAGGAGTTCGGCAAGCAGTTCGGCAAGGTGGGAACAGGGCTGATAGTGTAGGCATATTTGTCATGAAAAAAGGATTCGTGTATTTTTTTTGTTAAAAGCAAAAACTCACTAGATTTTGTAAGAAGGTATCATAAGCTTTAAAAAAAATTAGGGTGGCATTTTTTCTGAACATTTTAAGGGTATGAAATCCAAGATGGCGTCCAAAATGGCCGCCGAACACTAATAATGCGATATCTTCGCGAATAAATTTGATACAATTACAAATGAAGTGTCTAAATATAGGTTTTCTGAGACCAGGAATCTAATGGAATCATCAAATTTATGTTATATGTATGATCTACATGCCAAATTCCAAAATGGCCACCGCGCACCCGCAATGTAAGCTATACCTTCTCCCTTTGTATGTATTACCAAGCCAACAAGATTTTGTAATTACAAACCAAGTATCTACCTATTTAAAGACATGTATCTTCACAAAGATTACATAATTAACAAGCCAACAAACAGATCTAAATAAAATTAAATACTTGAATTACTGTTCAATACAGTGTTCAATCTCTTAAATCGTTTAAACAGGAAGATGCAAAAAGTCATACTGATTAAATGCCTGGCTTTCATTTAGTAGTTTTAACAGTGGATATCAAGTGAATTATTATTTTGTGAATGTCATAGAAAGTAACACCTCAATCTTAACAGTCTTCATTTATCCCTGGTTGGACAGTTTTGTTGTTGCAGCTGAAAACCCAGCATCCACAAACTTCCGTACATGGGATATTGTTCTTGCGACAGCTGCACCTTCCTTCGCATCCACGTTTGCACCCACACTTTATGAGGTAATACTGCTTCAGGAGCTGGTGGATTCAAACAGCGAACTGGAGAGAAGTGACTTGAACCTGCATCAAATGTCCAACCAAATGCAGTTGGTGCTGCGAGGCACGGGTGAATTTCACAAGCTTTTCTCCAAATCATGGATATGTAATGTGCCCGACGAATGTGTAAGTCCAGTGAGCTAGAAGTTGGTGGGAGGTTTTCTCCTTCAGTTAGCAAAACAGAACAAATGAAAACATGCCAAGACTTTGCAGATGCCTTTCTCCAGATAATCTGTAACATGGCAGCACAATATGAGGAGGTCAGATTGGTGTTCGACCGGTACATCAAAACATCGCTCAAGGAACAGATGAGGACAAAGAGGACCAAGGGAAAGTCAACACTTTAATCCAAAATATTTCCCTGAAGGACTTCTTATCAGATATCCGCACCAAAGGAGAACTGACCGAGTATTTGGCTGACAAAGCTGTATGTCACAGCAAGAGCTCCAACAGACTGAAAAAACTTATGGTGACCTCAGGAACACAACCAAGGGCAATGTTGATATCCCAGACTCGCTCCTCACTCACAGCCAAGAAGAGGCAGACACTTTGCTTGTACTGCATGCTCTAACTGTTCTCAATGAAGCAGAACTTGTTGTCAGTTCCCCAGACACAGACGTCTTGTTGTTGCTTGTCTACATGTATCCAAACTTACCGACGTCCACAACCTTCCTTACGGGAAAGGGCAGGCTGAAGAGGAACATTTTTGTGCGGAGCATATACAACAACTTAGGACCAAAGCGCATTTCTGCACTGTTAGGTTTTCATGCTCTGACAGGTTCTGATATGTCTGGTAGATTTGCTGGCAGAACCAAAGACTTGTGCTTCAAGGCATTTATGTCTTGTGATGATAAGATCCTGGATGCACTAGCAATGCTAAGGAATGACATTGATCTGCCCGCTGATGTATGCTCTCAGTTAGAACGCTTTGTCTGTATTTTGTATCGATCCAAAATCTACACAAAAGTGAATGAGCTCCGTTGGTTCCTCTACTCAAATCATGCAGCCGAAGGAGAAAACCTCCCACCAACTTCTGGCTCACTGGACTTACATTCATCAGGCACATTACATATCCATGATTTGGAGAAAAGCTTGTGAAATTCACCCGTGCCTCGCAGCACCAACTGCATTTGGTTGGACATTTGATGCAGGTTCAAGTCACTTCTCTTCAGTTCGCTGTTTGAATCCACCAGCTCCTGAAGCAGTATTGCACCTCATAAAGTGTGGGTGCAAACGTGGATGTGAAGGAAGGTGCAGCTGTCGCAAGAACAATATCCCATGTACGGAAGTTTGTGGATGCTGGGTTTTCAGCTGCAACAACAAAACTGTCCAACCAGGGATAAATGAAGACTGTTAAGATTGAGGTGTTACTTTCTATGACATTCACAAAATAATAATTCACTTGATATCCACTGTTAAAACTACTAAATGAAAGCCAGGCATTTAATCAGTATGACTTTTTGCATCTTCCTGTTTAAACGATTTAAGAGATTGAACACTGTATTGAACAGTAATTCAAGTATTTAATTTTATTTAGATCTGTTTGTTGGCTTGTTAATTATGTAATCTTTGTGAAAAATACATGTCTTTAAATAGGTAGATACTTGGTTTGTAATTACAAAATCTTGTTGGCTTGGTAATACATACAAAGGGAGAAGGTATAGCTTACATTGCGGGGTGCGCGGTGGCCATTTTGGAATTTGGCATGTAGATCATACATATAACATAAATTTGATGATTCCATTAGATTCCTGGTCTCAGAAAACATATATTTAGACACTTCATTTGTAATTGTATCAAATTTATTCGCGAAGATATCGCATTATTAGTGTTCGGCGGCCATTTTGGACGCCATCTTGGATTTCATACCCTTTAAATGTTCAGAAAAAATGCCACCCTAATTTTTTTTAAAGCTTATGATACCTTCTTACAAAATCTAGTGAGTTTTTGCTTTTAACAAAAAAAATACACGTAATTGCAAATATGCCTACACTATGAACGATTGTATCTTATTACATAACTCATAATCTCTATGCCATAGATTAACTTCAAGCGATTTTATAGTGATAATGTTCTATCATTTTAAGATTTGCAAATTTGATTATACAATTTTTTTTCAATGAAGTAGGATACGAATGAGCAAGAAATAGGAGTATCTGAAAAATGCTCTATAACTGAAAATAAAAACAATCCGTAATAGAACGATTTTGTTGAAAACATAGTTACTGAACACTGCTGAAAATTATTTTTAGATATGATTACATGCATCTTTCATAATGCCAACAAGAAGTGTGCATGCTATAACATCATCAAGTGAAATAAATGCAATTGGAGAAAAATTTAATTAAATCAGAGATGAGAAATTGCAATTCGATATTAGAAAGAAATTTCGAAATTAAAATGTCCCATAGCGTGGAAAATTGTTCATTATAAAACCATGGACAACTTATTCCATGTTGCACAAATGCACGTGTCACAAAATAGTTGTGGAATATTAAGATTATCTGTATATTTGTCTGAACTTTGTTGATGAAGCACAACAATGATCTAGTACAGTCAGCATTGTCTTAGCGTGGTAAAGTTTTGATATGACTAAGAAATATTATCTTGAATAATGTCCGATTCAAAAGAATGATACAATGTATGTGTACCTTACATATGGTATAGCTTGCATATCGTAATTCAAAAGTCAATGCTATTTGAAGAACTGATTATGCATTAGGGTGTGGCTGGTCCCACATGAATTCTTAATTCAAGAAATACACAACCTGACTTTTTTTTGCAGGTGAGGCTCATAATAAAGAGTGTTCTACAAAAATTTCATTGAATTTGAAGTAGTCTTAGGGGTGGCTGATTGCTTTCAAAGACATTGTAAGAATCTAGACAAATCGAGCCTAAAAAGCAAACGTTCTCAACTTTATTTCATTAAAGCTCCAGCAGAAATAACAACTCAAATCACAATGTTGTTGGTATGTTACTAATTAATATCATTAGTTACTCGAGAATCAAAAACCAGCTTGTTGGAGAATCACACTTTTGACGTTTCCTCTGATCTTTACATTGGTTTCTGTCATTTTCAACGACTTGAAGAATTTGCTGATGACACTGCTCACGTTTTGCAGCTCCATGGAAGTCTGTTGCAAGTTTGACCCCTCTTTCTGCTGTGTCATTTGAAACTTTTAGAGAATCAACAATTTTCTTGCCTTCAGTGTATGTTTCTAGACTGGACCATTCATTTGCTGGTTTTGTTTAAAATTCAGATTTTATTTTTAGAGAAGTTAAAAATTGCCACGAATCTTTTCCAACAAGCTCCTCCAGAGTAGTGTCATCTTCTAATACTGGGAAAATGGGTTTTCCAAAACCCTCCCCAAATCTAGATTCATACACAACATCTTTTGGTTGTTGTAGAATGGCATTAGCAAGCAGTTGTTTCTGCTCTGACTGCAAGTTGTTATCAAAGAGTGCCAGTGGCATCAAATCTGGCACAAGATACCATAAGTGCCGTTTAAAGGCCTTTAGTGCTGCTTGTGCTACATTGTTATTGACATCCATGTACCTATTAAGGTTTTTGATTAGAAGCAAGTCATTGGATGGTGCAGCAGCACTTATACTGCAGGTGAACCACCATAAATGTGGACAATGAAGTCTACAAATTGTTTAATTTTTGGAGGTTGATGTCTTGTGTACATCTTATTTGGAGACAATTGCTTGATTTGCTCTTCCAAAAGAGCCATTTTCAGTCCATAGAGCCATTTTCATCTTGCCTTACTGGTTGCTCCAGGTTTATTGAGACAAAATCCGTCAGAGAATTCCCCAGTGAGGTACACCAAAGTCAGGTCAAGCAACTCCCCGTAGTCAGCCCTGACCAAATTTTCCAGGCTGCCCTCTTTTGCTTGTGATTTGAGGCTTGTCAAAAGCTCAATGACAGTCTGTCTTTGCTCCAGAAGGAATGCATCCATGGTGGGACAGACAGAAGTGAAATTTAAGAAATCTGAGAAACTGTCACAAAATCTGACAAAGACAGATATATCTTTGCTTGAAGAGACTTCCACTTTGAGAGCTTCTCGTACTCTTGACAACATGATTTCCCCCACATGTTTTCTGCAGGCACACCACAGAAGAGCTCTCCCAAGACACTTTTGTATACAGATGCAGGCAGCTGTAAGATGACCTGTGTAATACATTAAAGAAAACATTTTTAATATAGGTAAACATCAGACATTAACATTAAATATATGTTTCGACACAAGTGAAATACTTCCAGTAAGGAAAATAACATGTGGCATATTTACCTGTATTTGCAGAGGTTGTGTCAAAAACCATTGCAGACACATTCTTGTCACACTTCCAAGATTCCAGCAATGCAATAGTAGAATTAGCAATAAGGTTTCCTGCTGACTCAGATGACTTAGTGGGCAGTGCAGGCACCCCAAGGAGTTTTACACCCCAAACTCCAGAAATCTTGTATTTGTCACCCAGTGTTTCCAAAAGCTTCCCATCCCAGTGTAGAGCAGCTGGGGAAGGAGGTTTCCAGTCTGACTTGATTTTCTCAGAAATATCTTGAACTGTCTGCATGCGATACCTATTGACAAGGAAATCACAATTTTCAAGTCAAAACTATTTATTATCAGATTTCACAAATTTAGTAAATACGAAACAGCATTTACCTATAAGCTTGGCTATGATGCAAGTTGAGCTTGGAAGGATCACCCTTGCATGATGTTATCAAAGAATGCATTGTTGCAGAGAGGGCTGTTGGGGAAATATTATTTCTTACAGCCGTGGAAACAAGCTGAGGAGATTTCAAGATGTTAAAAGAGATGTGGATGTCCTCTCCTGTTTTTCGACTACGTCTATGTGACTGTTTTGGCTCCGAAGGTTGGAAGTCTTCATCACTTTCATCACTTTCAGTCTCAGTCACTTGTGTGCATGTCTTTTCATTGTCCTTACGTTGCCTTTCTTTTTCAGCACGTCTCAAAGCTTCCTGTTCCCTTTTCTCTTTCCTCATTTTCTTCTGATGCAGAACTTTGTCTACTCCTGACATGCTGGCTTTTCTATCATTCTGCATACTCAGCAAAAACTGTTTGTCTTCTTCATTTTCAATCTTATCCATTGCATCTCTGGGCCAAAATTTCATTGTCTCTGGCATTTTGATTTTAAATTCCAGTATTCTCTCCAGTGGTGTACCTGGCTTTCCCCTTTCACTGATTGGGATTTTTAACAAATCTTTGAATTTGATATAATAAGCCATAATTTCCTCTGCTACTTTATTGGGTGCTTACGCAGGTATTCTTGCTCTTTCATAAAAGCTCAATATAGATTGTGCTGTTCTAATCGCAGCTTCTCTGCACACCTTCTTACTGTAATCTTCTTTTGCAATTTCTTCTTTGTGGGCAATGAATGCTAACAGGACCTGTTTTCTTGTTGGCAGTTTTGACCCTGTGATTGTCTTATCATCTTTTGTGGGTATTGTTCCCAGTATGAAATACCTTAGGTCTATGGCCCTTGCCATGCTGAGAAATGATTCCACTGAGAAGCGAGCCCTGTTAGGTATGGAGACAAGGTGTAACTTGAAGTGCTGCTTTGAAGGCTTCTAGAGGTGAAGTGGAGCATCGAAAGCTTCTTGCTGTTCTGAGGCAATGTATACTGTATAGTGAGATCATTCCTGACGATCGGTCAGGATAGGAAATTATGCAGTTTCCAGGATGAATTGAAGTGATAAACCACACCAGAATAAATAAAATTGACCTTTTTTGACACCTCATGTCCAAAAATTCAGTTCTGGAAGCTGTTTGTTGAGTGCCACTAAATCATGGCTTTGACCTAGCATAGCTTGGTGTATCTGGTAGTGAAGGTCAATAAACGTAATACTAGGAAACTTTACATCGAATCAGCCACCCCTAGACCATTATGGATTTTTCTGAAACTTTGTATATCTAATGTGGACATGAAACCTTACATGTAAAAAAAGGTTTGACTGGATCAGAGAATGTTGGGGGAACAGCCACACCCTATTATGCATATCACTATTTTTGGGATTCCCAGGCACTCATGCTGCAACTACTGTATCTATCTATCTATCTATCTATCTATGTATCTATCTAACTATCTATCTATCTATGTATCTATCCAGCTATCTATCTATCTATCTATAGCCCCTGTCACACGGGCCGGTTGTGCCGTAGTGAACCCGTAGTATTACGTAATAGTTGCGGAAATCGCTACCCGGCTCGAAGCCGGTGGCCCCAATACGGCCACCCCTGGATACCCGTCAAGCACCCGTGGGACCCTTGGCCAAGCCGCGAAGCCCGGCCCCGGCAGCGCCATGCTTGCATGGCACAACCGTAGAAATCTCACGGGTGTAAAAAAAAAAAAAAAAAACCGTGGAAGCCGGGTGACCCCCCGTGGAAGCCGGCGGGTGGCCCGTAGAACCCGGCGAATTATTCGCCTCTAATTTCACCCCGGCGGCTTGTTGAGGGGTTCTACGGGTAACCCGCCAGCTTTCACGTGTAACCCGCCGGCTTTCACGTGTAACCCGCTGGCTTTCACGTGTAACCCGCCGGCTTTTTGCCAGCGTCAGCGTAGGCAGGGAGGTATATACTTTAAAAACGGTGCTGCTCCTCTAATATTAGTCCGATTTTCCTCAAATAAAGACTGAATGGCAGTATAGCTCATACTGATTCCATACGTATTTTCGGATTTAAAAAAACCCGAATATTACGCGAGATATTTGTCTGAGAAGGCAGTTGTCTTGCGGCGGCTGCTGCTCCATTTAAATTAATCCGATTTACGTCAAATCAGGACTGAATTGTAGTATAAATCATACTGATTCCATACGTGTTTTCGGATTGAAAATAGACCAAATATTAAGCGAGATATTCGTCTGAGAAGGTAGCTAGGTTGGCGGAGGCAAACAGTGGTGCTCTCGCAGACGTCCGCACCCTGACTGTATCAATGCAGGAAGGGCTGAGCCCTTCTTTAAAAGGCTGGCGCTCCCCTAATATTAGTCCAATTTTCGTCAAATTAAAACTGTATTGTAGCATAGTTCATACTGATTCCATCATGTTTTCGGATTGAAAATAGACCAAATATTAAGCGAGATATTCATCTGAGAATGCAGTTCTCTGGCAGCGGCCAGGTGCTCTGTGTATGGTCATGACTTGAATGGTGTGGTCTATATTTTTGACCATGATATATATACATTGTTTGGATGAGCTTTATTGCAATTCATTTCTACTCATTCTGCCAACTGCCATGACCGTTATGTCAATTGCTATTAGCATTTTGAATGATATAAAGAATGGGTGTAGAGAATACAGCAAATGCTCAATACATGTGTCAATTGCCTAATTGCCTAAATTGGGGTTCTTTGACCTGTCATTTCATAGTTTGTTCAAAGATGACACAGTAATATGACATTGTCTTGATTGTCATTCACAATTACAAAAAGATGTAATTGCTTTCATTAATTAAAAACAATGTATTGTATTGTAATTACCAGGCAATGATTATATTTGTATATTGGTATTTTTTTTATACATGTGAACATTCTTATCTTTTTGTGTATATTTTTGTAAAATTTAAAGGTAATATTGATATTGTAATTAGTATTTGTGATTTGATCTGTGATTTTATTTGCTATCTTTTATGTACTTATTTGGACCAAATATTAAGCTAGATATTCTATATTATATAATAAGCATATAAATCTATCTGTCTCTCTAAACTATCTGTCTATCTACATATTTGATATTCGTCAAATAAAGACTGAATTATTCAGGGAAATGTGTAGAATTTATATAATAGTTAAGGTGGGGAAAATTAATGGAGTATACTAGGCACAAACAAGAATATTCTTGTTAATAAAGTTAGTAATACCTCATAGAATATAGATATGTAGATAGACAGATAGTTATAAGATCTTCACCTTATAATATGTTACTATCAATAATTCATTAATTCGTAATCAATAAAAAACGAAAATAAAACAATGTTTGTTTGCTTGTTGCCAATAAAATTCCGACTTGATAAAGATGTCTATGGAGCTATAACAACTATCTATAGATAGATATACTCTAGTTTATATAAATTATCAATATTTCGTTGTTGTTTCTGAAAATAATCCAACTGAAATTAATATTGATATTGCATGTTCCATCCATGATCAAATCAATCTCCCTCTTTAATATGCATATTAAACAGGAATCAGTTGAAATTCAGAACTTCAATTGATGCTTGTGATCCATGATGAAAAAGCATGACTTACCCCATTCTTTGTATTATTCAAAATGTTAATAGCAATTGACAAAACGGTCAATTCAGAATTTCAATTCATGCTTGTGATCAATGATTTCAATTCATGCTTGTGATCAATGATGAAAAAGCATGACTTACCCCATTCTTTGTATTATTCAAAATGCTAATAGCAATTGACATAACGGTCAAGGCAGATTGCTATTACATATATAGGTTAATTGACTTTACAAAACCAAAGGAAAAGTCCTTCCCGTTGGCCAGTTGGCAGAATGAGTAGAAATTAATTGCAATAAAGCTCATCCAAACAATGTATATATAATGGTAAAAAATATTGACCACACCATTCAAGTCATGAACATACACAGAGCACCTTGCTACCTTCTCAGACGAATATCACGCTTAATATTTGGTCTATTTTCAATCTGAAATTTTGTCTGGAATAAGTATGAACTCTTCTATAATTCAATATTTATTTGACGCAAATCGGATTAATATTAATGGAGCAGCAGCCGCCACCAGACAACCGCCTTCTCAGACGAATATCTCGCTTAAAATTTGGTCTATTTTCAATCCGAAAACACCTATGGAGTCAATATGAATTATACTACAATCCAGTCTTTATTTGACGAAAATCGGACTAATATTAGGGGAGCAGCAGCCTTTTAAAAAAGCGCTCAGTATTGATACAGTCCCGGCGCGGACGTCTGCGAGAGCACCACTGTTTGCCTCCGCCAACCTAGCTACCTTCTCAGACAAATAACTCGCTTAATATTTGGTATATTTTCGATCCGAGAACAGGTATGGAATCAGTATAAACTATACTACAATTTTAGTTCTTATTTAACGAAAATCGGACTAATATTAGGGGAGCAGCAGCCTTTTAAAGTATACTCCTGGAAGCTGCGAGTTACTCCTACTACTCGCCGGCTTACTCCTACAACTCGGCGAGTAACCCGTAGAACCCTTCGAGTAACCCGTAGAACCCGCCGAGTCACCCGTAGAACCCGCCGAGGCACCCGTGGCAGCCGGCGGGTATCCCGGCGGGTTACCTGAGCACCCGGCGCCAAACCGGCGGAAAGAGCTGTTACATAACTATTACGTAATACTACGGGTTCACTACGGCAAAACCGGCCCGTGTGACAGGGGCTTATCTATCTATCTATGTATCTATCTATCTATGTATCTATGTATCTATGTATCTATCCAGCTATCTATCTATCTATCTATCTATCTAACTATCTATCTATCTATGTATCTATCTATGTATCTATCTATCTATCTATCTATCTATCTGTCTGTCTATCTGTCTGTCTATCTATCTGTCTGTCTGTCTATCTATCTATCTATCTATCTATGTATCTATGCTATCTGTCTATCTATCTAACTATCTATCTAACTATCTGTCTATCTATCTATCTATGTATCTATCTATGTATCTATCTATCTATGTATGTATGTATCTATCTATCTATCTATCTATGTATCTATCTATCTATGTTTCTATGTTTCTATGTATGTATGTATGTATGTATGTATGTATGTATCTATCTATCTATGTATGTATCTATCTATGGATCTATCTATGTATCTATCTCTCTATGTATCTATGTATCTATGTATCTATGTATCCTATCTATCTATGTATCTCTATATTTCTATTTATATTTTTATCTATTTATCTATCTATCTATCTATCTATCAATATTTCTATCTTTCTTTCATCTTTTTTTATTTTCCTTCGCATCATGGTTGAGCAGTTAAGACTGTCCTGAAAAATTGCTGAAGCCTACGCTTTGAAATGATAGATTTACATTGCCTGGAAGTTAGGATTTGAACCAAGAAATTTGACCTGTCAATGGCACTTGATATGACACATCATTTAATGATGAAAAATTCCAGAATTCTTGTACAAGGTTTTTGATTAACATGTTATTCACACACAAAAACAGTACATTGAGAAAACCATCCTTTTCAAAACTGTCATTTTGTTATCTTAATGGTAGTGACTTTAAAATTGCATGTGTTTTGCAGGTTGTCATATCTCTATTATAATCCAGGGCTGTCGAGTGAGATAAGAGGTTGCTTGCATGAGATAAAACTAGTACAGTTAATGTCCTGAATGAGATCTGACATTAGCATGTAATGCTTTTTACAGAGTGTTTACCATTGAAAAAAACTCTGGTATTGAACAACGGTTGTGTGAGTAAACAGGGTCAGTATGCAGAACATGTTCTACTTGGCATGGGTATAAATCAGAGGCAGCAAAATGGGTTTCTTCAGTTAACAGGTGAAGCTTCTGCTAAACACTGCAAGGAATATAACATAGGTTAGGAACAACACTGCAGAGAAAACCATTTCAACAATATTTGTTTATACTGAAAACATGGCCAACAAAAATTCGACACATTCGCCAGTCTGGCTACTCTTGACCTTGGGCACATTTTTTGTGTTTTTTTCTATGATGTTAATGAAACCTACAATGTCTTCAACTTGAAAGGTGAGTCTTAGAGAAGGTGACATCATCTTACACATTGTTAACATTTTTGTGTCTCGATAAAAAAATATTTGGTGATATCATAGTGTAATGTATATGTTTCGCAGCTGATTAAATGCCATCAGTCAGAATAGGCTTGGTCGCCAAAATATTATTATTATTATTAGTACTATTTTAATCTAATTTTGGTTCAAAGGTAGAATTTTCTGAATTCAGTCATTGTTAAACAACAGAAGTAACTGACATTTTTAACTTTCAATTTGTCTTTCTTTCCAACATGTTTTTTATTTTTTCAAGTTATGTTTGCTTACATGATTTTATGAATGTCATATAAATTAATCTAGGCTTCCTCTAAATTAAATCTAGCCTTAGCCACTGTGGCTTAAGCAGTCCAAATTTTTTAAGCCACAACAGAGACAGTTTAGCCACCATTATTTGAAGCAGCTTTCTTAAGTACTTGTGAGGCATTTTCGCCTCTAAGTTCGACAGATTTTCGCCACACAAGCATCTAATTTAGCCACAGTTACATAAATTTCGCCAAAAGGACCGTGACGAACTTTTAGCAGAGTCCCAGGGGGTGACTTATTTTATTATATTGTTATTTCATTGACTTTCAGGTCGATACACTAAGACAACATTTGACCATTTGCGCTCCTATGGTGGGCACCTCTTTATCGATGATGAGATAAACAAGTACTTTTGGATACTCATCTACGTGAGCTGGCCCGTCATGCTGCTGTACTTGGCTAGCACATTCTTCAGAAAAACGTCAATTGGGTATCTCTACAAGGCGGGACACATGCACTGGTCATTCCTACTCTGCGCGATGGGTGGCATGTGTTATCATATGAAATGGCTGAGAAATGTGGAAGAGAAGGACATTGGCGATGCCGTTTGGTCAGCCGAACTTTCGTTTCTCATCATCATAAGCGGACTGCTCATAATTTTGCATTTTCTATCGATGAAAGCTGATGAACTTCAAGCAAAAGGTCTTGGTGGAGACATTACTATCATGCGAGTTATGTTCATCAACTCTTATGACTTCTACGTTCTACACATGTTCGTAACAGGGCTGGTTACCATCGACGCTTATCTCATATCAGTTCACAACTTCAATCCTGTTGATTCAAACTTTTATATAATGCTTCTTTTTGCAGTGTTTCAAGTTTACTTCCTTTTCTCTGATATCTACTTCACCAATCACCTCACAAGGTACTTAGCAGGTGGCTACATCACTATGTGTGTCGATTCTTTTGCTATTATGTTTTACCAAATGAAAACATTACCTAGTGTTCCTACTATAAGTGTTATTACTTTTATTGTATCTTTTATGATGCCTGTGTTAAAGATCTACTTGCAATCCCAGAACTCGAGTAAAGCTAAACAGAAATGAAAATTTTAAAATCATGCTATTCAGAGCTTATTTGGGCATACTCTTATAATGAAATATGACAATGTTTGCTTTCTTAATTGTAAGATTCAAGTGATTTCCAAATAAAGCACTTATAAAAAGTCAATGATGTGCACTTTCAAGATATTGAATTGATCACACAAAACTCAAATTACTGAGATTCAACCCAATAACTAATAATTTATAACCTGTAACTTTCCGTCCAATTGACTTTGCGATACTTGGACATTTTGTTTGCTTGAATGACATTGTACATTAGCTTAAATACAGATATCATCATCTGCATTTATTTATATAATTTTGCCGTGGGCTTTTGTCACAAGTTCTATTTGCTGCAAAAAATAAAAAACCTACAAGATTGCGTGCACAAGTTTGCTTCTTTTTCATGTAATAATTTTTCATATATTTGCAAGGTGGGGGGGGGGGGGTATCTCTGTGGTAGTCTGCGGGGCTTCCGACCATTGGGTTCAATTTCCAGTCGAGCCTATGTTGGATGGCTGTTTCATCCTTCATCTCATTGCCATGGTCCCTGCCTGTCCTAATTAGCCCATCAGGTGCAGAAATACAGGACGTAAAGCACTCAACCACCCCGTGAGTAAAGGTTTTATCATTGTACTGTATTTAAAACTGTTTCTAGTACTCAACTAGATGTAAAATTCCTTAGTTTTGTAGTATTTTGACAACTGTCATATTTGCTTTGATATTGCAACGGTTGTCTTAGATGTATTGATGTTGTATATGTCTATTTATGTTTTTCAATAAATTTTCTGCTGGATATGATGTTTTTCTTTTTTTCATAAGAAGGAAACTAATGATATGGGTAATTAGATCATATTTCAATCAGTGAGAGGCATCCAAAGAGAAAATATGGCAGATAATGAAGAAGAACAAATGAGCTTACTCTTTGAAGAAAATAACTCCAGCCAATTAACTATGGACTAATCATTGAATAAGATGGAATTTAGATGTAATCTGTCAAATGAAATAACAGCATCTCTATTTCTGATGCATCTGATAATGTTCTTACATCACCATCAAATGTCATATCAATACATAAGTGCAATTCATGTTTCGATCTGTCTAGTTTTCTTGACCATACAGTGGTAGAAAAATGGTTTTAAACACCAGGTATATTTATTGGTGGGTGCTAGCTACCTATAAATACTGCTAAAGCAGGCAACTTGGTCGTTACCAAATATAGAATCAGCTAGTCTCTATTTCGATAACTGGTTGAATAGCATGTCTTTAAATCTTTTTGAAAAGGTAAATTTTTACTTCATGTCTCAGTTTTCAGACATACAGAGTTTTCAAACACTTTGAAACACTTTGATTTTGGTCGGTTTTTTCTTGTTTTTGCTTCATAGTACTTTTTTCTTGAACTTGTTCCTTTGGGATTATTTTTACTGTCCATAAAATACATCTAGACCCTGTGCACAGTCACATCTATAAGGCTGCTGGCATGCCTGGAATAGTGTTGCTTCTTTGTAAGATATTCCTGGCTTGAACTAGAACCCCAGCTACGTGAAAGTGCCTGGAAAAAGTGCCTGGAAGGACTTTCTTTATGTAAACACGTAAGTCAACCGCAGTCAATGTGATGTGTTTTTTACCAAGAAGTTAGTCAAAACTGACTAACATCAGATAAAGCTGACTAACCTGTTAAGCAAAAATGACTAGGGGGTCAGTCATGCTGGACACATTCAAAACATCTTACATTCGAAATGTCTAAATAATCAACGAAATACTCAGGCATTGTGATAATAATTGAGCTACACCCACTGAATGAGCAAGATTTTGTGATGGAAATATGCACTCAATAAAGTCAATGAACTGCTCTTGATTATCTAATAGTTTACATACAAAATATACCAGGGGTGGGGGCCTAACTCAGTGGTAGCGCGCAGGGCTTGCAGCCACTGGTTCCCGGGTTCAATTCCTGGTTGTGCCTAAGTTGGCTTTATATCCTTGCCATGGTCCCTGCTGTCAAATTAGCCCATCAGGTGCAGAAATACAGGACGTAAAGGCCTAATCTACCAGCAGTTGAAGTTAAATAAATTCTAATCTAAATGATTATTGTAATGTTTGGCTATGGTATGGATATATAAGTATCATGGCTGGTAGAGGAGAATACCATTGTAGTAAGTGAACATCATAAGTCTGTACCTATGGATGAGGGAGTGGAAAAATAGGACAACCGTAATCTGGGGTGATAAGGGACGATGGGGTGACAAAGGACACAAGCCCAGAAAGTTATTAATGACGTCATAAACTTTCTGGGTTTGTGTCCTTTGTCACCCCATCATCCCTTATCACCCCAGATTACGGTACTTATTCAAATGTGCACGAATTACTCAATTAAAGTCGTGAAAATACATCAGATTACATCACGTTTCTTGACCTATTAAATGCTCGAAATTGATGGAAAAAAAAAGAAGAAGAAAAATCGAATTTGATCAAACTTCTAGTATTGTTATTACAATCAACAAAAGTTACAAACATTTGAACGAAACTGTACACAAAATTCTCCATCCCATAAATCATCTAGTGCCTGTACTGAAATTCTTGGGGTAATTTCAAAGGGTTTAGTATATACATTAATACAGAATAAATGTGCTGACTATTCATTGTATGAGCATGACCTGGCTGACCCTTGCAGTACATCAAAGTTATTGCTGCGGTCTGAAAGAAATCACCCTGACTAGCTGCATGGGAGTATGAAAGAAATATGATTTACTTATATTTATCATGTAAGTCATCTAGAAATATATTACTTCCTGACTGCTTGATTACAAATTAGTGAGATTTTGTTACATTAAAACTGTTTTTACTCAGTGTTTGTAACAACAAGTACTTGTTTTATTTCCACTTCAATTCATTGGCCATTCATACAGTGGGTCCAGATCGAAAAAGAGTTGAGTACTTCGTTTTACAACAAAATTCATTAAAAAAAAATCTGACAGACTTGGAAGCTAAACTCCAGATGACATCATGTGAATCCCGGACTCCCATTGGCTGAGTGACTCCCTTAATCAATGGGAGTCCTGGATTCACAATTTCACATGCATGACCTCATCTGGAGTTTAGCTTCCAAGTATATTGGTTTCCAACTTAATGAAAGGCTGTAAACCCATGCTGTCTGATAGCCTAATAATACAGCCCAAACACCACAGGCAGTCCTTGCATAGATAAATGTCCTTTGCTATTCATGTGGATTGCTTCAAAAGAGGCTGCCATTCAGAAATTCCAATGACTCGGAGGTGAATCTAGCAAAAGATGCTAATAAATCAAGGATTGTCTTTCTTGTAGCATCTGTCCAGGGTATCTTGTTTGGCTTAAGTAGATTCCCAAGACCAGACATGAACACCCAAGATGAAATCACCAAATCAAAAACTTCCCCCCCCCCCACCAAAACAAAAAAACAACACCACAAATCATTGTAATAAGACTTTAAGTCAGATAATTTAGAGTCAATGTTTTTTGTCAATTTAAAGTTTTCTGAATTTAAGAATTCCCATAATTATGTCATAGACATAATTATGGGGTACCTATGGTGTTTATGCAATGTCTATTCCTTCTTTCCCTGGGTTAGAATCCTGGCCCAAGGGACAGCTCATGAACTGAATCATATCTGTGTTCTGTGTGCACCCATAATAATAATTAACATCAATTTGTGTTAAAGCATCAAATCCAAGCCTGCTAAAAATGCTTTGACTTTGAAACAATAAAACCAGCGATAGAAATGGCAAATTAAGACATTTAAGTCAATAAAAGACATCTAGACCAAGCGCTATAGCATTATTTGACACAGGTAGTATGTAGGCCCTTTAAAAATAATCTATGAAACAAAATCGTCTATTCATGATGTTTGATTTATGCAAAAAAAGTAAAAATAAAATGGGACATAATAAAAAGACCCTTTAAATTTAATGCTCAAAATAACATACCTAATAAAAAGATAATTACGTCAATTAAGTAATTGCTCAACCGAAATTACTTTAAAAAAGTCACTTCGAGTAACTTGGTTTGCACAAATTTACTTACAATTATTCAGAGATATTTTTTTTACTTATAATTACATTAAATGTTTAACTTGATGAGTCTTATCAATCCATGGTAAAACAGCAAATGTTTTATCACATGAAATTTATTTGGAGTGTGTGACATAATGTGACATATGGCTGTAGGCCTATATAATCAAATCTTTAACTGTACTGATAATGTTCAGGAGTCACGTGAGGTCTTGCCTTGCATAAAATAAAACTAGAACAGTCAATGTTCTGAAAAACGCTTGGGCAAGTAAGCGAAATAACAAACGGGGTCAGCAAATCGAACATGGCTTGGGTTTAAAATGGAGTAAGCTAACTGGGGTAGCTTCAGTTAACAGGTGCTTCTACTACACACTAGAAAGCACAACCAAAAGAAGAAACTACTACAGCTAAAGCAACACTTCAACAGCCGTAATTTTCAACTACAACATCATGGCCAAAGATTTGACACACTCGCCAATCTGGGTTCTGCTAACTGTGGGACTTGTTGCTGTGTTTTGTTCTGATGCAAATGAAGCCTACAATGTCTTCAACTTAACAGGTGAGTCTTGGTGGTCAACATAAATGTTTATTTTTTATGGGATGTTTAGTAGTGTATCAAACAATCTTGCAATGCCAGCTCATAAACACCGGCTGAACTGAATCCTTGACATACGTGAAATAAAATGAGTTTGAATGAGCCATTATGCTTATGGTGAATGGGTTTGTTTAAGTAGTAACCATGTGCCAGGATTTGTGAAGTGGAGGGGCAACCGAGGGGCACTGGATCCAGATAGCATTTTTATTTTAGATATAACTGTCCAGACGACCATTTACAAGTTAAATGGGAGTCAATGGGGGGGGGGGGCAAGGTGGTCTCTTAGCCTTGCCCCCTCCCCCCCCCGTAGCACCGCCACTGAATTTGAAATGACTGAGTCAATTTATGTAACAATACCTGAATATCATTAACATACATTAATACTCAGTCACGATCTCTAAAATAATATAATTAGCCAAACTGTCAAATTAATATTTGTGTTGGTACGACACATTGAAATACACACATTTGATATCACATCTTACTATCACAAACAAGCTTTTATCAAACCCAAGATATTCGTCTATGCTGATTACATGCTATCTGTGAGAACAGTCACACGTTTTGAAAATATTGACTCGATCGCCAATCACAATTCATGAACTGCTATCTTCTGCTGAAGCCTCTCATCTTTAAAAGCAAACATAACTGTTACATAAAAAGATGAGATTAAAGGGTAATGTACTTGATATTTTATGCTTATGATTGAAACAAATATTAGGAATATAAATATTTTAATGCTAGTGCAATTCTACAGTTCAGAAAATGAAACACTAAAACCTCGCCATGACTATTATGTTTAGTACATTTTTTTACATACAGTGTATGAGCACAATACTGGATTTTCCATAAAGCTTCTTGATATTTCTGCTAGGTGGTTACTGGCAAAATGCTGCAATCTTATTGGTTGCACGTCTTTCCTCCCTAGATTCTGATTAGTTGAAGCAAAAGGACCCCAAGCAGCAGTATTTCTAGTGCACTTTAATGCATATTTGATGCCTTATGTTTCAACTAATTTAGCTTATTTTATAAATTAAGTTGCGTTTGTTGAATCAAATGGCAACACAGTTGGGGGGGGGGGGGGGGGTCTTACAATGACCAAATTTTTTAGTTGAAATGGTGATTATACAATGCTCAGAAGTTCAGCTTGGTCTTGATATTGAGAAATCCTCAGGTAGACTGACTTTAAGACTGTCTTGCATTACCTGACTCTAGTTTATTCTGCCATCTAACTTCTGCAAACAGCCAATTTAGAGGAACATTGCTTTAAGATTAAATGTCAAAACTGTCCTTGTCTGCCATCATCATTTTGAAACATTTCAATTCCCTATTTCAGGTCGTTACACAAAGACAACTTTTGACCATTTGCGATCATATGGCGGTCATCTATTCATTGACGATGGGATAAACAAGTGCTATTGGCTCATGATCTATCTGACCTGGCCAGTCTTGCTCTTGTACTTGGTTAGCACATTCTTCAAAGAAACACCCTCCGGATATCTCTACAAGGCCGGACATATGCATTGGAGTTTTCTGCTGTGCGCGATTGGGGGAATTTGTTATCATATGAAATGGCTGCGAAATGTGGAAGAGAAGGACATCACAGATGCTATTTGGTCTAGCGGAATCTCTACTCTTTTGTGGTTAATTGGACTGACCATCATGTTAACAGTCTTGGCAAATAAAGCTGACGATGTAAAGTCACAAGGTTTTGGTGGCGACATTACGATCATGCGATTCATGTGCATTAACATCTATGACTTTTATATTCTCCACATGTTTATAAGTACACTGGTTACCACCGATGCTTATCTTATAGCAGCGTATAACTTCAAACCGGTCAATTCCAACTTCTATGTCCTGCTTGTTTTTGCAACTTTTCAGTTGTACTTCCTTTTCTCTGACCTAAACTTCACCAACGACCGCACTCGGTACTTAGCTGGTGGCTACATCACAATGTTTGTTGATTCTTTTGCTATAATGTTGCACCAAATGAAAACACTGCCTAGTGTTCCGTTGATAACTCTCAGTACATTTGTCATATCTTTCTTAATGCCAGTGATAAAGATCTACGTTCAGTCACAAAACTCTGGTAAAATCAAACAAAAGTAAATTCTATCACCAGTCATTTGTACACAGCCATTTTAAAATCATCCAACAAAGTGATTACAATCATAAACAGTATAATCAAATAGTTAGTTTTTATGGTCATAAAATGTAGATACATGTAAATCACAGACATCACAATTGCCCTCTAATGTGGCACAACTGCCCCCCCCCCCCCCCCCCGGGCGGCTGACTGGTAATACTTACCATAAATATATAACAGTCAGCAGTCTGGGGGGGGGGGAATTGGGGGTCCTGCATCAGAGGGCGAATGTGATGCCAAATATGGCATTGGGACAAGTGATCGATGTATGTAAAATCCAAGTATATTTAAAACCATAAAATCATCATTTTATGACCATTAAAAGCAGATTTGTATAGAATTCTCATCATATATCTTTAGAACATTGTAGCAAATTCACTAGAGGGTTTTTCTGTTTCATCTTCGCAAAAAATAATTGTCATTGCCAAAACAAACTTCTAACCAAAATGTTGAATAATTTTACATTTATCTGCATTAGTCAAAGTAAGTGCATATTGTAAATAGCATTATTTATTTTTTATTTTTGTTTGTTCATGTACACGATCCTATGACATTTTTAATGTTAAAATGGCCATGTATTTTTTCTTGCTTTCATATATTACTTGCATTTCGTATTTTGTAATGGCAAATACACTGTAATTTGTCAGCCACTAATGCAAATAGTAACATTGTATATATCTTTTGTAATGCTATGATAAATTCAGATAATTTCTGTCACATCATGACATCAATAAATGAAAACAAAATTGTTGGATGCAGGGTAACATTGTATCAATGTATGTTAAATAAACTAGTTAAATTAAAAGAAAATGTTTTTATTGTATATAACCTTAATAGTGATATCACTATAATATAATCTAAATTAATATCCACTTGTTTTGCAGTCATATTTTTGCTACAAATGGCAAAATGGACAGAAATGTTCGCAGCAATTCCAATCCCAACTTTTTAGCTGATAAAAAAAACACATCTGGGAAAGAAATAACTTTTAGTTTGACAAATGGCAAAAACGTATTGTTGCAAAAATAGAAAATAATTGAAGTTAATTGCAAAAAACATTTAGACATCTCATTGATGCAATTTTGTGATGTATTTTAGTCATGTCACGATATTCAGAGTAATAAAAACTTCATGAATAATTTACGGAAATTAATGAGGTTTTCAAAATGGCAGGTACACTAAATGAGAAACAAATATCACGCTCACAAGGTTATCATTTTAGTGGAATGGAATCTGCTTGGGATTTAATGATACAATTTGCAATGGTAATTTTATGACCTGCACGAAGTTCCAAGATATTGAAATAATTGATTGGAAAAGCAACATGGGGATTGGAAAAATAAAGAAGGTTATTTGAGTAATAAGTCCTGGAATATCCAAGTTTGGCATTTCACAATGGTCACAAAAGCCATCAGGCAACCACGGCTACGCCACGATGCCACCAGTGACCTGTGGGTGGATTAGGGCTTTACGTCCTATGTTTCTGCCCCTGATGGGCTAATCAGGACAGGCAGGGACCATGGCAATGAGATGACGGATGAAACAGACATCCAACTGAGGCTCGACCGGGAATTCAACCAAGGGCCCAGTTGTTGTAAGCCCAACATGCTACCACTGAGCTAGGCCTCCACCCAAACTAGTTGTAGTAGGTTGATATTATATAACGATGTGATTGGGTCAGTAATTACTAGTGTTTACTGTATAATTTTATTATCTTAAACAATAATTGCCAATTTTGTCCACACACATTACTAGTGAATTAGTTAATGAAGTTGAGTGGCTTAGGGCAAACAGACGTCTCTTAATGTAGACAAAGCTAAATTTGTCATTTTTTGCTCAGTAAGGCATAAAGTCAATAACTTGGAACAGGGGGTGGTTGATGGAAATGCAATTGAAAGAGTAGAATAGCACAATGATTATAGGGGTAATACAGTATTATTATACAGTAATCTCTCTTGGGCCAAATAATTCAAATGGTGAAGTGGAAAATTGCTAGGGGGCTAGGCATTATCAAAAAGGCAAAAAAGGATTCTAGGAGTATCTGCCTTGATGACATTATATAATACAATAGTATATCCTCACTTTATATATTGTATACATATCATCATCATTTAAGATACAGAAAAAATTAGTTCGTCTTGTCAAATCTGCACCATTTACAAAGAAAACTGAAAATACTTCCTCTAGAGCAAATTTATAGAACTTTGTTCATTGCTAAATATATTGTATAACTAGGCCTATAGTAAATTCTCAATGCGATTATTTTTTTTTATTTCTAAAAATTCTGTATAACTGTAATCTTTTTAATATCATAAAAATATGTACACTTTTGGTGTACGTCTACCAATTGTACTGAAATATATTATATTATTATTTCATTCTACTTTATGTGTATATTTTTGTCAATAGTCAATAAAGATTTATTCATTGATTTATTATTTACAACAACATCAATGTGAAATATGTCGACAGAATTGTTAGGAAAAAAAAATATGATGGTAGGATTTGTAGCTTTTGTGAACCTGAACACAGCTGTTGTTCTCTCAAGAAAGAAAAATATGTGGAAACCAAAAAAATAAAAAAATAAAAGTTTTTGGGGTGATATTGCCTCATCAGAACTCACAGGAATAATCATATTTTCAGACCTACACTACACTGAAGGTATTACTGGTAATAAAGGGGTCATTCCACAGAAATGGTACATTTTTACAGTGCAGTAGGAGGAGGGGCCACATGAGGTGACCACCCAAGATAAATGTGTGTGTGTGATTAGGGTTTTACGTCCTGTATTTCTGTAACAGTTGGGCTAATTAGGACAGGTAGGGACCATGGGAATGAGACGAAGGATGAGCCACCCAACATATGCAATTAGTTTCATAAAACACGGTCGAATCTATACAGCTGTAGCAACCTATTCCTGGCTGAAGCTATAACTGACCAAAGCCAGCCACTTCTGTCTACTCCTTCCTTACAGCCGGCTTACACCTACCATTACTGAAAAATAAACCTTAGTAAATGTAAGAAATTTATCAAATATATCATAAATATGTATGTACAATAGACATGCATATTTTCGAGAAAAAAATGGCAAGTATGCATAACTCTCAACTTGTGCTCCAAATGGTACTGCATGCACTTTCAGATCCGTCTTTGAGTAGCCAGCTATCAATTTCTGCCGAAAGACGGCACTTGTCCGGTGCGTAGCACCAGTCTTTCTGATAACGGTCTTTCTGATAACTGACGCAAAGCGTCAAGGGATAACGTAAACATTGATCATTGAATAAGCGTTGCAACGCCGTTACAATGCTTGTTCAGTGCCATTTACGCCGTTACAACGCTTGTTCAGTGCTTTTTACGAAAATAGTACCTTCTGCAGTGGGTGGAATTCCACGGTAAAGTTGTTCAATTTCATGACGTTAGTAGAGTTTAAGTCAAAAGAAATTGTCTGAACTAATTCCACTGTGAGTGGCTTCTTGAAAGAAAGAAATAAGGCGTAGTAATCGCACTACTTTGTATGCAGACGACGCGCGGAAGCATTTCCCTCCCCGATTCTGGGGGAGCGGCAAATCGGTTATGAAAACGCGTCTTACGTATCAAAGAGATTATTAAACATCCAGAAATCTGGTCACCATATCTGGGATAATGCAATTATAGAGACTTTGACATCAGATAACTAAGCCCCCTTTGACTGTAAAATTTATGAGCGCTATACACATGTGATATGCGTTGAATATCAAAGGTATAGGCTGCAGTCTGGGAAGGAAATTTGATTTACAGCAGCATATGATATCATTAATACTGATGAATACTTTTTAGTGGTCTGCATCAGCACCATTTCTTAGAACTGGGTGTGTCTGGCAGCTCAGGCTGGACATGCTCAGCATCTATACAATATATACATGTAGATTGACCACTGGCCAAATACATTCTCATGGTAACAGCAAAAGTGAGTAACCCAAGTCTCACCATATATTCTTTCTCTTGCCTTCTTTATCTTTATATTTTATGAAATTAGTAAGCTGTAAACGATGGTAAACTTAACTGGACATAACACAGTTGTATCACACTGAAAACTAAAAAGCAGTTCTTTTATGACTATAAGTATAATGATGGTTTTTAACAGGAATTTTCTCACTTTGGTTGGATATTTGTGTCCATGTCTCAATGCCACTGGGTCTGAAGTCTAGTCAGTTTATATGACCAGTTGCCAGAGGCAGACGTAATGATAATATGATAAGGCTTGGAGTCCACATCACATGCAGCCAAGATGGGTATTAAGGGGTCAGTATTGTGTAACTGTAGATTAAATATCCCTTTTTGGCCCAATTTTAGCTAACATGGAAGCTAAACTCCAGATGACGTCACGTACGTGAATCCAAGACTCCCATTGGCTGTGTGACGCCCTTTATGACATCAATGGGAGTCCTGGAATCATTCCTAATAAACTGCTTCTTTTATGCCATTAAACTCTTCTTCTTCTTTTTCTCTCCCCCTATTCTGAGAAAAAAAAAGCTGCTAAATGTATGAAAATGATATGATATGATTAAGATACTGTTATCAAAGTGGGACCAGTTTCATACTTTGTCGGGATACAAGCAGATGTGGCTAAGCTCAAAGACAATTTGGAAGCACTGACAGGAGTGTCATATTGGCCAAGGGCATTGCACATAGCAAAAGGACATGAAACAATGTGTTTAACATGAGCATGAACAAAATAAGGTCAAAACGTCCTCTCACATAAGCTTCATCTAGTAAAGACATCACCTGGTTAAAACGTCCCATTGTAAAAGTGTCACACACACGGTTTTGCTTCTCATTATCAACGTATAAATGGAACTTCCACTTGTTATGAGTGGATGACACCCGAGGTGTTATGCATGCAAAACTGAGATCCACCCAGTGGCCAAACACAAAAAGCAATTATGAATTTGCAACACCAATTAAACTATTTTGAACATTACATGCGACAGGGCTAAATGTATAATAATTCTTGAATCTCATGGGAACAATCACCCGATGCATTAGGAGGATTCATGACCAGGATTAAAATAATTGCATTAATAAAGATGGTATATATAATCTTATATAATACAAAAATAAATTAAAGGAGCTTGGTGGCTTGATGGTTGAAGGCATCTGCCAATTCCACCTCGGCCAGCTCTGCTGACGGTCCCGAATTCGAACCCTGACCCGGGCACTCTTCATGAACTTCTCCCATCTGGATGTTGATCTCATGAGACGTTAAATTTGAGGTGCCTTGTACTTGGTGTCTATGCTGAGGCAAGTAAAAGACCCCACCCATGGGGTAAATGTGTAACATGGTGTGGGCTCCAAGCCATATCTTCTCATCATTACATTTGCCTCTGGCAGCTGGACATATAAGCTGACTAAGCTTCAGACCAGTAGCATTGAGACATAGACATAGAGTGTTCCTGAGAGAAGCTAATTGTACTTTGAATATAAGTCTGTACATTTCTTTCATCCACTTGCCAAGATTGATTTACAGCTCAAATGTAAGTAATCAAATTTTGACAGGACAGAAAAAGAAAGCATTGTCATGTTTGAAAGCCAATTTTAGCATCTTGATAGCTTTTGTTGCTCCAAATAGGATTTCAATCTAGAAAGTCTTACATTTCATCTAGCAAATCTTCTTTTCCGTTTCTTATGTAACCCTAAAAGGAATAAGATGTTGTGTGATCCATGCATCATACAGTATCACTGAGCCAAAATCTGATTGCTGTTGGGTGTTGGTGTTGGACAGTCAAACATCATGCAGTGCCTGGTTCTACCACAAGAAACAACTAAAGGTTCACAATTTGCCTCCAAGGAGGATGGCATGAAGATATGAGTTGATCAGTATATGCTCAGGTTCAATTCCCGACCCAGGCCTTCTTCGTGAGCGACATCTTAGCCTAGATTTTCCGTTTGAGATGTTAAATTAGCGTTGCCTTTAAGTTTGTGGGTAAAGACATAAGACATGTGGGAACCCAATTCGTATCATCTCATCATTGCATCAGCCTCTGTTAGTTCATGAGACAACTTTATTGTCATAATAATATGAAATTTGTCTCAAGTACACCTCAATACATAAATAACAACAATACAACTTTCACACACATATACAATACATCATTCACACACAGTAAAAGTATCACACACAGACCCTTCACAAAAGTACCACACAGACACAATCAAAAAGCAGCATAACAACATAAAACACACACACAAAAAAAATAAAAAATAAATTTGACATAACATGATTATAGACTCTAATGCTACTGCATATAATTTGGGTTTAGTGCAGTATAGCGGACCCAAATTTATGCCCATATTTGGCTTTAAAATCTGAAAATAGTCAGTATATTTTGACCAAATGTTGTTGTGGCAAACAATAAGAATAACATATATTTGTAGATTAGCGAGGGTCTGGGGGCGGCAGCCCCCAAGAAACAGCAAAAACAAAACAATAATAAACTGCGTTCTTGTATGTTTGTGATGTCACATATTAAATTCAAGCATTTGACGTCACAGGCCTGGCAACGTCGCTTGTAACTATGGACATAAATTTGGGTCCGCTATACTGCACTTTTTCCTATAATTTAACCAAGCTTCAGTCAAGTGGCATTGAGACAATACAATGAACAGTAGTTTGTCAGCAATGCAGGGAGTGGCTTCTGACCCACAATCTAGGAATTCCTGTATATATCACAGAAGTCAATCAATTAGCCACAAAAGTCATGTGTTTAATGATCATCTAATAGTAATAAAATATGGTGCCATGTGTACATGTCTCTGATGGAGGTTCATTCAGCGGCAATGGTGCAAGTTTATGAAACAATCTGCCTGATTATTTAAAGGCTTTCACAGACTGATATTTTGAGATTGCTGGTTAAATATATTCAAATGAAATAACTAAACAGTCTGACTGATGGCTAGTTATATCAAGATAGAAAACAACGAACATGGGTTTATATGGTATTGTTCAGCTTCTGCTATAATAAGAAGTAGGTATGATGCTGACAGCACAGAATCTCTGAGCTAGTGCTTGTGACTAAAATACCACCCTCTTCAGGCTACTAGAGTACTCAGTGCAATCTGTGTTCTTGTTTTAACCAGCCAAGCAGTCCTTCAGCTTCAATTAAGTGAGGATGACTGCAGGGAGCAGCTTTAATCCCCGTGTTTTTTACCACAAGCAAAACTGATGATACTGGTAACTGGATGCAAGAATCCTGAAGAAAGATGCATGCCTTAGTGCTTGTTAGACACGAGAATGTCATTTCCTAGTCGAAAGAATTAATCATTCTAATAATTATGTTAGTTATATGTGTAGTTCTCTTGTAAATATACCAGAGCTACTGTGATAAACACTAATACGAAAAATCTCAAGAAGTCTTACTTCGATGGGTCTTTTAAAGCATGATGGTATCATAGGTATCAGTATTACGGAGAAGTGCAGAACATTAACATTGAAGAAAGATGCTGCCCATGACAATAATTGCACATAGCATTTTTCCAATAACCTACAATGGAAAAAGAGCAAAAAACCTAATCAAACTAATGATAATGGAGTTCTTGTTGTTTGTAACAGTTTATAGAGCACTGTTGTACAGTATATGGACCTCTGACATTGTTAAAAATTGCTGCAGTAAAAAAAAGGTAAAGGTGGGGGTTTATAGTCTGCTTCAGCCTGTTAGGTGCATATAGCAATCCAGTGCCATCTCAGCCTATAGCCAACCTTCCTATTTACACCTGGGTGGAGTGAAGCAGTGGTTGAAGGAGGATCTGCTCAGTTCCTCCATGTCATGCCTGGGTTTGAACCGACGACCATGCACGTACGAGTCCAATGCTCTATCCATTAGGCCGTGACACCCACTAGCAGCTTTATATTGTTCCTATGGCAGCATTGCAATTTACTAAATTGTCTCAAATCTCCGCAAATGTAAACCAGGGTGATGGAAATATCAAAAGATAAACATCTGAGGAAACCACATAGCATTTTTGTGGTATCTTTCCATCTGCATAATCTTTGACACAGATATACTGTGATATGTCACGAAGATGCACCATAAAAGAAATACTTTGCTTTCATCTCGGCTGTTTGATGTGACATACTTCTTGTTTTATGTTTGTAAGTTACACTAGATGACTTACCTTATCACAGGAAACCTAGTGACAGCTTGGCTTTGTACAACATTAGTTGGTTATTCTTTTCGCTTTTTCCATTGAAATAACCATATCGTTGCAATTTACAAAGATCTTCCGTTTAATATAGAGCTACAGCTGTAAGTCCTACTGAGCTAGACATATGCAAATTCCTAAATATATTAAAACTTCAGATGCACAGTTACATATACATAAATTGTTTTTTGATTTTATGATTTAAAACAGAATAACAAGTCCGTAAAATGATGATCCAGGTTGGTAGGTAGGTATGGAAATTGCAGCCCTCTAAGGAAAGTTCTTGCCACTATTGAGGGTTGATTGATGAAGTGAGAGAGAGAGGAGGAGTCCACCCATGTTACACATTAAGGGTTCTTTTACTTGCCTCAGCATAGACACCAAGTATAAGAAACCACCAATTTAATGTCTCATCTGAACGACATCCAGTTGGGATGTAGCTCATGAAGAGTGCCCGGGCTAGGGTTCAAATCTAGGACCTTCAGCAAAGCTCACCGAGGTGGAATTGACGGATGCCTTAACCATTGAGCCACTCAGCTGCTTAATGCAGATTAGCATCAGAACAGTGCAGCCCTCTAAGACAAGGAGTTGTCACTCACAGATTGATGAGGTGAGAGCGACAGAAAGATTCCTAATCAGTTGAGGTGGTGATGGCTACCTAGTTAGGAGATATAAACTCAGCCAAAAAACTTGGTGCCCCATGCTAACTGTTGCTAGACGTTTCCAGCTATCCAAATCCATCCTTGTAATCTAGATCAACAAATTCCTATTTGTGACAAATGAGGTTTACATTTCAATTAAAAACCACTTGTATGTTATTAACCACACAAGCAGTATATACACATGCATTAATGACAGTCCAGTCTGCTTGGAAGCAATGGCAAACCACCCTAAATGATATCTAGAGATACGAATGACTAAGTCTGGATAGATATGGCTTCAGGTTTTTACAGATGGCTTCAGTCAAGCCACTTTCAGAAAATTCTGGCATGTCATTATGAAGTTTAAATTGCCAGACAGAGTACTGAAGTTTGGGCAACCAATTTAATTAGTTTCCTGACTTTAGAATGAGCCAGACAGGTGCCAGTTGTTGGACTTTCTGCGTCACATTGAAATTACACCAAGAGCAGTGCCATCTGCCAACATTTGTTATTACTAAACAGAGTTCAACAAGTCTTTAAACTGAAAATATTATTTTTAGAATGACTGCCCTCACTGCCATTTTGAAATAGCAAAAACAAATTTTCATTTTGTTTGATAATAAAGTGTTATCTTATCTTGTTTTGTCCAGTTAGTAAGTCTTAGTTAGTCAGCTTTAGTTTTAAAATCAAATTTGTAAATGTCGGCTACTTGTACCTTTACTACTTTTTTTTCAGTCAACAAGGTTTCCATTCACTATTGGAGCTTGGCAAAATGCAACGTGAAGTGCCACACTCTGAAGACCACGCTACTGTACAGACTACTTCATTATCAGAGCAGCTGGGTGGCCAAATAGTTAAGACAGCCGCCAATTGCTTATTGGCTGGCTCTGCTGAAGGTCCAAAGTTCGATTCCAAGCCCAGGCTCTCTTCATGAGCTACATCCCAGCTGGATGTCGATCGCATGAGACGTTAAATTGTACTCGGTGTCAATTCTGAGGCAAGTAAAAGACCCCACCTGAAGGGTAAATGTGTTAAATGGTTTGGACTGTAAGCCTTATCATCTCATCGTTACATCTGGCAGCTGGTCATATAAGCTGACTAAGCTTCAGACCCACGTCACTATAAGACCTCATAATGAATTCAAGAATACTAAAGCTTGGACCCATGTAATTGCATACTCATTGAATTTAGGACCCAGCTGTACATGTTAATTACCTCATTATTAAGGTTGCATTGTATCACTAGGTTATGCCAAGATATTACAGTACGACGTCTTTTACTTGCCAAATGATGCTAAAGATGCCACAAACAGGTGTAGGCAACGTCATGAATATGCAAAACACACGAGCGCCCGATTCGCACTTCTGCATCTCAGGGGATTTATCGAGTCACGTTCGAAGTGTATTTCAGACAAATGCCAGTTTCTACCATTTGGAAGTTACTAAAAATTAGATTTAATTGTTATCGTAAAATATCGAGTGTTGTAGCTGTGCATCATTACCCTTCTTATGTTCCATATACATTTTTTAATATTTTAATATTTGTACACAGTATGTAGTAATTCAATATGGTTAGTACATTTACTTGAACAATAAAAGACATAAGCATACTGTGGGGGATGTGCACAAGCTTACCAAAAATCTGTAAAATTGTGCACATAATACTTATTTGTAAAACAACAGTTTCACGTTACCTTACTGCAATTTCACTAAGCACAGAACTACACAGGGAAATCAGTTGATATAACAGCTTTTGAGTCAATTTGCACTAAAAAACAAAGTCTTATTGAATAGGGTCGATTTCTATGCGATGTCAGTTATTCAGGACACATCAGCTGGGTGACGTAATGGTAAAGGCATCCACCAATTCCACATTGGGTAGCACTGCTGAAGGTCCCAGGAACTGAGTTCGATCCCAGGCCTGGGCACTCTTAATGAGCTACATCCCAGCCGGGATGATCGCATGAGACATTAATTTGGAGGTGCCTTTTACTCTGTGCTTATGCTGAGGCAAGTAAAAGACCCCCAGCAATGGGGTAAATGTGTAACATGGTGTGGACTCTTAGCCTTATCATCTCATCATTATGTCTGCCTCTGGTAGCTGGTCATATAAGATGACTAAGCTTCAGACCTTATAGCATTGAGACATTGACATCCATTTCATTGTACAATGGAGTTCCATAGAAGTTCACATGCCTTTGTCGTCATTCATACAGCTAGTTACGTAAGATATTTTATGTAGCTATTTATTTTGGTACAGCACAAAAGAAGCCAGAATGATACCAGATGCTCTTGTGGGAATTATGCCTGAGCAATGCTTTGGGGAAATGTAACACGAAAGAATTGTAAAAAGAGATCTTATTAAAAATATATCTCTGTCATTTGTGGGAAGATTCAAGACGCCAAGCGTAATCCAAAAATATGTCACCTAATATGGCAGAGGGAGAACTTGAGAAGAATATCAGAAAAGCAATTTGGACAGTGGCAGTTTTCCACTTGTAAGCTATTATATTTGTTATATTATTATTATTTTCTTTTTTTACCTGTTATTTTCTTCCCACTGTTTTCAATATTATTGTTCACCTTATATGTCAGCTGACCACCCAAACAAACTTTATTGTATTATTGTATTGCATTGTATTGCATTGTTGTATTGTATTGTACGGGGCAATGCTTGCAACGAACATTCAAGTAACAAGTCTTTTTCTTTACCACACAAAGACAATATTCTTGCTAGTAAACATCCAAGGTCGGAAAAAGTACAGCATGACAGATTTTAAGAAAGAAAGAAAATCCATAATGCCAACTGCTGTTCATCATTTGTAAATGAAATTGAAAATAGGTTCAAATTCTCAAACTGTCATGACTTGTAAACATGAAGTAAATAGGTACAAATTCTCAAATTGTCACGACCAAAAGTGGTGGTGGATAAGGGCTTTACGTCCTGTGTTTCTGCACCTGATGGGCTAATTAGGACAGGTAGGGACCATGGCAATGAGACGAAGGATGAAACAGCTATCCAACATAATTTGACCGGGAATTGAACCCGGGACCCAGTGGTTGGAAGCCCAGCGCGCTACCACGGAGCTAGGCTCCCACCAGAAACACTTGAAAAGAAGTCCATTCACTTAATTTCAAAAGCAAAATACATTAACCATTCTGAAACTTTATTTAAGAACATGAAACTTTTAACTTTGATGAAATCTATCAACCAACATGCTGCAAACTTCATCACAAAAAAAATTAAAAACCTTCTTCCAACTTATTTTAGCAGTGAACTTCAAACAATAGACAATAGGCACAATCATCTTACATGACAGTCAACAATATTTATAACCAAACTATAAGCCATCATGATCTATTTAATCAGACAATTACAAAATGGCAAAATGCTGGAACAAACTCCCAGATTTACTACATCTGACAGATGTAGTTAATCTTGATATTGAGAAATCCTCAGGTAGACAGACTTTAAGACTGTCTTGCATTACCTGACTCTAGTTTATCATGCCATCTAACTACTACAGACAGCCAATTTGGAGGAACATTCGTTTAAGATTAAATGTCAAAACTGTCCTTGTCTGCCATCATCATTTTGAAACATTTCAATTCCCTTTTTCAGGTCGTTACATAAAGACAACTTTTGACCATTTGCGATCATATGGCGGTCATCTATTCATTGATGATGGGATAAACAAGTGCTATTGGCTCATGATCTATCTGACCTGGCCAGTCTTGCTCTTGTACTTAGTTAGCACATTCTTCAAAGAAACACCCTCCGGATATCTCTACAAGGCCGGACATATGCATTGGATTTTTCTGCTATGCGCGATTGGGGGAATTTGTTATCATATGAAATGGCTGTGAAATGTGGAAGAAAAGGACATCACAGATGCTATTTGGTCAAGCAGAATCTCTACTCTTTTATGGTTAATTGGACTGACCATCATGTTAACAGTCTTGGCAAATAAAGCTGACGATGTTAAGTCACAAGGTTTTGGTGGCGACATTACGATCATGCGATTCATGTGCATTAACATCTATGACTTTTATATTCTCAAAATGTTTATAAATGCACTGGTAACCACCGATGCTTATCTTATGGCAGCGTATTCAACCCAGTCGATTCCAACTTCTACGTCCTGCTTGTTTTTGCAACTTTTCAGTTGTACTTCCTTTTCTCTGACCTAAACTTCACCAACGACCGCACTCGGTACTTAGCTGGTGGCTACATCACAATGTTTGTTGATTCTTTTGCTATAATGTTGTACCAAATGGAAACACTGCCTAGTGTTCCGTTGATAACTCTCAGTACATTTGTCATATCTTTCTTAATGCCAGTGATAAAGATCTACATTCAGTCACAAAACTCTGGTAAAATCAAACAAAAGTAAATTCTATCACCAGTCATTTGTACACAGCCATTTTAAAATCATCCAACAAAGGGATTACAATCATCAACAGTATAATCAAATAGTTAGTTCTTTATGGTCATAAAATGTAGATACATGTAAATCACAGACATCACAATTGCCCTGTAATGTGGCACAACTGCCCCCCCCCCCCCCGACCGCTGACTGGTAATACTTACCATAAATATATAACAGTCAGCAGTCTGGGGGGGGGGGGATTGGGGGTCCTGCATCAGTGGGCGAATGTGATGCCAAATATGGCATTGGGACAAGTGATCGATGTATGTAAAATCAACAAATATTTAAAACCATAAAATCATCATTTTATGACCATTAAAAGCAGATTTGTATAGAATTCTCATCATATATTCTTAGAATATTGTAGCAAATTCACCAGAGGGTTTTTCTGTTTCATCTTCGCAAAAAATAATTTTCATTGCCAAAACAAACTTCTAACCAAAATGTTGAATAATTTTACATTTATCTGCATTAGTCAAAGTAAGTGCATATTGTAAATAGCCATGTATTTTTTCTTGCTTTCATATATTACTTGCATTTCGTATTTTGTAATGGCAAGTGCACAGTGATTTGTCAGCCAATAATGCAAATAGTAACATTGTATATATCTTTTGTAATGCTATGATAAATTCAGATAATTTCTGTGACAGCATTGTATCAATGTATGTTAAATAAACTAGTTAAATTAAAAGAAAATGTTTCTATTGTATATAACCTCAATAGCTTAGGCCACTGTCCTCTCACATGATAGTAATATCATTATAATAGAATTAAAATTAAATATCCACCTGTTTTGCAGTCATATTTTTGCTACAAATGGCAAAATGGACAGAAATGTTCGCAGCAATTCAAATCCCAACTTTTTAGCTGATAAAAAAAAACACATCTGGGAAAGAAATAACTTGAAGTTTGCTATAAATTATACTCCATTGACATTTCTGCTGCTTCTTTGTGACCATAACAAATGGCTATAATGATGACAAAATTGCTAAAAAGTATCATTGCAAAAATAGAAAAAAAATAGCAGTTAATTGTAAAAAACATTTAAACATCCATTTTGGGTCATATTAAAATGCTGTTTTCTTTTTAGCTGGTAATATATTTATTGATTAGAAAGAGTCATTGTTGCATTTTTGTGATGTATTTTGGTCATGTCATGATATTCGGAGGAATAAGGACTTCATGAATAATTTCTGGAAAATTAATGAGTTTTTCAAAATGGCAGGTACACTAAATGAGAAACAAATATCACGATAACAAGGTTATTATTTTAGTGGAATTGAACCTGCATGGGATTTAATTATACAATTTGCAATTGTAATTTTATGACCAAGATATTGAAATAATTGATTGGAAGAGCCACATGGGGATTGGAAAAATAAAGAAGGTTATTTGAATAATAAGTCCTGGAATATCCAAGTTTGGCATTTCACAATGGTCACAAAAGCCATCAGGCAACCACGGCTATGCCATGATGCCACCAGTGACCAGTGGGTGGATTAGGGCTTTACGTCCTGTGTTTCTGCCCCTGATGGGCTAATCAGGACAGGCAGGGACCATGGCAATGAGAATACGGATGAAACAGACATCCAACTTAGGCTTGACCGGGAATTCAACCAAGGGCCCAGTGGTTGTAAGCCCAACATGCTACCACTGAGCTAGGCCCCCACTCAAACTAGTTGTAGTAGGTTGATATTATATAATGATGTGATTGGGTCAATAATTACTAGTGTTTACTGTATAATGTTATTATTTAAAACAATTGTTGCCAATTTTGTTCGCAAACATGACAAATGTATTTTTAACTGGGAAAAATGAAGTGGAAACTATCCAGATAATGAATAGGGAATTAGTTAATGAAGTTGAGTGGCTCAGGGCAAACAGACTTCTCTTAATGTAGACAAAGCTAAATTTGTCATATTTTGCTCAGTAAGGCATAAAGTCAATAACTTGGAACAGGGGGTGGTTGATGGAAATGCAATTGAAAGAGTAGAATAGCACAATGATTATAGGGGTAATACAGTATTATTATACAGTAATCTCTCTTGGGCCAAATAATTCAAATGGTGAAGTGGAAAATTGCTAGGGGGCTAGGCATTATCAAAAAGGCAAAAAAGGATTCTAGGAGTATCTGCCTTGATGACATTATATAATACAATAGTATATCCTCACTTTATATATTGTATACATATCATCATCATTTAAGATACAGAAAAAATTAGTTCGTCTTGTCAAATCTGCACCATTTACAAAGAAAACTGAAAATACTTCCTCTAGAGCAAATTTATAGAACTTTGTTCATTGCTAAATATATTGTATAACTAGGCCTATAGTAAATTCTCAATGCGATTATTTTTTTTTATTTCTAAAAATTCTGTATAACTGTAATCTTTTTAATATCATAAAAATATGTACACTTTTGGTGTACGTCTACCAATTGTACTGAAATATATTATATTATTATTTCATTCTACTTTATGTGTATATTTTTGTCAATAGTCAATAAAGATTTATTCATTGATTTATTATTTACAACAACATCAATGTGAAATATGTCGACAGAATTGTTAGGAAAAAAAAATATGATGGTAGGATTTGTAGCTTTTGTGAACCTGAACACAGCTGTTGTTCTCTCAAGAAAGAAAAATATGTGGAAACCAAAAAAATAAAAAAATAAAAGTTTTTGGGGTGATATTGCCTCATCAGAACTCACAGGAATAATCATATTTTCAGACCTACACTACACTGAAGGTATTACTGGTAATAAAGGGGTCATTCCACAGAAATGGTACATTTTTACAGTGCAGTAGGAGGAGGGGCCACATGAGGTGACCACCCAAGATAAATGTGTGTGTGTGATTAGGGTTTTACGTCCTGTATTTCTGTAACAGTTGGGCTAATTAGGACAGGTAGGGACCATGGGAATGAGACGAAGGATGAGCCACCCAACATATGCAATTAGTTTCATAAAACACGGTCGAATCTATACAGCTGTAGCAACCTATTCCTGGCTGAAGCTATAACTGACCAAAGCCAGCCACTTCTGTCTACTCCTTCCTTACAGCCGGCTTACACCTACCATTACTGAAAAATAAACCTTAGTAAATGTAAGAAATTTATCAAATATATCATAAATATGTATGTACAATAGACATGCATATTTTCGAGAAAAAAATGGCAAGTATGCATAACTCTCAACTTGTGCTCCAAATGGTACTGCATGCACTTTCAGATCCGTCTTTGAGTAGCCAGCTATCAATTTCTGCCGAAAGACGGCACTTGTCCGGTGCGTAGCACCAGTCTTTCTGATAACGGTCTTTCTGATAACTGACGCAAAGCGTCAAGGGATAACGTAAACATTGATCATTGAATAAGCGTTGCAACGCCGTTACAATGCTTGTTCAGTGCCATTTACGCCGTTACAACGCTTGTTCAGTGCTTTTTACGAAAATAGTACCTTCTGCAGTGGGTGGAATTCCACGGTAAAGTTGTTCAATTTCATGACGTTAGTAGAGTTTAAGTCAAAAGAAATTGTCTGAACTAATTCCACTGTGAGTGGCTTCTTGAAAGAAAGAAATAAGGCGTAGTAATCGCACTACTTTGTATGCAGACGACGCGCGGAAGCATTTCCCTCCCCGATTCTGGGGGAGCGGCAAATCGGTTATGAAAACGCGTCTTACGTATCAAAGAGATTATTAAACATCCAGAAATCTGGTCACCATATCTGGGATAATGCAATTATAGAGACTTTGACATCAGATAACTAAGCCCCCTTTGACTGTAAAATTTATGAGCGCTATACACATGTGATATGCGTTGAATATCAAAGGTATAGGCTGCAGTCTGGGAAGGAAATTTGATTTACAGCAGCATATGATATCATTAATACTGATGAATACTTTTTAGTGGTCTGCATCAGCACCATTTCTTAGAACTGGGTGTGTCTGGCAGCTCAGGCTGGACATGCTCAGCATCTATACAATATATACATGTAGATTGACCACTGGCCAAATACATTCTCATGGTAACAGCAAAAGTGAGTAACCCAAGTCTCACCATATATTCTTTCTCTTGCCTTCTTTATCTTTATATTTTATGAAATTAGTAAGCTGTAAACGATGGTAAACTTAACTGGACATAACACAGTTGTATCACACTGAAAACTAAAAAGCAGTTCTTTTATGACTATAAGTATAATGATGGTTTTTAACAGGAATTTTCTCACTTTGGTTGGATATTTGTGTCCATGTCTCAATGCCACTGGGTCTGAAGTCTAGTCAGTTTATATGACCAGTTGCCAGAGGCAGACGTAATGATAATATGATAAGGCTTGGAGTCCACATCACATGCAGCCAAGATGGGTATTAAGGGGTCAGTATTGTGTAACTGTAGATTAAATATCCCTTTTTGGCCCAATTTTAGCTAACATGGAAGCTAAACTCCAGATGACGTCACGTACGTGAATCCAAGACTCCCATTGGCTGTGTGACGCCCTTTATGACATCAATGGGAGTCCTGGAATCATTCCTAATAAACTGCTTCTTTTATGCCATTAAACTCTTCTTCTTCTTTTTCTCTCCCCCTATTCTGAGAAAAAAAAAGCTGCTAAATGTATGAAAATGATATGATATGATTAAGATACTGTTATCAAAGTGGGACCAGTTTCATACTTTGTCGGGATACAAGCAGATGTGGCTAAGCTCAAAGACAATTTGGAAGCACTGACAGGAGTGTCATATTGGCCAAGGGCATTGCACATAGCAAAAGGACATGAAACAATGTGTTTAACATGAGCATGAACAAAATAAGGTCAAAACGTCCTCTCACATAAGCTTCATCTAGTAAAAACATCACCTGGTTAAAACGTCCCATTGTAAAAGTGTCACACACACGGTTTTGCTTCTCATTATCAACGTATAAATGGAACTTCCACTTGTTATGAGTGGATGACACCCGAGGTGTTATGCATGCAAAACTGAGATCCACCCAGTGGCCAAACACAAAAAGCAATTATGAATTTGCAACACCAATTAAACTATTTTGAACATTACATGCGACAGGGCTAAATGTATAATAATTCTTGAATCTCATGGGAACAATCACCCGATGCATTAGGAGGATTCATGACCAGGATTAAAATAATTGCATTAATAAAGATGGTATATATAATCTTATATAATACAAAAATAAATTAAAGGAGCTTGGTGGCTTGATGGTTGAAGGCATCTGCCAATTCCACCTCGGCCAGCTCTGCTGACGGTCCCGAATTCGAACCCTGACCCGGGCACTCTTCATGAACTTCTCCCATCTGGATGTTGATCTCATGAGACGTTAAATTTGAGGTGCCTTGTACTTGGTGTCTATGCTGAGGCAAGTAAAAGACCCCACCCATGGGGTAAATGTGTAACATGGTGTGGGCTCCAAGCCATATCTTCTCATCATTACATTTGCCTCTGGCAGCTGGACATATAAGCTGACTAAGCTTCAGACCAGTAGCATTGAGACATAGACATAGAGTGTTCCTGAGAGAAGCTAATTGTACTTTGAATATAAGTCTGTACATTTCTTTCATCCACTTGCCAAGATTGATTTACAGCTCAAATGTAAGTAATCAAATTTTGACAGGACAGAAAAAGAAAGCATTGTCATGTTTGAAAGCCAATTTTAGCATCTTGATAGCTTTTGTTGCTCCAAATAGGATTTCAATCTAGAAAGTCTTACATTTCATCTAGCAAATCTTCTTTTCCGTTTCTTATGTAACCCTAAAAGGAATAAGATGTTGTGTGATCCATGCATCATACAGTATCACTGAGCCAAAATCTGATTGCTGTTGGGTGTTGGTGTTGGACAGTCAAACATCATGCAGTGCCTGGTTCTACCACAAGAAACAACTAAAGGTTCACAATTTGCCTCCAAGGAGGATGGCATGAAGATATGAGTTGATCAGTATATGCTCAGGTTCAATTCCCGACCCAGGCCTTCTTCGTGAGCGACATCTTAGCCTAGATTTTCCGTTTGAGATGTTAAATTAGCGTTGCCTTTAAGTTTGTGGGTAAAGACATAAGACATGTGGGAACCCAATTCGTATCATCTCATCATTGCATCAGCCTCTGTTAGTTCATGAGACAACTTTATTGTCATAATAATATGAAATTTGTCTCAAGTACACCTCAATACATAAATAACAACAATACAACTTTCACACACATATACAATACATCATTCACACACAGTAAAAGTATCACACACAGACCCTTCACAAAAGTACCACACAGACACAATCAAAAAGCAGCATAACAACATAAAACACACACACAAAAAAAATAAAAAATAAATTTGACATAACATGATTATAGACTCTAATGCTACTGCATATAATTTGGGTTTAGTGCAGTATAGCGGACCCAAATTTATGCCCATATTTGGCTTTAAAATCTGAAAATAGTCAGTATATTTTGACCAAATGTTGTTGTGGCAAACAATAAGAATAACATATATTTGTAGATTAGCGAGGGTCTGGGGGCGGCAGCCCCCAAGAAACAGCAAAAACAAAACAATAATAAACTGCGTTCTTGTATGTTTGTGATGTCACATATTAAATTCAAGCATTTGACGTCACAGGCCTGGCAACGTCGCTTGTAACTATGGACATAAATTTGGGTCCGCTATACTGCACTTTTTCCTATAATTTAACCAAGCTTCAGTCAAGTGGCATTGAGACAATACAATGAACAGTAGTTTGTCAGCAATGCAGGGAGTGGCTTCTGACCCACAATCTAGGAATTCCTGTATATATCACAGAAGTCAATCAATTAGCCACAAAAGTCATGTGTTTAATGATCATCTAATAGTAATAAAATATGGTGCCATGTGTACATGTCTCTGATGGAGGTTCATTCAGCGGCAATGGTGCAAGTTTATGAAACAATCTGCCTGATTATTTAAAGGCTTTCACAGACTGATATTTTGAGATTGCTGGTTAAATATATTCAAATGAAATAACTAAACAGTCTGACTGATGGCTAGTTATATCAAGATAGAAAACAACGAACATGGGTTTATATGGTATTGTTCAGCTTCTGCTATAATAAGAAGTAGGTATGATGCTGACAGCACAGAATCTCTGAGCTAGTGCTTGTGACTAAAATACCACCCTCTTCAGGCTACTAGAGTACTCAGTGCAATCTGTGTTCTTGTTTTAACCAGCCAAGCAGTCCTTCAGCTTCAATTAAGTGAGGATGACTGCAGGGAGCAGCTTTAATCCCCGTGTTTTTTACCACAAGCAAAACTGATGATACTGGTAACTGGATGCAAGAATCCTGAAGAAAGATGCATGCCTTAGTGCTTGTTAGACACGAGAATGTCATTTCCTAGTCGAAAGAATTAATCATTCTAATAATTATGTTAGTTATATGTGTAGTTCTCTTGTAAATATACCAGAGCTACTGTGATAAACACTAATACGAAAAATCTCAAGAAGTCTTACTTCGATGGGTCTTTTAAAGCATGATGGTATCATAGGTATCAGTATTACGGAGAAGTGCAGAACATTAACATTGAAGAAAGATGCTGCCCATGACAATAATTGCACATAGCATTTTTCCAATAACCTACAATGGAAAAAGAGCAAAAAACCTAATCAAACTAATGATAATGGAGTTCTTGTTGTTTGTAACAGTTTATAGAGCACTGTTGTACAGTATATGGACCTCTGACATTGTTAAAAATTGCTGCAGTAAAAAAAAGGTAAAGGTGGGGGTTTATAGTCTGCTTCAGCCTGTTAGGTGCATATAGCAATCCAGTGCCATCTCAGCCTATAGCCAACCTTCCTATTTACACCTGGGTGGAGTGAAGCAGTGGTTGAAGGAGGATCTGCTCAGTTCCTCCATGTCATGCCTGGGTTTGAACCGACGACCATGCACGTACGAGTCCAATGCTCTATCCATTAGGCCGTGACACCCACTAGCAGCTTTATATTGTTCCTATGGCAGCATTGCAATTTACTAAATTGTCTCAAATCTCCGCAAATGTAAACCAGGGTGATGGAAATATCAAAAGATAAACATCTGAGGAAACCACATAGCATTTTTGTGGTATCTTTCCATCTGCATAATCTTTGACACAGATATACTGTGATATGTCACGAAGATGCACCATAAAAGAAATACTTTGCTTTCATCTCGGCTGTTTGATGTGACATACTTCTTGTTTTATGTTTGTAAGTTACACTAGATGACTTACCTTATCACAGGAAACCTAGTGACAGCTTGGCTTTGTACAACATTAGTTGGTTATTCTTTTCGCTTTTTCCATTGAAATAACCATATCGTTGCAATTTACAAAGATCTTCCGTTTAATATAGAGCTACAGCTGTAAGTCCTACTGAGCTAGACATATGCAAATTCCTAAATATATTAAAACTTCAGATGCACAGTTACATATACATAAATTGTTTTTTGATTTTATGATTTAAAACAGAATAACAAGTCCGTAAAATGATGATCCAGGTTGGTAGGTAGGTATGGAAATTGCAGCCCTCTAAGGAAAGTTCTTGCCACTATTGAGGGTTGATTGATGAAGTGAGAGAGAGAGGAGGAGTCCACCCATGTTACACATTAAGGGTTCTTTTACTTGCCTCAGCATAGACACCAAGTATAAGAAACCACCAATTTAATGTCTCATCTGAACGACATCCAGTTGGGATGTAGCTCATGAAGAGTGCCCGGGCTAGGGTTCAAATCTAGGACCTTCAGCAAAGCTCACCGAGGTGGAATTGACGGATGCCTTAACCATTGAGCCACTCAGCTGCTTAATGCAGATTAGCATCAGAACAGTGCAGCCCTCTAAGACAAGGAGTTGTCACTCACAGATTGATGAGGTGAGAGCGACAGAAAGATTCCTAATCAGTTGAGGTGGTGATGGCTACCTAGTTAGGAGATATAAACTCAGCCAAAAAACTTGGTGCCCCATGCTAACTGTTGCTAGACGTTTCCAGCTATCCAAATCCATCCTTGTAATCTAGATCAACAAATTCCTATTTGTGACAAATGAGGTTTACATTTCAATTAAAAACCACTTGTATGTTATTAACCACACAAGCAGTATATACACATGCATTAATGACAGTCCAGTCTGCTTGGAAGCAATGGCAAACCACCCTAAATGATATCTAGAGATACGAATGACTAAGTCTGGATAGATATGGCTTCAGGTTTTTACAGATGGCTTCAGTCAAGCCACTTTCAGAAAATTCTGGCATGTCATTATGAAGTTTAAATTGCCAGACAGAGTACTGAAGTTTGGGCAACCAATTTAATTAGTTTCCTGACTTTAGAATGAGCCAGACAGGTGCCAGTTGTTGGACTTTCTGCGTCACATTGAAATTACACCAAGAGCAGTGCCATCTGCCAACATTTGTTATTACTAAACAGAGTTCAACAAGTCTTTAAACTGAAAATATTATTTTTAGAATGACTGCCCTCACTGCCATTTTGAAATAGCAAAAACAAATTTTCATTTTGTTTGATAATAAAGTGTTATCTTATCTTGTTTTGTCCAGTTAGTAAGTCTTAGTTAGTCAGCTTTAGTTTTAAAATCAAATTTGTAAATGTCGGCTACTTGTACCTTTACTACTTTTTTTTCAGTCAACAAGGTTTCCATTCACTATTGGAGCTTGGCAAAATGCAACGTGAAGTGCCACACTCTGAAGACCACGCTACTGTACAGACTACTTCATTATCAGAGCAGCTGGGTGGCCAAATAGTTAAGACAGCCGCCAATTGCTTATTGGCTGGCTCTGCTGAAGGTCCAAAGTTCGATTCCAAGCCCAGGCTCTCTTCATGAGCTACATCCCAGCTGGATGTCGATCGCATGAGACGTTAAATTGTACTCGGTGTCAATTCTGAGGCAAGTAAAAGACCCCACCTGAAGGGTAAATGTGTTAAATGGTTTGGACTGTAAGCCTTATCATCTCATCGTTACATCTGGCAGCTGGTCATATAAGCTGACTAAGCTTCAGACCCACGTCACTATAAGACCTCATAATGAATTCAAGAATACTAAAGCTTGGACCCATGTAATTGCATACTCATTGAATTTAGGACCCAGCTGTACATGTTAATTACCTCATTATTAAGGTTGCATTGTATCACTAGGTTATGCCAAGATATTACAGTACGACGTCTTTTACTTGCCAAATGATGCTAAAGATGCCACAAACAGGTGTAGGCAACGTCATGAATATGCAAAACACACGAGCGCCCGATTCGCACTTCTGCATCTCAGGGGATTTATCGAGTCACGTTCGAAGTGTATTTCAGACAAATGCCAGTTTCTACCATTTGGAAGTTACTAAAAATTAGATTTAATTGTTATCGTAAAATATCGAGTGTTGTAGCTGTGCATCATTACCCTTCTTATGTTCCATATACATTTTTTAATATTTTAATATTTGTACACAGTATGTAGTAATTCAATATGGTTAGTACATTTACTTGAACAATAAAAGACATAAGCATACTGTGGGGGATGTGCACAAGCTTACCAAAAATCTGTAAAATTGTGCACATAATACTTATTTGTAAAACAACAGTTTCACGTTACCTTACTGCAATTTCACTAAGCACAGAACTACACAGGGAAATCAGTTGATATAACAGCTTTTGAGTCAATTTGCACTAAAAAACAAAGTCTTATTGAATAGGGTCGATTTCTATGCGATGTCAGTTATTCAGGACACATCAGCTGGGTGACGTAATGGTAAAGGCATCCACCAATTCCACATTGGGTAGCACTGCTGAAGGTCCCAGGAACTGAGTTCGATCCCAGGCCTGGGCACTCTTAATGAGCTACATCCCAGCCGGGATGATCGCATGAGACATTAATTTGGAGGTGCCTTTTACTCTGTGCTTATGCTGAGGCAAGTAAAAGACCCCCAGCAATGGGGTAAATGTGTAACATGGTGTGGACTCTTAGCCTTATCATCTCATCATTATGTCTGCCTCTGGTAGCTGGTCATATAAGATGACTAAGCTTCAGACCTTATAGCATTGAGACATTGACATCCATTTCATTGTACAATGGAGTTCCATAGAAGTTCACATGCCTTTGTCGTCATTCATACAGCTAGTTACGTAAGATATTTTATGTAGCTATTTATTTTGGTACAGCACAAAAGAAGCCAGAATGATACCAGATGCTCTTGTGGGAATTATGCCTGAGCAATGCTTTGGGGAAATGTAACACGAAAGAATTGTAAAAAGAGATCTTATTAAAAATATATCTCTGTCATTTGTGGGAAGATTCAAGACGCCAAGCGTAATCCAAAAATATGTCACCTAATATGGCAGAGGGAGAACTTGAGAAGAATATCAGAAAAGCAATTTGGACAGTGGCAGTTTTCCACTTGTAAGCTATTATATTTGTTATATTATTATTATTTTCTTTTTTTACCTGTTATTTTCTTCCCACTGTTTTCAATATTATTGTTCACCTTATATGTCAGCTGACCACCCAAACAAACTTTATTGTATTATTGTATTGCATTGTATTGCATTGTTGTATTGTATTGTACGGGGCAATGCTTGCAACGAACATTCAAGTAACAAGTCTTTTTCTTTACCACACAAAGACAATATTCTTGCTAGTAAACATCCAAGGTCGGAAAAAGTACAGCATGACAGATTTTAAGAAAGAAAGAAAATCCATAATGCCAACTGCTGTTCATCATTTGTAAATGAAATTGAAAATAGGTTCAAATTCTCAAACTGTCATGACTTGTAAACATGAAGTAAATAGGTACAAATTCTCAAATTGTCACGACCAAAAGTGGTGGTGGATAAGGGCTTTACGTCCTGTGTTTCTGCACCTGATGGGCTAATTAGGACAGGTAGGGACCATGGCAATGAGACGAAGGATGAAACAGCTATCCAACATAATTTGACCGGGAATTGAACCCGGGACCCAGTGGTTGGAAGCCCAGCGCGCTACCACGGAGCTAGGCTCCCACCAGAAACACTTGAAAAGAAGTCCATTCACTTAATTTCAAAAGCAAAATACATTAACCATTCTGAAACTTTATTTAAGAACATGAAACTTTTAACTTTGATGAAATCTATCAACCAACATGCTGCAAACTTCATCACAAAAAAAATTAAAAACCTTCTTCCAACTTATTTTAGCAGTGAACTTCAAACAATAGACAATAGGCACAATCATCTTACATGACAGTCAACAATATTTATAACCAAACTATAAGCCATCATGATCTATTTAATCAGACAATTACAAAATGGCAAAATGCTGGAACAAACTCCCAGATTTACTACATCTGACAGATGTAGTTAATCTTGATATTGAGAAATCCTCAGGTAGACAGACTTTAAGACTGTCTTGCATTACCTGACTCTAGTTTATCATGCCATCTAACTACTACAGACAGCCAATTTGGAGGAACATTCGTTTAAGATTAAATGTCAAAACTGTCCTTGTCTGCCATCATCATTTTGAAACATTTCAATTCCCTTTTTCAGGTCGTTACATAAAGACAACTTTTGACCATTTGCGATCATATGGCGGTCATCTATTCATTGATGATGGGATAAACAAGTGCTATTGGCTCATGATCTATCTGACCTGGCCAGTCTTGCTCTTGTACTTGGTTAGCACATTCTTCAAAGAAACACCCTCCGGATATCTCTACAAGGCCGGACATATGCATTGGATTTTTCTGCTATGCGCGATTGGGGGAATTTGTTATCATATGAAATGGCTGTGAAATGTGGAAGAAAAGGACATCACAGATGCTATTTGGTCAAGCAGAATCTCTACTCTTTTATGGTTAATTGGACTGACCATCATGTTAACAGTCTTGGCAAATAAAGCTGACGATGTTAAGTCACAAGGTTTTGGTGGCGACATTACGATCATGCGATTCATGTGCATTAACATCTATGACTTTTATATTCTCAAAATGTTTATAAATGCACTGGTAACCACCGATGCTTATCTTATGGCAGCGTATTCAACCCAGTCGATTCCAACTTCTACGTCCTGCTTGTTTTTGCAACTTTTCAGTTGTACTTCCTTTTCTCTGACCTAAACTTCACCAACGACCGCACTCGGTACTTAGCTGGTGGCTACATCACAATGTTTGTTGATTCTTTTGCTATAATGTTGTACCAAATGGAAACACTGCCTAGTGTTCCGTTGATAACTCTCAGTACATTTGTCATATCTTTCTTAATGCCAGTGATAAAGATCTACATTCAGTCACAAAACTCTGGTAAAATCAAACAAAAGTAAATTCTATCACCAGTCATTTGTACACAGCCATTTTAAAATCATCCAACAAAGGGATTACAATCATCAACAGTATAATCAAATAGTTAGTTCTTTATGGTCATAAAATGTAGATACATGTAAATCACAGACATCACAATTGCCCTGTAATGTGGCACAACTGCCCCCCCCCCCCCCCGACCGCTGACTGGTAATACTTACCATAAATATATAACAGTCAGCAGTCTGGGGGGGGGGGATTGGGGGTCCTGCATCAGTGGGCGAATGTGATGCCAAATATGGCATTGGGACAAGTGATCGATGTATGTAAAATCAACAAATATTTAAAACCATAAAATCATCATTTTATGACCATTAAAAGCAGATTTGTATAGAATTCTCATCATATATTCTTAGAATATTGTAGCAAATTCACCAGAGGGTTTTTCTGTTTCATCTTCGCAAAAAATAATTTTCATTGCCAAAACAAACTTCTAACCAAAATGTTGAATAATTTTACATTTATCTGCATTAGTCAAAGTAAGTGCATATTGTAAATAGCCATGTATTTTTTCTTGCTTTCATATATTACTTGCATTTCGTATTTTGTAATGGCAAGTGCACAGTGATTTGTCAGCCAATAATGCAAATAGTAACATTGTATATATCTTTTGTAATGCTATGATAAATTCAGATAATTTCTGTGACAGCATTGTATCAATGTATGTTAAATAAACTAGTTAAATTAAAAGAAAATGTTTCTATTGTATATAACCTCAATAGCTTAGGCCACTGTCCTCTCACATGATAGTAATATCATTATAATAGAATTAAAATTAAATATCCACCTGTTTTGCAGTCATATTTTTGCTACAAATGGCAAAATGGACAGAAATGTTCGCAGCAATTCAAATCCCAACTTTTTAGCTGATAAAAAAAAACACATCTGGGAAAGAAATAACTTGAAGTTTGCTATAAATTATACTCCATTGACATTTCTGCTGCTTCTTTGTGACCATAACAAATGGCTATAATGATGACAAAATTGCTAAAAAGTATCATTGCAAAAATAGAAAAAAAATAGCAGTTAATTGTAAAAAACATTTAAACATCCATTTTGGGTCATATTAAAATGCTGTTTTCTTTTTAGCTGGTAATATATTTATTGATTAGAAAGAGTCATTGTTGCATTTTTGTGATGTATTTTGGTCATGTCATGATATTCGGAGGAATAAGGACTTCATGAATAATTTCTGGAAAATTAATGAGTTTTTCAAAATGGCAGGTACACTAAATGAGAAACAAATATCACGATAACAAGGTTATTATTTTAGTGGAATTGAACCTGCATGGGATTTAATTATACAATTTGCAATTGTAATTTTATGACCAAGATATTGAAATAATTGATTGGAAGAGCCACATGGGGATTGGAAAAATAAAGAAGGTTATTTGAATAATAAGTCCTGGAATATCCAAGTTTGGCATTTCACAATGGTCACAAAAGCCATCAGGCAACCACGGCTATGCCATGATGCCACCAGTGACCAGTGGGTGGATTAGGGCTTTACGTCCTGTGTTTCTGCCCCTGATGGGCTAATCAGGACAGGCAGGGACCATGGCAATGAGAATACGGATGAAACAGACATCCAACTTAGGCTTGACCGGGAATTCAACCAAGGGCCCAGTGGTTGTAAGCCCAACATGCTACCACTGAGCTAGGCCCCCACTCAAACTAGTTGTAGTAGGTTGATATTATATAATGATGTGATTGGGTCAATAATTACTAGTGTTTACTGTATAATGTTATTATTTAAAACAATTGTTGCCAATTTTGTTCGCAAACATGACAAATGTATTTTTAACTGGGAAAAATGAAGTGGAAACTATCCAGATAATGAATAGGGAATTAGTTAATGAAGTTGAGTGGCTCAGGGCAAACAGACTTCTCTTAATGTAGACAAAGCTAAATTTGTCATATTTTGCTCAGTAAGGCATAAAGTCAATAACTTGGAACAGGGGGTGGTTGATGGAAATGCAATTGAAAGAGTAGAATAGCACAATGATTATAGGGGTAATACAGTATTATTATACAGTAATCTCTCTTGGGCCAAATAATTCAAATGGTGAAGTGGAAAATTGCTAGGGGGCTAGGCATTATCAAAAAGGCAAAAAAGGATTCTAGGAGTATCTGCCTTGATGACATTATATAATACAATAGTATATCCTCACTTTATATATTGTATACATATCATCATCATTTAAGATACAGAAAAAATTAGTTCGTCTTGTCAAATCTGCACCATTTACAAAGAAAACTGAAAATACTTCCTCTAGAGCAAATTTATAGAACTTTGTTCATTCCTAAATATATTGTATAACTAGGCCTATAGTAAATTCTCAATGCGATTATTTTTTTTTATTTCTAAAAATTCTGTATAACTGTAATCTTTTTAATATCATAAAAATATGTACACTTTTGGTGTACGTCTACCAATTGTACTGAAATATATTATATTATTATTTCATTCTACTTTATGTGTATATTTTTGTCAATAGTCAATAAAGATTTATTCATTGATTTATTATTTACAACAACATCAATGTGAAATATGTCGACAGAATTGTTAGGAAAATGAAATATGATGGTAGGATTTGTAGCTTTTGTGAACCTGAACACAGCTGTTGTTCTCTCAAGAAAGACAAATATGTGGAAACCAAAAAAATAAAAAAATAAAAGTTTTTGGGGTGATATTGCCTCATCAGAACTCACAGGAATAATCATATTTTCAGACCTACACTACACTGAAGGTATTACTGGTAATAAAGGGGTCATTCCACAGAAATGGTACATTTTTACAGTGCAGTAGGAGGAGGGGCCACATGAGGTGACCACCCAAGATAAATGTGTGTGTGTGATTAGGGTTTTACGTCCTGTATTTCTGCAACAGTTGGGCTAATTAGGACAGGTAGGGACCATGGGAATGAGACGAAGGATGAGCCACCCAACATATGCAATTAGTTTCATAAAATACGGTCGAATCTATACAGCTGTAGCAACCTATTCCTGGCTGAAGCTATAACTGACCAAAGCCAGCCACTTCTGTCTACTCCTTCCTTACAGCCGGCTTACACCTACCATTACTGAAAAATAAACCTTAGTAAATGTAAGAAATTTATCAAATATATCATAAATATGTATGTACAATAGACATGCATATTTTCGAGAAAAAAATGGCAAGTATGCATAACTCTCAACTTGTGCTCCAAATGGTACTGCATGCACTTTCAGATCCGTCTTTGAGTAGCCAGCTATCAATTTCTGCCGAAAGACGGCGCTTGTCCGGTGAGTAGCACCGGTCTTTCTGATAACGGTCTTTCTGATAACTGACGCAAAGCGTCAAGGGATAATGTAGAAAATTGATCATTGAATAAGCGTTGCAACGCTGTTACAATGCTTGTTCAGTGCCATTTACGCCGTTACAACGCTTGTTCAGTGCTTTTTACGAAAATAGTACCTTCTGCAGTGGGTGGAATTCCACGGTAAAGTTGTTCAATTTCATGACGTTAGTAGAGTTTAAGTCAAAAGAAATTGTCTGAACTAATTTCACAGTGAGTGGCTTCTTGAAAGAAAGAAATAAGGCGTAGTAATCGCACTACTTTGTATGCAGACCACGCGCGGAAGCATTTCCCTCCCCGATTCTGGGGGAGCGGCAAATCGGTTATGAAAACGCGTCTTACGTATCAAAGAGATTATTAAACATCCAGAAATCTGGTCACCATATCTGGGATAATGCAATTATAGAGACTTTGACATCAGATAACTAAGCCCCCTTTGACTGTAAAATTTATGAGCGCTATACACATGTGATATGCGTTGAATATCAAAGGTATAGGCTGCAGTCTGGGAAGGAAATTTGATTTACAGCAGCATATGATATCATTAATACTGATGAATACTTTTTAGTGGTCTGCATCAGCACCATTTCTTAGAACTGGGTGTGTCTGACAGCTCAGGCTGGACATGCTCAGCATCTATACAATATATACATGTAGATTGACCACTGGCCAAATACATTCTCATGGTAACAGCAAAAGTGAGTAACCCAAGTCTCACCATATATTCTTTCTCTTGCCTTCTTTATCTTTATATTTTATGAAATTAGTCAGCTGTAAACGATGGTAAACTTAACTGGACATAACACAGTTGTATCACACTGAAAACTGGAAAGCAGTTCTTTTATGACTATTGCCAGAGGCAGACGTAATGATAATATGATAAGGCTTGGAGTCCACATCACATGCAGCCAAGATGGGTATTAAGGGGTCAGTATTGTGTAACTGTAGATTAAATATCCCTTTTTGGCCCAATTTTAGCTAACATGGAAGCTTAACTCCAGATGACATCACGTACGTGAATCCAAGACTCCCATTGGCTGTGTGACGCCCTTTATGACATCAATGGGAGTCCTGGAATCATTCCTAATAAACTGCTTCTTTTATGCCATTAAACTCTTCTTCTTCTTTTTCTCTCCCCCCTATTCTGAGAAAAAAAAAGCTGCTAAATGTATGAAAATGATATGATATGATTAAGATACTGTTATCAAAGTGGGACCAGTTTCATACTTTGTCGGGATACAAGCAGATGTGGCTAAGCTCAAAGACAATTTGGAAGCACTGACAGGAGTGTCATATTGGCCAAGGGCATTGCACATAGCAAAAGGACATGAAACAATGTGTTTAACATGAGCATGAACAAAATAAGGTCAAAACGTCCTCTCACATAAGCGTCATCTAGTAAAGACATCACCTGGTTAAAACGTCCCATTGTAAAAGTGTCACACACACGGTTTTGCTTCTCATTATCAACGTATAAATGGAACTTCCACTTGTTATGAGTGGATGACACCCGAGGTGTTATGCATGCAAAACTGAGATCCACCCAGTGGCCAAACACAAAAAGCAATTATGAATTTGCAACACCAATTAAACTATTTTGAACATTACATGCGACAGGGCTAAATGTATAATAATTCTTGAATCTCATGGGGACAATCACCCGATGCATTAGGAGGATTCATGAACAGGATTAAAATAATTGCATTAATAAAGATGGTATATATAATCTTATATAATACAAAAATAAATTAAAGGAGCTTGGTGGCTTGATGGTTGAAGGCATCTGCCAATTCCACCTCGGCCAGCTCTGCTGACGGTCCCGAGTTCGAACCCTGACCCGGGCACTCTTCATGAACTTCTCCCATCTAGATGTTGATCTCATGAGACGTTAAATTTGAGGTGCCTTGTACTTGGTGTCTATGCTGAGGCAATTAAAAGACCCCACCCATGGGGTAAATGTGTAACATGGTGTGGGCTCCAAGCCATATCTTCTCATCATTACATTTGCCTCTGGCAGCTGGACATATAAGCTGACTAAGCTTCAGACCAGTAGCATTGAGACATAGACATAGAGTGTTCCTGAGAGAAGCTAATTGTACTTTGAATATAAGTCTGTACATTTCTTTCATCCACTTGCCAAGATTGATTTACAGCTCAAATGTAAGTAATCAAATTTTGACAGGACAGAAAAAGAAAGCATTGTCATGTTTCAAAGCCAATTTTAGCATCTTGATAGCTTTTGTCGCTCCAAATAGGATTTCAATCTAGAAAGTCTTACATTTCATCTAGCAAATCTTCTTTTCCGTTTCTTATGTAACCCTAAAAGGAATAAGATGTTGTGTGATCAATGCGTCATACAGTATCACTGAGCCAAAATCTGATTGCTGTTGGGTGTTGGTGTTGGACAGTCAAACATCATGCAGTGCCTGGTTCTACCACAAGAAACAACTAAAGGTTCACAATTTGCCTCCAAGGAGGATGGCATGAAGATATGAGTTGATCAGTATATGCTCAGGTTCAATTCCCGACCCAGGCCTTCTTCGTGAGCGACATCTTAGCCTAGATTTTCCGTTTGAGATGTTAAATTAGCGTTGCCTTTAAGTTTGTGGGTAAAGACATTAGACATGTGGGAACCCAATTCGTATCATCTCATCATTGCATCAGCCTCTGTTAGTTCATGAGACAACTTTATTGTCATAATAATATGAAATTTGTTTCAAGTACACCTCAATACATAAATAACAACAATACAACTTTCACACACATATACAATACATCACTCACACACAGTAAAAGTATCACACACAGACCCTTCACAAAAGTACCACACTGACACATTGAAAAAGCTGCATAACAACATAGAACACACACATAAAAAAAAAAATTAATTTGACATAACATGATTATAGACTCTAATGCTACTGCATATAATTTGGGTTTAGTGCAGTATAGCGGACCCATATTTGGCTTTAAAATCTGAAAATAGTCAGTATTATTTGACCAAATGTTGTTGTGGCAAACAATAAGAATAACATATATTTGTAGATTAGCGAGGGTTTAGTGGCAAGAAACAGCAAAAACAAAACAATAATAAACTGCGTTCTTGCCTTGAAAATGGTCACAGCTGCCGTATGTTTGTGACGTCACATATTAAATTCAAGCATTTGACGTCACAGGCCTGGCAATGTCGCTTGTAAATATGGACATAAATTTGGGTCCGCTATACTGCACTTTTTCCTATAATTTAACCAAGCTTCAGTCAAGTGGCATTGAGACAATACAATGAACAGTAGTTTGTCAGCAATGCAGGGAGTGGCTTCTGACCCACAATCTAGGAATTCCTGTATATATCACAGAAGTCAATCAATTAGCCACAAAAGTCATGTGTTTAATGATCATCTAATAGTAATAAAACATGGTGCCATGTCTACATGTCTCTGATGGAGGTTCATTCAGCGGCAATGGTGCAAGTTTATGAAACAATCTGCCTGATTATTTAAAGGCTTTCACAGACTGATATTTTGAGATTGCTGGTTAAATATATTCAAATGAAATAACTAAACAGTCTGACTGATGGCCTAGTTATATCAAGATAGAAAACAACGAACATGGGTTTATATGGTATTGTTCAGCTTCTGCTATAATAAGAAGTAGGTATGATGCTGACAGCACAGAATCTCTGCTAGTGCTTGTGACTAAAATACCACCCTCTTCAGGCTACTAGAGTACTCAGTGCAATCTGTGTTCTTGTTTTAACCAGCCAAGCAGTCCTTCAGCTTCAATTAAGTGAGGATGACTGCAGGGAGCAGCTTTAATCCCCGTGTTTTTTACCACAAGCAAAACTGATGATACTGGTAACTGGATGCAAGAATCCTGAAGAAAGATGCATGCCTTAGTGCTTGTTAGACACGAGAATGTCATTTCCTAGTCGAAAGAATTAATCATTCTAATAATTATGTTAGTTATATGTGTAGTTCTCTTGTAAATATACCAGAGCTACTGTGATAAACACTAATACGAAAAATCTCAAGAAGTCTTACTTCGATGGGTCTTTTAAAGCATGATGGTATCATAGGTATCAGTATTACGGAGAAGTGCAGAACATTAACATTGAAGAAAGATGCTGCCCATGACAATAATTGCACATAGCATTTTTCCAATAACCTACAATGGAAAAAGAGCAAAAAACCTAATCAAACTAATGATAATGGAGTTCTTGTTGTTTGTAACAGTTTATAGAGCACTGTTGTACAGTATATGGACCTCTGACATTGTTAAAATTTGCTGCAGTAAAAAAAAGTTAAAGGTGGGGGTTTATAGTCTGCTTCAGCCTGTTAGGTGCATATAGCAATCCAGTGCCATCTCAGCCTATAGCCAACCTTCCTATTTACACCTGGGTGGAGTGAAGCAGTGGTTGAAGGAGGATCTGCTCAGTTCCTCCATGCCATGCGTGGGTTTGAACCGACGACCATGCACGTACGAGTCCAATGCTCTATCCATTAGGCCGTGACACCCACTAGCAGCTTTATATTGTTCCTATGACAGCATTGCAATTTACTAAATTGTCTCAAATCTCCGCAAATGTAAACCAGGGTGATGGAAATATCAAAAGATAAACATCTGAGGAAACCACATAGCATTTTTGTGGTATCTTTCCATCTGCATAATCTTTGACACAGATATACTGTGATATGTCACGAAGATGCACCATAAAAGAAATACTTTGCTTTCATCTCGGCTGTTTGATGTGACATACTTCTTGTTTTATGTTTGTAAGTTACACTAGATGACTTACGTTATCACAGGAAACCTAGTGACAGCTTGGCTTTGTACAACATTAGTTGGTTATTCTTTTCGCTTTTTCCGTTGAAATATTCCATATCGTTGCAATTTACAAAGATCTTCCGTTCAATATAGAGCTACAGCTGTAAGTCCTACTGAGCTAGACATATGCAAATTCCTAAATATATTAAAACTTCAGATGCACAGTTACTTATACATAAATTGTTTTTTGATTTTATGATTTAAAACAGAATAACAAGTCCGTAAAATGATGATCCAGTTGGTAGGTAGGTATGGAAATTTCAGCCCTCTAAGGAAAGTTCTTGCCACTATTGAGGGTTGATTGATGAACTGAGAGAGAAAGGAGGAGTCCACCCATGTTACACATTAAGGGGTCTTTTACTTGCCTCAGCATAGACACCAAGTATAAGAAACCGCCAATTTAATGTCTCATCTGAACGACATCCAGCTAGGATGTAGCTCATGAAGAGTGCCCGGGCTAGGGTTCAAATCTAGGACCTTCAGCAAAGCTCGCCGAGGTGGAATTGACGGATGCCTCAACCATTGAGCCACTCAGCTGCTTAATGCAGATTAGCATCAGAACAGTGCAGCCCTCTAAGACAAGGAGTTGTCACTCACAGAGCTTGATTGATGAGGTGAGAGCAACAGAAAGATTCCTAATCAGTTAAGGTGGCGATGGCTACCTAGTTAGGAGATATAAACTCAGCCAAAAAACTTGGTGCCCCATGCTAACTGTTACTAGACGTTTCCAGCTATCCAAATCCATCCTTGTAATCTAGATCAACAAATTCCTATTCGTGACAAATGAGGTTTACATTTCAATTAAAAACCACTTGTATGTTATTAACCACACAAGCAGTATATACACATGCATTAATGACAGTACAGTCTGCTTGGAAGCAATGGCAAACCATCCTAAATGATATCTAGAGATACGAATGACTAAGTCTGGATAGATATGGCTTCAGGTTGTTACAGATGGCTTCAGTCAAGCCACTTTCAGAAAATTCTGGCATGTCATTGTGAAGTTTAAATTGCCCCAGACTGAGTACTGAAGTTTGGGCAACCAATTTAATTAGTTTCCTGACTTTAGAATGAGCCAGACAGGTGCCAGTTGTTGGACTTTTTGTGTCACATTGAAATTACACCAAGAGCAGTGCCATCTGCCAACATTTGTTATTACTAAACATTGGCAACTACAAGAGTTGTCTAGGAAACCCAAAGTCTTCGGTCTGAATTTTTTTTTTTTATTACCCATTTTCTTTATTACCCATTGATTTGAATATCGAGAATGACTGCCCTCACTGCTATTTTGAACTAGCAAAAACAAATTTTTATTTTCTTGGATAATAAAGTGTTATCTTATCTTGTCTTGTCCCGTTAGTAAGTCTTAGTTAGTCAGCTTTAGATTTACAATCAAATTTGTAAAAGTCGGCCAATTGTACCTTTACTACTTTTTTTTTTCAGTCAACAAGGTTTCCATTCACCATTGGAGCTTGGCAAAATGCAACGTGAAGTGCCACACTCTGAAGACCACGCTACTGTACAGACTACTTCATTATCAGAGCAGCTGGGTGGCCAAATAGTTAAGACAGCCACCAATTGCTTATTGGCTGGCTCTGCTGAAGGTCCAAGGTTCGATTCCAAGCCCGGGCTCTCTTCATGAGCTACATCCCAGCTGGATGTCGATCGCAAGAGACGTTAAATATACTCGATGTCAATTCTGAGGCAAGTAAAAGACCCCACCCGAAGGGGAAATGTGTTAAATGGTGGACTGTATGCCTTATCATCTCATCATTACATCTGGCAGCTGGTCATACAAGCTGACTAAGCTTCAGACCCATGTCACTATAAGACCTCATAATGAATTCAAGAATACTAAAGCTTGGACCCATTCAATTGCATACTCATTGAATTTAGGACCCAGCTGTACATGTTAATTACCTCATTATTAAGGTTGCATTGTATCACTAGGTTATGCCAAGATATTACAGTAAGACGTCTTTTACTTGCCAAATGATGCTAAGGATGCCACAAACAGGTGTTTGGCAACGTCATGAATATGCAAAACACACGAGCGCCCGATTCGCACTTCTGCATCTCAGGGGATTTATCGAGTCACGTTCGAAGTGTATTTCAGACAAATGCAAGTTTCTACCATTTGGAAGTTACTAAAAATTAGATTTAATTGTTATCGTAAAATTTCGAGTGTCGAAGCTGTTTACAACTGTGTATCATTACCCTTCTTATGTTCCATATAAATTTTTTAATATTTGTACACAGTATGTAGTAATTCAATACGGTTAGTACATTTACTTGAACAATAAAAGACATAAGCATACTGTGGGGGATGTGCAATAGCTCATTAAAAAGCTGTATAATTGTGCACACAATACTTGTAAACAACAGTTTCACGTTACCTTACTGAAATTTCACTAACCACAGAACTACGCAGGGAAATCAGTTGATATAACAGCTTTTGAGTCAATTTGCGCTAAAAAAAAGTCTTATTGAGTAGGGTCGATTTCTATGCGATGTCAGTTATTCAGGACACATCAGCTGGGTGACGTAATGGTAAAGGCATCCGCCTATTCCACATTGGTTAGCACTGCTGAAGGTCCCAGGACCTGAGTTCATTCCAGGCCTGGGCACTCTTAATGAGCTACATCCCAGCCGGGATGTTGATCGCATGAGACATTAATTTGGAGGTGCCTTTTACTCTGTGCTTATGCCGAGGCAAGTAAAAGACCCCCAGCAATGGGGTAAATGTGTAACATGGTGTGGACTCTTAGCCTTATCATCTCATCATTATGTCTGCCTCTGGTAGCTGGTCATATAAGATGACTAAGCTTCAGACCTTAAAGCATTGAGACATTGACATCCATTTCATTGTACAATGGAGTTCCATAGAAGTTCACATGCCTTTGTCATTATTCATACAGCTAGTTACGTAAGATATTTTATGTAGCTATTTATTTTGGTACAGCACAAGAGAAGCCAGAATGATACCAGATGCTCTTGTGGGAATTATGCCTGAGTAGGACACATCTGGATTGTCCCATAGGATCAATGCTTTGGGGAAATGTCACACGGAAGAATTGTCATTTGTGGAAAGATTCTTCATTTCCCGGCAGCTTTTGTGTGTGTCAAGACGCCAATCGTATTCCAAGAATATGTCACCTAATATGGCAGAGGGAGAACTTGAGAAGAATATCACAAAAGCAATTTGGACAGTGGCAGTTTTCCACTTGTGTAAGCTATTATAATATTATATATATATATATATATATATAGATTTTATTGACATGTAAAATATCATAAGTGATACATATGTCATTCAGTTAAAAGATAACATGAAAGAGACATTAATGTAAATACAGAAAGCAATAAAATTTCAATAATCAAGGTTCCAGCCACCAAGTTAACTTATAATACGTGTTTAAAATCCACATACACAATAGAAAAAAAATACAAGCCGCTAATAAAAACATTTCACTCTTAAAGTCCAAAACATGACAAGCACATCTTAACTAATAAACTAATAAACTAAATTAATAACTGTGTGGATACAGGAGATGGTTTTCTCTACACATCAGCTTGAAGGAGAAACTTTCCTAAACTATTTAATAACTCAGGTTCCTTGTTTGTCATTATTGCTGTAAACTTAGTTATATCATCTAAAGACAAGAAGTTGTTAATAAATTAAGTTGCATTCAAAAAAAGGTTAACACGGTGTTGCTCATTACCAGGACAGACAATCAAACAGTGAATTTCGTCTTCTACAAAGTTTAACGTACACTTTTCACATATTCTATTTGGAGCAGGAATTATTGGTTTATGGTGTCGACCTGTTTCAATCTTCAGGCTATGTGAACTTGTCCTAAATCTAGCTATTTTAGTTAACACTTTGCGAATTTGTTGCAATTCAAGATAAGGTTCTATTCTACAATCAGTTTTAAATAGTTTATATGTCCTAAGTTTTGGTTGTTGTGAACTGTCATTTATTGCATTTATAAGTCGCTCATGTTCGGCTTCATAGAGTCTTAGTTTCACTGTGTTAGAGATATTATCAATGTCAAAGTTTCTGAGGTTACTAAAAATATAATAGTTTTATTATTATTATTTTCTTTTTTACCTATTATTTTCTACCCACTGTTTTCAATATTATTGTTTACCTTATATGTCAGCTGGCCTCCCAAACAAACATTATTGTATTGTTGTATTGCATTGTATTGCATTGTGGTATTGTATTGTATGGGGCAATGCTTGTAACGAACATTCTAGTAACAAGTATTTTTCTTTACCACACAAAGACAATATTCTTTCTAGTAAACATCCAAGGTCGGAAAACGTACAGCATGATAGATTTTAAGAAAGAAAGAAAATCCATAATGCCAACTGCTGTTCATCATTATGTAAATGAAATTGAAAAAAGGTTCAAATTCTCAAAGAAGTAAACTGAATCAGAACACTCCAAAAGTGGTGGTGGTGGATTAGGGCTTTACGTCCTGTATTTCTACACCTGATGGGCTAATTAGGACAGGTAGGGACCATGGCAATGAGACGAAGGATGAAACAGCCATCCAACATAGGTTCGGCCAGGAATTGAACCCGGGACCCAGTGGTTGGAAGACCAGCACGCTACCACTGAGCTAGGCCCCAACCAGAAACACTCGAAAAGAAGTCCATTCGCCTAATTTCAAACGCAAAATACATTAGCCATTTTGAAACTTTATTTAAGAACATAACTTTGATGAAATCTATCAACCAACATGCTGCAAACTTCATCACAAAAAAAATTAAAAACCTTCTTCCAACTTATTTTAGCAGTGAACTTCAAACAATAGACAATAGGCACAATCATCTTACATGACAGTCAACAATATTTATAACCAAACTATAAGCCATCATGATCTATTAAATCAGACAATTACAAAATGGCAAAATGCTGGAACAAACTCCCAGATTTACTACATTAGTATTTTCTCAAATAAACTAAGGAAACATTTTCTGTCTGATATATCACACCATTACCATTAAGATACAATGCCAACTCTCCATTCATTAATCATCATTTTTAAATATTTTTATATGTGTAACTTAATCTTTCTTTCTATTCTGTGTTGACTTCGAAGTCATAATATATTATATCATCACACATTTCATAATTGCTAAATGATGCTTCTAAATAGCATTAGTATTGTTTGTCTATAAAAATATCTTCTGTCCTTTATCTCACTATTTCATTTACCTTTTTTTACAAATATTTATTATTATTATCTTATCCGAAGGTGGTCCCTACAATAACCTATGGGTTAATTTAATTGAGTCTCCGAGCAACTCGTAAAGGTGATGTAAATATCTGACGCTTTGCTTAACTGAAACTTATATGTCTACTGTATGCTTCATGTTATTTCTTGTTATTTTGAAAGTTTTTGAACAAACCTATTTTCAATTCAATTTCAATTCAATAAGGATTCACCAGAAATCATCGGGATATAAAGAGCATTTTTCAGTTGAGTTCATTTGCAATGTCTAATGTCTAATCTCTAATCTCTCAATGCTACTTCGTCTGAAACTAAGTCAGCTTATATGACCAGCTGCCACAGGCAGACATAATGATGAGATGATAAGGCTTAGAGTCCACGCCATGTTACACCTTTACCACATGGGAGGGGTATTTTATTTGCCTCAGCATAGACACCGTGTACAAAGCACCTCCAATTTAACGTCTCATGCGATTGACATCCAGCTGAGATGCAGTTCATGAAGAGTTCCCAGGCCTGGGATCAAACCCAGGTCCTGGGACCATCAGCAGAGCTGGCCAATGTGCAATTGATGGATGCCTTAACCATTAAGTGACGCACCTGAGAAAGTTATCCTGAAATTATTTGCATCACAATGCTGCCACTTCTATGGAATCCAAGCTTGGAACTATTCCGATAAAAACGTACAAGAATTCCACACTATGTGGAACAGGTGTCTCCGGAGGCTCCTGGATGTACCATTCAGAACCCATGTATGATATCTTCCCCATTTGGCCAACATGGCACACTCCAACTCAAGGTTTGCATACTAATTCATTTGTGAGATATCTGGCAAGGTATGGAATACACAACTGCCAGGCTATTATTGGCAAGAACATGAAGCGAATAAGTGAAATGACACAAAAAAACACAGAAGAAATATTGACAAACAGGAATGCGAGGGAACTTGTTATTTATTCATGCACTCCCTGTGACATGATAATTGTGAGAACTATTCAGGAATTAAGAAGGAGCAACATCACACAATGGCATGATGAAGAAAAGAAGGACTTTCCTGTGCATTTTATAGACTATCACTTTTTGACATTTATTTGTAATAAATTAAATTTAGCATTTGGACACTCTCTATAACACTTTAAACTTCTTTGATAATCTCGATTAATATGTATACCAAATGTGTATGAAATAAATATATATATTAGCAATTAAGATCATTTAGAAATTTAGGATAGAAGATTTACCCAACTTAAAACTTGTTACCGTTCTTCCAAGAGAACCTTAAGTATAATACCATGCAATCCATCAAGGAGGACAACAGTGAGCCATGACAATGTCAAATTGAGCGAATTGGGCGCTAGTGTGTTTTGCATATTCATGACGTTGCCTACACCTGTTTGTGGCATCCTTAGCGTCATTTGGAAAGTAAAAGACGTCTTACTGTAATATCTTGGCATAACCTACTGTACAGACTACTTCATTATCACAGCAGCTGGGTGGCCTAGTGGCTGGCGATACTTGAATGCTTTGTTGTGGTTTGTAATTATTCAGTTTCAAATGATCATATTTTTTTCACATTCAAATACATTGACAAAATTTCTAATGAAAATACAGTTGTATATCATTAAATATTAAAACATGGGTGGTGTTGTGGCTTAATAGATAGAGCTTCACTCCACCCAGGTGTAATGACTGGATTTTCTAGTGTGGTGTCATGTGGGCTGACAACTGTTGAGAACGTTCCAGAGAGAACAGAGCCTGCCAACCAAATTTATCGTGTGAAGTCAGCTAAGAGCTATACACACCAACAGGTGGACAGCAGACTATAAACCCGCCTTTAACTTGAACAAAACAACAGTAAGAAACCATTAAAGGCAGATGTCATAAGCTATTGTCTGAAGTCGCCTTGCCCTAAAGAACAAAATAAAATAGTGAAAGTTTGTAATATACAGCCTTATTGGATTCAGATTGTTTATTAATTGCCACGCATTTCACAATTCTATTCTACATATACTTTTCCTTCAGAATGGACATGTATATAATAGACTCGGCAATCGTCTCGTCCAACAAATATGTTTTCTTCATTAATGTTGGACTTTGGGCTATCCACTATCTGCCTAATACTTTTTATCCTCATGGCAAGGTTTCCACTACAGACAATTATCGATAGATAACCTAGCTGCCTTGCAACATCCAACCCTAATTCTGAGAGCCGATTTATGTGATTGCCAGAAATTACCCTGAATGCTACGTCTTAATTAACATAATCTCAGAAGGAAGTGGGACAAGTCTGCCCATTAACCAACACCCTAAAAATCAATTTTTATGCAAATGAAAACAGTAAATACATGGTGACAGATGCTGTGAGCTAAATTTGTTATATTGATAAAAACAGGACCATATTGAAGACAGTAAATGTGTTTAATTGTTCATATTACAAAAATGATAATACTTATATGAGTAAGTACTTAATCTAAGTAAACAAAAAGACAAGAATCTCATGCTTTCACTTTCTGTGCACATTGCCAATGCATTCAGAACACTTATTTTCTGAAATGATAATCAACCAAATTTCAATAATGTTAAATAGGGATGTGGCACCGTGGAATGCTTCTTCCAGTGAAATTACCAATTTGGATAATCTCAGTGCTTTTCAAGCTGCCATGCATAAACAAGTGCGTTGTAAATGATAATGATGATTTCTTTTGTCAATGTCAATGATGTGTTTGGTAAATTTCAAATTAAATTATCGAGTCGCTTTAATCGAAACTTTGATTAAAATGACGTTTATGTGCCATCCTGTAGTTTAAATATATATGCCAAAATGGTTTATTTACCAAGGACCGGTTTTATGGATCAGCCTTCCTGGTGCTTTAAAATATTCCGCTAATATTGATGATTTTAGGTCCAAATGTAAAGCTCATTTTATTAATGTTTTTATTTGACCTTTGTTATTTATTGTAATTTTACACTATTGTTTTATCCTGTTATATCAACATTTTGTAGTTTATTTTCGCTTAATAACAGGGCCATTATTGTATAACAGTGTATTTTCTAACTGTATGTGTTAAACCCTGTTTTTGAATATATTTTATAAATAAATAAATAAATGTTGCATTGCTATTGGTCTGACCTTGGAGAAATTAGAGAAGGAGCTGAAACCTTTCACATACCTTCTGTAGAAGCTGGCAAAACCAAGAAACGATGACAACTCTTTTGCACTGCACGGCACGTACCACTCTTTGACCTTTGCAATCTTTTCAGGATCCGTGCTGATACCCTCTGCACTGACTACATGGCCCAAATACTGACAATGAGATTTCAAAAATTCGCATTTAGAAGGTTTCAGCTTCAATCCGCAATCCCTAAGCCTTTGGAAAACATTCTTTAGGCGATTGACATGGCTTTCAAAAGTTGGGGAGTACACCAAGATGTCGTCACGAAATACGACACATTCTTTCAAGTGTGCATTACCAAGACATTGTTGCATTAGACGCTGGAACGTTGCCGTGGCATTCACGGTTCCCATAGGCATAGAATTCCACTCGAAGAAGCCAAGCGGACCTGCAGTGAAGGCTGTGCGCTCCTTATGGTCCTCAAACATGGGAATCTGGTAGTACCCCGATCTCAGATCTAATTTGGAGAAATACTGTGCTCCTATGAGAGCGTCCATTGTTTCGTCCAACCTCGGCAAACTAAAGGAGTCCCGACGACACCTAACGTTCAAGGTCCGATAGTCTATGCACAGCCGAATGCTGTCATCCTTCTTACGCACCAGAACTAGCGGGAAACTCCATGGACTCTTAGATGGACGAATAAGACCAGCCGCTATCAGTTCATCCAAATGCTGTCTGACTTCATCAACCATACTGGGTGGAATTCTGCGATGTCTCATCTTTATTGGCTTATCATCGGTCACATCGATCCTATGTTCTACCAAATCAGTTTTGCCATAGTCCAGGGCATGGGTTGAAAATACGTCCCTGTACTGCTTTACAAGGTCTTGAATGGCCTGGGCTTGTGCAGCATCTGCAGGCCAATCAAACTTCTTAAGCCAATCCTCATCCTCTGCAGAAGTCCCCGAATAGCCCAAACTCTCCACTACAACTGATTGCAACTCGCATAAGATTGAACCCGACTGTAATGAACGTTCGCGATCAGACAAGTTCACAAGTTCTACCACAACACCGTGTGCTTCTTTACCAACGTTTATTAAACATTGAGAAACAAGTATGCCACCAGGTAATTGGTGCTGACTGGATTCTTCCGTCATCACCGTGAGTCTAGGCAATGGAGTTGAAATTTGTGCAGTGCCGTGCACTAACACTCTTGATTTAGGTGGTAACACTTCTGTCTTTATGGCTTTAACCAACCCAACGTGATTATCAGGGACTGCATACGAAAGAAAAGAAATTGCTTCCTGAATAGGAGTACTGACTGCTTTAGAGGCAGTTTCAGCACTTAATGTTCTGAGAACATTAGTGCCAACCACAACTGGCACATTAAGAGTCACATTTGTCATCTGCAATGACTAATGCCAGTGCATCAACCGGTACACCCACCCCAGGGGCCAAGTCTATACAAATTCCTGAGTAACCTAAATATGGTAATTCATTGCCACCAGCGGTCTTTACTGTGATGAGCGAATCAAGATTTTGAACGTTACAGCCACATTCATTGGCAATGGATGCTGACAAAGTTGTTACTTGCGAACCAGTGTCAATCAGTGCTAAGCATTTGACACCATTAACTGATACTTGACATACATTTGCTTTGCCTATCAAAGATGGACCATTCCTACCACTACAGTCTAACTCTCGGTCCCTAGAGTTGACTGATCGGGGGTTCCTGCTGCTGTTTAGCATTCTTCCTAGCTAATATTCTGCACTCTTCAATCACATGATTGGTTTTTTTGCAATACCTACAAAATATCTGTTACTCACCTGAAGTTTCATTTCGAGGTGACTTTTCCTTGGTCAATGTTGACAACATTTTCTCCAATTTTGACAACATTTTTTCCACTTTTTCAACTCGATACTGCAACTTATTTAGGCCGGAAGGCTGAACAGACTGTGATTTAACTTTTACAGTTTTTGAATCGAACTCATGTTCTAACATTCTAGCTCTCTTTAGCAGCTCTTCAAACGATACACCACCATCAAATTGGTCTCTGATTGCAGATTTAACCTTTTCATCTTTGATACCTGACCAAAATTTTGTCTTTGCCATATCTTCAGTGGCTTGGATTGTACCTTGCTCTTTGGCTGTTTTTAACAATGATTCTATCCTACAACCCCAAGCAACCACAGATTCACTGTCTTTTTGCCTGGCAGTGTAGAAATTTTCTAATAGCATTTCACTAGGCAAAATATTTCCAAAAACCACATCAAACTTTTGTACCACATCTTTTGAACACACATTGACACCCAAATTGAGCAATACAGCTGAAGAAGTTGCTCTCAAAGAACGTCTTATACATTGCATAACAATATTGTCATTGTAACCTTCCCTAGTCAAACAAGTTACTTCATGTTTCCATTGATCGTACGAAATGTCACCTTTCCCGAGAGGCTCATCCCCTGAGAATGTGCCAAGTTTGGGCAACTGGACATGAGGCAAACGCAATTGGTCTTTAGAATCATTCGTGACTGCTTGACTATCTGGATTTACAGTACTTGCCTCTGCACCAGGTTCAGGTTTTGGCTCATCACTGACTGGGGCTACGTTTGTGTTGATGAGGTCGAACAATTTTTGCTTATCACCAACATCAAGCTTATCTATGATCGCATTGAACTCCTCATCTCGCTCTAACAGTGCAATCTTATCTTCAAAATTAATGGCGGCCATTGCAACCACTAAACAGCTACTGATAAATCAACACACAGAGTAATTTAAAATGCGTGAAAATAACCATAAAATCTCTAACGGATCACTAAAACAAAGAATTTGAAAGAGAGAATTCCAAAACTCAACTCGAACTCAAGTGTTTAAACATACACAACTATTTACAAACAGATAATTTGATATATCATGATAGATGAGATAAATCTGAAAGGTACCTTGAAACAACAGTGACAATATGTCACAAGTCGGTTAAGTTGCCAAATGACAACAAATGTCAATCTGAAGTGACACTGCAGTTAAGTGATTAATTGCTAGACTTAGCAAAATTTAGCAAAGAAAAATGCACCGATTAAATTCTTTTGAAAGTCTGAAATCAAAGTTGTACACTTCTAGTGCACTGAAATGAGTCCATGTACACTTAAGGTAATCTCCTTTGTGACAACTAACGGATTACCCTCTCAGACGAAACACTGAAGCTCACTGTTGCTGATCCGGCTTACATGAGTCAACTGGATTCTCCCCGTATGAGTTGATGTTTGGTAGGAAGCCATCTCTCGCCATTGATGCAGAGTTAATGCCTCCAAGTGAAACGATTCCCATGTCGAAGTTCATCCAAGATCTTCAAGCACATGTGAAGTATGCTCATGATTTGGCTGCCAAGAAGTCCAATCTTAAGGCCACCAAGGCCAAAGAGAATTATGACAAGAAAGCCGTAGCTGCAAATCTACAACCAGGGGATACAGTTCTCATCAGGAAAACCACTTCAAGTGGTCGAGAGAAGTTGGCAGATAAGTGGACAGATGACGTGCATGTGGTAATCAGTCAACCAAATACAGAAATCCCAGTTTTCAGAGTTAAACCAGTGGCTAGGCATGGCAGAGTGAAAACATTGCACCGAAATCTGCTGTTACTTGTATTCCATGAAGAACAACCGGAATCAGACGGTCCTAATCCTAGGACCAATAAAGGGAAGGAAACCATCATTCAGTCATCTGAGTCTTCAGAATCAAGTGACTCCGAATTTGAGTTATTTGTAGCTCCACCAAGACAATCTTCTCAAATGCAGCAACCTCCAATTCTATGCCCTCCGGCATCCCAAACTCAACCTCCTCCACAATCTCTTCTGCAGCATCCACATGTTCACTCTCCTCAGCCTGTACCTCGTAGATCAGGCAGAATGCGTTCTGAGCCAGTTAGGTTTGGTGTCTACGTAAGGCATTGAGGATGTAATTTTATCTTATTGCATTATGAATTTTAATTAAATGGTGTCTGTAATTTAATTGTGTAAAGCTTATTGCAAGGTGAAGTTTCTATTTGTTCTGTTGTTATTTCATTCAAATATGAGTCCTGTGCCTATTTTCAATGTGTATACAAACCGGGACGGGGTTTTTCCTAACCAGGGGCTGTGTAGCAGAGCTATTCAGTGCTATTCATTTATAATACCACCAGAGGTCAGCACATCAAAGCTGACCAGAGTAATTCATTTAGCCACCAGAGGGCTTAATCCCTCCATTCAAGTTGAATTAGCTGGAGAGCAATTTCATACACTCCACAGTTGCACTTCAAAGCAACTACTTGGAATGCTGACAGAATTGACCACTTCGGTATTTAGGTATGTACTCAGTTTGTTAGTTTGCTTTAGCAATTGAGTTAGTATTGTGTTATTTGCCTTATATGTTAAATTGCATTTTGGTTTAATTAACTATTAGTTGGTATAATGTATATTACTAAAAGGAAATTGTTTCTGTTGTTAGGCTTGTTTGCCTGTTGAAGTTTGGTTGGTCACCCTAGCCATTTGGTTACCACATTGGTTAATTTATATAAAAGCCCCTTCAAAGGGTAAGTAATTATCATGTGACTATTATTAATATATATATATATGTGTTCAAAGGTGTAGGCTTTATGGAGGTTTCATGCTATTCACAGAAGGCCTATTATCATTTCAATGTAGTCACAATCAATTCGCACATTTATCCAATGCAGTAATGATTATGTTGTATTTTGTAATGTATAAATGAATTAGTCATGTTATATCATTTGTACAATGTATTGTGAATTCCACAAGCACAGACTTAATGATGTTCATATTTGCAGGGTTTTTATCGACAATAAAATTGGCCAACACAATTGGTGTTCATGCATCATATTTTCCCTGAACACTTATATTGTAGGTACATCAAAGATAGAGTCACTGTCGCACCAGAGGACCCGCCCCTGAGGGGCAATTGTGCAAAATTAAGCATGGAATATACAGATTTATCAGTTTTCCATTACATTTTTTTACACTCAATGATATATATAATTTGATTGTCCTAAGCACTTAAGCACAAAAAAACATATACTGAGTATGGTATTTGGTGGAAAACAACCTTATGGATGATATACTTCAATTCACTCAGATGCATAGTTAAGTAATTGCTATTTTAATGCCAATAAAGTGTGTGATTTTTATCTTGATATTTAGCATACATGCCACAGCAAGCCGTGAATGTAGGTTACATCATTCTGTAGGCCAGAAGTTTTACTTTCATCTTAGCATAATTTGATTGTGTGGGTATTTGTGGGTTTTATATAATGGCAGTGTGAAAAAACACATTCTTAAATCAGTCATCTTTATTTTCTTATAACTATATCTCCACCAAAAATGGTTTGATTTTTCACGGGAGTAGTTTCTAATGGTAAACTACAAAACTGGTTTTACGTGGGAATAAAATGAATACATTAAATTTTGCAAATTACCATATAGAAGCATTTTTGCTGAGGAGAACTCATGCTAATTAGCAGGAGATTGAATTCATAGGACCAGGAATAAAATAAATACATTAAATTCTGCAAATTACCATATAGAAGAATTTTTGCTGAGGAGAGATCCTACTAATTAGCAGGAGATTGAATTCAGAGGGCCACTGTCTTCACCCAACCAGCGCGACACTGATTGTACAGAGGCAGGGGCCTAGCTCAGAGGTAGCGCTCTAGGCCCGGTCGAGCCTTAAGTTGGATGGCTGTTTCAACCTTCATCTCATTGCCATGGTCTCTGCCTGTCCTAATTAGCCCAACTGGTGCAGAAATACAGGACGTAAAGCCCTAATCACACACACACACCCATGCTGATTGTACATGAAAGAGCTTTTAAGGGTTTCAAAGCCAAGATCCACGTAAACTTGTGAAATCTGAGGAAATAGAGACTTTCATTAGGACATGCTCATATTGAAAAATCCAAGTGTCCCCTCCTTCTCCAATTCCTCCACGGTCTGATGCTTAGTTAGCTTATATTACCAGCTTATATTACCAGCTGCCAGAGGTAGAAATAGTGATGAGATGATAGGCTTGGAGTGCACAACCTGTTTCACATTTGCCCAATGGGTGGGGTCTTTTGCTTGCCTCAGCATAGACACCGAACAATGAGCACAACGCACCTCCAATTTCAAGTCTCATGCTAACGACATCCATGGCTGCTGAGATGTAGCTCATGACAAATGCCCGGGAGAGGAATCAAACCCAGGACCTTGGCGGAGCTGTCCAGTGTGGAATTGGCTTAAGAGTTCACATAAGTATTGTGTGTGTATGTGATATTGTGCTTAACGACATGTGAACTAAGAACATGGGAGGTCATTCTTGCCTGGTAGGGAATGCTCAGCATTGGGAGCTTTGTGTGGAGGTAGAGCTAGGTATAAGGAGCACCACGTGTAGGGAGCACCAAGTGTAGGGAGCACCAAGTGTAGGGAGCACCAAGTGTAGGGAGCACCAAGTGTAGGGAGCACCAAGTGTAGGGAGCACCAAGTGTAGGGAGCACCAAGTGTAGGGAGCACCAAGTGTAGGGAGCACCAAGTGTAGGGACCACAGGTTGTCCGAGAGCAACACCAGTTGGCTTCCGGTCTTATGGTCTTGGGTAAGAAGTTAAGAAGTTTCTGAATCCTCATTGGATATGGGCTTAATGATTTTATTTTTCTAATTAAGGACCTAGGCTGAATGAAGACAGGTTGAAAAATATAAATTAACCAATTTAGCATAAACTGTGGGTGATCAAAAACTTAGCCAAATTTCAAGGATCCTGTCAGTGCAGAGCTACTAATTTCGGAGATCATGGCTTTCCCAGCTAGGTTTGTGCTAAATTATCCCACACTTCACCTATATCAACCCCAATTAAATTGAAAAAGAGACTTGTCTGATATTATTTATGATGACAGAATAGTAAGAAGCTTTTTTCTTCAACCTGTAGGAAGAGCCAAAAAAGGGAGTGCACACTTGGGGCAGAGCCTTTGAGGAGGCCAAGGACTTTCAAAGGCTCTGATAAGTAGCAAAAATGTACAGTGCAATATATATTCATAAGCCCCAATACCTTTGGGTTCAACTGTAGATAGCTTCAATTGAAGGGCAGCCTTAAATCAAAGCTCTATTGTATTGGTCCTACGTGACCTGTTGACCTTGTAGCTTTTACAGCCTCTTAAGAGTTGGTCCTGCAAGATGCCAGCAATTTATCTTCGAGCTAAAAAAGCTAGTCAGCCACAAAAGTCACAATTCTACCTCAAACGAACCCCCACTCCGCAATTACTGACCACCTAAGTGCAGATCTATCATGGCAATGCCTTTCCTGAGCTGAAAGCAATATTCGCTTTGCAATTCTTTTTTCTAAAGTAGTATTTTGTGAAAGGTTCCACTGCGAGCGGCATTTAATAACATTTTGTATTTTTAGTTTTAATGCTGTGGTGGTCTGTCTGTTTGTTGAGCGCACATTCTGCCAATTTAACAACCTTGTCATGCTAATCCAAGTCTTTCTTAATTCCCTGGAAATAAATGAAAAAGGGGTTAACCACGGAAGCTTGAGAACCCACACCAGTGCCATCATTGTGGTTGCCTATTGCCAAGTACCCATCACACCTGGTAGGGGTCAGGAAGTGATTGTATGGGATCTGGTCAACTCCTCCATGTCATGGTGGAATGCATGTGACGATTGTGTAATGATTAACAGGCAATGGCTGCTGCATCCAATGGTGCTCAATTCAATACAACTGTGTATGGCCAGTGATCACTTCTTCAGGGTAGTGCGTAATCCAATTTAGCAGTGATATGGCAAATTTCTTCTTGACATATCTGAGTTTTTCTTACCTTGGTTTGCAGACTTTCACCACCTAACAGGTTGGCTTCCTCAGTGCTACTGCGATTTCTCAGGGGTTATGATGACTCACAAAGGCAGTAGGGGTGGAAAAGCTGGCAGTTTCCATCATCTCTGTTGATGATCCAAGAGGAGCAAACTACCACAGCCACAGCACCCGTGAGATGCCAGTGTAACCATGTTAGCAGTGTTACTCAAGCACCAGAGAGTGACTCTTTGGTGTAACAGTCAACACTGTGTGAGGTCCCAGGTTCATTCCTGCATGGGTGGGGCACTCTCCTCTCAAAGAAATTACAATGGTCTTGTGATATCAATTTTGTTATATTCCCCAGATGAAGCTGCATGGTGGCAATCCTGGTCGCCGGGTTCGTGCAGTGAGTTTACGGCACAGGAGGGCATGTGGGGTGTCTAAGGAGGGGAGAATGTAATGGTAGAGTGTAACCCTGGCACCAGAGAGTGACTCTTTGGTGTAACAGTCAACAATGTGTGAGGTCCCAGGTTCATTCCTGCATGGGTGGGGCACTCTCCTCTCAAAGAAATTACAATGGTCTTGTGATATCAATTTTGTTATATTCCCCAGATGAAGCTGCATGGTGGCAATCCCGGTCGCCGGGTTCGTGCAGTGAGTTTACGGCACAGGAGGGCATGTGGGGTGTCTAAGGAGGGGAGAATGTAATGGTAGAGTGTAACCCTGGCACCAGAGAGTGGTTCTTTGGTGTAATGGTCAACTCTCTCGCTTCCCATGTGTGAGGTCCCAAGTTCGTTTTCCGGGTGGGGCACTCTCCTCTTAGAACATTACACAAACATAGAATCTGGAAGCGATAACTATGTGATTTGGATAACATTATTATATGCACTAAATGGGGACGAGGCTGAAATACAAAACCACATGAACAAAAACAGACCAAAATGGAAGAATGTAATTCATTAAAGACAAACAGAATGGATGTGTCCTCTTTTGAACACTATGCTAAGCATTGCTTACTCAAAGAAAATTGATAGAATTCTGTGATATCAATTGTAATATTTTTCTTGTGATCCAGTCACTGCACAACCAATACTCAACTCCAATAAGTAGTAATTATAATTTAACATTTAACTTATTATCATATATTTTTTAATGTACCAGATGCATAACAATAGCATGCCTTCTTATAGATAATTTATTAATATTACATAATTACAATACTTTTAAAATATGAATAATTTATTAAAAGTAGTAGTTATGCATATAATAATTTTCTTCACAGGGCGGCTCCCTCAGCAGCGGCAAACTTTTTGCCCTAGAAGAAGTGTCCTTGCTCCACATCAATATTAAAATATTAATTTTTGTAATAATTCTTCTATGGGGCAAATAAAAACTGTGTCATTGTCATACTAGAGCAGGAGATTTGTCAATTGAAAACAGTATTCAGAAAGAAACTCACAAGGCCAAATATACAAACATGATAAATGGAAGAAGACAACAGAATCACCATACATTTCTATGGTACTAGTGAACTCCATTTTACTGGACACTTTGTGAGATTTAAATACATCATTAACGCCATCAGCGCAGATGTTTTCCATATTTTTTCAATTTGTAATGAGTAAAGATAGTGTTACTGTCAAAACTGTGTGACCGGTTAGCTTGAGTGGTTAAGGTGTCATGCTACTGATCAGAAGATTGTCTGTTCAAGTCCCATGAAATGTGTTTTTGTAATGAGTATGCATTAGTGCTAAATATAGCTACTTTACAGTAGGATGCAGATGGCAGCAGCAGTATACTTCCTGTTGTTTTGGTGGGCTTTTTGTGAGCAGCCATTTGTTCTTCTTGCACATTTGTACAGTGCACACTGATCCTACTTATTATGTTGAACTAATGATCTAGCTTCTAAGTTAAAACACACAGATGTAAGTAAAACTTTCTTTATGTATTATTGTAGCATCAATCCAGATTTAGTGTAATTTTGATAAGTTCTAATGTATATTTTAGAGCTTTAAAGTTGTGATATGGCTTAAGACTTGTCATCCATATTGCATGATAAAATGTGCATTGTATTTCATGAGTGTCAACATTGTAAATCATGATTAGTTAATTGAGTTTAATTAGTGAATATACAATAGCTGTATTAATCTATGTACATGTTAGTCATATTTGTGACACTGTAGAATCTTTTATTCTTTATTTTGCAGTTTGAAACCTGCTGCTATTATGAACATGCTACAAATGTCAAGTATGCTATGCTACTTTGTAAATTCACGAAGCAAGGATTAAAGGCAGAGTTATTTCAAGCTGTGTGGTTTATGTTTTCAACGCTATTGCAGACTGTGTTCTCTTGAAACAAGATCTGCATCTTGATGAGATGACATTTGAAAGAGCCCTTGGTATTCAATGGGATATCAAGTTAGACCAATTTGGGTTCAATTTTGTGGAGAAGAACAAAGCTTTGTCAAGAAGAGGAATTTTATCGGTAATTTCATCCTTGTATGATCCGTTAGGATTCCTGGCACCTGTAATCCTTCCAGCCAAGAAGACTTTGCAAGATCTATGTCGCGACAATCATTTGGGATGGGATGATGAAATACCATCAGCGCACCTGAATGATTGGCAGAGCTGGTTGTCTTCATTGCCCAATTTAACGCAAGTGAAACTTCAAAGAAACTTTCTCATAGATGCAAGAAACATAACTGCAAAAGAAATGCATGTTTTCAATGATGCCAGTACTTCTGGATATGGAACGGTGATTTACTTACGCACAACTGATGATCAAGGTAATCACAATGTAGCTTTTTTGATTGGCAAAGCACGTTTAACACCCTTGAAGACTGTAACAATCCCCAGGTTGGAATTGATGGCCGCAGTCACGGGAATCAAGTTGGCGAGAATGATGAAGTATGAATTAGACAATGTTGACAGCATTACTTATTATACAGACTCCACAACTGTATTGCATTACATACAGAATGACAAGAAGAGATGGCCAGTCTTCATAGCAAACAGTCCAACTGATAAGAAATTTCTCAACTCCTGCAGAGTGGCGTTATGTGAGTTCTGATCTCAACCCGGCAGACGAGGCATCTAGAGGACTCTCAGTTGGAAAAATGCTGGAAGAGTCTGTATGGCTTAAAGGACCTACATTTCTCTGGGATGGAAAATGCTTGAACCTTGATCCACCTCCAATACCAGAAGACATGGTTGGTCAACATGGTGAGGTGGAAACGACAGTTAATGTTACTCAAGCTCAAATGTCATCATGTGCCATGGAGAGTTTGATGACTCACTTCTCTAAATGGAATGTCCTCAAGCGAGCTGTTGCAGTTTTTCTGAAGCTTAAGGTGATCCTTTTGGACAAGGTGAAGTCTAGAAAACAGTCTGCAAATGTTCAAGAATCACCGAAGATGTATTGCTTGCAAGTTGCGGATATCGAACAAGCTGAATTGGAAATCTTTCGCTGGCTTCATCGGAGGACATTTCCTGATGAGATGAGATTGCTCTTATCATTTTCGAATGATGATACTTCCCATGATGGTAGATATTTGCCAAAGTCAAGTACGCTGTACTCCTTAGATCCTTATTTGCAAGATGGCATATTACATGTTGGCGGCCGCCTGAAACATGCAAGATTGAATGAATCGGCAAAACATCCAGTAATTCTTCCTAGGAAATCCAACATTACTTGCCTTCTCATTAATCACGAACATTGTCGGCTTGATCATGCAGGACGAAATCACGTACTAAGCAATCTTCGACAGAAATATTGGATAATTGGAGCCAATTCAGCAGTACGTAATGTCATCCATCATTGCGTCAATTGTCGCAAACTTCGAGGTCATGTTCAAGAACAAAAAATGTCTCACTTACCTGTTTGTCGAACAGATGATACAGCACCTCCATTTACATTTACTGGTGTGGACTATTTTGGACCTTTTGTTGTACGCCAAGGAAGAAAAGATGTCAAACGCTATGGTGTGATGCTGACATGCATGGCAAGTAGAGCCATACATTTGGAGGTCGCCCATTCCCTTGATGTGCATTCCTGTATCCATGCATTGAGACATTTCATCGCAAGAAGGGGAAATGTTAAGGAGCTCTCTAGTGACAACGGCACTAACTTCACTGGAGCGAATAAAGAATTGAAGGAAGCTGTTGCTGAGATGGATCAGACTGCCATGAAAACTGAATTCAGAAATCTTGGAATCAAATGGAAGTTCAACCCCCCCACAGGAAGTCACATGGGTGGGACCTGGGAACGGTCAATTAGAACTGTCCGCAAAGTGTTAGATGGTCTCCTTCAAGAACATGGTCATCAGTTAGATGAAGAATCCTTCCAGACACTAATTTGTGAAATTGAGGCGATTGTGAACTCGCGACCACTGACATCTGTCTCAGGGGAACCAGATGACTTGGAACCTTTAACCCCGAATCACATTCTGACTGGAAGAACTCAAGTTACCATGCCTCCTCCTGGAAATTTTGAACAGCATGACTTGTATGTACGGCTTCGTTGGCGAAGAGTCCAATATCTTGCAAATCTTTTTTGGTCACGCTGGAAAAAGGAGTATCTGTTGATGCAACAAAAACGACAAAAATGGAACAAGCCCACAAGAAATATGTGCATTGGAGATGTGGTGCTTATTAAAGATGACAATCTTCCTCGTAACTGTTGGAAAATGGGACGAGTGATCGATTTGGAACACGGCAGTGATGATTTGGTACGCGCTGTCAAGCTCAAAACTCAAACTTCTGAATTGAGAAGGCCTGTTCATAAATTGGTTTTGTTATTGTCAAATGGTTAAAATGTATTGTCATACTATTGTGAATGTTTTGTACAGTAATGTTTTTTTTTTTTTTTTTTTTCCCATTTTGTTGATAAATAATCATATTTATGTTGGCGGCTATGTTACTGTCAAAACTGTGTGACCAGTTAGCTCGAGTGGTTAAGGTGTCATGCTACTGATCAGAAGATTGTCTGTTCAAGTCCCATGAAATGTGTTTTTGTAATGAGTATGCATTAGTGCTAAATATAGCTACTCTACAGTAGGATGCAGATGGCAGCAGCAGTATACTTCCTGTTGTTTTGGTGGGCTTTTTGTGAGCAGCCATTTGTTCTTCTTGCACATTTGTACAGTGCACACTGATCCTACTTATTATGTTGAACTAATGATCTAGCTTCTAAGTTAAAACACACAGATGTAAGTAAAACTTTCTTTATGTATTATTGTAGCATCAATCCAGATTTAGTGTAATTTTGATAAGTTCTAATGTATATTTTAGAGCTTTAAAGTTGTGATATGGCTTAAGACTTGTCATCCATATTGCATGATAAAATGTGCATTGTATTTCATGAGTGTCAACATTGTAAATCATGATTAGTTAATTGAGTTTAATTAGTGAATATACAATAGCTGTATTAATCTATGTACATGTTAGTCATATTTGTGACACTGTAGAATCTTTTATTCTTTATTTTGCAGTTTGAAACCTGCTGCTATTATGAACATGCTACAAATGTCAAGTATGCTATGCTACTTTGTAAATTCACGAAGCAAGGATTAAAGGCAGAGTTATTTCAAGCTGTGTGGTTTATGTTTTCAACGCTATTGCAGCAACAGATAGGTCAAAAGCAAGACTTAGCAATTAAGTTGAAAGATAATTGATCAACAAACTTCCAAACTTCTCCTCAGGTTTTTATAATAAAAAGTGAAATGTGCATGTAGAAAGTTTTTAGCTATACTGATTGCACAGTTACTCTTGAGAAGTTAACATCATACCGACACACCTGTATTTAAATACCTCCATATAACCTAAATATGCTCACTTCAATCAATGCTGGGTCAATCCATATGAATTCACCGAAATTCAGACAAACTTCCCAGGTCACCATCTCAAAAAATTCTGCAAAAATATACTGTTTGTAGGACTATATAATAAATGGAAAAATCCAAAATTTTAGGTCTCCAGTGTCAATGGTTTAGAAGATACAGCAATTTGAAATTTTATAATTTTTTTGTGGAAAAGCACAATGGCATGAGTTTCCCAGTTCAGACGTCCATATCTCTCTTATTTTATTTTTCATAATGTAGGCATGAACTTTTGTACCTAGAGTAAAGATGTTGTATTGTAACCATGTATTCTCTTACATCAGGGCTATTGGTGATATTTTTCAAACTTTAATGCTCTGAAAAAAGGGTGAAAATGGGAAATGTTGCAAAACAAGACTTTATTTTTTGCATGGCTGCGTGGAATCTATGCAAGAATAAGAGCTCATATTAATTTTCTTGCTTCTTATGGTCCACTTGCACATATTTGAATGGCCAAAACCACCTTATTTGCAAAAAGATGGAAGCCAGAGTAGTTTTAAAAAGACAAATAATATATGATTGTGAAAAAAAACCTTTATTCTAATGTAATTTTGACCAACAAGAGAGTTCACCATCACTTCCATATTTTTTTCCCAATATCACACACATCTAGTGGTCTTCTGGTAAAAATATCATTGTGGTGGTCAGATTCCTTCATTTTTCTATGAATTAAAAAAGATTAATTAACTTTATATATTAAACAAATAATAGTCTTTTTGATTTCTTAATAATTGCATAAAGTTTTGAACAGTTAATTTATCTATGAGCATGCTTTAACATTTATGATGCTATATTGATTACATAATCATCAAATGTTATAAAATAAAGGTAATGGGGAAAAAGCTAATGCATAGTTAATGATGTCCTAATCTTGCAAAGCTTGTCTAATCTTACACGTAGCTGACACAATTAATGCAATACCACAATAAATCTTTTGAGACTTGATAATCCTCATCAAGAATCACAGATTGGTCAGTGATCATAAAGTCCAAGCAACAAAACTTGTGAATTGGGTAATTGCTAAAAATGGATCATCTCAGAAAGTGTGCTGTTGGACAAAAACTGAATAGTGAATGTCATAAGACAACATACACAGGAAAAGTTGGTTTTTCATTTTAGCCAATCGGGTAAGGAGAAAAATCACTTATATAAGTTTATATCACAAAAGCAGTTGCTCAACTGTAAAACTCACAAGAAGGTACATGAAAGATTAGACAAGCTTTGCAAGATTAGGTCATCATTAACCATGCATTTTCTTTTTCCCCAATACCTTTAGTTTGTAACATTTGATGATTATGTAATCAATATGGCATCACAAATGTTAAAGTATGTTTACCAAATGAATAGATAAATTTAACTGTCAAATCTTTATGCAAATATTAAGAAATAGCAAAAGACTATTATTTTCTTTAATGTATAAAGATCGATTGTTTAAAAATTCATAAAAAAATTAAGGAATCTGACCACCACAATGATATTTAATCCAGAGGACCACTAGATGTGTGTGATATTGGGAAAAAATATGGAAGTGATGGTGAACTCTCTTGTTGGTCAAAATTACAGTAGAATAAAAGGCTTTTTTCACAATCGTATATTATTTGTCTTTTTAAAACTACTCTGGCTTCCATCTTTTTGCAAATAAGGTGGTTTTGGGCATTCATATATGTGCAGGTGGACCATAAGAAGCAAGAAAATAAATATGAGCTCTTATTCTTGCATAGTTTCCACACAGCCCTGCAAAAAATAAAGTCTCAGTTTGCAACCTTTTCCGTTTTCACCCTTTTTTTAGAGCATTAAAGTTTGAAAAATATCACCAATAGTCCTGATGTAACAGCATACATGGTTTCAATACAACTTTTTTTACTCTAGGTACAAAATTTTATGCCTACATTATGAAAAATAGGAGAGATATGGACGTCTTAACTTGGAATTTCATGCAGTTGTGCTTTTCCACAAAAAAATATTAAAATTTCGAATTGCTGTATCTTCTAAACCATTGACACTAGAGACCTGAAATCTTGGATTTTTCCATTTATTATATAGACCTACAAATGGTAATTTTTTTAATTTTTTTGGAGATGGTGACCTGGGGAGCATTTGGTGAATTCATATGGATTGACCCTGCTTCAATCATCACAGTCTTCAGAAGAAGTTCACCTTTTTGTTCTTATATTTCTACATGTACCTGAAAATTAAACTGCATTAAAAATCTTATATAATTTAATATTTTTTTGAAAATAAATTATAATCATATTGATTGCACAAGACCCTTCAAAGTCCATAATTCTCTTAGTGTGGCCACTGGGTCCCAGGTTCGATTCCCGGTCGAGCATAAGTTGGATTGGATGGCTGTTTCAGCTACATCTCATTGCCATGGTCCCTGCCTGTCATAATTGGCACAATAGGTGCAGAAATACACGACTTAAAGCTATAATCCCTCTCTTTGTGTGGAAGATGTGTCAAAGCAGCTAAATTCTGACTAAGTCATTTAAAGTATTTTGAGTGTGTTTGAATAAATGACCCTCATATATATTTAGTCATATTTACACACTTATCATTCAAATACCACTCAAAATAACTTTTACTAATCTGTAACTGACTTGCAAAATATAGCTGACTATACATATCAGACTACCATGGGGCCAGTCATTTAAGAGACGGTCAAATAGATAAAGATAAAAAACATTTTCGTTACAGAGTAACAATATAACCGTATAATTGCAATTGATACTAAGGGAAAAAAAACACTTCTGTTAGTGATTGAGTACTTTTGGGCACTCACGGGAGTCAACGAATACTTAATGCATGGATGGAGTACTATTTTAGGTACAAACTAAGCAGGTACAGGAGAACTTGATTAATTGTGACCTAGACACAAAGCAGTGAATAACAGATGGCGCCCTTGTCATTAAGTTACTACAAACAATATGATAAATGGATTGTTTGTATGTTCTGGGTACAAAGTTACCACAAATCACCATTAATGGCCGCTGTTTTGTAGACAAGAAAAAATAATTGGACAGCATACAATATATAACAGGTCTATGGCGACAGTCGTGCACGGGTGCAGCAGCCAGAATTATTTTTTTTAAAGATGGGGCCTAAAAGTATGCTTCCTTTGACCGTTTTAGATTTTTGTCCAGGTTTGGCAAATGTGGTCCCGTGTCGACCCAATGATAGATAGATATGGAAAGTGCAGCTCTCTTAGGCAAGTTCTTGCCACTATCGAGGGTTGATTGATGAAGTAAGAGAGAGAGGAGGAGTCCATCCGTGTTACACATTTACCCAATGGATGGGATCTTTTAATTGCTTTAACATAGACACTGAGTACAAGTCAGATAGCAATCCGAATCGGCCCAGCAACGCTTCCATACAGGCCACTATCAGTACATCATCCTAATAACATCGCCGACATCGCGACGATGTTATAACGATTTGAATGCTATCTAGGAAACGACCTCAAATTTAACGTCTCATCCGATGTATGCATGCTATCTAAGTGGAAGAGGATGCCTGCATCATTCTCTCACTGACAAATATAGTTCATGTAAGATCATGTCCTTTTCTCAATTAAACAACCCTTCTAAGATGATCGTGATATAAGAGCCTTATGAAAATCCAAAGTAAATTAAGTTGTTTTCAACGATCCATTGATTCTATTTCTAACTTCAACACCAATGTTCTGCATGTCATTATTCTTGGAAGTTTACAACCAAGGGCTGACCAACCTGTTAAAGGACAATGACTTGTCGGTGAAAATGAATGTATTGGCAGTACTTATAGACAAATTCAAGTTGTTCGTGTACATTAAAATCTTAGTCCTTGAAATATAAATTGCACATTGTAATACACTAAAAGAACAAAGAGAATTCAAACAAGAAAATGACATTGTGGTTATTAATTGCAATTGATGTGGGACCAACCACAAAAAAAAAAACCCTACAAAATTTCCCTTATAACCACAACGGAGGAACCCATTTAGCTGAATAATGCATCTAAAAAAGGTCTTCTGACTTTTTTTTTCTTGTCTATATCTAAAACCTAGCGCTGCTATGCAGCAAACCTCAGCGAACATGCATCGAAATTGTTGTTGAAGCTTATGTATGAAAGTCAGATTCAGATTCAGATCTATTTATTTACAAAACAAAATATAAATATTGTAGTAGAACATCTCCCTGAACCTTCTTAAAGCTTTATTTTGACACTTAAGTCCATTAATGAACCAAATAATTGCTTTATCATATTATAAAATATATGCAGTCTACATATGTAAGTATTTATTAAATGAACAGTTCATTATGCAATACATCATACCCAAATATATGCCTGGCTGCTTCTGATAAAAGTATAGTTTTAGAACTACCACAAAGCTGGGATGGAGTTAGAAAGCTGCACTCTTCTTCCCAAAAGCATGGGAATATGCTCTGCCTCCTTATGATGCTAATATGTGAAACATCTACAATATGTGAAATATGTGAAACATCAACAATATGTGAAACATGTGAAACATCAACAATATGTGAAATATGTGAAACATCAACAATATGTGAAATATGTGAAACATCTACAATATGTGAAATATGTGAAACATCTACAATATGTGAAATATGTGAAACATCAACAATATGTGAAATATGTGAAACAACTTTTTACAAAGGATGCATTGCTTAAAAACACTAGTTGCATAAAATTAATTTTGTTTTAAAAGAATAACCTCTTTTACAAGCCAGTACTTCATCATAAAAGACTCTACAATATATTTTGAAAGGGGAGTGGGTGTGGAGTCCATTTAAATCTCCTTTAACCTTGCCATATAGCCCTTATCATGGCATATAATAGTTATGTCTACTGAATATACCAAATCTTGTCATCGGTCATCAGCCTCTAGATCAAATCAAGATTTTCATCATTGAACTTTTCCAACCTTAGATTAACGTCAATTTTATGACAGAACTCAGAACATATTTATTTCATATTAAACCTATCAATCATTGATACAATTTAACATATAAAAACATAAGAATGAAGTAAAAGATACATGTAATCTGGGGGGACATCTCTAAGATATTTGATATCGCTACTGAGATGCCCCCCCCCCCCCCATGGTTTCCTGAGGACTCCCACCAATTCCATCACACCTTGATGCTACTATTTTATAACTTTAGTCAATGTGCTTGTGTTCGACACGCAGATGATGTAGATGTCTTCATGAAAACGATCTTCAGTTAAATGAAATTCACATACTTTGCATTATTTTCAGATTGGTAAAATGAAATTCACATATTATATTGCAAATTATTTTCAGTTGATATAGTGGAATAGATGGTATGAATCCCTTGAGTAAATCCCTATGAATTAAGTCTGATGTTATTTGAATGATCCAATTTTCGAATTTGAGCTGGCATTAACCCTGACAGGCATTGGCACAAGAGAGTTCTTACGTTACATTAAGCATTTACATTAAGCATTTACATGAAGCATTTACAAGAAGCATTAACATTAAGCTCCTTGCAATGTATGCCAACTAAACCTGAATAACTTGTGATTGATTTATAAAAAAGGGATTATCTAGCAGATTTTCTGATTCCGGGTCTAGGCACTCCTTATGCTGAGGCAAGTAAATTAAAAAGACCCCACCACTGGGGGTAAATGTGTAACATGGGTGGACTCGTCCTATCTCTCTCACCTCATCAATCAACCCTCGAACTTATCCTAGAGGGCTGCACCTTTCATATCTATCTATCTATCTACCTATCTATCTATCTAGCTGTCTAGCTGTCTGTCTAGCTGTTTGTCCAGCTGTCTGTCTATCTGTCTGTCTGTCTAGCTGTCTGTCTAGCCGTCTGTCTAGCCATCTGTCTAGCCATCTGTCTAGCCGTTTGTCTAGCCGTCTGTTTACAAGTGGCCACTGTCTTGTGTGTGTAGTTCTTTGTAGCCCTTCCTCTGTCTCTATATATACGTGCACCAGGCAGCCTTAATTGGGGGTCATATTTGCACGAAACACTCTATCCCACACACAGCTGCTGCTTCTATCAATATGGATGTGGTCTCTTCCGAACAGTGTAGCTTTTCCCTTATACATAGAATTCAGAGGAGAAAGTGTTTTTTTTTGGCAGACACACTCCGATTGGCAAATTTCCAAGTAGAAGCAACAGTTAAGAAAAGTTGGTGAGAAAGTACAGGCATAATTGGATTGCCCTAAGGAACAAGCCAAGTTTGCAGCCTAGCGGTTCTCCTGCTCAGAATCAGCAAAATTATGCAGTTGCTTTGTCACTTCAGATTTTGTCAACAGTTTACCTGAAGCTGTCAAAGAATATTCTTAGATTTTGTAGTCCATGTTTCATTTAAGAGTCCATGTTTCATTGAACCTCAAGGAATTGTTACCCTTTTGTCGTATACAATATAGGGTAAAGTAGGGTACATATTTAATATGGGCAGCAGTATAATATGGAAGGTGCACATTGTTGGGTTATGTGGGCATAACATCACTTGTGAGTCCCAAGTGTCACACTTCTCAGTTTAAATTCAGGTAATTATATTCACTTTTTTGGGTTTTGCTTTTCCAATACCAAATATGTAATGCTCCAGACAAAATGTTAATTTTGTTTCTCTCTTAAAATGTCAAATGTTTATTGTACTGTAGGTCTTGTCTAGCATATGGTCATAGGATTGAAATTAGCATCGCTCATATTTCCTCACTGTGGTTTCTTAAAAGGGGCACCCTACTTGAAGTAATTTTTTGATAGACTTAAATGAAATATTGTATGATTGATGAATTGCTTTTGGTGAAATAAAAAATATCTGAATCTGAATCCGCATCAGGCGGGGTTAGGACATGAGGATTAGACGTCTAGATATCTAACCACGGAGTTATTTTTAAAAAATCTCAAAATTTAAGCAGTATTTAAATTTATACTAAACAAACGAGTGGAATAAATTATTTTATTCTCAAAATTAAGTTGGGATAACGATTTTGTCTTCTGTCTTTTCCAAACCAAAAGAAATTAGGTGCAGAACAAATTTGACACACTCCCGTAATCTTGAGTTTTCTGGCTGCGTTGGATCATTGAAAATTGTTGTTAAGCAGTGATGTAAGTAATAATAATTTCCTGGTATTTGAATTCTTATTTAATTTGTAACATGTGTCGAAAATGTAACTCAAAGTCGCTAACAAAAATATTGCTTTTAGATGAACCAGCGTGGTTAGAGCGCTAACACACGAGGAATACTGGAAATATATATTGAGAGGGTGTGGCTAAACTGACCATTTTGTGAATACGGAAATATATCTATCAGCTCTCAACCAATCAGCAATCTGCATATGGCATTTACTAAGGATAATAATAAATCCTGATAACTATTTCCAGAATACATTAAAAAAATATTTTATTAGCTTTTCTGAAAGTACTTTTTTGGGAAAGTGCGGTTATCAGCCATATAAAATTCATAACGTTAAAGAATGATAGATAAACCTGACGTCTCCTAGGAACTAACAGTTCTCCTAGAAACTAACAGTTCCATATCAATTTATGTCCATAATTAAACAGACATGGCAGAGAGAAAAGTCATAAAGTAATAAATTCAGATTAAGTATCATGGAAACTGTCCATAAAGAATTAATACAAACAAGTACAAAATCATAAATTATGATATACATTTTAATATATGGCTTCTCAATACACCTAAAAGAAGTTTTGTTTATATTTATTGATATTGATTGCATGCCTTTTTCATTTATGTCTGAAAACTGGACACTTTTATTACAATATATCAATCTCACATAAATTAAGATTAACAAAGGTCTTTCCTGCAATGTCTTCAGTCGACCAAGTAAAATGAGTAAGCCAGAAAATCAGTCAGTAAGCTGTTTAGATTTTTGCTGGTGAATTTTAGATTTTTGCTGGTGAATTTTTGCACAGTATTTTGCTGCAAAAATTACAGTTGCAAGTTGGTTTACTGTAAAACAGGAGAAATAGATGTTTGCCGTAAAATTACTGCACATGCATCTATTAAGTTGTGATGATTGTTTACCGTGAAATCTAAAAAACTGCACTGGACTGAGTGACAGTTCCTGTGAACTCATTAAGTCCTACCTCACAAATAGAAAGCAACGAGTCTAAATCGGCAATGTGAAAAGTACATGGGGCAAGCTTGATTGAGGTGTGTCACAGGGCTCCTTTTCAGGACCTCTCCTGTTCAACATCTACATCAATGACCTTCTCTACAATATCAGCAGTATTTGCCCCATTTATAACTATGCAGATGACAACAGCCTTTCCTGTCATCATAAAGATCCGATAGTCTTTAAAGATATCTTGGACACAGCATATTTTAGTCCTTTCACAATGGTTTAAAGACAGCTTTATGTTGGCGAACCAAGACACGTTTCAAGCCATAATACTAAGCAGAAACCCAAATGCAACAGTGCCAAGCTTCAAAATTGGAGATGTCATTATCCATCCAGCCAAAGTCTGTAGCAAAGCAGCTCGGCAAGTCAATGCTCTCAAACGCCTCTCCTTCTTTCTCAGCACTGAAAGCAAACTAGCAATTTTGATTCCTTTAGTAAAGCCAATTTCAGTTAGGGTCCCTTTATCTATCATTTTTGTGATAGAAATGAAGCGAGAATGATAGAGCTTGGATGAACTAGAGAAGGATTGGACACTTCGCTACCATCCAAATGACCAATTAATGATGCTGTAATATGACCCAAGTTTTACAACTCCCCCTCACTGATTCCACTGGGAAACAAAGGGAAAGGATTAAAATATGTATTCATATAGACTGAAATGCATATCTTCACGTTATTCCTGGTATAACTTGGACATTTTGACTTAATTCATTTCAGAATTTAAAACTGTGTTTATATAAAGGCATCTGCATATCTACGATAATAATTTAATAAAGAAAAAGATGCACATATAGTGAAAATTAGGCATCTTTAAGGGTCTGTATCTCGGTTCGACAACTTACGACACATTCGACATAATAACCACCGTGCAGACAAGGTGTTCAGCTTCAAGAAGAATATGGCCTCATCTATGGCTCCTTACGGCTTCTTAAGTTATTGCGAGATTAAGATAAGATATTTTAAAAAAGAGTACTTGAAAACTGACAAATATTAGACGATAACTTTCTTACTAGTAGGCCTAGAAATTCGGTAAAAATAGTTTTAGAATCCTTGGATCATGCGGAATTCAGCAAGAGTAATGTATAAGATGTACAACAAGAAACAAAAACTTTGACTTTTGGAATTTAGGGAGTTAACTGCTGCTGATGCAGGGCATCACTGATGAGGGTTTGCTCACTGAAACCAGTGTGAACATCAAAGAATTTATATACTTAAGGAAGCAGCAGGGGTCCTTGGGCCAGCTCCGGACGAATTTGATTCTGCTTAAATCACCTAATAATGAATATTGTGTCCAATCCTTCTCTAGTTCATCCAAGGTTAGAGAAAGTAAATGAGAAGGTACTAAGGGTGGTTTTCAACGATCTTAAAGCAACATATGCACAATTGTTAACGATGATGCTGCACCTAAAATATGTATACCAGCTGACTTCTTTAACACCCTAGATGTACCATACTTTTTAAGTTGGTTTTAACTCGGTAAGAATTGTTGTTGCTAGTTTATGGAACAAACTACCTTAACCTATGAAATCATGTCATACCCTTATGATTTTAAACAACTTTTAAAATACCAAAATTGTACCTGTCAATGTGACACCTGTTTTAAATGTACATTGTGATATGATGCTCATGGAGCTATGCTTTCCAATGTTTTATGCTCTTAACCTCATTTGTATATTTTATCATCCTTTTATTTGTAAATATGCATCACTAATTTGTCATTCAAAAGCTACTTCGCTTGTGTTTCACTGTTTTTTTTTACATATTTCGATAAGCTCTTATATTTACAGTAAATGTTACAGTAGGCCTATCATACTATAGATGAGATTAACTGCATCTTACTATAAAATGCGGTGGTATCATAGTGTAGAGTCAGCTGTATCGTCGATTTTGGCCTATTTACGGTAATCTACTGAATAAATTACTATAGATTGCCATTTTCTTTACCTCAGCTGTAAATTTTTTAGTATTATGCCGTAGGATAAATTTACGGAATCTTTCCATGAAAATGTTACGGTAGCGTACTGTATTCCAAATTTGCAGTATTTTGCTGTTACAGTGAAGATTGACAGTTATGTTATAATGGAATATGTCTCTATGAAAATCAGGAAATTTAGATCACTGTAAATATTATATATACACTAATACACGGCATTCTCAATTTGAGGCCTGGGCAAATGTCACCCTTGAAAAAAAAAAGGCTGATGGCTGGCAATGATGGGGTATGATCATATTTCTAGATGGACAGGAGATGAATGAGTAAGCATAGTTGTTATCAGCCTGCAACCTTAACAGCTACAGCTCTTAAGAACCAGATCAGGCTAATTATCAAATGTCATTCAGTACGTTAGAAAAAAACAAAAAAAAACAACTAAAAAACCAATGTGTAATGTGCAATAGATTAGCCTGACAGCAGTCCTGTAATTTTTCGCGGTATTTTGCAACAGGTTGATGAATATCAGTTTGGACAACATACATCACCCTTTCACACCAAATAAATAAGTCATTCAGTGATAACTTGAAAAATGTTTAAGAAGCAGAAGTTGAGAGCTGTTGAGATCGCCGATTCAGTTCATCAAAACAATAATTGTGTTCGAACTCGGGAGCACATAAAGGGGCGTTCACATTATCACGTATAAGAGCTACGTATGACCACGTATGCAAATATTTTTTCACTCTTCTTCATCCTTGGCCATACGTGATTCACTCGCCGATTTATGTATACTCGCGCTAATCCGTTAAGATGCTCCTGGTCGCGCTTGACCACTCACGACCAAACGTGGAGAGGGCCCTAAGTGCTACCCCATCCTTGAACCTCGCACGGGCGATCTACGGGCGATCTACGAGCGATCTACGAGCATCCTACGAGTGCCTCACAGATGCCTCATGCGGGCGTTTTACGGACGTTTGGCGAGGGTTTTTACCAAGTACGCTCAGGGACATGCTCGCTTTGCTAGCAATAAACTACATGAGTGATGGCACTGGTGTGGACTCTAAGCCCTTGGGCCTTGGATTTAACTCCATGTTCAAAATTGAATACTATAGTAGTACATTTTTTAGGTGACACGTGTGCATGAGTATTTTTTAAAACATTAGATTATAAATATTGCAACACCCCAAACCCAACAAGGATTTACACAAGTCACTATTTACTTAAAAAACATTTGTTTTACATCAACAGCATGTTACGCAAAGCAATAATAATACATATTTTCAAACAAACAACAACAACTAAATGTTCCATTTGAACTCGTTGATCCACTTATTTACATATACGTATATATATTTTGTTTTAACTTTAAATATATTATTTGTCATGCAAAAGAAAACAGTTATAAACAGGAACAAAAAAGGCACCAAGAGGATACCAGAAAATAATAGAATGCATCCCTCATCACTGTCATCAGTGTCCTGGTAAATAAGGGTGTAGTCCAAAAAATGCATTACGAATGGCAAACTCATAGCATTTACATTTATTTATGCATTACTCTATGGAAGCCGAGGAGGTTACTTTCGTGGTTTCGCAATTTCGGACTACGATAGGGCAACCTTTGCACCACGAAACCTTCGCCCCACGACACCTGCCCCCCACGACAGTGATAGTATACTGTCGTACCACGAAGTAATAGGCCTACTATCCCCCGACAATGTAGGTTTCGCACCACGAAAGTGAAGGCTGATTCACTTAACAGCAGGTATGCAACTTTGTAAGGGTGGCTTAATTTCCTCCTCCTCCTCCTCCTCCTCCTCCTCCTCCTCCTCCTCCTCCTCCTCCTCCTCCTCCTCCCTCTTCCTTCTCCTCCCCCTCCTCCCCTCCTCCTCCTCTTCCTCCTCTTCCTCCTACTCCTCCTCTTCCTCCTCTTCCTCCTCCTCTTCCTCCTTCTCTTCCTCCTCCTCCTCCTCCTCCTCCTCCTTCTCCTCCCCCTCCTCCTCTTCCTCCTCCTCTTCCTCCTACTCCTCCTCTTCCTCCTACTCCTCCTCTTCCTCCTTCTCCTCCTCCTCTTCCTCCTCCTCCACCTTCTCCCCATCCTCTTCCTCCTCTTCCTCTTCCTCCTTCTCTTCCTCCTTCTCCTCCTCCTCTTCCTCCTCCTCCTCCTCCTCCTCCTCCTCTTCCTCCTCCTCCTACTCCTCCACTTCCTCCTACTCCTCCTCTTCCTCCTCTTCCTCCTTATCTTCCTCCTCCTCCTCCTCCTCCTCCTCCTCCTCTTCCTCTTCCTCTTCCTCTTCCTCTTCCTCTTCCTCTTCCTCTTCCTCTTCCTCTTCCTCCTCCTCCTCCTCCTCCTCCTCCTCCTCCTCCTCCCATACAAGAATGCATTATTTGTCACATCTATAAGAAACCTTTCAGGTGTACATTATGTAGTTATACCTATAATTGTACATTGATTGGTATTTTGCTCTACTGAAAGTGGAGTTGCACCAAAAACATAAGTTATGGACACTGATTTCACACTGATATGGGTTAAAATTTCAGAACTGCAAAAACAATGTCTCTGCCTGTTTAGAACCTCCTGTGCAGAGAGTTTTGCGAAATGACAGTAAATCTTGTCCTCAAAACATTTTTCAAACTTTAAGCAAAATTTCTGTGTGATGTCATGTCAATATCTTGCATACTTGTTAAAATATAAGCTTATGAAAATTCATATTTGGCAAAATAGGCATGTCTCCAGCAATATTTCATTGTCTCAACATGTTTCCCTCTCCACAAAATCTACCACAAGTGAGGAAGTACAGTCAAAATAAATGAAAGTGTTCATATTCTATTTTTCCATTCTAATTTGAATCCATATTGGGGCAATGTGCAAATGCAGCACAAAAATATTACACTGTCCCTGGGGATATGTCATTAGTGTCACGCCGCCACCTGTTGGATTGTGGAAAAAAATATGTGGCCTGATATTCCTGAGACACCTCAATGACATCATCATTGGAAAGTTGCAGACATCATTCCAGACAGGTGAGACAATATTTCCATTTTTCAGGCCATTGTAAACAATTTAAAAATTCAAAACTGGTTGTCCCCTTCTTTAAAGTCATCAGAAAACGGTAGATTATAGTTTTGCAAATGTTTGTGTCAACTACATGGCATGCCTGATATTTAGCCTGGTGGAATACCTTCCTAAAAAAATAAAAATGGCAGCCGTTTGCTTTTTGTTAAACACCAGATGTCTCTGTAATTGCTATTTTGTCATTAGGAACACAAGTCATTAGGGAACGTGACACTTGTGACATGTTTTGTTACTCGAATGACTAAATTGTCAATTTGATAAATTCTGAGTTGCAATAACATGTTATTATTTGTAATTATTTACGATTCTTATTATATATTAGGTAATCAAAGTGATGCCAATGGTGTACTGTTGATTTTGTTTGGATTTTGAGCTGTTACCACAGTATGTGACACAAATGACAAATAGGTGTGATGCTAATGACAGGCATTCCTGTAATCATGAGATACCGAGAGATGTATGTCAGATTTAACACTTATTATTTTGCCCCTCCTGACTTGAATGCTTATATTTCTGCTTTGATGTTTTCAGGGTAACTTCATGCCAGGAAAATGCCGATGTCAGCAGCTGAAAGGGCCAGAAAGTACCGAGAGAAAATTAAACAAAACCCTGAGGAATATGGGAGGTATTATAAACAAAAGAAACATGAATATTATATGAAGACCAGAAAGCTAATCAACCAACAAAATGAGAGAGAACAACGCAAGACTCGGCGCAATTGGAGGAGAAATCAAAATCATAGAAGAGATCGTCTGCGAAAAGAAAATGACTGTGTCAACTTTACCCCACCGTCAAGTCCTACAGACAGCGTGGAAAATGAAGCACTTCAACTCGGTCCTCCTGAAAATGTTGAAGATGCTGCTCCACAACCTGGTCCCAGCAAAGGAAGTATTTCGGAGTCAGCTAAGAAAAAAAGGACTCAAAGGAAAATTAAAAAGAGAGAAAGAAAACTAAAGATGATAGAGGAAGAAATGAACAAACTGAAGATCAAACTGAAATCATCACATAAGCAGAATCAGAGGTTGAAAAAACAGCTGGAAAATAAGTCAATGGCGACACCACAACAAAAAGCCAAAGATCAAATGGAGAGCTCTCCAAGATCCCTACGGAAGACTCTAGTGTTCCATAATGCTCTGGTCAAAGAACTTCAAGAAACATCTGAAGAGTATTGCAAAAAAGGAAAAGCACAAGAGAAGCAAATACTGAACAAAGTCTTAGCAGGAAAAGTTCTGAAGAGGTACAAGTTATTGTCAAAGGCTAAGAAAGAGCTGGGAATAGTAACTACCAGTCAAAATCGAAGGAAAGCCACAACTAAGTCTTTAAAATATGACAAGAAGAAGTTTGACAGATTTTCATGCAAAACAACATCTCAAGCAGTCAAGAAGTTCTTCTTGCAGGACATCAACAGCAGACCAGCCCCAGGCAAGAAAGACACAGTAACCAGACAGAAAATAAAGATGCAAAAACGATATCTAAACGATACAGTGAAAAATCTGCACAAAAAATTTTGCCAGGAATTTCCTGGAATCAAAATATCTTACACTGCCTTCAATAAGCTGAAACCATTCTGGGTGGTACCAGTAAAAGCCAGGGAAACTTGTGCTTGCCGTAAATGTGCTAACATTCAGCACAAGGCAGAGGCACTCCACCAAGCTGGAGCAATTGCTTCGAAGGATCTTGCATCATTAATTGATGAAACAACTTGTTCATTTTCTTACAATTGTGCATATGGCATGTGTGAGTTTTGTAAAAACAAGGCCCCTAGTTATGAAAAAGCAGATATTGATGACAACAAAGAAGTATCCTGGTACACCTGGGTTGCCAAGAAAGAAACTAGACAGAGAAGAGAAGCAAATGGAAACATCAAAGAATTTATTGTGCAGATAACTGTTAAAGAGAAAGAAAATGGCACACTGAAGTCCCTGAAAGAGTTTTTTCAAAACGAATTAAAATCCTACAAAGTTCACAAATTCAATATTGAGCAGCAGTACAAATCGACAAAGCAAATGAAGGAACAACTTAGTGAAAATGAATGTGCACTCCACATTGATTTTAGTGAAAACTACTGTTGTAAATACAATCAAGAAATTCAAAGTGTCCATTTTGGGGCCAGTAGGAGCCAGCTGGCATTACACACTGGCGTGTTTTACACAAAGAATGAGTCAAAGTCTTTCTGCACAATTTCCAACAATACTCGGCATGATCCAGGTGCCATTTGGGCCCACTTGCACCCAATTCTTGAGAATTTGGGTGGGGACTTCTCCACAATTCATATCATCAGTGACTCTCCAGCCACTCAATATCGTTGTGCCAAAAATTTCTACCTCTTCCATAAGTTGATTCATCGTTATAACTTCACAAAGGCCACATGGAACTTCACTGAAAGTGGCCATGGAAAGTCTGCAGCAGACGGGGTTGGTGGTCTTGTAAAAAGAACTGCTGATCGCATTGTTGGTTGTGGCGCAGACATATTGGATGCTGAGGCTTTAGTCCAAGCTCTTCAAAATGAAATCAATGTCTCCCTATACCTTATCAATGATGAAGACATGGCAAAAGTGGATACTGAATTGAAGCAGCAGCTGAAGCCAGTAAAGGGAACGATGAAAATTCATCAAGTCATAAGCCACAAGGAATCCTTGATACACAAGACGCTGAGTTGCTTCTGTGATGAGCCATGTGACTGTTTCAATCCGACAGCCATAGAAGGCTTTGAGGATGATGCCACAGAGTCTAGTGAATCGGCTGATGCAGCCATTCCAACAGTTGAATATGGTGACTTTTTGCAGTCTGTTGCTGATGATGATGCTTGTGATAGAGGTGACAATGACAGAGCATTCAAGACTGGGGACTTTGTGGCGGTGGCACTCGAAACAAGCAAAAACAAACGCAGGCTGTATTTTGGTAAGGTCCTCATGACTGATGATGAAGGTGGACAGGGAGAAATATCCTATATGAAAAAGTACAAGGACCATTACATGTGGACTGACAAAGAGGACATTTCTTTTGAACCATATGAGAACATGGTCAGGGTGCATCCCCCAAGCTTAGCTGATGCCAGAAGAAAATTCTATGATTTTCCCAAAGAGGTCATTGATGACTCCAAAGATGTGCTTAAAATAACAAAATGAGAACTTTTGGATGTTACTTACACTGACCTTTCCCTTTGTTTCTGTTGATCCTGACTTGACTTGAAAATTGCAAAAGTAATTATGTTGGCTATTGATTTAAATTTCTATGAGTTGAGGTTTCTAATCCAGAATTTGTGAAGTACTGATAGCTAAGCGACTTTTAATTAGGGTTTTGCAGACCGCATTATGACATGTTGGTTAAGTGTTGATGCTAACTATAAATGAATTACAGAATGTTTAAAAGTTGAATTTGAACAAATTGTCTTTGGTTGACTTAATAAATCATGTTTTTAATGAGTTGAGATTTCTTTTTCTGTCATTTGTGTCACGAGTTGTCATTAGTGTCACATTGATGTCATTGGGATCAATCCTTTATTCTTCCCATGAATTTAGTAATACACACTAATGCAGCCATCAAACCTAATGGTATGACAAAGAACAAACATGGACTTGTCCACCTAAGAAAATAAAATGTTTATTGAGATAAAAATTGAATCTTCAGTGCAAAGGCAAAGTAGCCATTTTTTGATTAATACATTTTTTAATACATTAAACACTTGCCTACAAATATTTAGAACTTCAATGAGAATCACAGTAACTGCAAAATAAAAAGTGACATACTTGTTTACAGATTCAATGGTATTGGTTTGCAAATTCATTTCAGAAATAAATAAGGGGGGCATATCTGTTCATGTGACACTAATGACGCTTTAAATTATTAGGACCCAAAATATGTGCCATTACAGCTGCAGCAATACCTAATCATATGGGGACAAAAGAAACTATGGAAACTACACCTCAGAACCCACTGAATTACCATGGCAAACATCTCCAAAGGCCAACTTTGAAATCTTGACTTTACAACAGCAAGTTTTGCAGTTCTGAAATTTTAACCCATATATGAGCTGTGTCTAGCCCCTTGCTGATTGTTTTTTGTTATTTACTTGATTAAGATTGCATGTATAGCATTGCTCTCTGTACATTCAATATTTACGGTGATTAGTAGCTTAAACCGGCCGTGAGGGGGGCAAAGTCGTAACTTTCGTGCCACAAAAGTTGGTACTTTCATTGTACGAAAGTTGGTACTCTCCTGGTACGAAAGATGGTACTTTTCTGGTGCGAAAATTGGTAAATTTCGTTGCACGAAATTGGCACAGTCGTGGTGCGAAAGTTGGTACTTTTCCTTGCGAAAATCGGTAATTTTCGTGGCACGAAATTGGCACTGTCGTGGTGCGAAAGTTGGGACTGTCGTGGTGCGAAAATTGGGACTGTCCTGGTGCAAAAGTAACTGTTACAGAAAAAATACAAGAAAATAAATTAATTTACGATGAAGGTAATTAAATGTAGTGAATGTGCCCAAAGAGGTCTGTGTAATTTTGAAAATTGTTGATGTTCTCATGAAACTGAACATGAATAGCAATTTTGTAAATAGTGGATTTTCACGGAAGGTTCATTGTATTTCCAGGTGGCTGAAACAGAATACTGCAATTCTATTGGCTAAAAAAAAGTTCCCGCCCTTGACTGTGATTGGCTGAAGCAAAGTGCATCCAAGCAGCAGTATTTCTAGTGCATTTTAATGTATATTTGACACTTAATCATTTAGTCGATTTTTGTTATTTTTCTGAGAAAGTTTTATTTATGGAATCAGTTAGTTATTACCTACTGTGTCTGAAAAGCAAAATGAGTAATAAGAGGAGAGGAAAGACTTATGTCTTACGGAATTCAGGCCCGTTCAGTGAAAAGACTCTATAATCTAAGTAAGTCCGCGCTGTTTTACTTTAATATAGGGTCCGGTACTGCAGTAACTTCAGCTTATTAATTTTCTTACAAAGTTCTAGAATCCACAGAAACCTCAGGTTAGGTAGATGAAAGGCATCCATGAGTGTCAATATGAAGTAAATCCAGCAGTAACTACACTGTATTAACTTCACCCAGTCAACAAATTGACATATTTCCACTACATGTGACACGGCCATCGTCATTATTACGATATATGATAACTGTATTCTGACATAAATTGGCTCGATTTGTGAAGATGTCAACTTGAAGAATATCATCGTTGCTGATGATAACACCTCTCAACAGGTAATGCTAGTGTTGCTGCTGCTGATGCAGGTTCAAAATAAGCTGCAATCTGTCACCTAATTGTCATTACAAAGGCAAATAAGCCATGCAGAGTCAGCATACCAATTGGAGATTTATAGGTTTCATCACAATTGTCATACATTTCGATTTGATAGATTTTCCAGTCTATGACTGTGGCTGGATCTGAAGCTTATATGGCCAATCACAGGCTGATGTAATGATGAGGTGATAAGGCTTAGAGTTCACTCCATGTTACACATTCACCCCATGGGTGGCGTCGTTTACTTGCCTCAGCATAGACATCGATTACAAGGCACCTCCAATTTAACGTCTCATGCGATTGACATCCAGCTGGGATGTAGCTCATGAAGAGCTGCTGTCCAATGTGGAATTGGCGGATACCTTAACCATTAGGCCACCCAGCCTTATACTGCACCGATTGAAACTACCTTTTTATTAAGAACACCTCACATTTTAGTGCAAACTACCATCATTGAATTTTTCCTCTCAATTTAAAGCACTGATGTCAACTGAAGAACCTGAAATGTTATATGCCCTTGGTAATTTCCTAAATAAAGTAATGTAGACTTTAATTTCCACTAGGCTCCTCCGATATGACACTTCTTGACATGACTGTCAACACATGAGTCAAATGTCAGGGTCAGCGCAATGTTGCCTGGTATTTTTGTATTTTTTATACATGTGAATATTCTTATATAATTTTTGTGTAAATATGAATCTTGTTGTTATATTATGATTAGTATTTGTATATCTTTTTGTAAAATTTTAATCTAATATTGACATATTAATCAGTATTTGTGATTTGATCTGTGATTTATTTTCTATCTTTTATGTACTTATATATTTCTTCGCTTTAATACTGAATGTCTAAGAGCAGGACTCTGCCCAGAAAACATCAAATTATGGCAACTGGGACCTTGAACGTTAAGCTGTATATTATAATGAAAACCTGTATATCATATTTCTGTAGATGTAGTTTTAGATAGACTTGGTGAGTAGATATGTGACATATGTATCTTTTCTGATATGAAAAAGAGTCAATAAAAGCTATATATATATATCAGGAAGAATCAATTTTTTGGCCAGTATATAATTACTATGCTGAGATAAACCAGAGCATTGGCAAAGTGTTTTATTGACATTCTCACAGGTGGACCGAAACTCGAATAAAACAATTATTTGTACACCAAAATCTTACTCTTTAATGGACGTGCCGAAACTTTTTACACCACTGTAAGTTATCTTTTTTAGCAAGATTTTGAGAAATGCATCGCAGATGTTAATTTTTGCTTTGTGTATATATTAAAATAAGAATAGAGATACCGTTATTGATGTACATTTCAGAAATGTTCGAAAATTGCTTATTAGTGTAACTAATGGCAATTTGGAACGATGTTTTTTCAATTTTTTTAGCGTGGTTTAAGGTAAAAGATATGCAGTATACACACCGACCAATCAGAGCCACTGTAACAAGATGGCCAACCTGATTTGTACACCGTGCTGTGATTGGCTGGCATGATACGTTATATGCTAATGGGGACAGGCCTAACAACAAATTGGAAGGTAGGCAGGCGCAGCTGACACTGTACAACAGAACACTTGGGCCTAAGATCTGCTATGACGCAAACGTAGGCGTTGTACAGGGATCAGCTGTAACCCAATTGAAATTGCTACACTTTTGGGGATCGTTATATTTCATTGAATGGAGTATTTCTATGCACAAGAAAAATCAAAAGGATACTATTTGCTAGAAAGAACGTTTGATTGGAGTAAATCAAAGCATTAAAGGTAATTAAACTTCTCTTAAATGTAATTGAACTTTGCGTTTTAACATTTGTTTAATTAATCGATTAAAGTGCGCTGTTTACTAATGAATTACAAAAGAAAACAAATCAAAACAGATGCTTATTAATGAATCTGAAATTGTTGGATTATTGTGAATGAACAGTTTTAATTAATCAGTGTAATTGATAATGGTTGTGTATTGTGTTGTTGGAAAAGAAAATCTGTACACAATAACATGTCGATGTAAAAAAAAGGTAAATAATTAATTATGAATAAAGTTGGCTGAATTACCTGGTTACAGGTTCGCGAAAATCAAGAGAAGCCACATCACAAAATTCAGTTAGGAACACAACGTTTGGCCGTTTTCATGGCTTAATATTAGTCTGTGTGAGAGTATTTTCTTAATAATATATTACTGTTATTATACAAAAAACCATTTAAATTGAACTATAATTAAGATGAAAAAAAAAAAATCTGCTATGAAACTTCAGTTATATTTTTGGTGTGATGACAATTCCATGACTATGGGAGTCCATGTTCCTGCATGTTTTGATCATTTCGCAGAAAACTCGTCAGAAAAGAGAGTTTGTGGTTTCTCACTTATTTTGGAAGTTTTCGTGCTCAGCAATTAGTAAGAACATACATCTTAATATGGAAACAAAAATTGCAAAGCAAAAAACATACAAAAAAATCCATCTGAGACAAAAAGTGACAGCAAACGGGAAGGAATGTGTGGCCCTGCCCCAGTATTCTTACTGAATTTGTATTGTATTGTATTGTACTGTATTGTACTGTATTGTACTGTATTGTACTGTATTGTACTGTATTGTATTGTACTGTATTGTACTGTATTGTATTGTACTGTATTGTACTGTATTGTACTGTACTGTACTGTATTGTACTGTATTGTACTGTATTGTACTGTACTGTATTGTACTGTATTGTATTGCATTGCATTGTATTGTACTGTACTGTATTGTACTGTATTGTACTGTACTGTATTGTACTGTACTGTACTGTATTGTACTGTACTGTACTGTATTGTACTGTATTGTACTGTACTGTACTGTATTGTACTGTATTGTATGGTACTGTACTGTATTGTATTGTATTGTACTGTATTGTACTGTACTGTATTGTACTGTATTGTATTGCATTGCATTGTACTGTACTGTATTGTACTGTATTGTACTGTATTGTACTGTACTGTATTGTACTGTATTGTACTGTATTGTATGGTACTGTATTGTACTGTATTGTACTGTATTGTATTGTACTGTATTGTACTGTATTGTACTGTATTGCATTGTACTGTATTGTACTGTATTTTATTGTACTGTATTGTATCAATACTACTGTTCTGAAGCTTAGTCATTTCATACAGGCTATAGGCAGACTTCAAAAATAGAGGAAGCGAAATCCTACTTTCATATGCTTCACTTCCACAAGTTAAATAGGCTTATAACTTCCAAAATAATTGCAAGCAAGAGATGAACACTTCATAGTTTTCCTTTAGTTATGTACAAAGGCAGGTCACAAATGTTATATTTACAAGAAAGTCCATCCAACAAAAATGTTTTGCCATTTTTTGCCAAAAAAAATAGGTAAGTTTGTTCCAATAATTTGTCCTCTGCCTCAGCCTGGCTACGGTCTGTGTCATATGATGAGATGATAAGGCTCGGAGTCCACACTATGTTACACATTTACCAATTTACAATGGGTGGGGTTGTTTCCTTGCCTCACCGTTGCCTCAGCATAGACACACAGTATATGCATCAGTCCCTACATGTAGATGTAGAAACTGATTCCACCATAGGTTTATTCAGCCAAAAAGGCATTTTCAAAAAGTCCCTTTGTCAAAAATGCGATTTTAAGAATAAAACAAATTTTCGGGCACAATCTGCTCAGTCAAAGCTGAAGGCAATATTTTTTTGTAAAGTCCGTGTGAATTATTGGCCACTAAGCTGGCTTAATAACCACAAAATACTGCAAAGATTACGACGAAATCACACCAAAAAAGTTGTGATAGTAACGCTGTCCTCAAAAATATGTATGAAAATATCAACAGAACAGTGAATCGGGAATGACGTCACAGAACATTCCTCAAGAATTAACAATATTTTGCGTCACAGAATTACAATCTGACTATCCTGATGTGTTTAACACATCAATTATAGCATCAACGCAATTTACATACCATGAAAAATATTAGAGATTACCAAAGTGAGAAATCATCGAAGACGCAAAAGAAAATATGTCTGTGCTAAAAACATCTTAAATAGCTTTTTGCTGCTCTTAAAGAATATGTTTGTCATAAAATATGGCAAATAATTCTTTTTTGCTAAATCGTCAGAGATTATATCTTCACAGAGGGCGCTGCAGTGACAGGTGCGCCACCACGCAAGTATTTAATTCCCCTAAAAATACTTTTTAAAGCTGTTAAATATATTAATCAGTACTAATATAGCATCTTTATTTAATTTAGAGATGTAAATATTGAACTGAAATGAAAACCAGTCCCAATTCTTCCTCAAAAGCATAGTTTAAGTTTGTTTTCTTTTGTTGCACTTTCGACGCATTGACTTATGGACGATTTGTACGACGTAAAAAAATCCTATATTTTGAGCGGCCTGAATCTGTACTATAATCAAACTTTTCTCGGCTTCTACTAGTCGGATCTTCATCAAATTTGGTTTGTAAGTTGCGCTTTTGTATTGCGGTTCTAATGGTGTGCCATTTACAACTGTACCCCAAAACTGTACAAAAGCGCAAGTTAAAACCGTTTTGGCAGGATTTCTATCTATCTATCTATCTATCTATCTACCTAACTATCTATCTATCTATCTATCTGTCTGTCTATCTGTCTATCTATTTATCTATCTATTTATCAATCTATTTATCTATCTGTCTATCTATCTATCTATCTATCTATCTATCTATCTATCTATCTGTCTATCTATCTATCTATCTATCTATCTATCTATCTTTCAATCTATCCACTATCTATCTATCTATCCATCTATTTATCTATCTAATTATGTCGTTGCTGACAATCAAAAGGGTTTGTAGTCTCAACCAACAATACAATATCTGTTCATTTCCCATCAATGTGAACTACTTTCTAGAAGTACTGTTCGTTTTTTGTCATTGTCAGAAAATTTTTTTTTACAAACTTAGGCATGCGACTGAATCATCCTATTTAGGTGGGCTGTTTCCCGCTCGTAATTTTGCAGACGTTTGCTTCCCATATATTGTTGTCTCTCTGGAGCTGTTCATCAGTAATTATCTGAGAAGTGTAACTTGATGTCCATACAATATTAATGAGCTCATTACCACTTAAGGTCATTTGGATGAGGATAATTGGCCCCTCCTTTGTAATAAAAGGTGCCGTAGTTAAGGTTCTTGCTTTTGAACTAAAAAGTTGTAGGTTCGAGCCCCCACCATGGCATGGAAAAACTGAGCAGATCCTCTGGAACTCCTTGCTTCACTTCTCCCAGGTGTAAAGGGATACTTGGCTAGAGGCAGTGATGGCAATTGTAGTGTGCTCAGGTAATTCTGTGTAATCGGCTGTACATTCCCCAAAGCGTTGAGAAAAGGCTTATTCTTAAACAGGCCTGCAAAGGGTGCAATTGTGCAGTCATCAGAGTATGTGTGATCTAACTGAAGGCTCTAGAATCACAAATATCTACATTTACATTTAATTTAGTGTCTGTGTATCTCGGCAAGTAGTTGAACCCACCCAAGGGGCAACATATGCTGACGATTTTAGTTACTGAAGCTTCGGGTAGAGCGGCATAGCTCTAGTTGGATGCTCTTTATGTGTTGTACTGTTTAGTACAATCTCTCTTGTTACCGTCTTGTGCAAATTCCACAGGCCTTTTATGTCGAGGTGATCTCAATAGTCAGGTAAATACAGTTTCAACTTCAAGAACACACTGTCAGCTCGATTCCTTGTTTGGTAATTACGGCTATAAAATAAAGATAATTTGTACGACTAGTGAATTTGAAAAAAAAATTTTGTCAGACTTAATGCTGGGTGGCCTAATGGGTAAGGCATCTGCCAATTGCCCCATTGGCCAGCTCTGTTGATTGTGTTGGATGTGTTGGGTTTGAGAGCCAGCCCGGGCACGCTACATGAGCTACATCCCAGCTGGATATCGATATCCAGTAAATATCAGGTAAATATGTAACATGGGTGGACTCCAAACCTTGTCATCTCATCATTAGGTCTGCCTCTGGTAGCTAGTCATACAACCTGACTAACTAAGCTTCAAATCCAGTAGCACTGAGACATTGACATGAGTCTAAATGGATGTGAAAAAGTCTGTCATTCGCACGATAATGTACCTAATAAGTTCATCAAAATGTCTATAAAGTTTTCAAAAGGTTCAAAAAGGTAGTTGTTTGACTTTCCTTTTAGAATTAACCAAAGAGATTTTCAGTGTTTGAAGAAAATTGAAAAATGCTTAACTCAGTTCATGGGATCAGCAGTAGCTAAGGAATGATTGATCAGGCTAAACAAGCTTTCGTTTTGAAGACTTATTTTACAAGCCACTCTTTATGAAAAGATCCCATTAGGTTTCGCAGCCCACAGATCCTCCATAATCACACAGAGCAAGACTCTAATAATGCTGTCAAGTTTGAAATCCGACAGGAACAAGTGTCTTAACATGCACAGGATTAGAACATCTGTCAAAAGATCAGCAGACTTTTGTCCTGATGGACTAAACATTCATAATAAATGACAGCCAATTCAATACAATTAACATGTACAGTTTTTTTAATATTAAATGTGGCAAAGTCATTTTCTCAGCCTAAATCTCAGCTGAAGGGAAATTAATGACATGCAGCAGGGCAGGGATATATTATCAACTATATATTATGAGCTACATCCCAACTGGATATTGTGTGGATGAGACAGTTAAATTGGAGGTCCCTTATATACTCTGTGTTTATGCTGAATTAAGTAAAAGATCCCATCCATGGGGTAAATGTGTAACATGAGTGGACTTCTCTCTCACTTCATCAATGAACCCTTGATAACAGCAAGAACATTCCTCAGAGGACTGCACTTTCCATATCTATCTATCTATCTAGAATGAGGCACTACCTCACATGAATGATTTCCAGCTATATGGGACAGTTTGAAAACGACCTGACAGGAATCAAACCCAGGAGCTGGCGAGGGCCTTGCCAACTAGGTGACCTGTATTATTTATTATAAATTGGTAACTGGATTTCTATAAACGTTTAAATTTTTTAACAATACTTTTTTGTGAAAATTGGAAACAACACAACCACAGGCACTTGCTGAACTACGGAGCACAGTCAGTATAGACAAGAGAAGGCTGTAAACCACTCAAGGTGCAGCAATAAATTGACGGCCAAAGTTTAATAAATAAAAACGGACAATTTTAAGCGCATTTTGCACTGAGCACAAACCATAACTTCCTAACTGTAGATATAAAGTAAAACTTTAATGTATATTTGACATATAATCATTCAGTTGATATTTGTTATTTCCTTGAGAAAGTTATATATATATATATATTTTTTTAAATATGTTCTATAAATAAATGACTTTTTATATATTTATGGAAAAGGTTGGTTTTAGTCTTCTACTGACATTTAGAGGCAAAATGTAGTATTTGGGCAAAAAGTTGACTTTGAAAGTCAGTGACATCAGTCGAAGGCACTTGGAAGCTGGGATGACAAATGCAGTGAAAAGTTGGCAGTGAATTGTCAGCATGTTTTTGTCAATTCGATCTCCCTTTCTCCCTTTCTCTTTCTTCCGCCATTTCCACCGGAAGGATGTACTTGATCATGTGACTCGGCTGTTACTAAGCAATGTTGCCGTGCAACGAACGACATCAAATCCCATCAATCCGTCAACGGGATGAAGAATGGGTCTTCGTTTCATTGGCAATCGACCTGTACTCTTCCTGAAAACATGCGAGAATGCACTTCCTTGGGTGGTTTTACAGTTCAACCCATCACTCAGTTATCCAGAGCTACCTTGAGCTACAACCACCCAAACCAAGCCATACCTATAGATGGAGATACCAATAGTCGGTTCATATGAATCCCTTAAGTTATCACGAATACATGTTAATCATATGTGATATTATTGGAACACTACGTCATAAGATAGCCTGGCAGCAGTCCTGTCATTTTTCGCGGTATTTTGCAACAGGTAGAATAAATATTGTCTGGACATACACGCATCAGGGTCAACTATCAGCATTTCACATCATTGAAAATGAGTAATTACGTTTTTGTTGGAGATGACTAAGTCATTCAGTGATAACAATTTTAAATATTTTAAGAAGCAGAAGTTTAAATTGCCGATGCACTACACGGAAATGATAATTGTGGAAGAATAACAGCTTGTCAAGATTAACAATAGTGTGTGGACTCATTATTCGTCAGTAAAAAAGATTCAGATAGGTAGGAAGACCGTAAAACCGCGTGCACATATAATCCCACGAAAAAAATATGGGCTGCCGCATGGCCCTCATTCTGTAAACTCGGACGCACATGAGGGCCATGCTTGCTTGGCTAGTCATAAGGTTGTTTCTTCTTTATATACAACACAGTCTGCTTGGTAGCGTATGACGTGTCGGGTGCAGTTGAGCGCATGAGCAGCTTGGTAAAAACCTTCTGTGTTTGAAAAATCCTGGGTATGTAAAAAAAAAAACGTCATAAGGTGGCCACAGATTCGACATCCTTTTTTAAATTTTTTATTCATTACATCCATTTCACTGATCATGCACACAATTCTTTTCATTGCTAGAAGTTTGTAGTTGTTTTTATCTCTGTAGTGACACATGTATCTGTTTTTTGATGTTGAGGTGGCCACAGATTCGACATCTTTTTCTTTTTTTTCATTACATCCATTTCATTGATCATGCACACAATTCTTATCATTGCTAGAAGTTTGTAGTGGTTATTTTCTTTGTAGTGACACATGTTTTTTGATGTTGTCAATATAATTATCCAGCAGCTCATTGAAGTGGAAACAGTCTCAGAGCAAAGAGCAGAACTTCTTAAATTTTGGCAGCCAGTAAAAAAGATTCAGATAAACAAAACAAACATATGTGTGTGGATGTAGTTAGTGAAATGGCAGTAATATATTAAGCAAAGAGTTTTTAAAACCTCAGCGAACAAAGTTTGAAGAGGGTTATTGTTATCATCAATGTCCATTAGACGGGCGGGCTGGCAGGCTGTCTAGAGCAGAACTCTTACACTAATGCATTTACCCTAACAAAATTTGTACAGTAGTGGTGCTTTTTGATAGTCTCATTGATATATGTCGGCTATGTTTTACAGAAACTGGAACAAAAAAGAAAACAATACTTTTTTTTCGTTTTCGGTGTACGACTCTGACACTACTGCACCTACATGCTTAAAAATTTGCCATAATAATATATTATGTCTTAAATAGTGCAGTGGTGCCTTTTGGGGGTCTCATGGCCGTAAATACTAGAGAATATTCCAAATAAGGGAAAATTCTTACTTTTTCAAACCTCCATTTCAAAGACACTATTTACCCTATATCTAAAATATAGTATTTTCACTTTTCAGACTTCATTTGACATTCATTTCATGCTTTTTTTATACTAATGGAAAATGTGAAAAAATGCTAAAAAGCGTATTTCTGGAGCAGAGCTCTGGCAATAATGCACATCAATTCATTTCAAATTTTTATTTCACATGAAAAGTAGGATGTCTAAAAGGCCAAAGCCTATCGGTGTTGACATCCTTACCCAACAAAATTTCATATGGTTTTACTCTATATAGCCTAGTTGTGCCTTTTGATGGTCACACAGACATACAAAATTTGGATAAAAAGTTTAAAAATTATTTTTTCCATTTCCAGACCAGAATCCCTCACTACTGTGTATCAAAACACTGTAGCGATACATTTTTGGGGTTTCTGACCATTAAAGATATATCATTTTGTAATAAGGGGAAAATATGAAAATTTGGTACTCTTTCAAACTCCCATACCAAAGACAGCAAGTGAAATTTTGCAGAGCATATCTAACTTGTTTTACATTCCCTAATTATATCATGTTTATCTGCACAGTCTCTTAATTTCCCTCTCAGCAACCCAGTTGAAAATGTTTGTATATTTTCAACGTACATAATTGGACTCATGAAGGGATGAATATTGGTGTGTTAAGTATAATCCCATGCAAAATAAACCTTTAAGATTTGTGTTAAATGGTATTTAAACTTTAAATATCTGTTTAAATACCCGTTATACAAATCTTACAGGTTTATTTGGTATGGAATTAATTATACACAACACATTTAAGATACTTTCTTTAACACTGTTACATATATTATGGTATAATTGCTTAATTTTTATATATTCCTTTGGAAGCGTTGTCATAGCCTATGCATGAGTATTTGGACAGAAAAAACTATAATAGTTGGTGTAGATTATTTAAAGAACAACATTGTATTGATAATTTTATTGAACTGAATACTCCTTACTGTGCATAAAACCTCTGAAACAAACAATTAAATGGCAGGAAATGGGCATACACATCTTACGAAAGCAAGCCTGCCATCTTTGCATAGCTACGCTATGCGGCCTAGCTAAAAATAGGCTTAATTATCTGGTTTATAAAGATCAGTCTGATTGGTTGCGATGATTGGCGGAGCGCCAAATCAGCACCAGTGTTTACAAAATGTATCTATATTTAGCACAGCAACGTGGCCTGCAGTGCTGTTGAGTCTTTTGAAATGCTGATGTGTCGCTTGCATTAGCTGACCTATTTAGTCATGCACCTATTTACCACTAGAGGGCTACGGCCAAAAAAAACCACCCCTTTGCCTTGAAATCTAGCAAGGCTGCTAAGCATCGCTTTGCAAAGATGGCAGGCTTGCTTTAAGAAGATTGGATATACAATACTTTTGATGCTCATTTGGCTTTAATGTGAACCGGATGGATTGCTGTTAATATATTCACACCTTTCTGAATGCTATTAACAAATGGTTAAATTCAAGAGTTCAAAAATAAGGAAATCTTGCACTCTAATTGCCATTGCGTAACATGATACGTAGGACTAGTTTCGATTGTTCAGGTTGATCGCACACACTACTAAAGCACTCAGTAAAATAATTGATCATCCAACAGACTAGTTGGGTTATATAATTGATCATCCTTAGCCGAAAATGGTTGTCTCGGACAACTTGGTACCGCTTATTTCAAACACTTAATGTCTGAGTTTGGCTTCGGAAATGAAAGAAAAAATGTTTTTCAAATTTTGCAAAACATTGCCACATATGTCAATCTGACTATCAAAAGGTACCACTTGGCCATGCATAGTATTACTGTATGAAATTTCGTCAGGGTAAGTGCATAAGTATTGGAAGTTGTGCTCTGGAAACGAAAGTGTTCCCCCTGCCCTCCTACCTGTCAGATGGACGCTAAACAACTTTAATGATGCCTGTGTGCTATGAGGGATTCGCTGAGGGTCTCGCTGCATCGCAACCTATGTTTTTCTAAGTTTCTATGGCACTCTCTAAGTTTGTTTTGGATTTTCGTGACTGCGGTTGTCATTTCACTGCGCCTACTCTATGATGATCCTGCCTCCAGCTACCAAGAGCTACTCACAAGGAGTGGACACTCAAGCCTACATGTCAGACGCCTTAGGATGATAGCCATGGAAGTTTATAAAAGCTTGAACAATATAAACCCTGAGTTCATGTGGGAACTTTTTCAAAAGAAAGAAACTGAATATAATTTCAGAGATTCTTTTAAAGTTGATATCCCCTCCTTTAAGACATTAAAATATGGAAAATACTCATTCTCATACTACGGTGTTCATCTATGGAATATCTTGCCAATCAATATAAAACAAAGTCTAAGTCAAACAAATTTTAAAATGGTGCTAAGTTCCTGGGATGGTCCCAATTGTTCATGCAGCTATTGTGATTTTAAGCCATGAGATCTATAACTTATGATTTCAAGACATTTTAATGATGCTCATGTTTTATGATTTTATTGTTATTGATTTTATTGTTACTGATTTTGTTTTAATCGACTAATAGCTTTTAGCTAGTGTTTCTTGTTAACCTGTATGTTGATTCAAAATAAATTTTACTTACTTATTTCACACGCGAACCTCTCAGAAACCCAGAGGTCCCTGGTCTCATGTCATGAAGAGTATTTCGACTGTCCGTCTCGTCTACTTCACATGCAAACAAGCAATGAAGGTGAACTTGCCATAGTAATAATGCATCAAAGATATACCTCTTCGCCATTTCACTTAAACTTTTGCCAATTTGAGGTAAAATACACAGAAATACACTGTTTATATCTTGACCATTAAGGTTGTATTAAGCATTTAAAAAACCATTCTTATGGATGCCTACCCCTTTACATGTAGCTTAAATCACCCAAACCATGCAGAATGTACCTAGCATTAGAAATATATGTTTTTCCCAAAAAAACGTTGAATGAGATTGGAGATTGTGTGATGGACTCATACCCTCATTTCGACTTCAGCTTCATACATGCCATTCTTTAGGGATAATTTCTAGTATACTCCACTAAGATTGTTTTCCTATTGTTCTGAAAGGAAAATAACAAACGATATGTTAGTTAACTCCCTCCTGAGTGCAACTGAACTTGTCTTACATAATGAAGGCAGTAAAACAAAAACAAATTGGTAAAAACGCCTAATGGAGAATAAGTTATATCCCTCCTAGTCGGGAGTCTAGTCCCTCAAAGCCGGGATATAACCAACAAAAATGTTAGTTAACTCTCGACTATGAGAATTATAACTATTACGTATATCCCCGATAGCATGCCTGCCTGAGCCTGACATCTTCACAGAGTTGATCAAACGTGGGCAAAAACAGCCGATGTTGAGCTGATGTGATGTGTTATCTAGTTATCACCAGTCTGCATTATCTAGGGATCATCAGTTTGTGTTATCTAGATATCAATCAGTTTGTGTTATCTAGGTATCATCAGTCTGTACGTCCAATATCTTTGCGCCAGATAGGGCTGACCAGGACAGGCAGGTGCCAAGGCAATGAGGCGAAAGATGACGCAACCTTCCAACATTGGCTGGATTCAAAGCCAGGACCCAGTGATTGGTAGCCCAGCACGCTACCACTGAGCTAGGCCCCTGCTCTACATATTACTACAACTATTGTTGAATAACTTATAATATAGACTAATATCTTGATTCTTTTCCAGATTCTCCACCAAATGGAAATCAGTCATGCATAACTCAGATGACTGCACTGAACTGGACGACATAATACAGGGGCAACATCATTTTCTGATATGACTGACATGGAAACATTATCAGAGAACCATAACCTGAGTGGCGATATCCTAAATATCGGAGGCAATATCTCATTGGACAGTAATCGAACGCCAGGCGGTAATAACATCATGATGGGAGGTGGTGGAGGAGGCTTCTTCGATGTGTATTACTCCATGCCCAGATTTGTTACTGAGTCAATATTAGCAGTATTAAGCATAAGTTGCAATAGCATGGCCCTGGTTGTGGTCCGCAATGTCTTCTACAGCCGACAGACTGCGTATCATCGGCTGTTCGTCAACCTAGCCATCGCAAACACTTTGACGAGTATCTTAAGCTGGCTGTGCAACAACATCATGTTCTTATTCAGAAAACAGCTCATCACCAACCTGATAATGGGATCATCAATCTGTGAATTATTTGTGTATCTGATGGCCGGCGTGCTTGCATCGACTGCGTTTGGAATCGTAAGCACTTTGACGCTGTTAGGATTCACTGCCGTTCAGTATTTTGCCATTTGTCGACCTTTGCACCATCAACAGACTGTCAGGCAGAAGAGAATATGCTGTTTTCTCACGTGCACCTGGATCTTATCGATATGTGTGGCAATCGGACCATTCCTGGTGTTGTTGTACAGAGCGAAGACAGGTCCATGCGATAAAGACATGTTAAGTAGCATTCTTAATGTAGTGTTACTCGGCAGCAATGCCAGCATGGGAATTATTATTGCTGCTTATCTGGCAATTGTGGCTTTATGTGTCAGGATTTATGTGGAGATAAAATGCTTACAAAAGAGACTATCTCAGTTCAGGTTCGAACAAGACGTCAGCAATGAGCGAAAGGCTTTCCTGACAATCATCACCCTCCTGTTGACGCTTACTATCTTCTACGTCCCTTACATGACAGTGTACATCGTCACACTTAATGCTTCGGATGACGTCAATATGACAAGTGACGCTCTGGTGTATTATATGAATCTTCTGCCATATCTCAAGTTCTGCACCGATCCCATAATATACGGCATGCGAATGCACGAAGTGCGCGAAGGATGTGTTCGCATTTTTAGACCATGCCGGTCCCGGAAATCATCCCGAGAAAAGCAGGAACTAATAACCATCCCTCGGAGTTCTTTGACAGTCACCACAGCAACTGGTACAACTGTGTGATTTCCCTGGTGACAAATGAAAAACATTTTTCTCATCCAAATGTATGTAATATACGCTTCATATTCTTGGACACAAGGCCATTTATTCTCCAGAACGATGACCTGACATGGGCATGACAATAAAAGAAGCCTGTTAGTTGAGAAAGTTCTGTACTTTATCATGCTTTTCCAAGAATGTCATATTTTCTTGTGCCAATGACTTGTCATTCTCCAGTGGAACTATTACGTTCGGTGACTGCAATCTTGAATGCCATTTCAATTGGAATCCAAACCCGTGCATTTAAATTGTACATTATCTTCTAATAAGAATATTACTAATCTTGATCTCTATGATAGAGCAGTTGATTATAATGACTGAGGTTTAATTTATTTATTCTACATTGTTATTATCACACTGCTGTCTGTACCTGGTGAATATTTATATCGTTATATTATGGTCAATATATTATGTTTATCATCATTTCTCAATGGAATTTTTATATCATTCCCAATTACTTCGACTGCAACTGAAACAGGTAATTGTTATTTTTCATTTTATTTCGGAACTCCTCCCTGATTAAAAATAATTACTTTCTACACTGAAAACTATTTGAGATGCAAACTTTGCCATAATTAATACTAATTAGCGGGTAATTTTTCTGTACCATCCTAAATTTTTGTGACTGTGATGGTCCTGATGTGACATAATTATGATTTAATATGAAAAAAGTGGAAGCAATTACAAACCAGAGCCTGTTCCAAAAAATTGATATTTTTCTCCAACATAATGCCATAGTAATTATTGTTACTCAAAACGCTGCAATTTGAGTTGTTATTCAATACACAGAACTTTGCTAACAAAAGTAATACCAAGGTCACTCCATCTTTTTTTGTATAAAACATTTGGAATTTGTTGTTGCAAATCAATGGCAGTTATTGTAATAATTTCACAGCAGTGTGCTGACTTTCGAGAGCCACATGTATAACTGCGAAACAGATACAAACAAGAAGACTTTGTAATATTATATGGTATGGTAATTTTCTCTCTTTATATTGGACTTTTTTGTGGGGGTTATCTATGATAATTTGTTATGGCATTGAAGAGATTTTCTCTAAATTCATGAATTGAATGAAACATAACTTTGTGAACAGTCAATAAATCTACACGATGTCTCAGAACTCAGATAATAACGTGGAATAATAAACAACTGAAACATGAAAAACATACTAAATGAAAAGAACACATCATTTTCCCCACAACATACAGATTGCTTGATTGCCTGATTGTTGTGATTCCTCAGGATTCCGCAGATAGAAGCATGTCTTCAGTTACTTTCCTATCATTTCAAGATATCATCTTTCCAACAATTACTAGCCAAATTGAACGAATAAGTTTTAAATATTTCGAAACTTAAGACTAATATGGTTTATATCCATCATAAAAATATGTAATCCATTTGAACCATTATCAATATATATGAAATTGAAATGGTCATGTTAATACTAAAACACTGATTACCCAGGTCAATGTTAAAAATGTTTACATTCATTTCAGTGTGGGATTTCAATATGAAATGCAATTAAACCATTATCTAAATGTCAGACATATTGTATATATATAGTTTTTTTACGATATGTCAAGTTCTTTTAATATTACTAGACTTTTCAATGAATAGACTTTTCACTTTTCCATTGCAGCTGAAATTAATGTTATTTTCAAAATAAGAATATTCAGAACGGTAAAAACGTTTCACCTATTTGATAGTAAGCTTCTAAGTTGATAAGTGTGGGCTTTGTTGAAACATTGTGAAATTGCATAGCATAATGTGCATGGAAGATAACATTAGGTACACCAGTTGAGAAAGACTCATGCTTGCTCGAGATGGCAACGACTTAGCGCATTTGATGCATGAAATGTATCAAAGCAATCCCAGTGGATTTACTTTGAATGTTCTTAGCAAGTGAGATTGTTTATCTCTACTTAGAGGTGGCTCAACTAAAGGTCAAACTTGAAATGACCCACAACCCTCTGACCACTCGAGTTTCTCACATTTTAAGTAGAGGCACATGTTCACTATTTTCTAAGTCAGATATAACCCTATGGGATAGATCTCAAAATATCTTTGTATATAAATTGAATTTGAAGCCACCAGTCATCATTGTTAAAAAAAAAAGGTTTTTGTTTGATTATTAATAAGGAATCTGTCAAATTCCCAACACCTGGCCTGCAAAGAGCTGGCCAATGTGGAATTGGCAGATGCCTTATCAACTAAGCTACCCAGCTGCTGTATATGAATATCAAATTAAAAATGAGATGAGGATGTAAATATATCAGTAAAAGTTTAAAAAACCAGTATAAATAACATAACTTCAATCCAAGGGGGATGCAATCTTCTGACCATCTCATTCAATTGCATTGCAAGTCCAACCTTCAAGTGAATGGGGTTTGAAGAAGTTTCAGGAAATTGCTACAAATTGCTCGTCTACTTTAGAGTGACAGGGATGCTACTGAGGATGGGGCAGATAATTTAAGTACCACTCTGATAGCTGAGTTGCAAACAGTCTGACAACTTAAACTGCCACCAGGTCCGTTGCGCATGCAAACCTTTCTTACACTGATTGGCTATTTCTCAATGGCAACAGAAAATCCTCGGGGCATTTAGTAATGTCGAAATGCCAAGTTGAGAATAGAGAGTAGAAATATCAAGTGTCGAAAATAACAGTTACTGTAGTGTAGTGTATTGCTAGATTTACTAAGAACTGGCCAGGCAACAGTTGGTCTTATGAACCAGTTCTTTACCAAATCGATACTCATTATTACCTGAATGTTGCTTCTTTCGCCACAAGAAACCACTTGGGTCACAATTTATATTGCAAAATTATAACGATTTTTTTTTGTAGCTCTCGTGGTGTAGTGATTTTTTTTATCATTCGTATGCTAATCAGGAGGCAGCTGGTTAGAATCCCCACCTGCAACCACTGCCTCGCCCATCCAGGTGTAATGGTTGCTAGGCATTATAGACAACCACAGTGATGGCACTGGTGTGAGCTCTTAAACACCTGCAGTTTACTACACGCTCAAGGCTAAGTACTCCACAAGGAGTTGAGAAAGACTCTAGATTGGTATGGGCTTTAACCCCGTGTGGTTAACCCCACTGAACATTCGCCAAGGGAGTTGGGAAATACACTGGATTGGCCTAGAAAGGGTTAATCAAATATAAAGTTAGCAGAATGTATTCATAACAAAATGGCTGACTGTAAACATAGATTCAAACCCATGCACCTGGAATCACTGCCGCAAAAGCCGACCATACTAACCTCTTGGCCGTTCGCCCCCTTAATAGGCGACTAAATAATGAACTAGGTAAGTAAAAAACAAAATATAAGCGCACAGCGCCTGTTATCGACTATAAAGTTTGATGATAAATAAAAAATATTAAATTAAAATAGATATAAAATCAGCTATAAATGTCATAATCAGCATAATGGGCCAAAAATTAACTGGCGTGCCATTATAAAATCTGCATCGTTGCATTTAAAAGCATCACATTTAAGGCTTTTCTATCCGGCATGTTATGCCATGATAGAGCACCTGTACCTTGTTAAGTTGCAGACATATCTGACTGTGTTACATAATAGTTGGACTAAAGGGGCGTTCACACTGTCACGAGCTACGTATGAGCTACGTATGACGATGGATGAAATTTTTTTTACTCTTGCTCATCCTTGTCCACGCGTGATTCACTCGCCGAGCGTTTTACGTACGCTCACTCTAATTCGTAGGACGTTTCTGGTCATGCTACCACTCAAGAGCATACGTGGAGAGGGCAAAAAATTATAAATATATTAATTTTGGCGGACGTTCTACGAGTAAGTTGTTTGTATTAGTTACATAATTCACTCGGGATTCACTCAGCGAACAATCTACGAACGTTCTACGGGCGTTCTATGAGCGTTCTACGTACGTTCTACGTACGTAGCCACTGTCCATCCGTATATACCCGCCATCCACTCGTGTCCACTCGTAGAATGCTCGTTAAATGCTCAGCGGACATCTGTCGCCTGCTCGTCGTTTTCCGTGCTCATCCTTGAACCACTCTTGGAAAGAATTTTTGCGTGATTCACGGAGCCACGAGTGCGCATAGCCAAGTTTTGACGTACGTGGTCATATGCAGGCCTTAACAGATTGACATTTTTTAGGAATCAGAAGTTATAGGTAAACTTCACAATTTTATGACCAGCTTCAAGTTAAGTTCTTTCTCTTACAAACATGTATAATGGACATTAGATCTTTGTACAGTTTCACGATGAAGTAAAATCTAAATATAGAAAGGCTCTTGAAAGGCTCTCGTTTACATGCATCAATAGATAGACAATTTTAGTCCATATCTTATATGCATTATATGCCATTAGGTCTATAAACATTTAATGCTAAGTGTCCGTTTTTAGTAATAATGTGATTAAGTTTGGAATTTCAGACTCTTTCCTGCTGGGTAACAATTACATTTGACACAAAACCATTAATATGCATTAATAACCAATATGATTAGAGGCTAATGTGTACATGGCCAAATGTGCCACGTGCGTTTTCCATGAGAAGGATAAACGCATGGAAAACGCACAGTTTTTAGCTAATTATAATAAGGAGAAAACCATGCGTTTTCCATGCGTTTATCCAAACGCATGGAAAACTCACGTAGCACAATTAGCCATGTACTTATGCTATCTCCGTATTACTCAGCAACACATGGCACTGTTATCGATTTATCAGCAAGCAAGTGGTTCAATGATCTGTAAAGCTAACTAGGCTTGTGTCGAAACTGAGTATTTCACAGTTCATGGGACCTCATAACAATTTATCGCACAGTTTCTTTTCGTGCATAAAATCCATATTAGACCCACAATTCATTGCGCCCATTGCATTTTGGGAAATGCACAGATGGTTACTGACACCTACGCCATTTATAGTGTGCATATTAAATGAAAAGGCATAATCAAAATGACATTTTGTTTTAGAGGCTTAGAAGTGTTAAGTACATTGAAATATGATCACACTTGGAACATTTGCTCCTCAGTGTTTAAGCCACTGGTCTGCTCTACTGAAGCCTGGATTCGAACCTCAGCCCAGACTTTGAGTCCGTTTGGTACTCAGTGTCCATGCTGGGGCAAGTAAAAGACCCCACCCATGAGGTGTATGTGTCAACTTGAAACCTCATCATATCGCTATGTCTGCCTCCAACAGCGAGTCATTGAAACAGTCTAGTAGTATTGTGATTCACCTCTAGTCTTGTTAATCCGTTTCAAACAATTCATTGGCCAAATATTGCGAATTACCAAAACGGTCTAGGTTAAGCGAGAATTCTGGTCTATACAGATTCAGTTTAGATAATTTCCCAATGAAAAGTAAAACTATAGCCCTTCCTAGGAAGTAGTATTTCTCTACGAAGTAGTTCATATTTCAAAGCAAAGCAATAATTATTGAATTCAGTATCAAGTGTTTATGACACCATTTATTTATTTCACTATTTATAAATCTCAGCATTACAAATAACTGTACTTAAATTTGATTCGTTTTTGATTTACTTCCAACATCAAAATTGGAAACACAAAGCCCTTAATACTGATGAATATCAAAAATCAATATTAAGTGACCTCCATTTTGAATAGGTGACCTTACCTTAAGTTTATGTCCAGGCTAGTATACATTTATAGGACAACTTAATTAAAAGATTTGACTTAAAGTGTAATATGACACAAATAATCATTTAATAGGATTTCTCCACTTCACCACCAGTTCTTCTTCCAATATACAATTTAACTTTTATGTAATAATTTCTTTTTTTCTTCTTAATAATATGGTAGTGTTTGTTGGTAGTTCTATGAGTTCCGAGACAATACAATACAATACAATAAAATACAATACAACACAATACAATACAATACAATACATGTTAAAATGACCAAAGATAACAAAAGTGTTGCAAAGGCCAGAATTACCAACTAGTATTTTAGTAGTAGAACTTTTTGATCACTATACCATACAGTGGACCATTCAATTGAATATTTTGTTGATATATAAGAAGTGTCTGCATTATTTAAAGTTTGTTTTGTTGTAAATAAGCCATATTCCTGTATTTGATCTACGCATTAATGGTTGTATTTGAGGAAAATAGCATTTTTATAATAATGCTTTTTCAGTCATCTGAATGTTGTTAAACACAATGTTATCAAAATCATTAATTTGATGATTCAATTCTACTATTTATGATTTATATTAACTGTATTCCATATTTATGTTAAGACATTTCTAAATATTAATTATTCGTCATGTTTTTATAATTACCATGTACTTACTGTTGTTGTGGAATGTCAACAAAGTATTTTTGGGGCTGATATCTGTAGCTGATAATAAAATAATTTGATATGAAAATTTGTTGGTAATTTGTCCCATAAGCATTGATTTACTACTCACATGGAGTGGCTTTACATCCTGATGGGCTAATTAGGGATGAAACTGCCATCCAACTTAGGCTTTACTGGGAATTGAACCCGGGGCCCATTGGTTGGAAGCTCAGCCAAGGGGAATTGTGACAGAGAGGTGTTTCTATTAGTCATGAATTTTGGGTTTAACTTTTCGCTGATATTTCTGTCTGAATATTACCAAAAACATGGACGATTATTTTGAGTCCTACCATCTGAAAAGAGAAAATCATATGGCCATTACGAGCAGCACATGACCAGGTGGTGGTGGTGGATTAGGGCTTTACGTCCTGTATTTCTGCACCTGATGGGCTAATTTGGACAGGTAGGGACCATGGCAATGAGACGAAGAATGAAACAGCCATCCAACATAGGCTCAACCAGGAATTGAACCCGGGACCTAGTGGTTGGAATCCTAGCGCGCTACCACTGAGCTAGGCCCCCACCCCGCAGCACATGACCAGCAGATGAGGGATTGACAAGGGGATAAAAGCGTCTATCCGAACATGTCATTCCACCCACCTAGCATATACAAGTATGTTGTAAATTGGGTGTATTGCCTTTCTACACTCCCCAAACCAGCAGTTTCTGCACTATAAGCATTTGAATATATTGTGAGTAGTATAGGCTTCACCATGCAGACTAACACATACAGCAGGTGGCGCTACTGTTGTACTGTGAGGTGCTGCCACCACACATCAGCCAGTTATTTGAGGTGCTGCCACCATGCTGTGTATATACGCATTATATATGTATTTATCAAAGTTATATGTGTACACATGTGTAATCAAGGGATCCTAATCAATATATGATTAATTAGTTGCAGATATTTTACAGGTTTTAATAATAAAAGTTTCAGAGGTGTAAGCATATGCAAGACTAATTATTGATGTTAATTAAAAACATTAATTATTATCATAATGTCTTAATGAAAGATTTTGATGAAGATTTGATTGGCCATAATTTGTACAATGATACACAATTATATGCATTGTAGTGTTCACTGATATATATTTAAACCCTCCATATAACATCATGGTGTTGCACAATTTGGTACATCTAATGTTATTATCACAGAGTGAGGGGGCTAGAAATAGATAGAATTTCTTTCATTTGCAGATGGCCATGTTTTTTAAGGTAATAAAAGAAGTGCTATTTAATTGTAGCTTTTCTAGACATTGTATTCTTAACAATATAAACCGCACAGTAAGCCTTAATGTGTTTATATGTAAAATCACATGTTAAGAGTTGTGTTACAACTGTACACAGTTGCAACTTTAGTTGTATCAGTGAGAGGACGCCACCAGTTCTAAATGGGTTAAAATTTTAACTGGGGCAGCATGTGTAGTTTTTCTGAGTGAGTAGCATAATACACATGTTAAAACTTCACGGCTAACCATGGCGCACAGTCAACAACATTGTCCAACACAGTCTGACATTGATACCTCTGAAATAAGTGAAATGAGCTACCAAATTCTGCAACTGGACATTAATGAAGATAAGGGAGCCGCACGTTTCTATGATGTCTACAGTGATCCAAGAGTTTCAAGCAGTTTCTTCAGTGATGAAGTGTGGGAAAACAGTGATCTAACTATAACAAAGGAGCTCCAGAAAGAAAATCCTGACACCTGTGTAATTCTAGAAGAATTGAAGGAACTCATAGGTGAGACTGTGGATTTCCAGAGATTTTTGGCAAGCCGTGATCCACCACAACTACCACCTTTATCAGAAGATGCTAAGAAATGCGTGTGCAAGCGAGAAATCACACCTGAAAGACAAACATACTTGCCTTCAATGTCTGGAGCCTTGCCTTCAATGTATGGAGCCGATACGTTCTTGACAGTTTCAATGAATCTGCAAGCTTTTCCTGAAGATCCAAACCTATGCTTTCTGTGTAACCTTCTTGTTAAATACTGTGACGGTGTTCTTGTACATAGACCAGCACAAGAGAGCAAAGAACGATTTTGTGTTTCACTGTACAATGTACCAATGTGACATTATATTTCTTTGTAATGGTCAGTTTTATACTGTACCCTTTTTGATAATAATAAAAGAAATAAAACACAAAAAAAAAGCGTGAGGACAACTCATGTTGGGGCTTCTAAACAATGACTAATCAACTGAGCAAGCGTGCTACATGGTGTCACGTGGCAGTACCAGAGTTCAAACATGCCAGCATCATGAGGTTTTGTTTCAAAAGCATCAAAGGTTTTCGACTTTTCGACCCCCTACCTCAAATCAACTGTTAAGCACTGTATTGTGTTTGGTTAAAATAAAAGAAGGCTTGTAGACAGCACGTGCTGAGAGCGTTCATACAATGAGCAACCAAATGAGCACACGTATAACTTTGTGTTATGTTGTGACACTAGTGCTCAAACACAATAGCATCATGAGGTGTTGTGTTTCAAAATCACCAAAGGTCAAAAAACGTTTCTTTCCCCCTCAAAAATCAAATGATGATAGCGGGAACCTCAAAAATGTACACATTCTATTGGTAATAAATTAAAACAAGGACCCCCCTTTTCGAGGACTTACCATTGGCCTTTGAGTTTTGGCGCGGTTTTCTATCTACACCCAAAAAACAACCACTTTTTCGCATGTGGCAAAGATGGCTGAACCTCCTGGTAAGAAAAGGAGGAATGTTTCAACCAGTAGCGATGATGATCAAAATGACAGGAAGCCATACGTTATCGAAAGAATTAATGAGAGAAGAGCCAGACGTTATGATGTCGAAGAAATTACGTTTAGGGCGAAATTTGATGAGAACCTTCAAGGTAAAAAATTGCTGGATGTTACAGACGACCTACACAATATGTTTGAAGACATTCTGGAGAATGTGAATGCTAATCATGTCAACAGTAACGACAGAACAAGACTCTCCATTAGACATGCTGGTCTTGATAGGGAGATTTTCATACACTGTCAACCCCAGCACAATATAACTGCCGACGTCATCATGGAAAGGTTAGTGTAAAATGTCAAAATATATATATATATATATATATATGTTTTTTGAGCGATATTACAAGATCATGCTTCTATTGTTCTATTTCATTGTGTTTTCTTGTTAAATTTAGAGTGGGTGCCGTTTTGCAGTCAAACCAAAGTCTGAACATAGATGAGTCTTTCATGGTGGATGTGGGTATAATGCATGATGCAGAGGCTGGGGGCGGTGGCGATGGTTCAGCGCGCCGAAAAGCCATTACCAATACAGACACCACTTCGGAAGATTGCTCAATTAAGAAAAAAAGATCAATGGTTTTCATACCCGATGTTGAAGGTGAATATCTGTGTGCAGGCAGGGCTATAGTAACATGTATGGCCAAACTGAAAAACATGAACAAAAAAGAGTACAACATGATTATTAGTCATAGAAATGTCCACAGTGCCAATCCTAAGTCTCAAAGAATGAGGGCTATTAGATTGTACCTAGATACAGGAATGTCAATGCGTAGGGCTGTACCTGTTAGATTTGAAAAAAAAACTAGGTATACAAATTGTTGTCATTTCTGGGGACATGGGTAACACTGTGATTTACAAAGGCTTCAAGGTCATGAAAGACAAGATATTTCTTTATTTGAAAGACCAACATTACCATAGTATTGTCAACATCAATGGTTTTTATGTCAACAAGAAGTTGTGTCAGCAGTGTCTCACAACATATGCCAGGAAAGTTAAACACTCGTGTAGATTTATGTGCAAAACTTGCGGGGAACAAGTGTGTATGTTTGGTGAGGACTCTTTAGCCTGCCCAGACTGTAACATGGTGTGCCGCAACGCCAAGTGCTATCTTTTACACAAGGAGACCAGGGAGTACAAAATTGGTGCAAAGAAAGGCGAAGAACGCCTATCACTTTGTGACACTTTTCACAGATGTAAAAAGTGCACAAAAATTATCGATAAGACAAAGAGAGACTTTAAATCTCATATCTGTGGCGAGTGGTTCTGCAGATGCTGTGGTGAATATGTGGTTAACGACCATCTGTGTTACTACAGAATTAAGAAACCTAAGATCACGTCGGGAAGGTTCCTTTATTATGATTTTGAAACGTGTCAAGATACAGTCATACAATGTGAAAATGGTTACACTTGCAAATCTCTTCCTAACTGTCCTGACTGTCACCCAAATCAACTGTGTGCAAAGTGTCGAAAATGTGTCAACTGTAAAAGGAGTTATTGCGGTTTACAGAGACATTTGCCTAACTACCTTGTCTGCCAGTCAGCATGTGACACATGTCAAGATGACCCTTTCAAACACGATTCGCTCTGTGAGAACTGCGGTGACAGGTGTTCAAAGTGTGGAACACGTGACAAAGACAGTTTCACCAAACCATTGTGCACCAATGGTTTGTGTGGCATGCGCGAACGTGTGTTTAAAGGTATGGACACACGCCGTGATTTCTGTCAATGGCTGATTACACCCCAGCACAAAGGTATGGTTGTAATTGCACACAACTCAAAAGCTTTTGACAACCATTTCATTCTCAACCACTGCGTTGAAAATGGTATATTTCCAGATGTTACTTACACCGGTTCAAAAATTATGACCATGACCATAGGCGAGGGTGTAGACCTCCGATTTATTGACAGTTTAAACTTCTTACCCATGGCCCTAAAAAAGTTGCCACAGGCTCTCAATCTCGGCCAAGAGTTAATGAAAGGGCAGTTTCCACATTTCCTTAACACAAAGGACAACTGGAACCTTGTGTCAGCCACACACCCGGCACCGCATTTGTACGGGGCAGACCACATGAGTGTTAAAGATCGAGCAGATTTCATGGCTTGGCATAGTGGTGTAAAGACTAAAGAGTTCGATTTCCAGAAGGAAATTTTAGCGTATACACGTTCAGATGTATCCATCCTGAGGGAAGCGTGCGTAAAATTTCGTAATCTGATCAGACAAATTACAACACTTGAAGGGTCAGCAGTGCAAGGCGTTGACCCCTTTGCGCACGCCACAATTGCATCCAGTGCCATGCAGATCATTAGACAGCTGATGCTGTACGAGGAGCACGATGTTGAACTAGTTGATGGTCGCAAAGGTCGAGGTGTCCTGAAAAGGGGCAGTTGGGTTTTTGAGGGTGAACCCGTTGACACAGTAATGATAGCTGAGACAAAATTTGTCAAGTCACCCATACCACAGATACCAGCAAGGGGTTATGGGCGACATACCAATGACAGCAATAAAGCCATAGTGTGGTTGGAATGGGTGGCTCATAAAAACCAGCGGAAGATCAAACATTCCAGAAATGGTGGTGAACACCGTATCCCCGGCACACGTTTTAGTGTGGACGGTTTTCATGAGGAGTCACAAAAGGTGTATGAATTTTTTGGTTGCCGTTTTCACGGGCACCACTGAATGAAAGACCGACAGAAGATCTATGATCCCCGGACAAACTCCAGTTTAGAAAGCGTGTATCAGAGAACAATGCTGAGACTTCAGCAGATCCGTAGCATGGGCTACAGCACAGTGGTTCTGTGGGAATGTGAATTTGACGCCATGCTAAAATCAAACAGCGAGCTACAGGCGTTTGCCTCAAAATGTGACACTGTCACGCCTCTGAAAATCCGCGATTCGTTCTTTGGAGGACGCGTGTCACCAGTGAAGCTTTTCTATGAGGCTCTGGAAGATGAAAAGATCCGTTATCTAGACGTGACCTCGTTATACCCCTTTATAACGCTTTCTGGGCGTTACCCTACCAATCATTGTGATATTATAACAAATCATGATGATTTTGACTACACCCTCGAGAGTTACTACGGCCTAGTGAAACTCAAGGTTCTCCCACCCCGCAAACTGTACATTCCAGTTCTACCCGTCCGTTGCGGTGGCAAGCTTAAGTTCCCCCTGTGTTCAAAATGTTCACGGACGGAGACATCGCGACCCTGCAAGTGTTCAGATGCGGACAGAGCTATAACTGGCACATGGACCACTGAAGAGGTCAAGGCCGCAGTGCAGGCGGGTTACAAGGTTGTTAAAATTTATGAAGTGTATCACTTCTCGGAGACCAGCATGGACGATGGTTGCCCTGGCAACATTTTTGAAGAATACGTAAAAATGTTCCTGAAGGTTAAGCAGTAGGCATCAGGCTACCCCAACTGGGTCGTTTCAGAGGATGATAAAGACAGATACCTTGAAAATTACAGAGAAAAACAGGGTATTTCTCTGGAAAAGGACAATGTCCAATACAATGCTTCTCTGAGACTTATTTCTAAACTGTATGCAAATTCTGCGTGGGGAAAGTTTGTACAGAGATCCAACATGGGGCAGACAATGTATGTCAAAAGCTGCGCTGATCATGCAAAAGTGCGCAATGACCCCACAAAGAGCGTTACAAATTTTCACATCATTACAGATGAATACATAGTGTTAGAATTCAAAAACGCTGACACGTTTGAGGAAGAGAGCACTTTCACTAATGAAATAATTGGCACATTCACCACATCTCTAGCACGACTGCACCTGTTGAAAATTTTGCAAAAAACGGGTGAAGACACCTTGTACTTCGACACCGATAGTGTAATTTTTAGAGAGAAGAACAATCACGAAACTCTCCATGTGGGGGACCTTTTAGGTGAACTGACAGACGAACTGCCAAGAGGTCAGTACATCAAAACATTCCTGTCTTCAGGCCCCAAGAGTTTCTGTTACAAACAGAACGATGACATGTGCGTTACCAAAATCAAAGGTATAACTTTGAACCATACCAATAACATGATAATTGACTTTGATGTGATGAAAGACATAGGTCGTCAACAAATTGTCAAACTCCCTGTAGCCAGTCAGATCTCAAGGGTTAAACATATGGGGATAATATACAACAGACCCCAGTCCAAAATATTTAGAAAGGTCTTCACTAAACGTGTTGTTATACAGGGCACTTTTGACACTGTCCCTTATGGATATTAACATAGGCCTAACCGACCACCTATTTTTCTATATATATATTTTTTTTTTTTTGCACACGTTTTTGTAAATTTTCTGGAAAATACAATAATTTCTTATTAACGTGAACCAGACAGAAAATGTTTTTAAAGCATTCTAGTATCAATAGTTAAGCGCGTGGCCAACTTATATCCGTGTTAGACATCCTCACTGGAGCTTATCGTGTTACAAAAATCAGGAAAAATATATCCAATATGGTCTTATCGTTTTAAGTTCCCTAGGCCAACAAGAGATTGACTGCTCTGATCTGTTAGGCACCAGTATAGCACACCCTCAGTGATTTTCATCAGGTCAGACGTCTAGCAAATTTCAGGATATTTTAACATATTTCTAGCAAAACACGCACGTTAAAATGTCGATCGTTTTAATAGCATTTATCTGCACGCTTGCCTGCGCACATGGTTACACCTTTACATGCGGTGCTTACAAACTCCGGGAACAGTACAATCTATGCTCATGTTATTATGATGCTACAATCAAGAAAGTGAGAGCTAACTGTACAATGACGTCGACACTGCAAGAAATCCCCTCATTTTCATCGACATTGACAAAAATGCTGGTTTCAATAGACATGGGAGGAACGGCTTTTTGTCAATCAGTGTCACACATAGAGCATCAAGAAGCTGTGGTCATCTTGTGCAACAGGACGGCTGGTAAGTGTCTTAAGTTTTCTTGCTAACAGTGTGTGTTGTTTTTATTTTTAGTAGAAAAATATTTCATGCAACATTTCTTTTTTTATATAACTAAGGAAGGGGCCAACAGACCCATCACCCCCAACAGCCAGAGGAAGCACGTCAAACAACCATCAACAGCCCAAGAAGTGTTTCCCCGTCTGACAGCTATGAAGAGACGTCAACACAAGGCATTGAAAGACCCCGAGAGGGCACCCCTGCAACCACATCACTGTCACCACCTCATGGGACTTCACCGTTTACAGACAGGTCTGACATCCGTGAAGAGACCTCAACACAAGGTGTTGAAAGACCCCAAGAGGGCCCCCCTGCAACCACGTCACTGTCAACACCTCTAGAGGCCTCTACATTTACAACAAGGTCAAGGACGTCTGTAATACTCGCCACACTTCTAGCGTCCACACAAACAGTGCACAACTTCGCCAGTATACAATCAACCACTGAGAGAACACCCACTAATGCTGGCCCCAACATCAGCAACACCAAAAGCAATTCGGTTAGTTTCAAACCAAACATGGCCCCCTTGATAACAGCCACAGACAAAAGATCAACCACCACGTGGTTTACTATAACAATGTCACCGGATACTTGTCTACTGACATTAATCATTCTGTATGGTGTTGTAAAGGTATGTGTGTACTGTAATTTATATAAAAATATATTTTCAGTTTTTTGGTTTTTTAAAAAAAAACTGTCACTGTATAAAAAATACTATGATGTTTACGCTTTTTGCAGTTGTGTATCAGGACTGGTCAGAAAAAGTGTAAAAATATGTGTGTTCAACAGGAGGGAGGCAGGGCAATTTACAGGCCCAGCACACCTGAACCCTACAGATATTTTGGTGCAGCGGGGCGAGCCTCAAACACTGACGGTGATGATGGTGAGGTGCTCCTAACAACTTTTAGGTAAGACCAAAAAAAATAATTTGTAATTTTGTTAGCTATGGTAAGAAGCTATAATTTTCATTACAGGCGTTGTTTTACCCTCCCCTAGCAGTGGCTCATATTTACAGCACATTTTGGGGTTTAATTCATTTATATAACAAGAGTGTAAAATATTGTGAACATATGTGCGACAATCAGAACTCTTACGGTAAACATTTTTTTATTTTTGTATAAGAAATCTTCATTACTATAGCCAACAATATTTTGTATTCCAAAATTTAGAATCTAAAGAACTGTTTATTCCACAACTTTTGCGTCTGAACTATCAGAACATTTACGGTAATTAATTTCCCCCCAATGCGTAGTATTAAAAAAATTTTTTACTATAAGAAATCACCGCTACTAACACCGACAAAGCGCTGTATTCCAAAATTGTGCGGCAATCAGAACTCTTACGGTAAAAAAAAAAAATAAAAATAAAAAATAATAAATAAAATATCTTCATTACTATAGCCAACATTTTTTTTTTATTCCAAAATTGCGAATTTAAACAGGCTCTTATATCGCCGCTTTTACGCGTCTGAATTATCAGAACATTTACTGTAATTGCGATTTTTTAAACTAATGCGTACTTAGCGTATTTGTTATGAATTGACCTAATTAGCCAGGTGTTTCAGCGCAAATATTGTCCGCGTATTTGTAAAGAATCAGGTGCAAGCTTTTGTTTAAGAACTGACCTAATTAGCCAGATGTTTCAGAGCAAATATTGTTCGTTAAAATTAGTTCTTTCCAGTCGTATTAATCACATGCTTTTTGTCATTTCTTACAGAGAGACAAGAGCATGAGGAAGGTTTTTTTAGATGCCATTTTTTTAACATATTTTTTTTCGGGGCTGATACCGTTGACGACAAACACTGCGCCAGACCCTAGGACTTATGGATATGAATATGACTGCGGACAGGCTGATACAGGACGACGTGTGTGCGCCTGCTACTACATCGACGGAGGGCGCGAAATCTTCGCCGACTGTAGCGGTAGGGCCATGCTAAGGTACATACCGGAATTCACGGCAATAGAAATGGACCGCTTATCTACAATAGCTATGACTTCTACGCCCTACTGTGCTGACAGACCGCTGATCCGACGACAAATGCTCCATGACGTACGCATCCTCTGCGACCCTGGGGTGGAGGAGGCACCAACTACACGACCACCCGAACTGTCCAGGCTTTCTAGGCCCCCCTCAGGATTGTTTTTTGAAGACAGTGACAGCGTTGAGGATGGCAACGCTCTGGGCCTCGCGGGCCTTTCCATCGGCGTGATTGCCCTTGTAGCTGTCATTGCCACGTCCACCACGCTTCTTGTGTTCTTCAGACGTGTAAGTTCCTAAATTTTTGCATTTTCGACTTGTGCCGGTCCTGAATTAATCTACCCCAAAAATGTTATTTTAATTGTGCTAGAACCTAAAACTTGTGAAATATGTGATAAAAGTTAATTCTAATGGTCTCCAAAAATATGTGCATAAAACATTTTTGAGGTCGTTATACTGTGCTATACTGTACTAAACACATTATTTTATGTCATTATTAGTTTTTCATAATCCTAATGGGTTTAATTATTTTGGGAAAAAAGTACAGTAAGACCCCAAAAATGTTATTTTAATTGTGCTAGAACTTAAAACTTTGTGAAAATATTTTGATAAAAGTTAATTTTAAAGGCCTCGAAATATGTGCATAAAAAATTTTTTGATTCGTAATACTGTGCTCTACTGTACTAAACACATTATCTATTTTTTATTTATTTTTTTTTTACAGGGGCACCCTGGATTCGTTCGGCTGGTGGAGGCCCTTTGCCGGTGTTCCTGGGGGCGTGCTCTGCTCGCCCGCCTTGCAGGCCCTGTCGGAGGAGCGGCCCTGCAAAATTTGGCATCAACGGTGGCAGAGGTCATCGACATCTCAACGCAGTGAGTGGTCATGCTTTTCATCTTTTCTCCTGCATGGGTGGGGAGGGTCAAAAAACAAATGGAATGTGTTATTATTATTATTATTATTATTTATTTTATTTATTTATTAATTTTTTTTTTGCTCAACACAATTTTTTTAAAAAACGCTTAATTTATTATCACAATTGTTTTCAGATGTCCTACTGGCACAGGTACAGGTACAGGCTGCAGACCCCCTGAGGAACATGTGGCCGGCGCCACAGCCTGCTTTAGTGACTCTGCATACGTCGAGGAACTCGGCGAGTTGTCGACGCCTCTGAAGCAGCAGGGTATACAGGCGGACAGCCACGTGGTTGATGTTCAAGCTACCGCTGGAATAGATAGATGGCCTCGCCGCGTCCTTATTGATGAAGATGTCCAGTTCAACATCTTTGACAATGAAGCAGACATTAGTGGATTTTGTGAGACAGTTGTCTGAACTCTCTCCTCCCATTTTTGTCAAGGAGTGTGATTTCCTACCGTTTTTTGATGTTGCACGCGTTTGTATATTTAAACAAAAATTTTCTCCACAAAATGTCTGTGCGTGTTACGACATGTTCTGTATAATGTAAAAAGTGTTGTAAAATATTTTTACTGTAAAAACATGTACGAAAAAATACGGTTTTAAAATGTCTAGTCATACAAAGTTATGGTGCAGGATAAAATATATAAAAGTGCAGAATACGTTTAAAATATTTTTCAGATGTACATATTATACTTGAAATCGTTTTTACAATATACTCACTTAGCATAGACGCGTCATAAGATGGCGTCGTAAAATGGCATGTATATAATATATATGTATGTGTATAACATATCACAGTTGAACTTGGCCCTAAGATTGTATATATAAAATACTTTAAAAACACGTGTAGAAGGATTGGATCCCTTCACTTTGATATTTTTTGCGCAGTTTATTTTTTACAATACGTTTTTTACAGTCCTGGTGGCCTGTCCGTATGTCTGTCTGTTTTGTGTCTTTTTTTTTTTGATGGACGCTTGTATATCAGTAATTTTTTTACCACAATGTTGTTTTTGGCATATATAGTATGCACGAGTGCTGTGTATGATGGACGCTTGTATATCAGTAATTATTTTACCACAATGTTGTTTTTGGCATATATAGTATGCACGAGTGCTGTGTATGGATATGTGGGGTGTATATACTGGGGGGGGGGGGGGGGTATGGCGCAGTGTGTGGGGCGGGAGGGGGGTTTTGGTTAATAAAATGGTGTTATTTTAAAAACACAATATATTTCTTTTTTGTACATTTTCTTTGGTTTGTTTGTTCGAGACCGAGATCGAGATCGAGATCGAGATCGAGAGAGAGAGAGAGAGAGACGGCTGCGAGCGGCTCCCTTTAAATGCCGCTTGGCACGACGTGCCGCGCGGCACAAGGCCGCGTGGCACAAGGCCGCGCGGTACAATACCGCCCGGAGGCACAGAGTGCCGGTCGGCTCTTAAGAGCTTCGCCGCCTGCTGGTTGGCTATATATATATATATATATATATAGTTTTGAAACAGCATCTTTTCATTTCATTGTTTTTTTGTTTTTTTTTGCAGACGTTGCAATTAATAATGTAAAACTTTGCAAACGGATAATATAATAAAATATAATATAATATAATATATCTCCCACTCACTCGAAGAGGGGCTTTTTAATTACAATTATGAACAAAAAACAAAACTGTATGTTCAAAAAAGTGAAGCTTTCTCAGTTAATAGATAATTGTCTTTTCGTATCCAAAAAACAGAAATAATAACCAGACGAGTTGACATAAGCTTTTAAAAACACTACGCAAGCAAACTATAGCAGTCTATTTTTATTTTGAAAAAAACCCAAAAATCATTTTGCAGTGAACATTTTTAAAATACTCTTTTAACATGAAAAAATACTGTGTCAAAGACATATCAAAAAGGAATATGTATGTAGTTACGTAGTTACATAATAACAACGTATGATAGGTTTTTACCTTTTACCACAAAAAACTACACATGCGTAGCATTTCGTTTTCTAAAACGAAAAAAAATAAAAAACAGTTGTTAAAAAATTTTAAGATGTAGAGATAGATATGTAAACACACATTTTGAGGCTAACAAACGATACACTGTTCCTCTATTTTCGCTTATAAAAGAAAAAAGGCTAAATATTGCGTGGTGCGTCTTTTTTTTTTCAATAACCACGCGTGGTGGTACTGGTGCGACCAGGTTTTTCAGGTGAAGGATGCTATGACGAGGTTGTCCAGTCCTCATCACGTAGATGTGCTGCTCCCTCTCATCTGCCCTTTTTGAAACCAGACCACCTGTTTTGAAAGCACTAAACTACATAAAATATAAAAAAAGACGCTTAGACAACGGTGTGTGGGGGTGCACCCCTCAAGCTGCCGGTGATGCCCTGGGCCGCTTCAGGGGCCTGGCAGGGGTCACATCGCTTAGCCGGGGACGCTTCGCCGGAGTGCTTAGAGGCGGTGGCGATGATGTTGCCGCCGGTAGAATGCTGGTGAACTGCTCGGGCACATACCCCTCGGCATCTTCCAACAGGGTATCATCATTTTCAAAGCTGACAGGCGGCCCAGCCTTGTTCTGCAAGTTGTTGCTCTTAGGCATCGGCATGCAATGAACACAACGTGCCTGCGAAAGTGGCGTCTTGTGCGTTGTGTTGCATTCTTGCAGCTCTCTCAAACCTTGCCACGTTTCTTCCAACTGAGGTAGAAACCTCTTTAATTTCTCGAACTCGTACTCGCCTAGATTGATGCCCTTACGTGTCGGATGCACAGATTTAGGATTTTCATTCGTAAAAAAGTAATGGCGTACATCTAGGGAGCTGTACGCTTTCTTGGCAACAGCGAACACGTTTTTCCCCACGTGGTGTTTTAATTCGGCCGGAATGAAGTCTCTGAAGCCGTCTTCATCCGTGCCATTGTGGAGGCACTCCCCAGTCCCAGCATCGCCGGGCTCACAGTCATCGTCATCAAACATGACGGGGCCCGATTCATCAGCCCCCGTATTGGTGTCCGCCGGCAGTTCCTCGTCACTGTCAAAGTCTTTGCCCTGTTTTTTTAAAAAAAATACAAGAAAAGTGTCAAATCGGTGCTTGAAAATTTTACACGTACATACATACATACATACATACCTACATACCTACCTACATACATACATACATACGTACATACATACATACATACATACATACATACATACATACATACATACATACATGCTGACTTTTTTAATTAAATAAGTTTCCTGGAGATCTCTTAAAAATAAATGACTTTACTTAAAAGAGCTGTATACAAGTGCTTTAATACAGTGAAAAAATAGTTTTTTAAGTAAATCAGTTACTTTTGGGAAAAATCTCTCAGAGAAAAAGCAAAAAAAAAAAAAATTTTTAAAAGGAACTTATAAAAGAACACTTGAAGGGTGTTGTTTCAATAAAATAGAATAATTTTTGAAAGTAAAACTTACATTTTTGATGACCTTGCTCAATTCTGGTAAAGCGCAGAGGAGATCTCTGGTCTGCTGTTTATCTAAGACTACGCCTCGTTTCGTCGGCACCAACACGTATTCTTCTTCTTCCAAAACGTAATTTCTCAAATGTAGCTTCACCAAACCTTTGTAACGTTGCAGTACCAGGAATTTTCGCGAGCCTAGTTCGCGGAACCATAAAAATTTTCCGCGAACTAATGTCCCCGAGTCGGTGTGAAACACCTTCGCTTCAGTGGTGTTACTTCGTGCTAACTTTGACATAATGACGACGACGAGTGAGCAGTGGATGCTGAGAGCGTGGGGTCCGGCAGGAAGGATGCTTGAAAGGCTGGTCAACTGGTGGAGCAGTAGGTGCTTGTGTAATGAGCTCTTTTTACTTTTATATGACTTTCACCTTTGTTTTGTGTGAAGGGGAGGACTTTTGGACATCTCAGCCAATTACAACGCTGTTACATCGAACGCTCACTAGGGTCGCCACATGCTATGAGAGGATCTATACGCACGTGCTAGGGTTCTAGCCAATGGTCGACATCTGTAAGCTGTTTCCTCTACTGGACACGTCTTGACAGGCTACCATTTTGGTTAGCGATGCATTAAAACCAGTAAAAATAAAAGGAAGTTGTGTAACTGGTTTTAACACACTGGTCTTTTGTTTATCACCCTCAAAAAAAGACACCACAGTTTTTCCTGTTAGGACTTATCCAAAAACTCGTACACAAATTAAAATTTTCACAAAGTTTATTTAATAGTTAATTTATATACATGTTTTAGTCAGATATATTTCAATTTTTCGTAAAAACAACTTTGACAAGGCTTTGCAAAAACAATGAAAAAGTTCAAAAGTCTAATACTACTTAGTATAACTGATTAGCACTAGGCATCGTCATAACAGTGAAAACAAACATTTTAGCGTCTAGCATAGCTACACAGTATCATCATATAATACACAGTTTGAAAAGAATTACAAAATAAAATATTGCGCAATTCAAATTAAAAAATTATAGGTAACACATCGTTGTTTAAAACACCATTCATACATAGACAAATTCATGCACGGTCCACATCGACATGTGGTCAAATATGGTCAAACGTCTAACTGCGTAAAAATCTTTCATTTAGACAATTAAAAATGATTAACAGCGGAACAATGAAATGAGCACGTCTCTTGTGGGTTCAAAGAGCGTTTAATGGACCTTAACCGTCATTTTTAAAAACAACAACTTTTTTTTACAAAAACCGGTTCTGCATGCAATTCATATTTCGCAATCACACAATGTTCACCCAGTTCTTCTTAATATGGGCAAGGGGCCTTGGACGCAGGCTTCCTCTTAAATTTTTTTGCTGCAGGTGTACCTCGCTGGTACCTTAACAAGGTACTTTTTCCCCTGGGAGTCTGACGATGAGACTTGGTTTTGAGTGTTTTTTTGCGTTTTGTGTCCACAAGCTTTTTCAGATCCCCCGGTGTAATGCCTGGAGGCGCCATGTCACGATGTTCAACTGCACGCATTCCGGCCTCTGTAACATCATCCCTAGTCCTTTCTAGGTCACTGCTACCCTGGCTGTCACTGGTGGCGTCCTCTGGTGTTGAACGATCGTGCTGTTCATTTGTTTTTTCTCGCCCTCCTGGTGTGAATTGTCTCTTTCCTCTGCAGAACCCTGTTTCTTTTCAGCCATTTGATCGAGCATTCTTTGATAGCGTTCTCTTGGTAATACTATGTGTTCTTCGGCCATTACTGTTTAGTAAGAGCTGTGAGTTTGTCCAGAACGGCACGGATCATGTGTGACACAGCGTCAGGTTTTCTTACAATGGTCTGTAGTCTGACATGGTGTGCTGCTCTGTCCTCGGCTATTGCTCTAATGGCCCACCTATGCTTTTTCATGACAGCTTTATAAGACTCAGGGGGTCTAAGGTTGTTGGTCAAGACATTTTTGGCTATTTCACCTATCGCCCTTATTTGATCCTTTTCAGCATGCTTCAAAAGTTCCTTAACCTGCTTCTTAGACAAAGTTGCAACAGCTTGGAGAAATATGATATTTTCTTTGATCAGGTTCATTTTTTGGGCATGTAAATAACTGTCTGATCCTGTGGAAAAATGTTAGTCTTCAATTTATAACGGTTATCAATATTTGCGGATAAATCCACAACGAGGTATTTGTAATTTTGAGCTGTTGCCAGATCGTAGCTAGCCATGAAATAAGGAATCTGTGTAGGCATAGTTTGAGAAGCCTGCATTTTAATCTGACGTGCACTTCTATTGTTTCTGAACAGGCATATGTATTGCGAGTTTAGACCTATCTCTCTAACAGCTTTGCTAGCATGGTACATGTTTTGCAAAGTGATTATACATGAGATGTGGCAATGGTGGCAGAGAACGCAAACTGTTTCGACCACAGCTTTGCCTTGTGGATTGTCTTCTAGACTGGTCATTTTGTCGTCCAGCACCAAAAGGGTTTCACCTTTGGTGTCCTGCCATATTTGCACCAGTTCATCTTTTGTAGGTATATCAGTCCTAAATTCAATCAGATCACCTAGAGATGACTCCAGTTCTTCATACTTATCTTGCCATATGGTAAAACAATATATGATTTTGTTCACCTGCGGTTTGAACATTTCCTCATGATGTAGCAAGAGGTTTTTCACAAAAAAGGTCTTTCCAGCCTGGCTTGAACCTGTGACAAGTATGTTTTTAGGCAGTTCGAACTGTGTCAAAGACCCCTGGACACTTGTCATGGTGTTAACAGCTTTACTGATGACTCTGGAATGATCAAATTTCAAATACTGCACGGTTTTTGTCTATCTTCAGGACAGCCGGGAACTTTGCAAAAATTATTAGGGTTGTAGGTCTTGTCAGCTGCTTGTCAAATTTTATTGACACTCTCATGTTACCGCTCCTTTTCAGTGGTATGACATCATCATTTGACCCTGAGCTTGATGGTTCAGAGAAAAACCTGTAAAGACAGTAACCTCCTGGATAGTCCTCTCTCGTTACAGGTATGGCGTAGCCATACCCGTCAACACCGCACAGTGTTTTGTAAGCGTCCATGTACTGACTGTTTGTATTATCAGTAGACGATGTAACATACCTAGGTTGTATGGGCCCTTGGGAGAGGTCTTGACCATCAACAGTGACCTGTATGAAGTTCAGACAGCTGTGCTCAAACAGGAAGGGGTTCTCCCCCAAGGTGCCATGGTTTGCAGAGTCTGACACCAGTCCGCACACCATTTCAGCAGGAACCCTGCCGTTAAAAGGGTCATTGAACTCTCCCGAGAACACCCCCTTGGCCAGAGTGAATTTTTTTACTTCAGTTTTAATGTATGGGAAAATTGCTGGTCTTGTTTGCAACAGTTCAGCATGAGCCACAGAAATGATAGGATCAACATCAACCATTGCAACGTCCAATGATGCCTTGGTTATGACAACTTTGAATTTTCCAGGTGTATTGTTTGAGGCCAGGAGACAGAACTCTGGAGTGCTAGGATACAGGGTTAAACTCAGGGGTACACCGTTAGGAATAAAGCGACTCAGTTCTAGGATGTCACTGTATAGGTGTCCACACATGTCCACTTCTTTTGAATGCAGAAAATACTTAGCTCTTGTTTTCATACCTAAATTGTCTGAAGTTTGCCAATTAGGGTCCCCTAGTTCACCTCCCGTGTCCTTGTAATACATGGCCATCTGTAGAGTACCATTTTTCATTTCTTCACTGGTATATAGCAAAGCCTTCATGTAGGACAGATAGGGGTAGGACTGGTCTGAATGAGTCAGAACTTTGTTCTGTAGGGCCACATCAACTCTGCTGAACATGGAATGCATAAAGTTATTAACAACTGAAACGGCTGCAGCTATTTTCCCATCGTCTGCTTTTTCCACTTTCTTAGCACCTACTCCTGCAGTGGCACCAGCACCTGCACCGGCACCGGCATCTGTGCCATCATCCTCGTCACTATCAGATTCATCTGAGCTAACACCAGGCACAAATTCTGGGGGTTTAATTTCCTCACCATTGCGCCCCACTATCTTGCACGTAATGTTCAACCTTGTAGATCTCAGATCTAGATAAGATCCACCGTTATTCGGCACGCTAAACTGAATGACTCCCTGATTTGAAAAGTCATTGATGGGGTAATATGTTGAAGAGTGCATTCTTCGTACCCCAACATTTTGCAATGGCTTCTCAAAAATAGCCAGCTCCTCTGAATAACCAACATACGAATCTGACAAAACAGTCTGTGTCATGTTGTGAAAATTTTAAAAAGGAAAAAAAAAAATTTTATGAAAGAGCACCAGTTTTCTAGTCGTCAAAAACGTCCTTGACCCTCCTAATCTTAGACTTTGTAACAGCCGTTGCACTCTTACTGTTCCTTGAACTGTCTGCACGTTGTGTGTTGGTCCGTCTCTTGCGACCTCCCAGAGCTGAATGAACACTTGTCTCTTGATCAGCTTCTTTAGTGACCTCGACTTCATCCCTGACCGCCTCGGAAAGCGCCCGCCTCCTCTCGGCCTCATTTGGGTCAACAATTTCTAATTTAGTAACCCTTTCGCCATTTTTAGTTGTACCACTGTCCTTGGGGGTGTTAACAAGTATGAGATGCCCCCTGCCTGTCCTCGCTTTCTTGAAAACTGTACAGTTAACACGAGTGTTGAACACCAGCGGTCTGTCAGTACCCTCTGCCTGTTTCTTAAAGTGTTCCAGGAAAGCCTTGTAGTCACCACCCCCCTCGGTAGAATAGTACTGCGTATTGTAAGCCATGACGAAAAGTTTTAGATGTCTTCTTGTTGCAAATGTAACGTGCAGGACACTTGTCCAGGTGCGAATGACGGAGTGCCCCCCTGACTGTCAGTTAAATAGATGTCAACTGTGTCGAGGATGTCCACTGTCAGAGGAACATAGCGCGGGGTGTCAAAGGTCACAGGTGTGACTACTTGAAGTTCATAGTCGTATATTCTGTTGAGGATGGGTTGCAAAGTAGTGTTAACAATACTGGGTTCACATGTGCTACTGTTAATGGTGATGTAATCTGTGCTATAGCCGTCTTTAAGAACAGGTAGATCAATGTCTAGAATGGCGAGATACCACCTTGACATCGGTGATAGATGAAGTGGTTTGGGTAGCCTAACTCTGAAGGCTTCTGCTCTGTTGTCTGTAAAGAAGTCATCACTCTGTTGGCTGGAAATGTAGATATACATTGTTTTTTTTTTCACACCTTTCCGGTGTATTTTTTTATGTTAAGTGTCGGTATGTATGTGTTGAATTTATCTGAATATCCGTACCAGTTCACAAGACTGAATTTTTTGCCTCGCACTGTCTTTGTTGACAGAACCTTGTTGATTTTATACTCTATGTCTTCTGCGTCTTTTAAAGGAACTTTCTGAAGCTCCTGTAGGTAGAATGACCCTCTGATGATGTCCCCCAATAGGTCCTGCACCTTGTAACGTGGCGGATGTGACGGTATCCTATTACAGATTTTGAAAATTTCCTCAGTGAAACTCTCCAGGTATCCTCTTTTGAAAGGCGTTTGAGCACGACTTAACCTGACCAGATCACCGATTTCAAATGAGAAATTGACTTGTTGTTTGGCCCTTTTATTAAGGATAGGCACATACACGTTTTCATAGAGCGCCCTGGAATTCTCTCTGTTAACGGTCGCTGGTGGCATGTGAATTGATCCATGTGTGGTATTATTGTATGAGCGTGCTATATCATCTATTATATCGATAAAGTTAAATGTCTGGTTCTCATAAAAGTATTTGTAGAGACGGTTTTCAATTGTGCGGTTAACTCTTTCGGCATATGAGGCTTTGTGGACACCGTAGGCTATAGTATGTGCAACGCCGTAACTTTGAAGCAACTCTTGAAAAGGTGCCCCTAAAAACTCCTTCCCTTGGTCTGTCCTGAGCGTTTCAGGGTGTCGTCCTTCACTGAAAATTTCCTTGCAAGCATTTGCCGTTTCTACTGATGTTTTTGTCTTGAGCGGTCTTAACCACAAAAATCTTGAAAACAGGTCAATACATACAAGCAGATATTTGAAACCTCTGTTGTACTTTGCCAGGTCAGTCATTTGCACCAAGTCGGCATCCCACTGCATCTCCATGTAATCAACAACTATTGCCTCTGTAGGAAACTTGCTGGGTGGTGTAGAATGAATGGCATGAGTTGTCTGGTGATCCAGCCACTCTTTCACAGTGTTGTAGTCAATTTCCGGGGGTTTATCTCTTTTGTCTTTGATGTATTGCCAGAGTTTTGCTACTCCATAGAAACTGGCAGGGCTACCGGGTTTGTAGTAAATGTCAGACAAGTACTTGTCAACGGCTGGGCGTTCACCCATTCTGTATTCTTCAAACACCTGGATTTTCAGGTGATTGGTACCTTGTGACAACGTTTTTTGCTGCAGATTTCAACTTGGGGCTCGGGAGCACTGCCCCCAGGCTTGTCGACAACAAAAATAACCACGTCTCTTTACTCTTGCCCAAGGAGATGTTTATGATCGCACTGATAACAATGGTGTATATGACAATCATCTGACATAAAAAGACAATCTCGTTTTTTGGTATATGTTTCCCCAAAACGACCCACTTGTCAGCTGACACTACAGATGTATGCGAGTTCAACCGGTTGGTTGTATGCTCGTCCATTGTTGTCTTGAAAATGATGAAAGATGTGTCAGTAAGGTTACACTTATAAGGTTTTTTACATACATCACGTGACATGTATGTCTAAGCATGTGTAACTGTGCTTCTTGCTATTTCGACTGGTGGCTCCTTCTTGTGTTAAATTTAATGTGAAACAAGTCAAAAAATAAAAACTCTACACGAAATGTTTTGTTATGAATGGTTTATTAAAAGTGTAAAAAAAACCGTGTTTTCTCTCCAAAAATAAACAACATAGCTTAAGTTGCTACACATGGGTTTTGGACATTATAGAAATGTTTTGGAAGGGTTACATTCTGGACACATCATGGCACCAAGCTGATTTTGGTGGTCCTCTCTTAAATAACATGGTACAATAGCACTGAGTTCAGGAATCACAGCCTCTATTTCACACATTTTTTCAACAATGACATTAAACTGTGACTTGTTAAGAGCAATCCCTTCATCAACTGATAAAGCATGCACATCTTCATAAATTTCCTCATACTTGGCGAAATGTATATTTTCTGATGTTGACAAGGTTTCAATAAAACAGTTGGCTCCAAGGTGAAAATAGTAGTCTGTTCCAACATTGTTTTTTATGATATCAGCCGCCTGTACAAGCATGTTGTACCTCTGTAAAGGTATAGTATAGCTGTCGCACTGATCTTGGACATCATCCTGCTGTGAACAGTGAAAAATACATTATATGAAATATATAATTGTAGCTCTATATGTGAAATTAATCAAATTTGTTAATTAGGAATATACACATACCTGCATATCTCTGATGTCAATTGTTACCTCCCCATCATTAACAAGCACTTTCAGAAAGACATCACCACCAAGGTTTACTGAAAACCTTTCACCATATGACAGTTCGGGGATTGTACTAGCCAGATCCTTGTAGTCCTTCTGTATGATGTGAAAAAGACGTGCAATTCCTCTGGTGTTGTTCTGTTGTATCAGCATTTCCACTAACTCAAACGCTTGGTCATCTGGTTTTTCCATATATAACAGTGTTAGATAAGCTGTCATGTTGAGAAGTTTTTCATTTTTCAAGTGTCGTGCTACAACCATACCATCTATTGTGGTACTAATCACAGCTGCATACTTTGCTAGAATATCCATGGTTGAAACGATGTGCTGCGTGCAATGTTTTCCTAGTGTCTATGTGTGTTAACTCTTAGCATCGCCGTATATAAGATGTGCTGTTGTAACATTTGCACTCTTGCTATGATTGGTTAACATTGTGTAAACACATCACCATTGGTCCCTTTGAATATATTTAATTAACAAGTCCTAACTGGTTTGAAAAATTAAGGTGGGAAATTCTTAAAGTATTTAACGGTTAGTTTATAATCCATACATGTGAACCCGCCATTGTGGGTGATAATCATGGATTTTGTGGAAAAAATAATCCGAAAAATCATATAAGCAGTCATCAATATCGCTTGAGAGGTAATCATGCCGTCTGAAAAGGGTGTAATGACCATCAACGGTACACTTGGCCTTCCTGTATGCTTCCCAAGACACAACCTGTTTGACGTGTTCATCCTCATCTTCATTATGATCATAGTCCTCATAATCATAGTAGTGAAGGTGGTCCTTAACCTTTCTGTCTCTCTTAGGGTGATCCTTGGTAGAATCTTCATCTTCTTCGGAAGATGATGACATAGGATCATCTGACTGTGTACTTGCGATAGTATTGAAAGCAAAACTCATGACATCTTTGATGACTGGTTCTCGACATAGGAATCTCACGCTGTATAGTGTTTCATTGAAACGCTGGTCACAATCCTCAAATTCCTTAAAATTGGCTTTACACTGATCTAACGATGTAGATTTATCTGAACTTTCATGGAGAATAAAATGGTGAACTTCTTCTTTGCACTCCTTACTTCCAACAAGTAGCCATCTGAAAACTGTACCCATTGTGTTGTCTGTAGAGTGTCTGTTGTAGTACTGAGCCCTTTCAAGACAGAATGGTAATACACTTGTAACATAAACAACACCTCCGTTTTCATTGGTCCTTTGTACAACAAGCTATATTCATATCCAACACTCATTGGTTCTTTCAAAAATTCACTGTTCTAAGACAGCTATGCATGTATCCTTGTTTATTACAACACTGTGCCTTATTTAAAATATATTATCTATATGATTAATTAGTGTAATTAATTACACCTATGTGTATACATGATTCACAGATCCTTATATAGTACATATATACATAGTATGGTGGCAGCACCACACATTGCTGACTGGTGTGTGGTGGCAGCACCTCACAGTACAACAGTAGCGCCACCTGCTGTAAGCGTTAGTCTGCATGGTGAAGCCTATACTACTATTGTGATCTCTGTGCTTTTACATCCATGTATATAACTGTGGACTATGTTGTATATACTGCAGTAACATATGTATTTAGGGTTAATGTATACATGTGTAAACAAAACTTAATGCTCTTATTACCGTGATTTTGTTCAGCAACTGGGACCATGGATGAGTAGATAATCTATTGATAATGTATACCTTTAACTTCTATGCCACGTATATATATTGAATATAGAAATAGTGAGTAGAAGTAGACTTAGTACATGGTATTGTACCTGAGTGTTTATTTTTTGACAAATGCATCATGTATGATTTTACTGTGTCGATAAAAGCATATTATATACGTGTGTGCATGACGAAAGCTTCCTGGAAAGAATCAGAATCATTTTATTCTCACATAACTTCTCAGCTATACATTAGTAATATCATTTATCAACATTGGGTAACAAAAAAGTTTACAATTAAAGAAGTTTATGTGATGGGGAGACTTCCTGAAGACAAATGTTTGTCGCTATCAGGGAGCCAGCCACCCAAGGATGACGTGGAACCAACACACTTCACAAATCAATAACGAAAGATGATTTTACCAAGTATGATAATCCAGAAATATTTAATATCAAATTTGACAAATTTTATCATGAGTACCTAGTTATTTTCCAAATAAATAGATAATATTGACTAGATAATGATAAAAAAAAGTTATGGTATTTCTAGAGTCGTTAGACAATGTTCACTCAAAAGTGGTATCATTCTAGAGTTCTTGTGCTGTATAAGATCAAATCTGTTTAGTTCAGTTGAATTGTAACTGGCAATTTAGTTAAGCAAGAATGAAAAATCGAGCTAAGAAAGACTCTAAATCGGCTGCCAAGAGTATAATTGTATGTTGTTCCTGTATTTTGCTCCCAACGAGTGAAATATTTTGCTATTTATTAAAGCTGCATTGTCAGTCGGTTTTGGTACCAACAAAAAAGCTATCCAAATGAAAGAAAATGCTTCTTACTGATGAATTTTATAACCCAAACTGTCTAGATTGTACTAAATTAGAAATTATTGCCGGAATTTATTACATCGTCTTTGTTTACATATTAGCTTATTATTCATTGCAACGTTATGGAGAGCGTCGCTGATTCGTGATTTCACAGTCATTTTGTGAAAAAATGATGTCAGAATTGTATCAATTCATATAAAGAGCGAAACACCTACACAATTTTTATACATAATAAATCGGACCAAAATTGAAGGCACAGAATAATAAAATACTATACAAAACTGATGACGCCAATGACGTTTGTTTATGCCTCGTTTTCATCTCGTTGGCTATAAAAGACAGTGCAATGTAAACAAATTGGCAATTTTTGATGGCATGAAATATTTAATGATAGGGTATTTTTATTAATTTTATATAGATATAGTGAACCTAGCAAGGCCCTCATGGCATTCAATCAGTTTTTTAGAAGACAATGATATGAATGCAACCGCTTTTGGTCACTGTCACATTCAGGGACAATGCAGGTTTAATCATGAGATGTCCACAAGACTGATCATCAATACTTTAAATGCTGCAATATTCATACTTACAAATACATGTAATTTCAACACTTCGGTAAAAACTCAAGTCCAATATTCAGCTGGTATTATCTGCATTAATCTGAGGAGTTCATTTACAGAAACACCTGCAGGGCACTGAAATCACCTGCTAAAATTCTGTTTTTATTTAATTTTTATTCAATTGGATGAATCTAGAGGAGAATTTCATTGCTAGGTCTGCACAAACAAATTATATTGAGTTAATTGTTTTGAAATGAGCACAGCTATAATTAAACTAAAAACTTATATAATCTAGCTATATAAATATTTAAAAAAAAATTTCTATTAAGAATTGAGTGGTTAGCGTAGGAAATGATGATTATGTAAAGAGAAAAACATCACAATCTGGAGCAGCCTTAAAATAAGTGATTACCCAGATAGCACTCCAAATCATTTCAACATCGGCGCGATGTACTGACGCCGGCTGACATAGAAACGACGCTGGCCCGATTTTGAATGCTATCTGGGTAACTGGTTGTTTTAATAGCATATTATCTATCCAGATCTATCTATTCCTATATCTAGATACTTTGGATGGTTTCTCATTATCCCATGCCACAAATATTTTTTCTCAAAAATCATGTTTTAGCTGATTTCAAAAGTAAGATAACGGTTGGATTTAATTTAAATTTTCTTTAATTTACGGAATATTACATACATGGGAAGATGTGTTGTTCAATGGTTGTTTGGTGTCTATGCTGGGGAAATGAAACATGCCACCCATTGGGTAACATAGGAAAACTGATCTGTCAACACAGATCTGGAACGATGTGATTTTCCTTTTATTCCCCAATTTATTTCAGCCATTTGGAACTTTTTTAAATTGTCCTTATTTGGAAATAGCAACGTCTTGAATTTCCTTATTTGGGCATAACATGAACGGGGTTTAGTGCAGTATAGCGGACCCACATGTATGCCCATATTTGGCTTCCATTAAATCTGAAAATAGTCAGTATTTTTTGACCAAATGTTGTTTTGGCAAACAATAAGAAAAACATATGTGTAGATTAGCGGGGGTTTGGCAAAAATAAACAATAATAAACTGCGTTCTTGCCTTGAAAATGGTCACAGCCGCCGTATGCATTTGACGTCATAGGCCTGGCGACGTCGCTTGTAAATATGGACATAAATTTGGGTCCGCTATACTGCACTTTTTCCCATGAACGTTATTCTGTGTGGTATGAAATGCAGATCACCCAAACCCGTATCACCCGGTATTTCATGTGATAAAGCTGCAATTGGGGAATAAATGTGTACTCCAAATCGTATTATTTCATCATTACGCCTGCCTCTGGCAGCTAGTCATCTCTTACTATGAATTAACAATGCAGTATAATTTACTCTTTGCTCGTGTTCATGGTATAATTTCTGTTGTTCCTCTGTGACTATGACAAATGGCCATAAAAAAAATATATTTAATCATACTCCATGGCATACATCAGCAATGCAGAATTATAATATCAGTATATACAAATATAATCAATTATTAATGTCTATTTTGATAGATAGAAAGATAGAAAGATAGATAGATAGATAGATAGATAGGTAGGTAGATAGATAGATAGAGAGAGAGAGATAGAGAGATAGAGAGATAGAGAGATAGATAGATAAAGAGTGGATACTCATTTAGAATTTTCCTTTATAATAAAATTATCTACCTATCTATCTATCTATCTATCTATCTATCTTGATGGAGTCCACAGCCTTCTCGTTTCTATACTGACTGTGCTCCATAGTTCAGCAAGTGCCTGTGGTTGTGTTGTTCCCAATTTTCACAAAAAAGTATTGTTAAAAGATTTAATCGTTTATAGAAATCCAGTTACCAATTTATAATAAATAATACAGGTCACCTAGTTGGCAAGGCCCTCGCCAGCTCCTGGGTTTGATTCCTGTCATGTCATTTTTAAACTGTCCCATATAGCTGGAAATCATTCATGTGAGGTAGTGCCTCATTCTAGATGGAAAGTGCAGTCCTCTGAGGAATGTTCTTGCTGCTATCAAGGGTTCATTGATGAGGTGAGAGAGAAGTCCACCCATGTTACACATTTACCCCATGGATGTGATCTTTCACTTACCTCAGCATAAATAGAGAATACAAGGGACCTCCAATTTAACTGTCTCATCCAAACAACATCCAGTTGGGATGTAGCTCATGATATATAGTTGATAATATATCCCTACCCTGCTGCATGTCATTAATTTCTCTTCAGCTGAGATTTAGGCTGAGAAAATGACTTTGCCGTATTTGATATTAAAAAAACTGTACACGTTAATTGTATGGAATTGGCTGTCATTTCTTATGAATGTTCAGTCCATCAAGATGAAAGTCTGCTGATCTTTTGACAGACGTTCTAATCCTGTGTTAAGACACTTGTTCCTGTGGGATTTCAAATTTGACAGCCTTATTAGAGTGTTCTGTGTGATTATGGAGGATCTGTGGGCTGCGAAAATTTGAAAGAAAATTTGAAAGAACCCATTTACAAGAATTCAGTATTCATTTGGCAAAATGTGATTAGAAAGTTTAAGATTACTGACTGAGAGGCGCTGACAGTCTTTTGGACTAAGATTTAGATAGATAGAGTGATATATATGGAAACTGCAGCCCTCTAAGCAAATTCTTGCCAGTATCGAGGGTTGACTGATGAGGTGAGAGAGGGGGGAGTTCACCCATGTTACACATTACCCCATGGGGTAACTGACACTGCATATATGGTTTACTCGCCTCAGCATAGAAACTGATCCAGTGAACAGAGCATTACAATTTATTGCCTTTTCCTAGCTGTGAACATATTACCTTTTCCTTGATATGTACCTGTTCTTATCCAGCACATGTTTTCATAAGAGTACCTGGTTTGCATCTTACACTGTATATATTTTATGTACCTGCTCTGTGATACATTGGTGGTGTTTACTTTTACTGTATGCTCCATTTGCACCTTCTTCCCTTTTAATTTTGCGCGCTGTGTGGATGGTGCTTTTTTATTTATGCTTATAATGTGCTTTTTGGTGGAATGTTATAGGATTTACAAATCTTTCATATGAATTGAGCCTGCTATATAATAATAATAATAATAGTAGTAGTTTATATAGCGCCAGTTCCAAACAAAATTTGCGCACCGACGCTTTAGAGTTGTTGTTGTTGTTGTTAATCATAGTATAAATGGAAAAGGGGTGTTTTAAAGTGTTTCTTAAAGCATTCAAGATTTTCCAATAGTCTGATATCCTCCGGTAGACTATTCCACAAGATTGGACTAGCTCGACTGAAGCCTCTAGTACCCCAACTGTTGTTAATTTTAATATTTTGCATGTTTCGAAGTTTAGTATTGGTACTTCTCAGATTGCGTGAATTAGGTTTGAGTTCAATTAGTTTGGATAGGTATTTTGGGGCATGATTGTTGATTATTTTCCATGTAGTAGTTAATAATTTATATTTTATTCTTGCAGGTATGGGCAGCCGGTGTAGTTCTTTTCTTTTGAGTGAAACATGGTCTCGTTTGTTTAATTTTTCAATGAGCTTCACAGCTGCATTCTGTGCGACCTTTTTTTTTTCAGATACTTGCCTGCAACACCATAGAGAAGGCCATTTCCATAATCTAAATGAGGAGTAACTAGAGCATTGACAATTGTATTTGTGTCGTTTTTATTTAAACTCTTCTGGATATGAGAAATGTTCCTGATATTGAAATATGCCGACTGACACATTCTGTTGATTTGCTTTTCCAGTTTCATATGTCTATCACAGGTAACACCTAGATTTTTAGCATCATTAACATAGCTTATTTCAACGTCGTCCACCACAATTGGATTTGTATGGAATTTTTCTAATTAGACTTTGAAACCCAAAATGACTATTTCGGTTTTTTCACCATTATTGCACAGTTTGTTTTTATGCAGGAAATCTCTGATATCTATAATGCAGTCCTCCATTCTGCTCTTTGCATTCATTGCTTCAGCATTGGTAGGTTTGAAGGCAAGGATAAGCTGTTCTTCATCTGCATATTTTTGATCGTCAACCCTATGTACCCGTGCAACTTCACTGACAGGTTTAATGTATGAATTGAATAGTATTGGACCAAGTTTGGAACCTTGGGGGACTCCATATTTTAAGAATTTTCTTCTCAGATTCGACATCATTTACCAAGACAGATTGTGATCTGCCAGATATGTATGACTTAAACCAGTTCAGGGCATTACCTTTGATGCTGTACATGTTGTCTAGCCTGTTTATTAGGATAGTGTGATCAATTGTGTCGAAGGCTGCCGATAGGTCAAGCAGTACAAGCATAGTAGCTTCTCCATTATTGCCATTCGTCATAATGTCATTGTGTATTTTCATGAGGAGAGTTTCAGTGCTGTGATAAGGTTTGTAAGCTGACTGCTTGAGATCGTGAAGATTGTCGTCTGCCAGGTGTTTAGAATATTGTTGAATAACCATGCTTTTGACTACTTTACTTAGAAACTTAAGGTTAGATATTGGTCTATAATTTTTTTTGTTAAGCTCAAGACCTGTTTTTTTTAGAAGAGGTTTGATAACTACATGTTTTAGTGAGTCAGGCATTGATCCGGACTCCAAAGAATTATTGACTATTGCTGTGATAATTGGCAGGAATTCATCTAGACATTCTTTGACTAACCAGGTTGGCAGGGGATCAAGTTTGGAGTGCTTTGGAGCCATATTTTTATGATTTTATGAACATCTTCCATGGTTACTTTGGTAAATTTAGTCAAAGCTTGTCCATTAAAGCAATTTGGATCATTGACAGTTTCATCATTACAATTATCAAGTTTTGATCTTATTGTATCTATTTTACTTTCTAAAAAGTCTGAGAATTCGGATGCTAGAGCCAGATTGTCAGTATTTGGGGGGAGTGGCAGATCTTGCTTTCGATTCAGGGCAGAATTGACAATTTTAAACAGTGCCTTGGAATTACCCTTGTTCATTCTAATGCTATTAGCCAGATCTTTTGCTCTCAGGTCATTTAGTAATGCATTGTAAAGATTGCAAGATTTATTGACTTTTCATTTTTTCGCCATTTTTTTTCAGCTTTTCTCTTAGCAACTTTTGCCCCTTTTATATCATCATTGTTCCAGGGTGTTGATTTTCTAATAGTGATAGTCTTTTCCATCAGTGGTGCATGTTTGTTTAAGACCTTTTCTGATGCTTCATAAAGTGAAATAAGATCCTCAAGATTTTTTATACCATTTTTGTTATTTTTAGTTTGTCTGGAAATGCTTTAGGTCCTTTTTTAGATTATCAAGATTGATGTTTCTCGTTTTTCTGAACTTGATTAGTTTCTGATTGTGTCGTGGTTTTGAAGTGTTAAGATCAAAGAGAATGGAATTGTGATCAGAAATCAATTCGTCCACACTGTAGGTCTTAAGAATGCTTCTTTCCCTTCTGGTTATAATGAGGTCAAGAGTATTACCAGCAAAGTGAGTGGGCCCATATATATGCTTCGTTAGTTGAAACATATCGAGTATATCTGAAAACTTTTTCGTATTAATTGCATCAGGTTTGTTCATATGGATTTTAAAGTCGCCTGTGTAAATCATTTTTACCACAGTGATAGGGTGAAATTAATTCAGTAAATTCATTGAAAAAGTTAGACATCTTATATTTGTTCATTTGGGTTGACTCAGGTCTGTATATAAGTAAGATGGTGAGGATAAGCCCACCAGTGTCGAGATTCAGGGCCAGATGTTCAAAAGTTTTAGTTGGCATAATTACCAATTTGCTGATATTAATATGCGATTTGTACAGGCACCCAATGCCCCCACCTGTCCTGTCCTCTCTTTGTTTGGTTATTAATCTGTATTCACCATGATTTTCCAACAGACCAATTGATCACTCTGTTTAAGCCAACATTCGGTAAATAAAAAACATCAAGATCATGCTCAGACCTATAATCTATGACAATATCAGACTTATTTTTCAAACTTTGAGCATTCCATAAACATATTTTTAGATAGCTACTAGCATTCTTTGAGTTTGATACAGATGAGGATGGATCAGGTTGGTTTTCGAGATGTGCATTTTTAGCGTGCGTATCATTTTTAGCGTGTGTCTCATCCACAGAGACATTTCCTTTGAAATTACCTTAAAGAAAACAAAAATCTTGATTTAAATGCTGACAAATTTTTATTTTGGCAATAAGTACAGAATGGATTCATAGGATGTCTCTGTGGTGGAAAAAAAATCATTCAAAGTCAGATTTGGTGATTTCATGCACGCGGTCCATCACCTTCTTAACATTATTGGCGAGGCCCTTGATCATAACTCCTGTAAAAGACTCGACTGGTTCTTCTCGCTTTTCACTTTTCCTTTCGTTCCAGTTTCCAAAAGTCATCTTGACATTATAAGTGTCGGTGATTTTTTTAATCATGTTCCCACCTCTGCCAATAATACGACCCACCATTTCAGATTTTACAGGCAAGAAAGCAGTAATTTTAAAATCGGGCTCTGGATTAATGCTAGCAAATATATATGTTTAATTGTAACCATTGAAACCTCCACAAAGCCCTGTCAAATAATTTGTTATGTTTGAATTAACTGACACTGCATATATGGTTATGAAATATATAAGAATGCATATGCTGAGCGTTTTCATTACAGATAATTTATTATGTACTTTTAAACATTATTTACAAATGACTTTACAGTTGAATCCCTGGAATTCCTCATTTATTTCCTCCAAGGGAAACCTCTCCCTTACTTTTCCCACTACACAGGCTGGAAGGGGCATCCGTATGCGCCTGCCGAGGACGCCATAGATCCACCGCACAAACTGTCGGTAGCAATGTAGCGATAGCATCTGCAAGTGAAACGTAGAGTTTTTCTTAAATGTTTTGTTTTTACTTTATGTATTATAAAAAAAAATTTCTTAATACTGAATTTGTATGTTTGTTTTATGTCAATGAAAGAATTGTGTTGCTTTGGTTATTAATAATACAAAGAAATATATATAAATGCACGATGACAAAGTGAGAAAAACTCACCTATTAGGTCTATCTGGCCTCTTGTTTAAAATAGAGGTATGCTGCCAGTTGTTTTCTTTTGCTGAATATCTGGACACTCATCACAGCACATCCCTCTGAAGTGCCTGACAACAGCCACAAGCGCACCTGCAATGTTTATAATACAGTCATGTTTAAGATCCTGGATATTTTTTTATTGCACTGACAATGTAAGACCAGCTTACACCTTGTTAAAAAACAACTAAACAGCTGATCAGTATAATTGTGCAAACACTCACCAGGCTGTGTTTCCCAGTCGTTCATCATCTTCCACATCACTGCTGCCATCACTGGCAAACTCCTGAGAAACGTCCCCCCCCCCCCCCCTGGCTCCAATGCAAACAAAACATTGCCCTCTACGCCCTCATCCAGTAAATTATTGTATCAGACCATGCATCACTTGATACATCGAATCATGGTCAGAAAGATCATAGCTGTCAATGTCAGACATGATGTTTACTTCACATGTCCCAGTTTCTACGTCACAGGTCACGTGACCACTTGCATGACCTACTTGGCCTGTTTTCGCAGGAAGTACCGTGGTGGCCACTAAATCCTCATTGTAAGTGCTAGTACCTCAAAATCTATTGGTATGCAAAAGTCACGTGTGTAAGTAAGAGACCGACTTTAATGTCTCATCCAAACGACATTCAGCTGAGATGTTGCTCATGAAGAGTGCCGGGACTTAGGATTGAATAACAGATAAAACTGAATAACAGGTCGTGGTGTGCTCCTATTAAAACTTAAACAATGGTCAACTTACCACATATATGCGCAAGAACACTTACAGTATAATGTGTGTTGATCAGACACAAATAAAACATGGATGTGTACCATTGTCAAACCAATAATTATGTGTACAGCAGTCATATGAATTCTATATCCCAAATAATGTATATTTTGACCCATCCTATGTCAATTAGGTACAGAGTTATGGCAAAACCAGTGTTTTGGAGGCAGCGATGTTTGATTTCAAGATGGCCACCTTAGGAAAAAATGGAACAAACTCAGATTTTGTTCCTTAGGGTCCAACGATTAAAAAAGGCATTGGTTCCAAAAATGTACCCCAAAGTTAGGAAAGCAGGAGAAATCCTACATATTGCCCTGCACTAACTAACATGTAGTTTGAATGGTGCTCATTTAAATTAATTATCAGTGATTGTAATTTGTAATTCTCTCGGTAAAATGTAGCTTCTTGCAATGAAGTCACTTTCCTTGAATATTCAAACTCATTATTTGCACAATTAGCGACATGGTCTGAAAATTTACATTATTAGACCATAATAGGATGACATAATTTGCATCTGATGAACATTGGGATGAGATGAAATCGTCAGATTCGAAATTAATTCATTAATTGCCATTTCAGTTAAGCTTATTAGCAGAATACAATCCTTTGTTAACGTGTGTCCTTGTCAATCAGTGCTAATTATTTGCCTTTTAATGAATTTGTTGGCATCAATTGTCTCATTAAATACATGGAATAGTAGAAATAACATTAAAATCTAAAAGCCAGTGATTTCCACAGTCAATATTCAAAATGTCAATGGTTGGTCGAAAAAAATATTGCATTTGTCTATTTATCTTATCGTATCTTATCTTACCTTATCTTATCTCAAAACAAATTTATTCAACAAACTATATAAAAAAACAAGATCAGGAGGGCCATGCTTATCTTATCTCATCTTATCTTATCTTATCTTATCTTATCTTATCTTATCTTATCTTATCTTATCTTATCTTATCTTGTCCAACTGGATATAATATATATATATATTTAATGTTAGGTTATGTAACACGGTCAGCGGAATACAAATTTTCTGGAATAGTTAAAAAAATATCTGTTTTTTTAATGTAATCACAACTTTCAAAATAGTAATTTAACACAAATTTTCCAGCTACAGCTTTTTAGAAGTATACCATCAGAGAGGAGTAATAGAAGGGACATGTGAAAAAACATAGGCTGTACTGCAGCAAAATCCCTCAGCGACTCCCACATAGCATATACTGGCCCCTGTCAGTAGAACGTTGTTACAGCATCGCTGACTGATATCGCGCCAACTTTGATGCGATTTGGAATGCTATCGGGGACAGGCATCATTACAATTGTTCTGCACCCGTCCGACAGGCGGGCAGCCGTAAAACCTTCATATTTGGAGCCGAACTCGAATGCTAATGCAGTTACCCTAACAAAATTGTGTACATAGTAATACTCTATATTGTCTCGTGGTGCCTTTTGATAGTCACAATCACACATGTCAACAATTTTTTACAACATTTTTTCATTTCTGTAGAAAATCTCTGAAACTACTGCACCTATTCGCTTAAAACTTTGTCAGATGTCCATACCATTTTCCTGATGCAACCAGTCTTCACCTGCATTAATAATGTTTTCCTGTATTAAATACCCCCTGACGAGCGACTGACCTAAACATTACCAATAATCACAGAATAACGACCACTTCTCTCTCTCTTGCATGACAGGCAATAGCATTTGCGAATACCCAGCATTATCACAATTAGGCCTACGATGTCTGTTACACAATGGTGATTAGGGTTCGTTAAAGGTGCACTGTCCGTCAAAATGACAGTGGCCAAAATATATTGCATTCAATTAATTTTCTTCTTTATACTGATTACCTACCATCTGAGTTTTGCTGGGTTTACAGTTTCTCTATGAAATAAATAAACTTCACCTGGCATTTAATTTTTCATGCCATCAAAACTTGCCGGTTTTGTTTACATCGCATCGTTTTTTATGGCCAATGACATGAAAACGAGGCACAATGAACGTCATTAGCGTCCTCGCTGCGTGATACATTTTATTAAACAGCTCCTTCAATTTTCGTCCGATTTTCAAAATTCCAAGTTCCTTATGTACAAAATTTAAAGGATGAAATTGTTATTTGTAGTTCACTTATGGTGTGAAATGAAACAACTTCGATCTCAAAATATAGGCCAAGTCAGCAACAGCTAGACATCTCCCTGTCTGTCTATCTATTCTATTCCATCTATTTATCTATCTGTCTGTCCATCTATCCATCCATCCATCCATCCATCCATCCATCCATCCATCTATCTATCTATCTATCTATCTATCTATCTATGTAATCTTATCTATCTATCTTTCTATCTATCTATCTATCTATCTATCTATCTATCTATCTATCTAATCTAATCTATCTAATCTATCTATCTAATATATCTATCTCTCTGTCTCTCTATCCATCTAATCTATCTAATCTATCTATCTCTCTATCTATCTATCTATCTTTCTATCTCTCTATTTCTATGTGTATCTCTATCTATCTATCTATCTATCTATCTATCTATCTAATCTATCTAATCTATCTATCTACATATCTATTCATCTATCTAGCTATCTATCTTTCTATCTATCTATCTCTCTATCTCTATCTATCTATCCATTTATTTATCTATCCATCTATCTATCTAATCCATCAAATCTATCTATCTATCTATCTATCTACATATCTATCCATTTCAGTTGGCTGAATGACTGTAAAATATGCAACTTTCACACAATATGGTAATTTGCCTGCAAGGAGATATATTATGGTGTCTCGTATTAAGGACATTTTGCTTGGGGTTGAATATGCATCCGGGTCATATATCATACCATAGGGCATTATAGGGAATTATATAGATGGAATATTCCAATAAGTTCTCCCTTCAAACTATATGTCCAGTCTGAATATGATGTGCAGTATAATTGGACTCATTGTTATATTTGTGGTCTATGGATGATAATTATTATGTCCAGCATATATGTCAAAAAAAGGTTAAAAGAATAATGCTGCTCTCATTTTAAGTGATAAACCCAATTTTGCCAATATATCATATATCAATACAATTTCGCAGAATAATCCCAAATTTAAATCTTTCAGTCAACTGCCCAGTTTTCCACCGAACACAGCCTGGCCAAATGGTCTGCTAATCAACTCTGAACATCTTCTATTAGAATTTACACAGAGAGAATTGAATTAAAATAAAAACTATGGGCTGTCACCTCAAAGCCAAGTGACGCGTATACATGCATTCATGAGTAGTAATATACAGTGCTCTACAGCCCGCAAAGGAATCCACTTGACTTTTTGGTGAAACGGAGGTGCTGGGGTGCTCGGGTGCTTCACGCTTCATTGATTTTCTTTTGTCCCGGATCAAAAACCATCAATGCGTCATCGATTTTCTATTGTCTTAGATCAAAGCCATTCATTGATTTTCTATAGAGCAGGCCTGGAGCACCTGTGGTGGGGTAATTAATTGGACACCCTGTCAACTCCAGGAAACCCCCCTAATCTAAAAATAGACAGGATGTCATTTTCTAAAAATAGCCTATGAGGTAATGGGAAATAGGGGGAGCCAGTGTAGCCCTCCAGCTGGCCCCTATAGGGAGCCAGTGTAGTCTGCTGTTGCAGTCTATGGTACAATACTCACACCACAGACATGGCAGAGAACAGAGATATCAATGATCTTAGCGAAGTCTCTCAAGTTAGAGATGGATACAATCAGCTAACAACAAATGATTCAGCGTACAATGATTTTAAACAAATGCTTCAAAATTTCACAAACTCACACGATTTAATGCTATTCGCTCATAGAAACGATCTAACCCAAGACCCTCAAGTTAAAGATAGGCTTTCTCAATTCACTAGCAATAGCAATTATCTGGTAACCACATATGACGATTTCACACATATGATTCAAAATTTCACAAACGAACAAGATTTAATACAGTTTGCACACAGAAACAATCTGATTGGGGATGCACAAATTCAAAGCAGACTTCAGCAGTTAAACAACCATCTTTACTGTCAAAAATGTTTCAAGCAATTTACCAATAGAGTCTTTCAAGAACTACATCAAAGCAATTGCCAAGGTAATATTCCAATTCAAACAGTCACTCATGATCCTTTTCCTGAATTCAATCAACCAGTACAACCAGTACAACCAGTACCGCATAACTGCAATGTTTGTGGTAAATCTTTTACCAGGAATTCTAAAAGGAATGCGCATCAAAAGAAATGTACAGGATTCAAAAAATGCGTACAATGTCATGCACAATTTACTTCAGTTTCTTTATTCGGTGTACATAAATGTCAGGAAATGATGAAATGTCAGCACTGTAACAAACAATTTCAAAGTTTCTATGCAAAGCAAAGACACCAACTTAAATGTCAACTTCCTAAGGGAACAAAACACAAATTTATTAGTCAAAAAAATAATCTAACTGATCTCCAACTACTGCAAAGTCTGCAGGTACCACAGCAGACTTTTTCGTGTCCAAATTGTCGCAAAACTTTTAAGAAAAAACCCTCATTAACCGAACACATGAAAGTTTGTGAGGGAGTGTTTGACTGTCAAAAATGTAAGAAAATTTTCACCAACAGCCTAGCTCATGATTCTCACTCGTGTGAAATTAAATGTCACTCATGTCACTCCGTATTCAAATCAAAAAAAAGTTTTGGAAAACATATTTGTAAAAAAACCCGAAAAAGGACACTTACTGATTCACACAACACTGACAACACTGTGCAACCATGCAAACGAAGTTGTAATATCGTACAAACAAATCAAACAGCAATTGCTCAGCCATGTGTTCAGCCAACCGTTCAGTCAACCGTTCAGTCAACCGTTCAGTCAACCGTTCAGTCACTTGATGTGCTATGCGAAGTTTGCGGGAGACTTTTTAATTCTGAAAAGAGCCTAAGTGCCCATAAACGTTATCACAAAAAAAATCATAGAATTAGATGTAGACGATGTTTAGAGGAATTTCAGGATAGACACTCATTAAATATTCATGTAAGAGATTCTCATTTCCAACGAGGTAGAGGTCGAGCTCAAATAGTATCATTAGAAGATGAGAAATTGCAAGAATTTTACAATAGATACCACTCATTCATTTATGATAACCACGAATTAGGGCAACCGCAAAGCTTTTATAATTATCCAGTAGTTGAAGATTTCAGCATTGAAGACCTTATGGGTTTTGCTAACGAAATATTCGATGACCAAAGCCAATCCTTCAAGTTAAATCTATCTTTTGGATCCATTTTACAACATATCGAGTCTGGAAAATACCGTTATTTCAAAGCCTATTCTAATGATCCCCTATTTGATCTACCCATTAGCATTTCAAATAGAGCAGATTTAGAGAAGCTCAGAGAACAACTGACTGAGATAGACGTTACAGCACATATTACTAAAGAGAGACCTTCCACGAAGTGGAAATTAGTTCTTATAACAAATGTTAGATTCTACATTACTTCAACAGGGTTCCCGTTAGGATCGGGTGAACTACCCAAATATATCAGAAATAGTAAATCAATTATGTCCCTCACGTATAGTTTTAAGAACCATAACAAATTTCAGGATAACTTATGTCTGTTTAGATGCATAACATTCCACAAACACAGAGATCTATATAAAAAGAACAAACATTTCGAAGAGAAAGTTCACAAATATTACCAAGAATTCGCAAACGCTTGTGAGCAAGATTTGGAAGGAGGAGTTGACCTGCAGTTAATTCCAGATTTTGAGAAATTTTTTCAGTTAAACGTCAACATATTTTCTTTACACGAAGATGAAACTGCACACCCCATATTTAAATCAGCTCATAGATACGTCAACAGTATGAATTTGAATCTTTACCAGCATCACTTATCATATATCACTGATATTAATAGATATTGTAGTAAATATCAATGCTCAAACTGTGAAAAACACTTCAAAACTTTCTTCATGTGTAAAAGACACAGCCAAACTTGCACATTAGCAACGAAATATCAATTTCCGGGTGGTTTTTACGATATGAAACGAAATATTTTTGAGCAGTTAGAAGAATTTGGAATAGATGTCTCCAATGATGAACGATTTTACGAATATTTTATAGTCTACGATTTCGAGGCATATTTGAGAAAAATAGAGAATGATTCGGTAGAAAATACAATGATTACAGCAGAGCACATTCCAATTAGCGTTAGTATTTGTAGTAATGTCCCAGACTTTGAAGAAGCTCACTGTATTGTCGAACAAGATCGCGAGATGCTTGTGAAGGCAATGCTCGCATATATGACTAGAATTCAATCAACCGCGCAAGCGCTTGTTCAAGAAAAACTTAGTTTTGTAATGCAGGAACTGGAATCTCAATTGAATACTTGGAATACTGAAGTAGATGAGAAAGAAAGCTTCAATGCCATAATGCGTACAAAAATCCAAAACATGATTGACACATTCGAACATTATTACACTCAGATTCCAGTTTTAGGTTTTAACTCTGCAAAGTATGACATAAATTTAATCAAAAGAGAAATAGCTAGATGTCTAGAATTGCACAATTCAGAACGCAAGTTTATAGTCAAGAAAAACAGTTCATACTCCTGTCTTGCTAATGAGAGTTTTAGATTCTTAGATGTGATAAACTACTTAGCACCGGGCACGAGTTATTCTAGCTTCTTAAAAGCTTTTAAAATTCAAGAACAGAAAGGATATTTTCCATACGAATTTTTTGATGATCCCTCCAAGTTAGATTATCCAGAATTACCTCCGTACGAAGCGTTCTACTCTAACCTAAAGCAATGTAATGTCCTGGAGACATTTGAAAATTACCAATGGTTGAAAACAGTTTGGATGAGCGAAAATATGAGTTGTTTTAAAGATTTTCTTATATGGTATAATAATTTAGATGTGACACCATTCGTTAAAGCAGTTATGAAGCTGCAAGACTTTTATAAGGTTAAGCGAATAGATATTTTCAAAAGCTCCATTAGTGTCCCAGGAATTGCTAGGCAATTAGTTTTTCAGAGTGCAGAGAAAAATGGTGCCTATTTTTCTCTGATTGACCAAAAAAATTCTGACCTTTACTTCTCCTATTTACAGAATATAATTGGAGGAGCTTCTATTATTTTTCACAGACAAGCTCAGAGAGATAAGACATTTATTCGGGGTGGTAATAATCGGGTGAAGAGAATAATAGGATATGACGCTAATGCGTTATATCTATACGCCTTCAGCAAAGAATTTCCAGTGGGTTCATTCATTAGAAGACACGCGAAAGATGAATTTAAACCCGTGGTGAGGGATAGATATGATAACATGTTCTATTGGATGGATTATTTAAGTCATAAAAGAAATCTAAAGATTTGGCATAAACGAAATGGAAATAAGGAAAAGAGAGATGGACGTTTCTTTGCTGATGGAGTATCTTGTTCAAATAATATAACTAAAATATATCAATACGATGGTTGCTATTTCCACCATCACGGTGGTGATTGTCCTCTAATGAATAAAAATTTATCTGAGAAAGAAAAGAAAAAAGGGTTACTCGCGCAGAAAAGAAGACAAGATAGGAATAACTACTACAAAAAGTTAGGATACGAAGTTGAGGAAATATGGGAATGCAAATTTCTGAAAATGATTAAAGATACTCCGGACTTGCAAAAATTTGTAGAAAACCAAAGACCCAAGTTTTTCAAAAAACATAAGAAAACTCTGACCGAAAAGGAAATTTTAGAAGCGGTGAAACGGGATGAACTATTCGGTATGGTAGAAGTAGACATCGCAGTCCCCGAAAAATGGGGACAAGGTTTCAAACAACCGGATAACTTGACACCATACGAATATTTTAGTGAGATGTCACCGATATTTTGCACTACCGATATTCCATTCGAAGTAATAGGTGAACATATGCAAAATTTTGCTTGTGATTCAGGAATGAATACAAAACCTAGAAGACTGTTGGTAGGAGGAATGAAAGCTAGGAAAATGCTATTTGCTACACCTTTGTTGAAATGGTATTTAGAGCACGGTTTAGTCGTATCCAAAATTCACCAAGTCATAGAATATAACAGAATGAAGTGCTTTCAGGAATTTGTTAGCGATGTGACAGAGGCCAGGAGAGCGGGAGATAGAGATCCAGATTTATCAATAATTGCCGATTTATCAAAACTTATAGGAAATTCCGCCTATGGATCAACTATCCTTAATAAACTGAAGCAGTCGGATGTTAGATATGTAGAAGGTGAGAATGAGGCTTGCTTCAAAGCTAACGAGAAAGGATTCAAATCCATGACCCAACTTTCCGATGATTATGAATTTTATGAAATTGAATCTCAAAAAAACAAGATTAAGTTAGATTTACCAATTCAAATAGGTTTTTTCATTCTGCAATATGCCAAGTTAAGAATGTTAGAATTCTATTACGATTTTCTCTGTAAATACGTTCCTAGAGATAAGTTTCAAATGCTTCAGATGGATACGGACAGCAATTACTTTTCAATAGCAGGGGAAACATTGCAAGATGTGATTAAACCAGAACTCTTAGATGAATATAAACATAAGTTAAATGGATATTGTTCGGTTAGAGACGTTGATGCTGAAACTCATTGGTTTCCAAGAACTTGTTGCCCAGAACACACTAAATATGATAATCGTTGCCCCGGGTTATTTAAACGTGAATACGAAGGTGAGATATTCTATGGACTCTGTTCTAAAACCTATATCGTAGCCGACAAAGACCATTGTAAGTTTAGTTCTAAAGGTATATCCAAAAACAGAGTCAAAAACCCTCTAGAAATATTTAAAAGCGTTTTGGAGACTAAGGAAAGTCGTAGCTCTACCAATGTAGGATTTATCAGTAAAAGTAATACTATTTTCCCGTACCAACAGAATAGAGCCGGATTCGCTTATTTTTATCCTAAAAGGGAAGTATTAGCTGATGGTATCTCAACCAAACCCTTAGATATAATATTAGAACCGATACGAACGAAGTATTTCAGGTAAAAAAATTTATTATAAATATTAAAAAAAATTTATTATAAATATTAAAAAAAACACAAATTTTCGCAATAAGAATAAAATAAAATTAACAATATTTATAAAGACGATTCGGCGTATCGTTTGGTTCTTGTCTGGGTGGCGTGGACGTAGGCGATAGCGGGTGGGGTAGAGGAGCGACGAGATGGGGAGTGAGCCGATGGGGAGTGAGCCGATGGGGAGCGAGCCGGGGATCTGGGACCGGGAGTGAGAAGAGTTGGGAAACTCCATCGGTGTGGGTTGGATGGGGAGATTGGGAGGGTTGGGATGGTAAATACCGGGGTATTACCCCTTACGGAATCATCTCCGGTATAGCTCCCTTCCAAGTCTCGGTTTCTGAAAAGAAAAAGGATTATTTTTGAGATATTTTTCTATATGATTGAGTAATAGTTATAAATACACACAGAATTATCCAGAATACTTGTGAAAATAAACTTACTGCTCCGTTTCCGTCGATGCATTTTGAGTAAATGCTGACAACCTCTCAGCGCAAAAGTGAACAATTTTCTTTGTCCTGGCTGCACCCTAAAAATTAGGAAAAAATATCATTATAAAACCGTAAATTGCAATGATATTCGAGTTATCTATAAATTTATATCACCGTTAAATTCCACTAATTCGTAATAACATAACTATTTATATATAAATTCATAAAATTAGAGAGGTGAATTATTGTTTAAATTCCACTTACGAATAGTTGAATGCTTAATACTAGCATGATCCCTGCCAGTATCGTATACCCCAGGTATAAAAGTTTAACATCAGTTGCTGGGCAGTTGCAAGTAGAATTCATCTCAGAGTGTGGTTATGTAAATGCTTATTGCTGTCTATGAAGATTGTGATGCTATTTAGAAAAAATTCTGGACCTTATATTCCATTTCCAGGTGACACTACTCAACTTCAAAGTTTATTGTTTAAAGTACGCTTAACTATACGCGAGTTCATCTTAATGCAATGATACCACGATTGTTTCACACCCAATTAAACCCCATCCATATATTCAGAAGCTACGAAAGTTGACTTAGAGTAAATTGCAATGAAACCACGACTAGGAGGGTTAACAGAAACCCTATCAGGGGGAAACCCCAGAAGCTACGATTTTAAACAGGTGCATAAAACAATTTATGGTTGGTTTACTGCATGGTTGGTTTACCTGGATGGTTGAATACAGAGTTGAACATACGGTTGAAAAAGACAATTACTCATTTTTTTGGTATTATTTAGCAGGGATTTTAGTTCCCTCATTCGACGCACAGTTGAAAAGACTCATTTTTGGTGTTATTTAGCAGTACCCGCATTCGACGCACGGTTGAAAAGACTCATTTTTGTTATTATTTAGCGTCCACATTCGACGCACGTGTCCAAGCGTGCGCACGCACCCAAAAGCGTGCCTAAGCGTGCTCAAGCGTGACCGCACGTGAGCGCGCGTGCCCAAACCTGCTCAAGCGCGACCCCCACGCTCTATCTAAATAAAATATTTTTAGTTCGAAACATTTCCTCAAAATGCTCAGATGCGATCGTGATGCTTTGCGTAGGAACTTTGTAGTTTTGGTTAGAGAAGTACCTTGTACAGAAGTGCTTTCATTTCTTTATCAAGACGGAATTCTCAATCAGCAAATGGTAACTGAAATATTAGAAGAACCACCATCGAAACGAAATTACTCCCTTTTATTTCTGCTACAGATGCGAGGACCCGCTGCATTCGCATCCTTCCTTAACGCATTGAAGGAAACAAAAAGAACCGATCTAGCTAATCTCTTAACCAATCTCGAAGACGAATTCACAAAAGTATCGATATGAGTACTATGAGTACTACGAGTGATGATTTGGATTGGAACATTGCTTTGTTAAATGAAGAAATATTTGAGACAAAACCTAATCCAAAAATCCTTGTGAATCTTTTTGTTTGCATTCTGAACTCGGTATTAAGTCATACCGAATCCAATAGCCACCAAACCAATCTCTGTCAATGTCATAATTTCATCCAAACCCATAGACTCAATATTTTGGAGCGTAACATTCAAAATTATGCTTCCACTACTATTCAAACTAATCCAAATTCTTGTTGGATTATGCAAATGTCTGATAAATACAGACTCTTGAAACAGATGTATTTAAGAATAGGCTAGCTAGCTAGCTTGTAGCTTTTAGCTTGTAGCTTTTAGCTTGTAGCTTTTAGCTTGTAGCTTCTAGCTTGTAGCTTTTAGCTTGTAGTTTGTAGCTTTTAGTTTGTAGCTAGAAGTAATGGCTACTGAAATATATATATATATTTGGCTCGATTTGTATTAAAAAATGTGACTCGGTGTCAACTTCCTTTCGTAAGGAGATGGTTGAAGGATCTAAATCTCCGCCATCTCGGTGTGACAGCACCACTCATAAATGGCTGAGTCGCTTAATTGTGTACAATACGCTTCATTTCATATTCACCCACTGTGGAAGGGAAAAATCCGACCCGGGTTAGATTTAACCATCCACATCATAAAGAGGGAGAGAAAACGAGTCACAAAAAAATTTAAAAATTAAAAAAAATTTAAAAAAAAAGGACAGATTTCAACTGTCTATATTCCAAATTATGCTCAACCGTGCTCTGCGATCTTCCCGTGATGTTGGGCGAATGTGAGAGAAGTGTTTAATAGCTGTTCACGGCTAACATTTTTTTCATAACAAACTGGCAGAGTGTCTTTTGAAAAAAAAAAAAATCAAGTCATAATATCATTCAATCATCTTTATTTAAGTATATAATAATTAAAGCCCGCTCTCTACATCTTGGGGGCGACCACGAGGCGTCTCAGCAGCGGCGGCTGCGGCGGCAACGGTGGCGGCAGCGGTAGCGGCAGCAGCAGCAGCAGCGGCTGTCATGGACCTCGTCACCGGGCCACTCACTGTAGGAGACGGGGATGGCGCACCCACCAAGTCCTGCAGGGTTCTCGGGAGTCTCAATCCGCGTGGAACTGAAATAAAAAATAATAAACTTAATATCCGCATTTTTCCCCTATTATTAAAACTAATTTACTCTTTACAACGATCCGAGGATTCCCTGCTGGGATATTCCCCGCTGGTATGACGTCATTTTTAGGATCTCCCCAGCAGCGCCAGCGGAGCCAGCGGAGCCAGCAGCGCCAGCAGCGTCAACAGCGCCACTCTTTACGTTGCGGAGGATAATAGAAGCTTCAAGATACCGCATCGCGCATGCGTTGTAGCGCGCAGCGTCAAGGGTATTCCCTCCCGGGTGACGTCATTTTTAGGATCTCCCCAGCAGCGCCAGCGGAGCCAGCGGAACCAGCAGCGCCAGCAGTGTCAGCAGCGCCGCTCTTTTTACTACGGAGGAAAATAGAAGCTGCAAGATACCGCATCGCGCATGCGCGAAGCGATGCTTTTTTTAGATCTAATAATGTAAACATTAACGCGTGGGTAGTGCTATACAGTAAGACGCATAAACGTTCGGTTAATAATAAAAATTTAAATTTAAAAAGACTTACTTTCTAGAGAAGGGGGAGCCCTTCTCTTGCAAGCTTGACAGCGGCACATGAACATTATCACCCGGTGTATGATTTTCTGTAGCCATAATATCATGGAAACGGAACAGGGTGGTGGTGGAGCTTGTCTTCTGAATTGGTTGATTCTTCTCCATGTCTTCAGCAAACCGCACATAACGCTTACATTCAACGTCAACAATCCAGCCAAAGACACGGAGAAAAAACTGAACCACCCTTCAACCTCCACATCAAACATTTCATCATCATCATCTTCATCATCCGTTTTGTCTTCATCATCCGTTTTGTCTTCAGCCACATCATCCACATCATCCATAACAACAGTTGTTCCAACACCGGATTCGTCATTACACCCATAACTCCACTTCCTCAGCCGAGAGATACCACACACACCATAAAGTTCCACATGCAGATATCCTTCCAAATTCGAAGTCTTGACTCCATACCCATCTTGCACATTACTAAAGTGTGCAACCAACACAGTTTCAGTCCTTCCTTCCAGAGGTAGAAAGGGCACAACATTATCACACTTCATTACTGCATCTTCACAGACACAGTAATCACTTGCTGCACACAAAACCTGAGTTTGCACAAACTCAAACGATCCAAAAAACAATAACAATTCAAGCAATCCAAACATAGTGAAAAAATCATGTGCTCCTCTCCAATGAAAACTAGAGAATGGGGTGGAACTTGGATTTAGCAGTGAATTCTTCAGTCATATCACTAATTAATAGTAATAAAGATAAATTAACTCTACATCAAAGCACATTATGCTTCTGATTAATGAACACAACAAAGACCTCCTTCTAGGATCAATACATCCTTGATCATTGGAGTGATTACACAGTAGGTGGGATTGGAGCAATATGAAATGATAAGACAAGATACCTTAATCCTTAATGAGTTTGAACCTACAGACACCAAACAGCTGTCAGCCCTATCAGTCTTACATCTAATCTGGGATAAGGTCAATTATGCTATGGTGGCATACCAAACCTAGACCAAACTGTGATTTGGGGTAAAGGAGTTGGGTAATAGGTTTATAGCCTCAATGGATGCCTATCAAACTTTTAATCTGAAAAAACTCTTTCAAAGTTTACTGTTTAAACATAATAGCTGTATCTCCTCACCTCAGCAATTTTTTGAATGCACTTAATGAATGTAATGCACCCACATGGGTTATATCCTCAGCAATTTTTTGAATGCACTTAATGAATGTAATGCACCCACATGGGTTATATTTTAGGAAATGAAAGGGTTTTGGTTCAATTTATTGATCCATACCCCATTGCACACATGCACACATCACTGCATTTTTTTAAATTATGCGAACTAGGGATTTTTTCAAATTTCACTTCAGTTGTGATTAGTCCACTACAGGAAAGAGATCACTAACATGGATGTGTGTGTAATATGTTTGGTAGATGGTGGTAAGCAATTGTTCTGCTGTAATGCCATAATTCACCACTCATGTTGTTCAGCATACATTAATAATTTCGATTTCGTCATTTATGGTGCTTTGAAATGTCCACACTGTCGCAAAGAGTGGCTTTTTGAAGAATTAAGCACATTTTTACATGAGAATTTGGAGGAGAATCCAATGCTGGAAGCGCAGGAGAATCCAATGCTGGAAGCGGAGGAGAATTCGGAGGAGAATTCGGAGGAGAATTCGGAGGAGAATTCGGAGGAGAATTCGGAGGAGAATTCAGAGGAGAATTCGGAGGAGAATTCGGAGGAGAATTCGGAGGAGAATTCAATGCTGGAAGCTGAGGAGAATTCGGAGATAGGAATTGAGAGGGAAATGGTGGTATTAGAGGTGGATCAGCTGGAAGCTGGGGAGGGTGGAGATCCTCAGGTAAGTGTTGGATCACCACAGGATATTTTTGAAACGGAAGACTTTCAGGTAGGACCTTCAATTTATTATGACTCATCAATTGATGAGATGGTGGTGGATTACAGCAGAGTCTCATTTCAAACCATCTCTGATGCAATGGTTAGAATTGTTAATGGTAGATTGGAGAGTGTTGAGTGGGAAGCTGATGAATTTTCGAGATTTTAACTAGTTTTGGGGTATTAGTTCCAACTATTTATTACTTTTTAAAAAGTGATAAACAGTTGTATCCAACACTGACCACGTGGAGGTTCCCCAAAGTACAGTGTCACTAGTCCTAAATATTATTTTTTGGTGTTATGATGTTTACAGATTTCTCAATCCTGCCAGTGACATCATAACTTTTTTTATTTTATTTTTTTGGTGTTATGATGTTTACAGATTTCTCAATCCTGCCAGTGACATCATAACTTTTTTATTTTATTTTTTTGGTGTCATGATGTTTACAGATTTCTCAATCCTGCCAGTGACATCATAACTTTTGAAAATTGAAATTTTTTTTTTTTTTTTTTTTTGCGGTTTTATTTTTTCAGTGCGTTATTTTGACTTATGGGTAACTTAATACCGCGACAGAGGTCAGATAACGCTCTCATACATTAGAGAATATATAAAACTATCAAGATTCACATTTTTCAACAAACGAACGATAGAAGAAAATTCTATTCCCTGACTACGCAAAATAGTATAGAATATACAAAATTTACCGCAGTCATCGGATTTAAGGTTTTGAAGAGCAATATCATTGTATACGTACCTACCGCACTTTTTAATTAAAAACTTGTGCCAATAAGAATGATAGTTTTCCGGGTTTTCACCCAAAGAATCAAAAAATTCGCAAGTATGATTATTCACAAATACAGCAACCCAATGAGTACCTGCACTATTGGCTTCATCGGTATTCAATATAGCTATAGTGTTATCTTTGATTAAATGAATATGGTTAGCAGGGTAAACCCCACCAAACTCTGGATAGTGTCTACGTAAAATGTTAGTTATTTCCGAAGTGTTCATTGTGTAGTAATGTTTCGTGCAGCATCGATACTCAACAAGCCTTTAAATTTCCCATACAGAAAGACTACTATTGAGTCTTCCAGAGCTTTTGAAAATCTAAGTTCGAGTTTGGTTGTTCCTGTGTGCGAAATTGGAAGCAACTCTTCAAAATTTTCTCTATTCCCTAGATCGAAGCAGAATATTGTGTATCCTCTATGGAAATCTTCGAAAGAAATGATAGAGTCTGGGTTCAGTCTGTGAAGTCTCTGCCAAGCCTCTAAATAATGAGATTGGTAAGCTGTATCACCGAATTTAACTTGAAGTGGTTTAGCTGGGAGAGAAATGTTGTTTAAATACAATCCTATCTCACTGATGTTAAAGTGACTAAAAAAATATGGATTGTGTTGGAATGAGCCACTGACAGCTGCAGATTTAGCCATACAAATGATTAATTGTTCTGGGCATTCGGTTCCGAATAAATCATTAATCGTAGCCACTTGACTACCTTTAGCTATAGTGTGAGTTCGCATTTTTGAATTGATATAAGGATATTGAGCTGATTTAAGTTTTAGGGCATCACTGATAGCAACACCAACTGCTGGGTCTAAGGTAACATGACATAACACTAGCTTAGCATCCAATATTTTAATATTAAATTTTTGTGTTAATTCGGAAGAGAGCAAGGAAAATTCGGGTGTAGAAGGCCAAAATTTCAATCCAATGTTGGTGTTGTGTAATAATAACCTTTTCTGTTTCATGAAATCCACTCCAATAGATCCAGTCATAACAAACTCTTGCCCCTGGTTAACAAACTTTGTTCTTTTTTTCAATGCAGGGTTCCCATCCGTAACGGCATTATCAGTTCCTGCTACTGCCTTGAAATTACTACAAGTATTTATCGCAGTACTTAGATCTTTGGTGAATAATATTCCCAGTTGTTCGTCTACTTTACTCGTTAAAAGAATATCCAGCATATATTTATAAGGATAGCAGTAAGTAGGGATATCATTAGATATCGATTGATGTTGTAAACTGAGGTCAACTTTCTGAAACATTGATGCGATTAAACAATTTGTAGGTGCTACATCACCGGTAGCATCATATTTCTCCAATGATTCAACAAATTTGATAGGATCATTCTCCCCTATAACAATTTTACACCTAAGTTGAATGTGTGAACGGGAAAAGTCGATAAAATTTTGTGAAGTTACACTAAATTCCACACATCCGCTGGATAGTTGTGAGATTGGAAGATGTTCTATCATTTGAGATTGCGATATTGCTTTGTTGGTAGGTTGTACGCAAAAAAGGTTGAGAGAATCATCGTGAGCTTGCATTTTAGAGAGGTTGATATTTCTATCTAGTTGCACTATAAAATCATTAGGATTATTGTCAGTGAAAATATTTTTACTATCTGTACTAGAAGCATACACCACAAACGATGTCATGATTAAGAATGTTCTTTTTCTCATTCACCACTGTGTAATATACTACCGGGTACTTGTAAGCAAGAGTGCACCCAAGATGCACCCAAGTGTGCACCGCAAGAACGCGCATAACAGTAAGCCCTACCCTGGGTTTGGAACCCCGGGTTTGGAACCCCAGGGTTACAGCCTTGGGTTGGAACCCCAGGATTGGAGACCTGGATGTACCAGTTCTTAGTCTAGGTCACAAAACTAGGTCACAAAACTAGGTCACAAGACTAGGCCACAAGACTAGGTCACAAAACTAGGTCACAAGACTAGGTCACAGGTCACAAGACTAGATCACAAGACTAGGTCACAAGACTAGGACACAATACTAGGTCACTAGTGGAGCTTTTTGGAGATGTTCTATTTCACTTTTTTTCATCCATGTCGAGTGTTTCTTAGGCCAACCTAACCATTTAACCAACACTTTATCTCGTTTCTTTTTAAGTATTTTTTCTATGAGGTAAGTCTGATTATCATCAACTACCACTTTCTGCAGCTCGTTTTCTTGGAAATGTCCGTTTAAGACTTCGTTTTTCAAGTCTTTTACTACATAGATTGGTTTGATATCTCTCATAATTCTATCAGCAATGATGAAATGTTCTCTTGTCCACGATTCGTCAAATGCTCTCATGAATGGGTGTCTGACTACACTTATCCTAACCGTATCGTGTATATTAAAACGAAAATCGGTTTGTATCTTATCAGGCTGCTTCGTTTCGTATAACTGCTTCCATATTTTGTATTCATCCGATACTGTAACGGAAGCAGGAGTCTGTTTAATACTGCTATGATAAGAGTGATTGTAGGAATTTGTTGCTTTCTGCAACTGATCAACCCATTTGTGTGTATTTTGAGCAAGCATATAGGTAAACAATAACTTTTTTAAAGTCTTGAAAAATCTCTCAACTATGTTGGCTTTTGTTTCTGTATTATTAGTAAAAAAATGATTTATTCTCAGTTTCTTGAATAAATTCTGTGTCGCACGGGATCTGAACTCGGGACCTCTATCAGAACGACAGTTGGTTATAGTCCCTAATTTTAACAACAAGCTTTTTAAAGCTGGGACAAATTCTTGCGATTTCAAACTTTTCAAAGCTACTGTATGAGCAACTTTACTGAAGCAATCAATCCCAGCTAAGATGTAGATATATCCGGAATTATCTTTATCGTACTGCGGTATATGAGCTGTATCCAAGTCTATTTGATAACCGATATATGGAGTTACAACTCGATTTCTAACAAAGTTAGTATTCACTTGTCTAAGTAATGTGTAATACTCTCGACTTTGTAGAAATTCTTTGATTTGTTTTCTGGTTAAGATATGTTTATTATCTTTTTTTATAGCTCTGTAGAATTTATCAAGGCTACTATAGGCTCCAGGAAAGTTAAAATCTTGAAATTTTTCCAGAAGATAGTTTCTCACATCTTGTGCCAAATCCATCTCTCTTTTTTTTCAGTAATAGGAACACCGGGTGGTGGTTTTCTCTGTGAACTTTGTTTCCGAATTATCCCTGAGCCCTTCTGAACTAGAGTTTGAGGTATATTGCTATCTCGCAGTGCTACTCTAAACTGATGTAAACCTTCTGGTTGTACATTTTTATAACGGTAAAGCGTGCATTTTATCAAATCAATGATGTGACTGTTTGGTATAAGATTTTGATTAATTATTACCTCACCCTTTTTATTCCAGGTTATATTTTCGTCATTATCCTCAATATGTTGTAGTATAGCTCGAGCTTTATATTTGATATTCTGAGGGATTGATGACAGAATACTATCAGAACTTAGTTTAGGAGTTGCTGCAGCTGCTGCAGCTGCTGCTGCAGGTACTGCAGCTGCAGGTACTGCGGGTACTGCAGGTGCTGCAGGTACTGCGGGTACTGCAGGTACTGCAGGTACTGCAGTTGATACTGCGGGTACTGCAGTTGTTGTTGTAGCAGCTGCAGTTGCTACTGTGGGTACTGCGGGTGCTGCGGGTACTGCAGGTGCTGCAGCTGCACTACTGTTGGTAAATGGAATTAAAACGTATTTCTTCATTTTAAGACTTTAATCAGGATTTTTTTAGCTGATAGCAGAATGTTGTGAATCTTGGATGAATTATTTCTAATGATAGAATAATTCTTCTTATCGGAATTCTTTTTATTGGTTATTTTTGAAATTAACTTTTTATGTTTGGAAAGCAATTTTTGGGTTTGAGGTGATAATACTGAGGAGTTGAGTGTAATATTATATATGATGATTACTGTGTTAGCTACTTGTTCTTCATTAGCCGTTTCTAATAGGGCTATGGCTTGATTTTTGCTACAAGAAAGAAGTAGATGAAAAAAATTTGTTTGAAAATTTTTTTTTTGAAAAAAAATTTTTTTCATGGTAAAATATTTTCATTAATTTTGTGATTTTTAACCCCTTTCAAACGAGGGTTAGGCATGAGACAGCCCAGGCTGGAAGCCAACAATTTAGACCAGAGAGTTTTATCACCGTTTTCTATGGAAAGGTTGATTACAGAAGTAATAATGATGATATAAATTACGATAATCTGGCTGATGAATCCGAACTGAGATTTCGGACATTTACGTGTGAAGCAATACCACTCTTCGTAATTAGATGTTCTCTCTTCCATTCCGACCCTGTAACTAATTTACTTTCCTATATTTCATTCATTTATATCATTTAGACGCGCACGAGCGGGCGAGCGCCCTGCTCGGGCGAATATAAAGCACCAAGCGATAGTTAATCGGAACGCTCCAGCCTGCTACTTCAGGGTATCGCTTCAGTGGGTGCACTAGGTATTTCAATCTTTTTTGTATATAATAGTATCTTCCATGGGGAATATTTTTGTTCTGAGTCGTAATTCATCAGGGCATTGCGCTGTTAAATCTATAATGAGATACCCGTACTGCTCATTTTTCATTATATCATTATAAGCTTGGATTAACAATCCAGGGATATGAGGGAAGATTTGACTATTAAGATATGATAATTGTAATAAACTACGAGGAGAACGAAATACTTCCATGTATTTTGTGTTAAGATTTATTGTCACTTGCTTCTTTCCTTGAATGAAAGCATTCTGCAGTATGTAGAAACATGTGCAATTCCTATGGTGACTTATTCTTGTAAATAACAATTCCATAACTGAGGAATTAGCTGCTTCATCCATGAGATCATCCACAATTATCAAACTATGTTTTTCTGGATCAGTAAATGCTAACAATTCATCTTCAGTAGGTAATCCTTGCTGAAAACTAATGTTTTCTATGATTTCTTGTATTTGGTTATAGGTATTTTGCCAGATGCCATAGTAATATTTTATAATAGATGGTGGCTGTTCACCGAATAAATGCTCCTTATTTTGTAGTATTCGCTTAATAAAATTAGTCTTTCCCGATCCTGACTGACCAAATAAGATATGCGTGGATCTGGGTTCAAACCCCAACATGTTTACCGTATCACAACTCGTGAATAAATGTTAAGATATTTCGTATATTAGCACTTTTATATCAACACAGAATATCCAGAATACGGAATTGTGCAGAGCAGTGTGCAGAGCAGTGTGCAGCAGTGCGATAAGCTACATTCTCAAATGCTTTCAACCGTACAAAAAAGCATTATTAGGACAAACCATGGCTGGTTGAACCCCTAACAACCACTAAACAGCTGATTTGGGGGAGCTGGTTATCAAAAGAGTTGAAGTTTAACAGATTCCAACTCATTGATTACTATTCTCATTTAATCAGCATATTCTACAAACAACTAGTGGGATGATGGTGATGAAAATTTTATTTGATCATGAATGGAATGAAAACATAGATAGGATTGGTGGTGGGTTTTGAATTGATTGTGGGGTTGGAACTGTCAGTTTGAAGCTTTTAGTCAACAAGTTACACAGTCTTGTAAAAGCAACAATAATGTGTAACCTGTTTTACAATGTCGCGACGTGAACGCAAGCTTGTGACATCATAATTTTGTACAGCCATTTTGCTGATTTTTTTTAGAATTGGAGGGTTTTTAAAATTTTTTTTTAACCCAGTAGGGTTATTTTATAAATGATGGGAGCACTAGAAACATTTCTGACAGATTTTGTGATTTTTTGGATGTTCGAATTGACAAATCTCTGCGTTTTCATAACGCACACAATCCAACAATTCGATCCATTCCGGATCCAGATTGATGAATTCCTGAAATTTTAATGAAACACCGGGTATACCGGGTAATGGTGTTGGATCGTCTTTTCTTTTGTAGAATTGACGAATTGTGAGACATTTGTAATCTGGCTTAATTTGGAGGAAAATCATATCACCCAAAGGGAGAAAGAATTCCTCTGTCATTTGCTCAGATTTACATTCAGCCACGGCACGACGTATTTCGTCAAAGAATTTGTTCATAACTTTGACTGAACCACATCCCATTGTGATTGAGTATTTTCTCAAATCGCTTGCTTCTACATCGGGGCGATGAATTGTCATTCCTTCTGGAAATGATCGCACCCTAACGCTCCTCCTATGACCTATGTCCAGGACATAGGTTGACCATTCACCAGGTTGAGTGGTCATAGCGTAATAGGAGGAGCTCGTCGTTGCCATGGTTAGAAGCAGTTTGAGTGTTGAGAGTGGGGGTGATGGGGCTTTATATTGTAGGGAGGCCAGCTGGAGGGCTACACTGGCTCCCCCTATTCCCCATTACCTCATAGGTTATTTTTAGAAAATGACACCCTGTCTATTTTTAGATTAGGGGGGTTCCCAAGTATTGCACCACAGACTACAGCCAGCTACAGCAGACTGCAATGGATTACAATGGATGAGGAGGGTCAAGGGGGGTCTGATTCACTGCACCGTGACTTCACATTTTCGATGACTTTGACAGGGTGTCAAATTAATTACCCCACCACAGGTGCTCCAGTCCTGCTCTATAGAAAATCAATGAATGGCTTTGATCTAAGACAATAGAAAATCGATGACCATTGATGGTTTTTGATCCGGGACAAAAGAAAATCAATGAAGCGTGAAGCACCCGAGCACCCCAGCACCTCCGTTTCACCAAAAAGTCAAGTGGATTCCTTTGCGGGCTGTAGAGCACTGTATATTACTACTTTCATGCATTCATGTGAAGTACATTGTATTTCAATTCAATGCTCAAGAAAGAACAAGGATAGTAGACAAGGTTTTTAGTGAAATTTAGTAGAAGCAGTAGCATCCCTCACACTGTCTGAGAGGTCTGTGCATGCAACCATTCCTCTTCCATCCATCAGGGCCACTTGATAACGACAAAATCTTGTCCTAAATTAGTCCCCAGTCCTTTCAAATAAATATACATTACTTTGTTTACTTGTACATATGTATACGAAAGGACAATAAATGAAATTCTAGCAAAATAAACTTCGTAATTAGGCCGCTTGGCTTTGAGGTGGCAGCACACAGTGGTAAGTCACTGCATAGAGTTTTGTGGATATCACCAGGTGACCATAGCTATGGAGAGAGTCTTGCAGAATTTCCTGTGAAAATTGTCTCAACCTTCACATGTGGAAATAAAATTCTGCATCTTACAAATACTCTCCATCATTATATTAAATCTGTCTCATCTATCAGGAAATATTCCTTTTTTAAAAGACTATTTTGCTTAAGTTAACTGGACCTTACCTGGTCAAACACTGATTTTAATACTAACGAAATGGCGAAAACACAACCTTTTTTCTTAGTTCCCACTTGTGTACAAAAAAAAAAGAAGAAATCGCGATAGAGATTTAATAAAAACAGGAGATGAATTAAAAAGTGCTGAAGTAAGCATTATTATTGGCTTGGTTACATCACACTCCTTTATTAAAAAAACTAAGGAAAATTATCCTTTTGAAAATTTTAAGATTTCGATGAAAGGAAACTTTTGCAACTAATTGGATTTTTAAAAGCTGTGAGAGCTGAGAGTTCTGTAGAAATGATGAGCAGCAGAAAGGCCATGCAGAGTGATTTGCCATTTCTACACATGCAAATGAGCTTATTATGCTTACAAATGAGCTTATTATACTATCTGCCTATCTGTCTATCTATACAACCCCATGAGGCTCCATTGTTGAAGAGTGAGTTATGAAGGGTAATGAAGAGAGATTAATTCTATTCAGCAATACCTGAACCTCGCCAGGGAAATCATATATGTTTTCATTTCAATGCTAAGTGATTTTTTTGTAAGGGTGAGCATATATATTGAGAATAATTAAGGGTAATGTACATGGCTGCTTTGTGTAGGATTGTCTGCTAAATTATCTAGTCTTCTACTCCTCTTAATTCTTCTTCTTCTTCCTAATTTTTCTTAATTCTTCTTCATTTTCTTCTTCTCATAATAATGATAAATCAATAATTGTATAGCCCATGTTCACAAATGTTTTCTGCTCACTTCTTAATTCTCTTCTTCTTCTCTTCTTCTCCTTCTTTGTTCTCCTTCTTCTTATTTTTTTTCTTCGTAATTCTTTTCATCTATTTCTTCTTCTTCATGTATCTAGCTCTCACTTATGCATAGCAGGTGAACATTTTGGCTCTACAAATGTATAAAAGGAGTGACATAATATTCTACTCTATTTTTTTGATGGATTTTGTGTTTTCATTTGGTATTCCTGGTAATTTAGTGTTGCCTTGTATGCAGGGGTGTCGATTCAGGGGGGATGTGGGGGATATATACCCCCCACTTTCTGAGAAGGGAGGGATGATCAATGCAATCATCCAACCCCCCCCCCCCCCCTGCCGAAATTCACAAATGAAAATTACTCTTTTTCACACACTTTTGTTTTGAAACATTTGTGCTTTGTTAAACAGCTTTACACTTGATATCACATATCAGTGCAAGTTTATAAGTTTGGCATAAGTGATCCACCATTAATTTACCTCTTGGCCAGTGTCTGCGCCTTAACTGCTACTTGGACTACTTGTATGAGAGAGGGATAGTCACTATGGGACAGACAAAGGTAGGCCTGCAACAGTCAAGAGAAATCCACGCCCCTGCTTGTATGTATTATTGGTGCCAAATGGTCTTCAGTAGAACAAACGGATGTTTTCCATAAAATTTACCGCACATGCATCTGCTATGTTGTGGTGAGTTACTGTTGTTGGCCCAACTGATGAGTGCCTGTAATAAGCCAATGTTGGGCAATCTATAGTAAATTTTATGGTATCATACTATAGTTTAAATTGACTGTATCTTACCATAAAATGCTGCGGTATCTTGGTATAGAATAATTTTACGGTATCTTCCTGTAAAATATGCTGTATGCTGGATTTGGTCTATTTCACAGAAATAACTACAGTAGTACACGGCCATTTTCTTTACCTCAGCTGAAAACTTTATATTTTTATTATTCCTTAGGATAGATTTACTTGCTATACAAATTTTATGATAGCATGCTGCATAACAAATTAACAGCATTTTACAGCAAAAACTGGCAAATCGCAAGACAAGGACAGAAACTCCTATTTAAGTGTACATTCTCCAATAGTGTAATTTGTACCTTTTGAGTGTTGGACGTATCAGGTTTTAATCCCTCTTCCAAAACAATAAAATGCTTCCTTAACATGTTTTATGAACCAAACTTATGTTTGTGATGATTTTTGTCAAATAACGTCACTGCGAAATACTTGCGTGTAACAATTATCTTCAATGCTGGAGAGTGTTGGGGTACAGAATAGCAGAATGTAAGCCCCACCAGCTGTCCCAACACCTGCCCGTCACCCAGTGAATAACCCTGCCAAGCGGCCGTTCCGAGGTCTTGGAAATAAAGTGCAAACTAATGTCAGACGCTCAACCTTAAGCAGTGAATAGCCTTAATTTGTAAAGGCAGATAATTTTTATTTTTTATTTTTATTTTTTACCAGTTATGTCTTGTTTCTTGGTGACATACAAATACTCAAGAACAAGCTAAGCCTTATTTACAAAGTCACTTTAAAAATCACAATAGCTGTACCAAGATTTGATTGATGACATTTATTGTATATCTATTTACAGTTTCATTAAAAACGGCCTGTCAAATTGGCCTAGACAAAGCTAGACAACTTCTGCTATACAATGCTACCTGCAACTAAACAGAACTGTCTAGCTATAACTGGCTACTCAAAGCCGGATCTAAAGCATAGATCTCACATAGCCGTAAAGTCACGGAAAATCCGTGGTTGAGACGTAGACCCAAAATTGACGGAATGGTCCAGGATTTGAAAAGGAAAAAGGTGTAAAAAAGGGGCGTGGCTAGGCGTTGACGGATGGCTACGTAAGGGTTCACTGGGGTTTTTACGGATTTCAGGGGATTATACCTGGCTTAAGTAGCATGAAAATGCTGTCAAAACAGCCGGAATGCGGTGGAACAATGACATAAGTGACGGAAATTGAGATAAAGCCCACGTAAGCTTGCGGAAAGCTCACGGAAACTGACGGGAGGCTTTCCATGGCCTTTTCGTCGCTTTCCGCCGACTTTACAGCTATGTGAGATCTATGCTTAAGAGCGCATGTAGCACCTTGATGTCCCACCATATTTCATGTATCATCTTTTATTTCATTCTTATTTTTCATTTATGATAAATTGTATCAATGATTGATATGCGTAATATGATATAAAAATGTTCCGAGTTCTGAGTTTAGCGCACCGGTTAAGAATTATGGATACTTGCCATTTTTGTTGTTGAAATAATGCCTGTTGGTTGTTCATACATATTTATGATATATTAGATACATTTCTTACATTTACCAAGGTTTATATTTTCAGTAGTGGTAGGTGTAGCCGACTATAAGCTCGGAGTATACAGAAGCTACAACCAGGAGCTACAGCTGTCTAGAGATATAGTGCACTAAGTAATGAAAATATGAAAATGTCAGAACTTAATTCAGATTATTTTTGCTGGCATAGCGCATAGCCCACATTAGGCTTAGGTCTCATGCTCTCTTATTGACATTGAATGGGAACTAGATAAAAGCATGGAGACAAGAGTAGATTGTCTCCATGATAAAAGGGCAACACTCTCTTAATGATCTTTCCCCTACATACGCCTTATAAAACCTATGCATTTAGTTAATGGGATAAGCAGTCATGGGAGATCTGTAGTATAACTGTGTTGGGAGCTGCCACATTATAATTATTCTCAATAACAGGACCTCGTCGTCAGGTACTGTGTTTCTTTACGCTGAAGCACTTTTTAGATATATAGATAGATAGATAGATAGCTAGATAGATAGATAGATAGCTAGATAGATAGATTGATAGATAGATGGATAGAATAATAGATAGCTAGATAGAAAGATAGATAGATAGATAGATAGATAGATAGATAGATAGATAGATAGATAGATGGATGGATAGATGGATAGATAGATAGATAGCTGGATATATGGATAGATGGATAGATAGATAGATAGATAGTTAGCTAGATAGATGGATAGATAGCTAGATAGATAGCTAGATGTACAGATAGATTGATAGATAGATAGATTAGATAGATTAGATAGATAGATGTACAGATAGATTTGATAGATTAGATAGATTAGATAGATTGGATAGATAGATAAATTGATAGAGAGATGTGAAAAATTAACACCTCTAAGGCAAGTATCAATGGTTGATTGACGAGGTGAGTGAGAGGGGGAGTCCACCTATGTTACACATTTACCCCATGGGTTGGATCTTTAACTTGCCTAATCATAGACACTGAGTACAAGGCCACCAATTTAACGTCTCATCCGAACGACAGCTGGGATGTTGCTGATGAAGGGTGCACTTAAAAGATTCCAAATTTGGGATTGAGGTTGGAGGGACACGCAATCTAAGTAACATATTGAGCTTCAAATCACTCGGTCCCGGGTTCAATATCCAGTGAGGCTTATGTTGGATGACTGATTCAACATCCGCCTTATTGGCACTGGGGCTTGCACCTGCCCATCTTAATTAGCCCACATGGTGCAGAAATACCGGATGTTCATCGTAATATCCAATTTCATCTGCCACATTGAGGACACGTAATACTCCACATTAGGCACTATATATAATACTTCACATTGGAGATTGATAACACTTAACACTAGGATTGGTGATACCATGGATGTATACATCCATGGTAATACCCAAGGTTGGACTTTGGTTCTTATTTTGGTTCTTATTTTGGTTCCTACTTTAGTTCTTACTTTGGTTCTTACTTTGGTTCTTACTTTGGTTCTTACTCCTTAAAACTGATCAGCACAGTACTATGCTTAGGCAATATCACTGGTCATACTGCTTGTGTGGGATAGTAACCCAATGCCTGCATTGTTATACATCTTCATCTCATATTCTTTCAATTGGGATATCAAAAGCTATTCTTAAATAATACAGAATTCCCAAATAAATATTTTGAGATACAACATTATCGTGTTTCATGTCATGGCACATGGGTCACTAATTGCAGAAGGAAATTGAACTCATTTTGGGCCACTGACGTAATGGGACACGTATCTGCTAATATCGTGACTACTTCTGACAATAATTGAAACTTAATGGAGAAGCGTGACAGCTCAGGCGGGTGAGCCTAAGACCTTTAGATTTGGTGACATACGATAAACATGGTATCACAAGGTGGTGCTGCCTGTATTTCTGCAACTGTTGGGAAAATCAGGGCAGGCGGTGACCATGGCAATGAGATGAAGGATGAAACAGCCATCCAATGGTATCACAAAGTTGTTGTAAAAAAACTTAAAATGATATAATCATTAAAGTAGCAACAAATATCATGGGGTGTTTAGTGGAAATTAATAGTTACGGTTTGTCCAACACACATTTAGACTATAGTTGAATGACACAGTTTTAAAAGTGGCCGTACATTTGGCGAAATGAATTTTGTTGTGGCAGACAAACATATTTCTTTCCCAATGTTAAATCTATGGACCTTTGGGAATTGATTAGAACACCAGCATAGAATAGTCCGAACACAATGAAGATATAAAATAAATAATGAATATGCTGTATTTCTGCAACTGTTGGGAAAATAGTGGGAATTGATGGTTATTGTCCGTCCAACACACATTTAGACTATAGTTGAATGACACAGTTTTAAAAGTTATTAGGACAGGCATTGGGGCTTAAGAATGGTGGGAGGATAGATAGATAGATAGGTGTGTGTGTGTGTGTGTGTGCGTGCGTGTGTGTGTGTGGGTGGGTGTGGGTGTGTCGGTGTGTGTGTGTGTGTGCATGCGTGTGTGTGTGTGTGTGTGATTTGGGCTTTATGTCCTGTAATTCTGCACCAGTTGGGCTAATTAGGACAGGCAGAAACCATGGCAATGAGACGAAGGAGGAAACAGCCATCCAACTTAGGTTCGACCGGGAATGGAACCCGGGACCCAGCGGTTGGAAGCCCAGAGCGCTACCTCTGAGCTAGGCCCCCGCCCACAATAGATAGATAGGTAGATATATAGATATATAGATAGATAGTAGATGTGAAAAGTGCAGGCCTCCAAGGCAAGTTCTTACCGCTAGGTACTATCTGGACTGTTATGAACCACATCATGTCCTTTTCCTTTTCCTATCAAAAAGATGATTGATCATCATCGCATCCTTCATTACCCGGCAGATTGTGATTCGTGGGTTTCTTGTGGTTAAAGCAGCAGCAGGAGCTTTGTGCAGTTAATAAGCCATGGTATAAATCCTCATGTACAACAGTTAGCTATTGTATATGAGCCACGCCGCCCAGTGATTGGTAGACAGTCGGAAAGTGGGCGGGACCTAAAGCAGCGTCGTCAGCATCACTCAATTCTCAAGATCTGACTTACTTGTAGTTTCTTCAATAACATCGTCAGTTTTCACTAATTTTTGAATTTAAAGCTTACCTTAAGCCCAAAATCATCACATTTCTCCCTTTTAATAAATTTGACGCTACTTAGACTGCGCGCTATTCTTTTTCTCACATTATTGTTTAGTTTTAGCAGAAGGTGGAGTTCAGTGGTAGAAAACCATTGCTCGATGATTACATTGTGACACGTGAGATGTGTTTTTTATTGTATTTTTTACTCGGCGCTAAATAAAGTTTTACTTACTTACTTACTTATGTTCACCCTTCGGCCTCCTTGTACATTGACATTTTATCTTTATGTCTCACATGAAACCATTGTATAATTGTATAATGTACATATTGAGCTACCTGAACCAGGTAAATCTGAAATTTAATTACACGACGGCCATCCAAAGCCATAAATTCAACATTACTCTGAATCCCCATTATTTTTTTCCTTTTATTTTCATATTAATTAATGAAATATTGTATCCGTGGGTTGTCTTTTTTTTACATTGTGTAAGCATTAGTGTACCAGCTGCTAGTAATTTTAGAACGGAGTAATAACTGATGATAGCTTTACAAACATCAAAGAGAGGTGCAAATATATATCATACAAAGAAAGGCCAGGGAAGCATTTTTATTTCATGTCATGATCATTTGTTCTTATTCATCTCTTATAATAGTAGATTTTATTTGTTATTTTTAGTTCTGTCATGTTAGTCTTCTTTTTAGTGTTTTTAGTTATTTTGTATCAGGTGCCATTTTGAAAAGGAGTTCTTGCTCAAGATGTTTTTACCCTGCATAAATATGTTCTATTAATAAATTTCTCATCAATTAAAGACTGCTAATATTCACACAGGATATCTGGAGATAGAAATTGATAGGTAGGGATTTTTATGGCGGCTATGGCCTCAGGTAGATTCTACACAGATGGCTATGGTCAGCTCCTCTGCAGGCCTATATGTGTTGCCTTTTCTAATGTAGAAGGTATTTAATGAGTCTGGAGGTATAAGTCTCCAGATATTAGCAGGATGTTGAGTAAAAGACTCCCCAGATAGCATTCCAAATCAGCCCAGCGTCGTTTCCATAAAAGCCACTGTCGTTACAACATCGTACTAACGTCGCCCTCATCACACTGACGTTGAAACGATTTGGAACGCCATCACGGTTTCAGGCTGATCAGTAGAAGTCACTTCTAAATACGATGATCACAAGGACCAGTGCCCCCTGCTGTGGTTTCTCTAGGTTTCTTTCTGAGAAAATTGCCACTTTTAGTGCAGCTTTACTTTTTTCATCTCCCTTGGTTCTTTTTGCTTACAGAACTTAACGCCGGAAACAGTTAAAGGAAGCCATGGTGCAAAGAAATTCACAAGACTAAAGACTGGCATGTATGCCTGTTTGTCTTTGTAATATAAATATAATATAAATATTCTTTACCAAATTGTAACTAAACAGTTAAATTGCTACAAAGTACAAAAATGGAAAATTGATGATTAAATAGATATAAAATACATGTGATACACATTGATCATACATTTAAAAGATAAAAGCCCAGCCATAAAGTTAGAAGTATAATTAAATTAGCTATACAATTAATTTAAATAAAAACAATGCGTTTTATGCTGGTCTTTACAGTGTTCTTGCTCTTATTTGTCAAGTTGACCATTGTTTAAGTTTCAACAACAACAAGCCTGGTTCAACAAAAGATCAATAGCAGATTGGTTTATTCCAACAAGGAAATATTACCGACATCCAACACATCAAAGTGAACTACAAAACTGGACAGTCAGGTGGAAATACCTTGTGCTTGGTGTTCACAGTAATGGCATTGGAGGCAAAACTAAGGTGACCACTGGCAAGCTGTGTCTGGTGATGTGTTCTCTTGAGATTTACAGCTGCTGAGGTGATTTCATATCCACTTACGCCGACTAACGAGAGATCATTTTGCCATAACTTTGTGCCTAATTGACATAAGGTGGCAAACGAGGGATTAAATATACATAATTGAGGATAAAGGAATGAGTGAAATATGTAAGAATGACAATGGTCGTGTGTCGGGTCGTTTCTGCGCTGCCACTGGGCTCAAGAGATGAGTAAAGGTTCTGGGGGCCACATTCAGACCAAAGGGCATTGCCCAGAACTGGTAGACGTGGCCCTCCACCGCCACCCGAAGGTAGGGTTGGAACCTGCGACCACAGGGTGGTGAAGATAGGCATCCGCCAGGTCGATTGACGTGGTAAATTCACCCTGCTGAATTTGCCGCAGGATGGAAAAGGGGGTTTCCATCTGGAAAGTAGGACATAGAATGAATTAGTTTAAGGCCTTGATATCTAACACAGGCTGAAACCCCCCCCCCCATTTTTTTGACTACCACGAACAGGTGGGAGTGAATCCCGGCGTCGCAGGATTCGCAGGCACCAAGGCCCTTTTGTCCAGCAGGGAGGCCACTTCGGTTAAGAGGGCCTCCCGAAGGGCCGGCTGACGAGGCAACTGGATAAAGCGGGGCCCGTGGACAGAATCTTGCGATGCCAAGGAGTCAGGGTTAGTAAGTCCCACTGGGAGCCGAGAGGCGGGCCCCAACTGGAATCTCAGGAAGGCTGATAGGGCCTGCCAGACGACGCGGCCCCCCGCCCAGAGCGGCACCAAACTGGGTGGCCTGGTGGAGCTCAGGCAGGGCGTGCCTCTTCAGTGTGGACAGCTGTTCGGAGGATGCTGAGGTGGAACCAAAAAACATCTCGAACAGCCAGTCAGCTGACGAAAGGCACGACATCTGGGCCCAAGCAAACGCCTCAATGTCGGTTACCCAAGCATGGTCGACAGGCGGGAGGCTGGAGCCTGCCCAAGCCTTCTCACAAGTGGACAGGTGGGACGAAGGTCCAGCCCGGGGGAGGCATGGTACCAAGGCCAGAAGCCTAGGACCCAGGTGTGCGCCCCCAGATGGGAAACGGCCGTAGCCCAAGGGCCACCCCAGCACACATGCATGGCATTTGCCATTGAGTCAACTACAACCGGAGCCGGAGGAAGGGCCTGATGCTGATTCAAAGGCCCCTGCGGTTCTCCGACCAAGGACAGCTGGGGCCGTGGCAGCGGAGCCTGGGTAGGGACCTGGGTGAACTCTGTGGAGTACACAAACTCAAGGATTTGCTGCCATGTGATGTCAAGGGAAACCTCATCAGGCCTGCCGGCTGAGGACCGCACCGAAGGGCAGGGAGAGGCTGCCCGGGAATACTGATCCCAGGGCAGAACCTCATCCCTTGACGAGGGAGGCGTCTGGGGTGCCCCTGAAGCCAACCACCCGGCAATGTTAAGCGAGGGAGGATGGTGATCCAAGCCCTTGTCCCCTGGTGCCAGCTAGCTAGGCCGGGCCGGCGGTGATGGAGCAAAATGCCCAATCAATGGCGGCTCCAGGTCAGACTGATCCAGCCCCGAGAGTCTGGGTATTGCCAAAAGCGGGGCCATCGGAGCTGACGGCGCTGACCACGACCAAGTGGAAGCAGCCAAGCATGATGATCAAAACAGAGCGTATGAATTCGACGCGACGAACAGACAGGTAGCTGTCTTACGATATAGAGTGAGCTAAAGAAGGGAAAACAGTGAAAGGTGTTGTTGCTTCTTATGCCCTATAACACAATATAGTTAATGCTCACACTTTCTTAAGCATATAATAGGATGAAGACTGCTTATGTTAACATTGTGCATTTCTATATTTAGCAGTTCAATGACACAACAGGGTTTCTAGTATGAGCTATTGCAAGCTCTGGTGGCCAATTACAGCATTGGCCAGTTATAGCATTGGCCAGTTACTGCATTGGCCAGTTACTGTATTGGCCAATTACTGCATTGACCAGTTATGGCATTGGCCAGTCTCAGCATTGGCCAGTTACCACATTGGCCAGTTGCCAATTACTGTATTGACCAGTTACAGCATTGGCCAGTTACAGCACTGGCCAGTTATCACATTGGCCAGTTGCCACTTATTGCATTGACCAGTTATGGCATTAGCCAGTTACAGCATTGGCCAGTTACCACATTGGCCAGTTGCCAATTATTGCATTGACCAGTTATGGCATTGACCAGTTACAGCACTGGTCACTCACCACATTGACAAGTTACTGCATTGGCCAGATATGGCATTGGCCAGCTCTAGGTCTGCAGTTCAAATTCAGACCCAGACACTCTTCGCATCAGAAATTGAATTGGCAGTGCCTGTACTCATGCAGTGTTTATGCTGGGGTCAGTAAAGTTCCCAACCATGGAGTAAATGTGTAATATTAGGTGGACTCTAAGCCTCATCTCATCATTATGTTTGCCTCTGGTAGTTGGTCAAATAAGCACACTATATTAATCACTGATTAATAGCAGGTTCAATCCCAGGCCCGGGCACCCTTCAGTAGCATAATGCTTTTCTAGTGAATAAACAAACTTACTAACGTTTGGATGACATTAAATTGGAGGTGCCTTGTACTCTGTGTCTATGCTGAGGCAAGTAAAATACCCCACCCACGGGGTAAATGAGTAAAATGGTGTGGACTTCTCCTCTCTCACACCTCATCTATCAACCCTCAAGAGCAGCAAGAACTTGTCTTAGAGATCTGCATTTTTCATGTCTATCTATCTATCTATCTATCTATCAGTCTAGCTATCTATCTATCTATCTGATGAACTGCAAGAGAGCGTGTCTTAGAAAAATGGAGCTGCTACCAATCAGCACTAGTTGCCTTCAATCAAGCACCCAAACAACGCCTTCAGGAAAAACAAAAAGGAAAAAAAGTGCAGAATGAAATAATGAAAGGCAGTACTTGCTTTTCTTGCCAAAAGTGGCCCGTAGCGTGAGTCTAATAACCTCCACTCCCTCAGTGCAAATGGCCTGTCTGTATACAAGAGTGAATTAACTCCTGGTCGGGTAAACTACTTTTCTTCACTTAGAAAGTCAGTCCGTGGATTCCTTTGCAGACCCACGAAATGTTGTCAAGATTAAACTTAATAAGTTTCAAGAAAAGGTCTGCCGAAAAAGACAAAACACTGACTGGAAGAGAGGAAGTTTAGTAGAATGGCCACAACACAATTATTACACTTTTCTTGGTTTTATTGCTGTGCTGGGGCAGGTTATAAACACCTCCCAAGGGGTAAATACCTGACAGCATGGATCTCAAGCTTTATCATCTCATCATTATATCTAGTTTGGTGCAATTAACTATCAGTGGGCAAGCTAGGCAATAAATGTACCAGAGTTATGTTATCACATGAAGAAAACTTTGCATTATAGCATTACATATCTAGCGATAAAATTTCGAAACATTCGAAAAGATTTCTCTCACGTAATTGTTGCATTATTACGAAGCAATTTACAATTTCCGAGAACAACTGATGCATTATTGTTTATTGGCTTTGGCTGTCTCATCACGGTGATAATATGGCGTGAATCTGGGACAATTGTCTTTGAACTTTGTGAACAAAATTCGCTTATCCGTTTTGTAATTCCTACTTTGGATGTGATGCGGATATCCAGTTTGAAACAAATCAGCCGATTCTTTAGCACATCACTTCAGTGTCAAAACGAAGTATCTTCAGTTTACTGTTTTCATCGAAACTCACAACTAAGATCTCCCAATATTAAGACCACCTCGGTATCAAGACCATCTTGCCAGGATGACCTGAATTGTGAGGTCAGATTTAATGCATTAATCTTTTTTAGAACAAGTTATACTAAGATATCTGACAGCTTGAAAGGTATTACTAACATCCAAATTTAACAAAAATTATAACATGGTGTGAAGTTGTGTCATCACTTTATGTGCATGGCCATATTAGGCTGTCCTAACTATGTCTTGTAACCACATTCAAATTGCATAAATTAATGTTTTAAACATAATTGAATTGGTAACCATGGAATTTTATTTAGAACACCAAGGTTCTTCCAGTTGATTCAGCACATGACCTACATGCACTCAGAGCTGGCAGACTTCTATAGATATATAGTTCCAGCAAAGTTATTCTATTTGGTCTGCTGTGCAGGGCTGAGGGAACAGGGGTACAAATCCCACCCGGGGGAAGAGGTTTTTTTTCCTTTGTGTATCATTTTAAAGAGAATTTTACCTCAATCTACACGAATTTGTTCTGCAGAATCTAGTATTGACTATTATAATATGCTATCACAGAAATCTGGTACAGGTCTCTTTTTTAAAGAGAGCTTAGTTCGTTAGGCATCTTCATCCTTGGTGACTTCTAATAACACAATGTAAGCAGGTGAGTGGCCACCATAGGGGGAATTGACGAAATTGCAGAACAGTTCTCAGAAAGAATAAATCCTTTTCATGATAATTTTTTACAAAATATCTGAATATTTTACAACTAAACTACAAATGACTCAGTCCAAATGAACTAAACGCTTAACTGAATTATTGTCTTTTATGCATCACATTCTTTCAAGAAAGAGAAAATTCTCATCTGTGGTATTTACTGCCATCAAATTTTAAAGAACCTTTAGATTTAATGATTTTAAGAAGTTGCTATTGAAATGGGAAGGTCCAAAATGTTGCTGCAATGTTTGCATTTTATGGTATGTTTTAAAAATCTCTATCATGGTTTCATTTTAATTTAGTTAGTTTTTATTGTTATTTCTTTACCTGCACATTTAAATTTTGCACATATACAGTCGATCAATAGCTTTTTGAGCTAATTTTATTGTTGTCTTATGTCGACTTTAAATAAAGATTATTGTATTCTATTCTATTGCAAATTCTCATTTACAACTGAATGATTTGTTTTTGCAGCAGAATCTCCCAAATATCTTTCTTGGTCTCTGTTACTGCTTGTTCAACCAAACTGACTCCACTGTGTCCAAGAAACCCACCACAACTGACCATGTGACGTATGCAAGTGTGAGCTTAAAGCAAGCAGTCAATAAAACTTGCTGCAGCACCGGCCAATAGTAAATCTTAAGACCCTCCCTGGAATCAACAATTATTTGCCCAAAAAGCAAACTTAGGGATTGGCCAGAGCTTCTTATAACAGCATGACATAACATTAACACTTCCATAAATCTCATGTGTGAAATGTAGTCAGTAAGAGAATATTATGTACATGTTTTGCAAATGAAATTGACCTGCTCTTAGTGCTGGAAGTAGCCGATACCCCATAAAGTATGGTCAGTTCCTGTGACATCTAAACCAAGGTTACAGGTCACTGAATAATGCATGCAATATAGCAATTCAAAGGAAGTGTCCTTCAAAGAGACAGCACAGTGTATTGTGAGAAGCAAGGACACAGCTGTACAAAACAAACAGCTCGGTGGACCAATGGTTAAGGCCCTAGGCAGCTGGGGGAAGGTCCTCGGTTCAATTCAAACGCATTGCCTATTACACTGTGTGCTGTCGCCTCAAAGCCCAGCGACCTGATTATGTACATGTTTTGCTTGTTACTCACCGGAGCTAAATTAATCAATTTCTCTTATAGTCTAAAGGCTGGCTTATAGCATGGAAGGTCTAACAATGAAATACAAGAATAATAGATGTTTGTGTGCTGAGTTTATGCCATTCTAGTTCTGACAAACAGGTAATTCAGTAAAATTGCCTCAACTAAAAAAAATAGGAATGATATGAACCTAAAATATGATTTTTTAAGTCCATACACAGCCTATCGGCTACATGTATATACATATTTTAACCAATTATTTTGTTATGAACTTGGTAAACTAGCAAAGAATGTCCATGTAGCAGACTGGGCTTTGAGGTGACAGCACACAATGTTTATATATAGGGCATGTAAAGACAACACCTATCTTAAGAGACTCATATTTGAGCACCGTACATTCAATGAGATATATATAATGAAATGTAAATCTGAGTTTATGGTTTATCACTCAACAGAATCTCAACCGACTTCACAATTACATTCTTGGCAGGCCAATCTAGAGTCTTTCTCAACTCCATAGGGAGTATTCAGCCTTGAGCACGGGGTTCACCACCGGAGCTTCAGAGCTCACACCAGTGCTGTTACTGCTTACCATTGCGCCTGGGTGGGGTGAGGAATGATGCCATGGTGAGGGTTGTTTATTTTGTATATAAATAACTCATCCCAAAGGCACAGTTTATACTGCTGTAGGGATGTTATTACAGAAAGAATAAAATAAAATAAATAAAATGTACGAGGGAAGTCAGTAAATTAGTAGATGCCGAACATGAATAGGAATTTGGTAAATTACATTCTTATTGAAACTATGTGTGTAGATTTCTCCTTTATTTGTTTGACATGCAATATTTGGTACATTTATGTCTCTCAATGGGTAGTTTTATAATATTTGTTTGTCTAGTTCAATATCCATGGGTTCGTTTTTAAATAATTTTTTACATCAGTCATGACAAATTTTAAACAGAACTTATATTATTGCAGCGCACATAGAGAAGAATGTGATTTTTTTTTCGTATGTAGTCTTATGTAACCAGTTTATATTAGAGCATTGTAGTTCATTATATTGTCATAATATAATTGTTACAGTCAGTGTAATATTACAATACTGTTTTTGTTCAGGCAATGCCAGGGAATACAATAGGCCTTTGTGTATGCAGAATGCACAATAATGGAGTGGTTATGTTGTTTGACCTCGATCGAAATGGCAACAAAAGCTTTTTATAATGATGGTTTTTTGTACCAGATCTAAATCTATAGAACACCTCTAACTTAAGATATCCTACTGCTCAAGAGGTACTTCTATGATCAGGTTTACTATTTTATTGGAGGATTGGTACAGTTTCGTCATCACTTTCTGTGCATGCCCATATAAGGTAGTTCTGCTGTGTTGCTCTATGACCAGTTTCAGCCGATTTTAGCCAAATATTGGTACAAAATGCATAAATTAACATTTTAGACATAAATGAATCGATAACCATGGTATTTAACTGCAATAAAACAAGCTACACAACATGGGTCTTACAAGGGATTGACCACATGGCCTACATTTGACTGTTATTTAGTCCAAGGAAAGTTGTCCTATAAATAGCCTGCTGCAGTGGCCAAATGGTTTTGTCTTGGTATATAAAAAGTAGGGGTTGAATGACCTGGGTACGAATCCAACCAGAGGAAAGTTTTTTTTTTTTTAATAAATATGTTTACATGTCATTCATTTAAAGTAATTTTTCCATTTACAAAAAAAAAGCAACCAAAAAAATCTTTATTCAGCACAATCTACAATAATCTCAAACAAGTCTGGTACAGGTGTCTTTTTTTAAAGACAGCTTTTCTTGTTCATTGTTGCAAGTATAAATGGGGGGCACTGAGAACAGTCAGCTTTTTACATTTCTCAGTAAAGATCTAATCCTAATCAAATCTATATAATATTATTATGTTTGTGTTGCCTTATTATGCTATTTTAATTGCTGGAAAATACAAACCTTTGACAGAGAGTATAATATCATATTATTTATGAAACTTGTCTAATCTATACACAAGAGTAACAACTGCAAGTTGGTTATGCTTGTCAAAGCCCAACTGGAGGAAAACGCTCATAGGGCGAGAATGCTGAAAGAACTGATTGATACCTTCGAGGGGACACACATATTGATAATTTTTCATATGTTGACATTTATGAACTCATTTATCAAATTAGTACATTTTAAAATTACATTTTGCTGATTTCTATTTACATGTACATGTTCATTCATGTGAGTGAATAAATGATAATAATAACTCCCATAGAACTCATTGTGTCATATTTACTTGCATTGGATACCCCCAGTGTCACTGTTCTCCTTGCTTTATGTAGTTGTGAATTCTTCTCAAGCACAATTTTAATCCAGCAAAGTCTCAGAGGAAATCTGCTTTGCTGCTAAGGATAACTGTTTAATTCATTTGCAATGCATTGGTTTACAAGTAACATACAAACTCCTTGAAAGGGACAACTAAAGGACCAGAGATGTTGACAATCCGGTCGATGCTGACTGAATGACACAGCTGCAGGGCCTTCCGCCTCCTGATCTTGAGGTAAAAAGAATTTTCCTAAGCATTTGTTTTTGTAAACCTAAAGGGTCCGAAATCAATTTCCATGTGTTTTTTTTTTTGTAGCATTTCTTCCTCAAAAATGCATGAATAATTAAACCCAACTTCCTGACTGGTAAAAAAAGAAAACACTTCTTTTGTAACAAATATGGAAAGTGCATGTAGCATCATCTGGTGCATAAGTTGAGAGTTACACATATTTGAAATTTTTTGTTTAGAAGATGCATGCCTATTGTACATACATATTTATGATATATTGTATTTCTTACATTTACCAAAGGTTTATATTTTTTCAGTGGAGGTAGGTGTTAGCTGACTATAAGTTAGGAGTAGACAGAAGCGCCTGGCTTTAGCCAGTCATAGCTACAGCCAGGAATAGGTTGCTATGGCTATCTAGAGTCAACCATATTTATGAAACTATCTGTATATCGGTATTTCTGTCCATTTTGGCCTGCTCCATACTTGGTAACAAAAATATAACTAAAAACCAGCGAACATTTATTTTGAATCATACTGTAACAGACTGTGACGTCATTGGAGAGCATGACATTTTTGATCTTCAGGATTTGTGAATCAGTTCATGAGGCATTGAAGTAAGCATATTCTAACATTCTGCATTTTTAACTCCATAACCTTGTAAGTCTATATGATTTCATAATCATGATAATGTTGCTGATTTTAATGATAGCATTTGACATTGTACTGACGTCGGCCCTATGTGGGCGACGTTGGACCAAAATAATTTCAGGAAGCAGACGCACGCCATGGCAATTATATGCATAATTATAGTAGACTGGCTTATATGAGCTCATGAATCATAGATTAAAATTCTGTTGACGTGTGCCTATTCAAGCTGGACAATGGGCTGTTGCCGGGCTACTTTCATCAATCGGGTATATTTACTAAATATTCTGTTGACGTGTGCCTATTCAAGCTGGAGAATGGGCTGTTGCCGGGCTACTTTCATCAATCGGGTATATTTACTAAAAATTCTTCTTTTCATCAGTATCAAATTAGAAGGAATAATGATTATGTCATTCCCCTAATCAAACATGAATTTGCCAGGCTTGGTATCAGATTTAGAATTCCTCTTTTTTTTAATGAATTAGATAATTGCTACAAGGACAAAATATATACACACTCATTAAATGGTTTGAAGGTTTATTTCAAAAAAAGAAAGATTTCACTGTATATTAATGTATACAATAATCAAACATGTTATATCTGTAATAATTGATAATGTTTTTCAGATTGAGTTATAATCATTAATTATTAATCATTGAATTGAAGATAGCTGTTAATGTGTTTAGCAGGATGGATCCCCCAATGCTGTTCCCCTATCTCGGGTGGCACCCCTATAGCGACATTTCATGTCTTTGGGGTGTCTCCCCCCATTTACAAAATCCTTAATATGTATTGTTATGTATTTCTGCTTTTGTTTTGGGCAAATAAACAGTATTCTGATTCTGATTCTGATTATATTGTCACTAGATTTAATTAAAAGCTGAAATATCATCAGTGTAGTGGAAATAATAGTCATATGATGACCAGAATTTAAATTACAATTTCCACACTAATTTCGTACTCTGGTCATCTCGATTATTTTAATAATTAGTGTCGCAGAACTTACTAATACATTTATTTCAGACAAGTGATGATATGTAAATATTTCGTAGATAGAAATGTTGGATGGAAATTGGATATCAATACCATGCTTATGAATTGCAGAGAATGTGTAGCATTTTGTCTGTGAACTTTGTGTTCTGTGGATAAATATTGAGTTGCCAAAAATAAATACATTTGATAGTGATATTCCCTGGAAATTATTCTGCTTGGAAGAAAGGGACTCTTATGTCATCAGTGCTATTAATTGTAGTTACTTTCTTCCTAAAAAACATCTGTTGTATGTACCAGGATTTGGGAAACAATGCATTGTATATGATAGAGGTGTGTCACTTTCTTCTGTTAAAAAAAATGTTGAGCTTCCCACAACTGGGTCCCGGGTTTGATTCCCGGTCGAGCCTAAGTTGGATGTCTGTTTCATCCTTCAGCTTATTGCCATGGTCCCTGCATGTCCTAATTAATCCAGCAGGTCCAGAAATACAGGACGTAAAGCCCTAGTCCACCCACGGCATCATTTGCATTCCTGTCATGCTTCATGCTATGATATATGACCTGACTATGGATATAGTTTGGAGAATCTCCTTATGAGAAAAATCCATGCTTATCTCCTTGCCTGCAGGCTATCATTGCGTGACAGTTTGTCGACGACAATTAAGGCATTCCACCAACTGAAGGATCTCAAACTTAGCGTGATGCCTAATTGGCTTCCATGGGTCAAGTGCACCTGCAAACACTACATAATTGCTTGGTACCTATTGTCAAGTAATTTAATGACCTAGAAGGGTTTTGTTCAGGTATGAAGTCCATGTGCTTCTGGTTTAAGACTGAAATAAGCAAGAGAGTCACCTTACATTTGCACAAGGGTTTAGCATGAGATGTTGATGAGCACATCCTACCCACTCTAAAAAACTGTTTGGCTTAGATCTTAGCTTTTTTGTACCGGAAACAGCGGTATCTTTGATTGCTTTTGCAAACATTATTGGCTCTACTAAAATAGACACAGAAATATTTATGCATTTCATGCCACCTAAATGGACCTTCTATGGGAAGATATACATGAACCATTCAGCTTCTTGAAAATGTTAATCTTACAAGATTTATTTAACAAAATAACGGGTGGCCTACGTTACTCCACATCGGGGTAACTTTGACTGCCTATGGCTTTTGCAATGACGCAGCCAAAATAATTTGCCATAATATAGACATTTCTATGGCACAGCCATTGGTGGGACATCAGCATTTGAAAGAGGTATATATACATATTGATGGATTATCACAATACCAAATCATTCTGGTTGTCATGCAAGAATGCATGAAAACCAGAGTATTTGATAATTTTGCAATGATGTGACCGGGCTTCTTTAATAAACAAATTTCTGCACCTGCTGCATGTAGAATGCATTAATATTCAACAAACATGGGGACCATTGAGGTCAATTTGGCTAAAGATACCTTGATCTAAGCTCCCGAGGGCTGAAGTACTCATTTTCTTTGGCTGTACCAAGAAATACCTAAAGAGTTAAACTAGCTATGCACCATTTTTGATCTGTGAGACATTCTCTGCAGAATAAATGCATGCCAAGTTACTGGAATGATTACAATCTGGTTTCCTGGACTAGTTTACAGCAACTGCTGTGTCATTGAAAACCACATGTCTTAAAATAACTGTCCCTAAAACAGCATATACTGCATTAATTGTCATGATTTTATTTTTTTGCTTATAGGTTGTAGAGGTTATTTTCACAAAAAAATTGTTTTACCTTTATTAAACCAATTCAGAGTGAGATTCAGACAAAATCCCTGATTTAATAGGTGGCCAAAGTTACCCCGAGGCAGCCAAATTAAGATACCCCGGTTTAAGGTACACTATTGGGCAACAAAAAATGAGGCAAGCCAATGGTATCAGTTGCTTGCAGCACAAACTCTCTTTTGGCATCAGAATGCATGATAATTTAGCGAAAATGGCTACTGTTTCCTTATAAAATAAGTCAAAATTTAACCTTCCAGGAAGATGCTGTCATTAGCCGCATAGCAAATATGACAAAAATGGGTTTTAGTCTGGCTAAATAATTCAGTTTATTTTGACTTGGACAGAGGGCAGATTTAAGCTTGTTAGGATGTTATGGGCACACAACAAAGACAGGCTAGTAGAGGGAAAGGAAATTGGCAGACATTCAGACAGACAGACAAAACCATTTATTAACACAAAAAGCCCACAATTCATATACAAAACATACATGGACAAATACACACACAAATACATAGACAAACAGACAATGCACACGTAAAGAGATATTATTTAATATTAGTTATATTCTCTATGTGTCGGAGGCCTCTATAAGGTCTTAAAACCGCTATCAAGAGGCCACACTGGTGGACAAACAAACAATGAGCCAGACTAGTTTTTCATAAATTCCAATGTCCCTTATTTTCTGCAAGAAACACTATCCCAAACCTTAATTGTAGTATTTCAATAAAACAATTGCAAAAGTTCATGATGGAATGTCTTTTTTTTCTGAAGTTTTCGTTTTAAAAGTAGTTTTTAAGTCGCACTCCTCGGCAGCCTTCTTTTTCAGAAATGTTCATATTTTCATTTCAGACTCTCATAGTCTTCCAAATTTCTTGCCTACCTGAACATTTACCCCAAGCTTACCTTGTGACATGTAATTCAAGTTGATATACACCTTCGGTAAATGCCAAAATGAATCAAGTAGTTCAATGAGGCCGAAACCCATTTTTTATCAATATGCACATAATTTTCATGAAATGTTAAAGTTTGACTGTCATCATCAGAAAACAGCATTTCAAGGTTGGACAAAAGCCCTTATCACAAAGCTTTCAAGCATTCTGTTGCAATTACAGACTTTGTGCCATTAACATACTGATATACGTTGGCATACCCCATTGTTTTTGTTCAGGAGTGCAGTATATATGACGGTCCCCACCAGGGCCCACCTTAGTCATTTTTTGCTAAGAAGTTGATCAAATTTATCACACATGTGCATGTAAGTCACCCTTGATCAATGTGTTAATTCAGACTAATTTGTCCATATATATATTTTGCTCGTTTTTGCAATCCACGCACGTTCGTGTATATGCAATTTCTCGCTCGTGGATATGTTTTTACTCGCACAACATTCGGGTATGTGCACTCCCTAACACTCGTGTATATAACATAACTGGCACCCGTGTACGTATAAGTACGCACATTCGTTAGTGTGAGTGATATACCACATGTAATTTTTTTGCCTGGTGTATGATTTCACTCATACACGAATCTGCGAGTTTTTGCAGGTGCATCAAAGCACACTTACACGCATGCTCGTTTTTACAGCTATGTCATATATGACATATTCACGAGAGTAAATTTATTCATTGAAATAATGTACTGGCAGTTTATGCACACCCACGCATTCGTGTATATGGATAACGATTCACTGCATTGGGCAGAGCAAATACTCTTTCAAGATGCCCTGCATGGGTGCATTATAACTAAATTCATTGCAAAAAGACTCAATCATCATAAGCAAATTATCTAATTTTATTCCTGTATTTTTTTGTTTTAATCAATAGAGATGATAAGAATATTGCAAATGAACTAATCAGAAAAAAACCGCATCGTTCTATCATGTATAGAAGCCAAGTAATTGCCAGTTGAATTTTAGCACTCCTTTAACATCTTCAGGTGAGTTAAAGACGAACGTCTTTAAGTTAAAGAAAGTCAGGTGAGAAGGCTAAGGGAAAAAATTAGCAGTTTCTGAATATAGGCCGAGGCCAAAGGTCTAGGCAAATGCAAAAAGTGTTTCTCACAGACGTGAGAAAAATGTTATAGGCCAAGGCCAAAGGGTAGGCAAAGGCAAAAAGTGTTTCTCACAGATGCGAGAAAAATGTAGCCTTGCCTAATATTTAATTGTGATTGTTTTTTGGATGGGGTGCAATATTCTTAAATGTACATTGAAGTAAGATATAAAATAAGTTTATGAAATTTTTATCAACAACACACGTGGGGCAAGATGTGATGACATACTATACTTGAATAGCGCCAGCATGTGCGTTATCAGCACTAATCCTTTCAACCCCATTTTTGTTTTAAGTTGGTCATTGCATCATCAGAGAGCTTGTATTGAATCACATGAATAGTCAAATCATGCTGTCTAAACCCGAACCATTTGGCCTCAATTATTTGATGTTTCACCCCTTTTTTTAGAAACAATACAATGTATTGTCCATTTTTCTAACCTATTTGTTTTTTTTATTTGTTCAAACAGTACAGTTGGATAGCTTACTTATGGAATGATAAATCATAAAACTGATATTTCTCAGGGGAAAAAGAGTGGAAATTGTATCAAATAGGTGCAGGAAAGTGCCTACCAAGTACACACCTTCTAAATAGATCTAAATTTGACAGTATTTTTTTGTGTCCTGCTAAAGAAAATTAATTAAGACATATATAATGTTTTAAATTTTATTTTGCACAGATTTTATAAAGTTGTGGGTTATGTCACACTGACGCGCATTAAATATGCTTGTAATTGCCCCTAATCCCTTACACATGTGCTAGTTAATTGTTGCATATACACACATGTGAATAACATGCGAGATATTTCAATGCAAATAGCTCCACTCGTGGCAATTAATTAAACACGCACCATGCAGGAGATCTGCGCATTGGCGCGCCCATCATAATGAACACGGGTGCGTGGTATGACATAAGTTGCATATACACGAATTGCGCGTGCGAGCAATACAACATTCACGCATGCGTGTATATGTCAGAAAGTACATATTACAGATAATAATGTGCGTGTATATGCAAGCTATGGCAGTTGTGTACATGCTAAATATGACAAAATATATAGCTCAATTTGTCAGATACAGCTGTCCCTTATTTAGAAAAGTCAAAAGTTGTTCATCCTACATGTGTGGGTGTGTGTGTGTGTGATTAGGGCTTTACGTCCTGTATTTCTGCACCTGATGGGCTAATTAGGACAGGCGGGGACATTGGCAATGAGACGAAGGATGAAACAGCCATCCAACTTAGGCTCGACCATCCTACATGTGTAAAATGGGAAGTAGCATGGACAATTTCTTCCAATCAAATCAGGATCCAATTTGCATAAGTTGCATAGTATACTTCCCATATGTACACTACTTATAATATCTTTCACTGACTGCTCATCCATAACCATTTCATTTTCTGTTGACTTTGGTGCCACATTTAAAATCGAGAAGTGACCAAGTGACAAATGGAAAAGTTATTTTGACGCCAGAAAGGTTGTTATTTACACAGTGTAACAGCCTTATTAATTTGAAATTGTCATTTGTAGGTATGAATGTCATTGTTAAGATGAACGATTCAATCTAAAGTCTTAAGACTTATTTTTCCTATGCAGTGTGTGACAATAAACCTCTCAGCATTAGACAGTCTTCCTTGCACTCGACCAAACATATAATGGGCATGGCTCAGAATGTTAGTGTAAAAAGGCAAAAGTTGAACTCGTTAATGAAAAACAAAAAGACTATATATATAACTATCTATCTATCTATCTATCTGTCTATCGATCTATCTATATACATATCTATCTGTCTATCTACCTATCTATCTATCTATCTAGCTAGCTATCTTTCTACCTACCTATCTACCTATCTATCTATCTATCTATCGATCGATCTATCTATCGATCTATCTATCGATCTGGCTATCTATCAGTCTATCCAGCTATCTATATACATATCTATCTATCTGTCTATCCATCTATCTATATACATATCTATCTATCTATCTATTTATCTAACTATCTATCTATCTATCTATCTATCTATCTATCAGTCTATCTATCTATCTATCTATCTGTATGTCTGTCTGTCTAGCTGTCTAGCTGTCTGTCTGACTGTCTGTATATCGATCTACCTATCTATATCTACCTATCTATCCACCAGCTATCAACTATCCAGCTATCAACTATCTATCTATCTATTTATCTATCTACCAGCGATCTGTCTATCTATCTATCTATATACATATCTATCTGCCTATCTACCTATCTATCTATCTATCTAGCTAGCTATCTTTCTACCTACCTATCTACCTATCTATCTATCCATCGATCGATCTATCTATCGATCTGGTTATCTATCAGTCTATCCAGCTATCTATATACATATCTCTCTATCTGTCTATCCATCTATCTATATACATATCTATCTATCTGTCTATCCATCTATCCATATACATATCTATCTATCTATCTATATATCTATCAGTCTATCTATCTATCTATCTATCTATCTACCTGTCTGTATGTATGTCTGTCTGTCTGTCGGTCTGTCTGTCTGTCTGACTGTCTGTATATCGATCTACCTATCTATATCTACCTATCTATATATCCAGCTATCAACTATCTATCTATCTATCTATCTATCTACCAGCTATCTATCTATCTGTCTATCTATCCATCTATCCATCAATCCATCTATCCATCTATCCATTTGTCTATTTATATATCTATGGAACCCCATCTTTCTGTACAGCTTTTCCAGTGCTTGTCTTTCTGATTGTTTGTCTTTTGGCATCCTTTTGTCAGGCGCTCTGTCTGTTTCTATAGTTTTCTCTGCCTGGTTTCCTATTACAGATGCAGTGAGCAACATTTCCCTGCTCTATCTGCTCTTCGTGTAGATGCTCTGTCCAGGCAAAGCCCATAAAAAAAGCGGTGACAGATTCTGAGAAATTAAAACTGTAAAAGGAAAGAATCATCATGCACCAATGTCATCTCTCATCTCCTATATTCTCAAAGGAGCTTTGTCTTTTGCGCATTACTCTTCGATATATTTCCCCAAGCGATGTCTTTCCAAGGTGATCGTTTTAATACATTTTACGTTACAGCCAAATTCATATAGTTGGAAACCAATCTCTTGGACTAGGAAGCTAAACTCCAGATTATGTCATGTGAATCCAGCACTCCCATTGGTTAAAGCAATCCCTCAGCCAATGGGAGTCCTGGATTCACATGATGTCATCTGAATTTTGAGCTTCCTATGAATCAGGGTGTAGGGCATTGCAGTTTATGTTAAGCAAAAAATGCTATGTTTCCAATTTCTTAATTTAAACAGTTAATTTTACATGCAGTTCATACATATGCATGAAGTATTAACATATTTTTGGTTTTCAATATCTGTGACATTGTGCTGCCTCTTAACAAAGATGTGAGTTGCAACACCTTCACAACATTTTAGCGAGCACGTATTTTGATTGCTTTTTAATTAGTTAATTTTTGATTCCCCTTGACCGACCGCTATAATAGTGTTGTTCATTATTCATGCCACCCAAACAATGTATTTGTTTTGTCAAGTAATCACTAACAGATCAATAAAAATTATTTGTTTAAGAAAATATTAAAATTACTAGAAATATCTTGAATGAATTCATTTTACCAGGTTATATATCTATGTATTTGTCATATCTAAATGTCCTAAAAAAACCCTCCAAACCTGCCATAAAGACCACTGTTGGAGCACTATTCATTAGTATCTTTATAGTTAGGTAATTATTCACACATTTTCTCTTGTTGATTTTCAATTTCTCTATATCAATGAGATAGTAATGTTTAAAATGGTGTGGACTCCAAGGCCTATTACCTGGTCAGAACTCTTTACAACTTTAAAGACCTTAATTGTGCACCTGTATCGTTTACTTCATTCAAAATTAATTGAGAGTACTTATCTTAGTTTCATAACTCCATCAACACATTTTCCAATATATAAATCTTGGAGACAGTTCACACATACATAATTACAGACCAGTATCCATTCTATCAACTTTTTCCAAGCTTTTGTAAAGAATAATGTGTAATATCTTTATGAATTTCAATAATTTCTATGAACTGCAGTTTGGATTCTGACAGAAGTATAACACATCATTGCCCTTTACGTATTTACTAGATAAACGTTCGATACCGTTGACCACAAAATTCTATTGTCAAAATTATTTAGGTATGGTATTAGAGGAAGAATCTATGATTGGATTCCCAGCTATTTGAGCAACAGAGAACAATTTGTATCCCTCAGTGATTATAATTCTGCTAGACCCCATCTGAAGTGTGGGGTTCCCCAAGGCTCAATACTTGGCCCCTTATTATTCTTGATTTATAATAATGACCTACCTAGCATTAGCAATATTATTTGTCCGCTGATCTTTGCAAATGATACCAATTTCTTTCTAGCAGGCAAGAACATAGACAACATAATCACGACTACGAATGACGAAATAGTTGAGATAATTGAATGGTTAGGCTGACAAATTATCACTAAATAAAATAAAAACTAAATAAATATGTTATTTTTAGACCACCAAAGAAAAAAAGTTACTTTCAGTAATAAGCTATTCATTAACCAAGGACGCTATGGCTGGAAACGAGGCACTGATGCAGTTACTGACAGGAGTTAAAAGGCACCTTTTCAGCTCGAATTGATCAAATACTACAAAAATTGGAACAAAATCAGCAAGAAACTTTCAGACTCCATGAAAATGTAGATAAACTTTCAACTGAACTGGAATAACAAAAGAAAGAAATAGCAGAACTCCGACAGTCCTACACAAACATGAACAATATGACAACTCACTTCAATACAATATCAAACAAAAGCACTAGTTACAAATACCAATATTCAAACAGAAAGAGGTATGAAAAGAAATAACCTGGTTATCCCAGGTATTGATGTTGGAACTGACGATCCCATAATCATATTACAGCAATTCACTTCAGTAAGATTTTTAACCAGACCAGATGGGATCTTAGTAGTACAAAAACTGAACATCAGAACAGAAACATCAACCCCAAGGTACTTAATGACATTCACAATGCAAATTCTACGAAATGAAAATATATACATTTCTAAAGATCTCATAATAGCAGAAGCCAGGTTATTTTACAAGGCCGAACAACTGAAAAAAAGTGGTAAAATACACTCAACATGAACCAAAGATGGGAAAATGTTTGTTCGTGTAACTCCGGAGCAAAAAGCCATCGAAGTACAAGAAAACCACAACACATTTACACATCTGTCATCACAAACCACAGAAAACTCTGATTCGCCTCGGTCACCTACATTTCAACAGTCACCTTCATCATTTCAACCTAATATAGATTATGTCATTTCAGTTTGGGGTTGTCTTAGCCAAACAAATATCAATAAAATACAAAGAATGCAAAATTATTGTGCTAGGATAATAGAAAAGAATTTGATTATGTACAGCATGGAGGTATTAACTTAGTTAGAAATTAAGGTTGGATGAATGTACGACAACGATTTTTCTATTTCCAAACCTTACTTATATTTAAATGTATTCATGGACTGGCTCCTCAATATTTAACAAATAATATAGTTTTAGATATTGAAATTAAAGAAAAAAGAACAAGACAACATGATATGAAAATGTTTTTCTATAAAGGAGCCAAAACCTAGAATGATTTACCAAGTAACTTAAAAGAATGTTATACGTTAAATAGCTTTAAAGTACAGCTAAAAAATTATATCAAGAATGCAGCCCATGAGTGAATGATACAGTGTTGGTGCTATAACTTGGTTATTGTGTATTTTATTGTTTGTGTATTTCATTGTTAGTATATTTATTGTTAATGGTTTTTAATTGTTATAGATATCTATGGATTTTATTATTTTATTGTTTTTTACTGCTGTAAAGGGCCCGGGTGTAAAACAGCTTCGGCTGATCTGGCTACCCTTTTAAAATATATTTGAAATAAAAAATAAAATAAAAAATCATTAGAAACATCATCCACACTACACTTACCTCTATCCTCAGCAACTGAAATAAAAGTATCATCCGAATCATATCCATCTACATCAGACACAGAACAAGAAACAGAAGACTTGAATACAGAATGTCTCAAGCTAATGAAAGGAGCCACCACACGGGCAGCTGAAAATAAAAATAAAGCAAAGAAAAACGAAAAGAAATTATGACGGAGCAAAACAGTCAACCCCCATACTTCATACGGTAGCAGGTCGTTTCGGCCTTGAGCCTGTTCGGCCCCACCAAAACAAGACCATTCGGCCTGCCAACTGAGTCGGTTCAGCTTTTTAGCTGAGTCCATTCGGCTTCCTATTTATTTTTATGGGGACCTAATCGACCACAAAAACGAGACGGTTCGGCCCCCGTAATTGAGACGTTTCGGCTTCCTGGTTTACGTGCAATCTTCAATGAAAGGAATTTATTTCTAATGTATAATGAAATAATATCCATTGCTCATGTTTAAGTGCAATCCTAAATGAAACTGAAAGGAATCGTTTTTTTTTTTCAATGATAGATGCTTTGATCATGGACGTATAATACGTCCATGCTTTGATGCACTGGATAAAGGAATAAAGAAAGAATTGAATGCAATTGGAAATGTGTTGTGATATTACTTGAAAGAATGAGATGATGCAAGTGTAAAAATTAAAACACATATTAAAAACAAATAATATTCACATTTATGTTTGTTCATTGTCCTGTCATGGATTAGACACAATGTGACTCAATTGTGTAATATTTATTTATTTACAGTTGTTAAAGTATTTAGTACTTTAATTAAAATTGCAGACAAAAAAGTATTTTGTTTTAAAAGGGCTCGTTACCGCGAATAAGTAGGTGTAAATATCATCATTCTATCATGATTAGTTATCAAGATAATCTATTTCTTAAGCGGCGTCAGGGGGGGGGGGGGGAATGATAAGGGCAGATAAAGTATTATTTGGCAGCCGGCAGAACCCGCGGCCGGACATTCGTCAAGAGCCGAATAGACTCATTTCTTAGACCGAATGGACAGAACCGGGTCCGGGTACCCGGTCTGTTCGGCCTCAATGCTAATGTATAGGGAGCCGAACCGACTTTTTTCGTAAGCCAAATCGACTCAGTTAAACGGATCCTTTCGGCTGGGCCGAACTGGTCAAAGGCCGAATCGACTAACATTCCTTCAGACAAGAATGTAGAATTATCCAAAAATAGCCAAAACTTTATTTAAATTCACTCATTAATATCATCAATAGCAATATCTCACATCATGATGAAGAGCCCAAAATATTTCAAAATTCCTTCCTTCCTTCCTTCCAAGAGGAAATAAATTGTGTAGATTCAATTTCATTTTTAGGTGTATGTTGGAACAAAACTTATCTCGGACTGTTCATACACTTATTTGAAAATGATAATCATCAACACCAAGGTGATAAATAATTTCAAAATACCCCTCAGTTTGTTACTTTATGTCATTTTGTAGCATGGTACCATGAAGCATTTTACCTGGAATTTTCTGTAAGATCAGGAAATCCCACCATGAAATATTTTACAGTGATATGACAACTTTCGTACTCCAAATAACCTGGGGGCTTGTGAAATATCTGACATCCATGAACATCTATTTCACAAGCCCCCAGGTGATTTCGAATGAAATGAGAACCTTGACATGTTGTTTCAAGAGACGTCTTAAATCTGAAGATAACCTGAAGGGCTCAAAGAGCATGATTTGTACTTTCTCAAAAGTGTTGTCAGCAAGAAAATTGCTTTCGTGACATCATGATTTGGCTAGAAACTTCCATGATGTAATTGCAACCCCTCAAGAACAACATGTCCTAATGTGAACGAGGCATTAGTTGCTGCTAAAAGTTGATGTTACTACAAATACAAACTAAACAAAACTTTTGAAATGGGGTTGATAGAAAATGTTTAAAATATTGTAGCCACATGCAATGTCCAAGTAAATTTGTACTCGCCAATTGATGCTCTATTCTAAAACAAAAGAAGTATGATTTCATTTTAATGACTGCATTATAGTGACATAAATCTACAGTGCAAGTTCATTCAACTTAAGGGCCCATTTTACAAAGTTAGTATTTTCCCACTTAAATTGATATTCTGACCGAATATTGTCACAGACTTATGTTGTGTTTGTGACAGAATTGATCCGTTTTGTGACAGAATTCGAATCGTGACAATTATCGTGTCAAATTTTGTAGGTGTCGTCCAGTGACAAAAGTCATCAAAATGTTAAAGTTGCAAGGCGAGCTTTTGGAAAGCGCTTTTTGGCAAATGTCAAGTCATGGTATTGGGGCTTCATAATTGTGACAATAGCTATGAATATAAGTTGCTCATTGCTCTGTACATTCTAGTCATTAAATTACTTGACAATAGGTACCAAGCAATTATGTAGTGTTTGCAGGTGCACTTGACCCTAGAAAGCCAATTAGGCATCACGCTAAGTTTGAGAAATTCTTAAGTAAGAAAAGAAGAGAGAATGTCTAGCTCTACATATTACAGCCAAATTCATATAGTTGGAAACCAATCTCATAGACTTAGAAACTAAACTGCAGATGACATCATGTGAATGTAGAACTCCTATTGGCTGAGAGATTGGTTTAACCAATGGGAGTCCTGGATTCACATGACGTCCTCTGGAGTTAAGGTTTAAAGTCCAAGATGATTAGTTTCCAACTCAATGAATTTGGCTGTAAACTAAATAATCAACTCTAAGAGCATAGGACAAGTCATGAAGTTTAGTACACCTGAACCACTAATAAGTCTATCAGTCGCCTTCATAAGAAGTATACATATACGATGTAGCTGCAGTCTCATTTAAAATTAGTTTTAACTACCAGTAATTCTAAAAAAAATAAATACTTGCCATACTATAACATAACATGCCATGTCATACCACATCATACCATACCATGCCAAACCATAGCACACCTTACCAAGCCATACCATACCATACCATACAATGCCATGTCATACCATACCATAGTTAAGACTTCAGGTAAGATGCCTTGACATAATTGCATTTCAGAAGAAAGATTCTCCTGTAGAAATGTGAACTCAAAGAACCTTTGTGAACTTACCAAGACCTTATATTTCCTCAAAATGTCAGCAAGAAAATTACACAGAGATTATGAATCATACACATCAACATACGTTCCCCAACTTCAACTCAAGTAACATTGACTTTCCTGCACTGTAGCAAAAAAACAAACAGAAGAAAATAAATACATATGTAAGAATAAGAGTTTGCTAACTTTCACTGTATGTATGAAAAAAACATTAACGCAGGAGTTTGCTTTAAAACCACTTCATTATAAAGACTTCATCACAATAAAGACAACAAAATTTGAAAACTTTCACAAAGATTTTTATATATACCTGTATTCACCAAGAAGGTCATCTTTGGTGCCACTTCATAAAATATGGAGATATACAACCTAAGTCACCATGCTGCTGGGTCTGAAGCATATATGACCAGCTGCCAGAGGTAGATACAATAATGAGATAAGGCTTGTAGTCCACATCATGTTACACATTTACCCCATGGGTGGGGTCTTTTACTTGCCTCAGCATAGACACTGAGTACAAAGGCACACCAATATAACATCTCATGTAGTTAACATCCAGCTGAGATGCAGCTCATGAAGAGTGTCTGGGTCAGGGACCAAACCCAGGACCTTCAGCAGAGCTGGCCAATGTGGAATTGGCGGATGCCTTAACTATTAGGCTACTCAGCTGCAACAAGTTCAATAAGTTTACAAAAATGTAGCTTTGTAAGTTGAATTGTTTTCATAAACAACTAATTTACTATTGTCCACCTGTGGACAGCAGCTGGTATATCAAATAAGCAGCACTCAACAACTATTTCAAATGTTGAAGACTGTAGGCGTACACAATAGGTAGGATTTCAGCCCCACCAGCTGTCCCAACACTTGCCCATCACCCAGTGAATAACCCTGCCAAGCGGCCATTCAGAGGTCGTGGAAATAAAGTGCAAACTTATGTCAGACACTCCACTGCAAGCGGTGAGATACTGTGTCTACAATATCAGTATTTTGGATAAAAATCCGCATTGGTGAAGACAGGGCACCATGTTGAGCTCTCTTGCTTTTTTTGCCAGGTCAGTGTCCTCCATTTGAGAATCTTTGAGAAAGGCTGCCTTAACTGAACTTGAACCTGAATTTATGACGTCACAATTAATTCTATCAATATTTTATCTCATTTTAATAATTTTACTCTTTATGTGATTTAATTTGAATAATTTTACCCGTTCTTATATTATATTGTTTTATCTTTTTTGTTATCCAGCTGAATAAAATAATTTTGACTTCGACTTAGAACAGCTAGAATGCTTACAAAAGTCACTCCCAGATAGCATTCCAAATCGTTTCAACATCTGGACGATGTCAGCGATGTTAATACGATGTTGTAACAACACTGGCCTGCATGGATACGATGCTGGGCCGATTTGAAATGCTATATGGGCTGTGCAGTGTTTGCCCAGTGAAGGTTCTTCTTACTTTTTTCAATAGATCTATTTTTATTTAAATAGGACAATAAATGTGGCATGTAAGCAGTAAGGGGTTTCAGTTTAGTAAAATATATTTAACCAACTTTAACCCTGCTGCAAGAATAGTTAAAGAAATATTGATACAAATGTCATGTTGACACATTTTGTGTAATAGAGGTCGTTGAGATTTGATAAATAGAAAAAATGGTACAGATCACACAATATGATATAATGGAATATAAATAGACCATTGCGAGTGGATCTTCTCACAGTTTCCATTACTGGGAATTCATAAGATTTTATAGTTTTCCTATTAATCTAAATAACTCTTACATAGTCTAAGCCGGATCATCCCTAGTGCAGCGTAATATATTCACTTGTATTTTTTTGCATAAGACGTAAGAAATTATTGCACGGCTTAGTGCTTCGCTTCCATTATTGCCATGAAGCCAAAACATTACTTAATGGAAAGTAATATCAAGCAGACCTAAGGGGTTTCCTTACCTTACAGCACCTAAGCTATATATCTGTCAGTGTAATGTTGAACCAGCAGAATTTCTGAGTAATGGTACATTGCCATCACATCACAACCTAACAGTTTCGAATCTTTTTGAAACAAGATATTTCATGGTCAAGCTTAAGGTATACATGCCCATTAACTGCAATGGCCTAATGGTTAAGGCATTTGCTAATTCCATATTGGCCAGCCTTGCTGAAGGTCCCGGGTTTGATCCCCGGCTCAGGCACTCTTCATGAGCTACATCCCAGCTGAATGTGAATCGCATGAGACGTTAAATTAGAGCTCCTTTGTATAAATGTGTAAATTGGTGTGGACTCCAAGCCTTATCATCTCCCTGTGGCAGCTGGTCATATAAGCTGACTAGACTTCAGACTCAGGATTCTGGTTGCGTGATTTTAAAGTGGGAACCTTTCACAAAAATAAAAATACACGGGATTGACGGTTCCTGAGCATCATCCCAGTTGGATGTCGCTTGGATGAGATGTTGAATTAGCAGTCCCTTGTACTCAGTGTCTGTGCTGAGGCAAGTAAGATCCCACCCATGAGGGTAAATGTGTAACATGGGTGGACTCCTCTTCTCTTTCACCTCATCAATCAACTCTCACTAGTGGCCTTTGAGGGCTGCACTTCACATATCTATCTATCTATCTATCTATAAAATGCTTGAACGAATCTTGGGAAAAAGTATGTGGCATGCAACATGGAAATGGTATTGTCTCAACATATTGCATCATTTGGCATGGATATTTATTGGCATAATATGTGTTAATGCTTTATGACTTTATGTAAAACCTAAAAGCATTATATATTCGTTTGAATACTATCAAATGAAGAGAAAAGCTCCGTAACTTTTACAGTCTATGTTTCTTGAGTGCAATTAAATGTTAATATATTATATAGTATTCCGATAGTTTCAGAAAGTTGTTCGCACTCTCAAATGTGTTTTGTTAAGACAACACTGTCACAGATGTGCGTCATTCTGATGGCTTATTTATAGATCACAAAGACTGTTCTGTAGCTAAGGTGTATTAAGTTCTCATAAAAGTAAGACACTCAATTTCATGATATTTATAAAATCCTATAAATTAAAGCAAGGAATGTGCGGCTGAGTTAATAGTTACTAGGCCTGCCTTCGAACCTGGAATTTTTGAAAATTCTGAAGTGCTGGATAACACCTTTCGCATTACACCACCCAGCTGCTTTTGTAACCTATTCCTGGCTGTAGCTATGACTGGCTGAAGCTAGCTGCTTCTGTCTACTTCTAGCTTACAGACAGCTTACACTTACCACTTAGCTGAAAAAGATAAACCTTTGTAAAATGTTAAATAAGTATCTAAGATATCATAAATATGTTTTTGCGTGTACTTTGAGACCCGGCTCTGAATAGCCAGCTATAGCCAGCTATAGCCAGCTATAAATAACTGTACACGGCAACTGGTTCATATTTGGAAAATCGTGCAGCATGCAATCGTACAGTATTAACATGAAGCGCCTTTGGAGTACTATGTCCTGTTGGTCAATCTGGATTATGTGACCAATGCATCATGACTTGGAGCATAGCCATGCATTTAACGCTGTGTCTCCTCATGACAGACCCTGTAAATAGGGTAATCAAGGCTGAGGAAGGAGGCTCCAATACCGCTCCATGGCATATTCCTAGAATTAACCTTCTCCTGAGCATCATCCCAGCTGGATGTCGTTCGGATGAGACGTTAAATGGGCGATCCCTTGTACTCAGTGTCTATGCTGAGGCAAGTAAAATATCCCACCCATGGGGTAAATGTGTAACATGGGTGGACTCCTCCTCTCTCTCATCAATCAATCTTCGATAGGGGCAAGAATTTGCCTTAGAGGGCAACACTTTCCACATCTATCTATCTATCTATCTATCTATCTTAATCCGGTCCATGACCGAAATTCTTACTGTGTCCTTCTGTTTTGTCAGCAGGATATCAGTGGTTGAGTCCAGAGCTGTTCACAAAATGGCTACATGCAAACAGCCTGTCTGTTTTCGAGACTGCAAAGCAACTAAATATTATGATTTGTGTAAGCCTCAGAGATGCCTTTAATAAATCCCACCTTGTTCAACTGCTTGCCGAACTCCCACGAACTACAGTTCGGCAATAAGTCCGTCAAACTTAAATCTTCAGGGTCCCTGGAAACTGAAGTGACCGTTATCGCTACGCATGTACTATGTACTGCTGACCAAACCAATTAGTTCTATCTTCAATGCTCTAGATTGCTTCGTAAACATATAATATCCTAATTTCGGTGGTTTTGTATTCGTTGAACAATATTGAGCCTCATTGAATCAATGACCATAGGTCAAAAGTGGCTGGGTTAGTTGTGCAAAAATGTTGGTGAGTTGCTCAAATTTGTACACGTTCGCACTGCTCGCCTAGTAATTAATGTGAATATAGATGGCGCGGGCAGTGGACTTGTACACAGCATTACAGCCAAATTGACTTGGAGCCCAATCTCAGAGACTTCGAATCTAACTCCAGATGATGTCCTGTGAATCCAGGACTCCTTATTTATAAGGCAGTCACTTAACCAATGTAGGATTCCTGAATTTACATGACGTCCTCTGGTGTTTAGTTTTCAAGACAATAAGATTAGTTACCGAGCCAATGAATTTGGTTATGTAATATTTATGGTAAACAGCAGTCATCTTTCACTCTAGATCACATGCAGGCAATTCAGTGCATTGTTTTTATTTTATTTTATTTTTTTTTTGCAAAGGTTTTTATCGGCAAATCCACAAACACCACATTTCGGAACTGATGAATGTTGCCAGAAAAATAATTATAGTGAGTTTATTTATATTTTGTATTTTGTTACAAACTGGTAAATTCAAGTGAATACAGACATTAGCATGGTCATTGTGGTCTGCAAATTGACAATATAAATTCAAATCATATCACGAATGGTGTTTCCATGTAAGAAGCACTGAAGCAAACATATAGCATTTTCTGAGATGAAAACAAAAGCATTAGCAGGCATGTAAAGACATCATGTACCAGTGACAATCAACAAGACAATGAAATTTTCTTGAACAATATGACAAGGCATGGCATTCGATGTAATTCCTCAAAACTTCTTTCAGCCACTTGTCAGGATTGACTTTACATCTAATATCTGCACAATACAATTTTGAGATGGAAGAAAAAAAATCCTTCGTGTTTCAAATTCAATTTTCACATCTTGATTCTTCAATAAGGCTTCCAGACTGCAAAGTAACTAAATATTATGATTTTTGTAAGCCTCAGAGATGCCTTTAAAATAAATCCCACCTTGTTCAACTGCTTGCCGAACTCCCACGAACTACAGTTTGGCAATAAGTCCGTCAAACATCTTAAAAGTGTGTAGCTAATCGCAACAGTTCGACACAGTTCTGGAAGGCAACGACAATTTTTAAACATGTTCAAACACCAACGTAGCCTTCTACAAACTATAACAGGTCGTAGGACGTGGTGGGTGGGTTCGTAATAGTTCGTTGGAATTTGTAGATAGGTTCGTAGCAGTCCGTAGCTGTTCGTAGAAGTTCGTAGAAGTTCGTGGAAGTTCGAGATGACATAGGAATTTTGCCCACTCATACTTTGTGAAAGGTCGGCACAAAATTAGTAGCAGTTTTGTAGGTGGGAATGGGACTATAGTACTATGGTCAAAGGGTTCAAGCTGTAAATCTGTCTGTTAACCTGTACACCGCAATTTGCTAATAGGTTGCTAAATAAAGAAGGCAATAAAATGCCTCCCTGCTGTTTTGCTGACAATATTTCGTGTCATTACAAATCACAACTCATGCCAGTGTGGTGTTTGGATGGGCAAACAACGTATAATAAACTTTCTATACTATACATATATTCTATATAATATATTATTTATCAATTACTTAATGCACTAGAACATGTTTGACATGAAGGATTTTATATTAGTTGGCTTAATACATAAACTACTCATTCTCACGCACACCTGCTTCATTGCCCATTCTTCACGCCTACATCGCTGACCTCTGTGCTGTTTTTCTCACCTTGGTTGTACTCCTTTGGCTTTGTCAACATAAGGATTACCACAAGGCTCACCTTATTATCTTGTTGTTGTTGCCAATTAAACTCAAGGGCATTGATATTCTAAGAAAAATTAAGGTCTGAAAAAAGGTGATTGCAACGCCTTCGCGCTGTTCAGCAGGGGTTTTTGATGAACCACCACGTCTGATTTGCTGAACGGCCGTTGAATTAATTGTTTTTTGATTCAGTGCTTTGACCACTTTCATGGTTGTTTACAAGTCATTATGCAAAAAAAAAATTTTTAACATAATGTGGAAATGGTCAAAGCACGGATGCGATTTCAGATAAGGTTTTTTTAGTGCGGTGTGAAGGTCTCAGCCACAAATATTAGACGAGAAGGCCCAACACTTCTAGTGGCTACCTAATGTATAACAATGAGTTTATTATGGAAATAATGTTGTCTGACAGAAAACACGAAGGTACATAATATATATGAAGGCAAAAAACAAAAACACCAATAAAAGAGCAAGGAAAACATAAAAATGCCACACACCTGAGTGAAAACTTCGTTTTTCGATGGATATTGCATTCCTTGGAGATTCTTGAAATCACTTTTGTCATAAAACCTGGATGGAATAAGCTTGTCAGTGACATGTTTTGCACAAAGGAACTATTTTCAGTAATTGAATTTTGCAGATGTAACTTTGGCACCAACATCCTGTTTGGCAAATACACTGTTCAGCTGAATGTTGCATTTCCGATTCTATTGCTAGTACCCTACAATTCTGGTAAATGCATTACATGTGGGCGAAAAATCCAAAGACTACGTAGAGCACATTTGGAACAGGACACATGTCACTGGAAATGGTGCCTAGAATGGTCTAACATGGGTTGGACTCCACCCCTTACCATCTTATTATTTGATTTATGAACTCATATATATATATAGTTTTATTGCATACAAAACATACAACATTACAAAACCAAGTCTAGTGTCTACAACTACTCTTGTGTATACAATCTATAATCTACTAGTTTTTCCAAAGATTTACTTAATAAACGCAAGTTTTTCTTACATATATATAAATGAATATAAGACAGAGTTAATACTGTAGGTCAATACTGCAAGTGGTCACAAAAACAAACTAGAATAAAAAGTCAATTTCAAATGAAAGAGGGTGTCCATGGGTTGGGTCAGTTGGAGGGGGCTTCAGAGCAACATTACGCTGACCTCTGAAATGGCGAAAGGGGGTGTCCATGGGCTGGGTCAATGGGTGGGATCTTCAGAGCAACATTGCGCTGACCTCTGAGATTGTGAAAAGTGTTGAATTTGAAAGGTTCCTTTGTCCAGTGGAAAGGAGGCACCAATACTGCAATAATGTTATTTCATAACTTTTATTAAAAATTGCCTAATGCCTTTAGTACTGCCGGATTCTTACATGACAATAGGGCTTGAAATTGTTGTGATTTGTCTAGGTTATGAAAATTTGGTATAATCTCAGTTGCTATATTAAGTAATTCTGGCCTTGGTATTTCATTTTTGTTCCATGTCAGTAAACAGTGAGATTCATCTTCTATTACACCACTATCACAATTTTCACATATTCTCCCATGCAAAGGGATTTTTGTGGATTCATGTCTACCAGTTTCAATTTTAAGATTGTGGGAGCTAACTCTGAATCTTGCTATATTACTGTATTTTTTTTTTTGGCAGGTTTAAAAGTAGGTATGACTCAATGCAGTAGCTGGTTTTGAAGGTTTTATAGGTGATCACATATAAAGTGATGACGATCATATAAAGTGACTTCTCTAATAGGCTTATAGCAAAACAACTGTGTGCATTTTGACAGGGCAACTTAAAATGAATAACATCTCATTTATAAAGCACTCAGTTTGAGTTAAAGCAACAGGATAAAAACAACAAACATATCTGTACTACTAACTGCTATGCATTAACAGAGGATAATTGAGTAAAAATATGTGGCCAGTCCAAAACTAATTTCCACATATTAGTACTTTTGTAGAGATTTTCATTTGGTGTTAGAAATTACAAATAATATTCAAACGCCTCCCTACTGAAGCCATGTTGTCTAAGAATCAACTATGACTTTAGAATAATAGTTCAAATACATCTTACAGCATACCAACATCTCTTCCAGGTATGACCAGTATCCGACCTTTGAGTTCTGCTTCGCTCAGCAACTACCCAGAGATGCTGCACCCTCCAGAAATGTCGATGTCTGAGCTATGCCGGAGACAATTTGTCATTCCAAGCTAATTCAAGTGCCAGTTTACCATCAGCTGGCACCATATATCACCCCGAGGTTGTGATGGGATAACCACGCTATGGCCAAAACAAGGTTTGTTCCCCCATTTTCTTTTTATTTAACTAATAGTCAATAGCGAAATGTTTTGTTTTAAATGAAAGCCAAGAGTCTTAAAGATAATTTAGGGATGTGTTAAGGCTACACTTGAACTATTGTAAATTTAATTTCAAAGCTCTTCCCCAAATAGTAATTTATCTACCTATATATATATATATAAACACCAGGCTACTTTTTTTTTCAACTTTTCTTTTTTTGGTCAGTTTTAGCTGTCTTGTAAGTAATATCTCACTTTTTGCAGGATACACAAATTTCAATTTGCAAAGATCAACATTTGAAAAATTAAAAGGTCTGTATCCGCATGTTGGGCAAGCCACAGTTTTAAGTTGATATCTGTCCCTGTGTTCTTTGTACTGACCATGGTATGGCCCATGCATAGATGCTTTAAGATAAACACCAAAGGGCTGCAGTGAACACTTACTGTGTGTTGTCACCTCAAAGCTCAGGTTAATCAGCGAAAGATGTCAAGTGTATTGCCAATTCAAGCAAGCGCGAGATAAAAAGACATCAAAGTTGATATTATTAAATAAGGCTTCCATGTTTCCTGCATTGTACCCCTTGTATACACGCATGCTCTCTTTGAGATTTGTTTCATGAATAATATATTATGCAATGACTTTGAATGCTGCTTCAGGAAGAAATCAAATGATCAATTACTTGTGTGCAAAAAAAAGTGATTAAATAGTGATAGCAGTGTTTATAAATTGCAAGCATTATGTGAAGATAAACAGAGACAGGAAATTGATTAGAGAGATTTGCAAATCACAGAAATTAATTAAATATAAGATGATCCCAAGAATTCATGACCCAGCAAGAAAAACATCCACAAGGTCGTTTTTCATCATTAGGGAAGTAAGCCTGATATATCGGAGGCCCATGTCATGTGTCTTGCAAGAAATAAAGACAAGGCTCATTAATGACAAATGGTTGTATAATGTGGTAATGCATCTTTGCAGTAATGTTGTTTTGTGGTGCATACAAAAATATCATTCGAATTCAGAAAATCTTTGATATGCCTTTGATATGCCTTTGATGTGCCTGATTGATTAGTGAATGGCCTCTGTAATAATTATCATAACAAAATATGATTAACCGAATTAGTTCTGATCCTAAATAAATGTTCACAAACTGCCAATTTATAAATAAGCTAGTGATTGGGATTTGATTCATACAACACAAACAGTCACATAAACAATTATTTTGGATTACCTGGCATTTAAAGTTGTACTGTCTGTCAAATTTGCATTTTTCTAAGATTTTTTGTTTATTTGCTTATTGTCCAGAAATAATACATACATAAATTACAATACACAGAAACATTATAGTTTTTGTTTATGGTTTGCCCAGACAATAAAAATTTCAATGCACAGGGATGATGCCAATAGCATATATTCCCTTTCTTTTTGTGTGATTAACGAAATAATAATGAATATTATAACAAAACTAAATAAAAAATGACAAGATGCTATCAAACAGTTGAAAATTACCTTTATTAATCAAGGCACACTAAATTTGTGTGAATTAATGATTTTATAAGACATTAATTACTTAAAAATAAATTATACATTGAGAGAAAATCCAGACCAAAACATTGGAAACACAATGAAAATGACATCATCACCATTGCTCAGTATTGTGATTTCATCACTGGGTTTGTTTACATATTGAGTTTTTGATGGCATTAAAAACTAATATTTATATTATTTATTGTAAATTAAAACTACATTGTTGTGCTAAAGTGAATATGTAATGGTGAAAAATATCATGAGACAAGAAGGCAGTATTGATTAATATCATTATTTTAATGTGCAAATTTGACAGACAGTGCACCTTTAAACAGGCCATGTAAATTGTGCTTTAAATTATAAAACATTTATTATCTACATCACAAATCATCCTTATTGCCTAACCCATCTACTAAACAAAGAAAGTAGGCTCCTATAGTGGAGTCCACAATTTCACCATTCACCACTTCAATTTAAGACCACTTAGGGCCAAATGTATTCTTGCATAAGTTTTGTCCTTTAAACCAACCTTGCCATAACGGCCAGGATCACATTTGTACTTAGGTGGTTGAATTGCGAGATTCCTCAGTAATCCCTGGCTTAGATGAAGTGTTGGGCAAGAGAATGACCTTATAATCTCAAAAGTCAATATATGGCTTACAGTTGTGTGCAACTTGGAGAAAAGAGCAAAGAGAGAACCTTGCATGCAATATCATAATTGCCATGATCAGAGGGCATTCGTCAAGGTCACTTACTGTAACTCGCACTTCATAATTCATCTTTGTATAGTGCACGCAGTCTTTTGTAATTGGAGTAAATACAGCTTTCTTCTTGAACATGACATCCTGTGTAAGCCTGTGCCTATTATGACATCCTTTTGTGGCCTTTTTTTTCTTTTATAATGGTGTTTTGGGACCTTCTTTGAGCTCAAAACAAGGATAATTGATTTTATTAGCCATCCCTTGCAATGAGATGTATAATGTTCAAATCATACATTAAATTAAACATAAAGTTTTAGCCAGGCACTAGGGTTTTCAACTCTCACGGCTATATATACAATATATTCATGGCCAATTGTGCCACGTGTGTTTTCCATGCGTTTGGATAAACGCATGGAAAATGCATGGTTTTTGCCTCATTATAATTAGCTAAAAACCATGCGTTTTCCATGCGCTTATGCTGCTCATGGAAAACGCACGTGGCACATTTGGCCATGTTCTGGAAGAGAGCACTGTGACAAGAAAGATGTGTGTCAATATAGCATGTTATATATGTATTGGATTAGCACGTGTCAAATGAACAAGACCAAAATAGCTTTCCTTTTCCTATTATGTTCTCTGTGATTAAAATGACAGTTTGTTCACTACAAGTTTTAATACAGGTCTGACGTAAAACAATTTTTAAAAATAAATTAAATGTCTTCAGAAACAATTTTAGGTGCTTTCTTCTTGATTTCATGATTTCATTTATCACAACAGGATCATCAATAGTGGGATATATTTTCAAGATAGCCTTATTAACCTCAGAACATATAGATGGTCATGGCAGCAGCCTTCATAACTGGAATACATTATATACAGTTCGACCTTTTGAAAGTAGTATGTCAGTTAGAAGCTACAATCGGCTGTCTGCTGCTAAACCAATACAGATATCCAAATCTATCTACTGGAATCCAAAACTTATGAAAGCCAATGCGGTCGTAGGCACAGATGGATATACACAACTTGGACAGTTCTTCGTTGCCATAATGCCGCCATTTTAGGTTGTGTTTTGGGCGAAAATAAGCTGTATTACATCATAATCATAACAATCGCAAGTGACGTCATTGTTGTATTTCTGCAAGCTTGAAATAATGAGAAAAACTTCCCCTGAACCACAAACAAGTATTTCTATGATATGTGTTTGCATAACACTGGGACCCTGCGGGCTTACATTGGTCCAATTGCACCGTCTTCTCTAGATATTAGCGTGGGGCTTAGGTATTGTTGCCATTGCAAATAAAAGTCAAATGTACGTCACCACACAATGCATGAATGAGTGAATGGGTGAATGGGTGAATGCGTGAATGAGTGAGTGAACGAGTGAATGAGTGAGTGAACGCGTGAATGAGTGAGTGAACTGTTGAAATATGAAGCCTAGGAACTGCTTAAGACGCAGTTGTTGTTGTTTTGTTGTTACTGAAAATACAGTTTTTACCTATGTTTCTTATTTAATCGAGTCATAAAAAAAGAAAGAAATTGGTCCCGAAAAAGACAAATTTATTATTCATAAGGTGGTTCCGATGAAATGTGCAAACACAATCAGAGTTACCAAAAGTCTTGAAAAATATAGAACAATCTCTTGATATGAAAAATAACAGAAATACGACACTTTATCTTATTTTCTCGATGTTTGAAAAATAATGACAATTCTCTCTATCGAAAGGTGATATGTGTGATGAAAACAGGGCCATTCCCTTGCAGTCATTATCTTGTCAAAATGTTTTTTACATCTTGCAAAAGGATCATCATATAGATGGGAAGTTTAGAAGGGGATGTTACCAATTGGTTTTGTTCAGAATTTATTTAAGGGTTCACCAGTAATATTTCACAACAGCGCCCCCTACAGTGAAAGTAATTTTTGGAGCTGTACAGAAATATAGAAGAAGAAAGTAAAATTACTAAATTAAAAGATGGCAAACGTTGTCTGTTTGTGTATATAGGTGTTAATAACATTGCTTCTTTTATTTCTTTTAAATCATTATCGGACATGTTACACGCCACCAGGTGGGAGTCAAGGTATACTTCGTCAAATAAAATGGCATGATACCACTCGTTACCAGATACTACTCTCTCATCTTATAAAAACCATTTGCAAAGGGGAAAAACTCACTTCTTCATGAGAACAGTAGGTTTCAAAATGGTTTTCTTCACACGAGCTGTGACTTTCTTGCAAAATAATGCATGAACTCAGCGGAATTGAACACATTATATACTTTTTGTGCACTGGTACATTATAAATTGTACCTTGATTTTAATAATTTCTTTACCCTAGTGTACTTCAGTACGAAATAAATGCTTAATGATAATAAATTATAATAATTGACTGGTTAATGTATTCAAATCAAAGTAAAGTGTATGGCAGTTGAATTCAGTGACAATTTTTACAAAGGGGAAGGAGTGCTTGACTGAAAATATCGTTTGTATGAAAGATGGAAACGTCATTCATCAGAAAGGAAAATTTGTTATCCCTACATGGCCAAATGTGCCACGTGCGTTTTCCATGAGAAGGATAAACGCATGGAAAAAGCATGGTTTTTAGCTAATTATAATGAGGCAAAATCCATGCATTTATCCAAACACATAGGAAACGCATGTGGCACAATTGGCCATGTAGTGCTAAACAAATAAGGTCATGGCTATCCGTTTGATACATACAACAGATTTCATGTTTTTCTTTCATGCTTAAATTTGATATATTGATACAAAAATTAGGGAAACTTGATTCTGATAACTTCACTTTTGAGATTTTGTGACCATAGGCATTATGTCAGAGTTAATCTGAAGGTAAGAATCATAACGTCTGCAAAATTCTTTTTCAATTAAGTTTGCCCGTGGATTGCTAGATTTAACGAATTCCGGACACGAAATATTTTGTAATGTCACACAAACTGGCAGCAGTAAATAGACCTGCATGATATAAGGTTCAGGTCTTGACATCTTAAATCGTCTTTTGATTGCATGGCAATGATAATTTTAAGTCTAAATTTCTAGTTAACACACCATAGGAAGATCCATGTGAAATTTCAAGTCAGCATGTTTTTGTAATCTTATTTTGCAGACAAGGCATGAAGCAGCATGCTATAGACGGAAATGTTAGCCATTAATAAAACTCCTAGAGTTTCCTTTCTTTTCAATAATATATGACCTAGTACATGTTGTTTTGTGATCAGAGAGAAACATCAGAAATTGCAATGGAAAATATTATTTAGCAAACAGTAATTGACAGTTTTCACAGAGTTTCCATTATCAGTTATTTATATATAATATAATATTATACGGCTAGCAGAAATCCTGGCTTCTGATTCGCTGAGAGCCGTGCAATATTTTCATATATTGCACGGCTAATTGCACGGTACATTTTAGGTGGCGGAATAGGTATTTTCTAAGTATAAAAAATCATTATGCCTCCCTCATTAATTAAACCCACAAAGGGAAATTACACTGTAACAATAAAAAAAATCATTTGCCGCATTTTGCATTTAGCATAACAGCCAATTAGGATTGTGCGACTGAAAGGTAAACAACCTCCTTCATTAAAAAAAAAACTGTACCTTTTGTTGTCAATGAAATTAATACCTTTTCTTAAGGTTACAAATTGTTTTTTTAATTAATTTAATATGGTTGTCGGTTGCTATTATCCATGCAGAATGTCTGCCAAGTTATTACAATTTATCACGTTAATGTTTTACCAAGACCATAGAAATATGATATATTTGAAAGCATCTGAAATGTTCCAAATATTAAAATTTTTATGATTTTGATAAATTTAGCTTTCTGTATAGTAACGCCCAACTTGTAACAGCCACATTTGTAAGTAAAGTAATGCAAACCAGAAAAAGGTTACGGTATAACTGATTCACTTGGAGCTGCTGACTGTGTTTACGTATTTACTTGTACCCTTGTGACATTTAAGCCCACTGACTTAAAGGTCTAGGTGAAAAGTTTATTCATTTATTGCAAAATTTAAATCGTCACAATTTATTAAGATTTCCTATCCTTATCTTTATAAAGTTCAGATTTTTGGATACTGGATATACATTGTCATTTCCATTTATTAATTTCATATTTTGTTTGGAAATATTGAACGTTTATTTCTTATAGCACTACGAATTCATAATTGTTATGATAAATTCTGTTAGGACGGTTAAATGTCAAGAAACTGACAATGCCAATGACTTCTGTAGAAGCTTAATATTATTGTCCTAGGTTGTCTAATGGGATACAGATTGTGTATGCTAGCACGTAATAAAGCAAGAAAATTGATAAAATATATTATATATAAATATGTTGTTTATTGAAATTTGTTCATATCAGAAAAGATACACATGTCACACATATCTATAGCTCTACTCACTAAGTCTATCTAAAGTTACATCTACAGAAGTATGAACTGCAGGTTCTCACTATTTTATACATAATATGAGAATAGTGTATTGCTAAACGTTCAAGGTCCCAGTTGCCATATTTAGATGTTAAGTCCTGCTCTGAGTAAGATGATTTAAAAATGATAAAAGAAAAATCACAGATCAAACCAGAAAGCATTAAACAAATAGTGATCACAATATCAATATAAGATTCAAATTAACAAAATTATATAAAAATACTCATCATAATATCACAATTTAAGATCACAATAAGAATAAATTTACAGTTTACACATTTACATGTGTGTTGACATTTGTAGTCATTTCTTGAGATTTGAGTGTGGATGTCAAGTGCATATATATGGGGATAAAAATACCAGGCAACATTGCGCTGACCCTGGCATTTTTACGTAAGGAGGTAGTCATGTCAAGGAAGTGGGGTGTCAGAGGAGCCTAGTGGAAATTATAGTCTACATTGCTTTATTGAGGAAATTGCCAAGAGCATATATCATTTCAGGTTCTTTATCTGACATCGGTGCTTTATATTGTTGTGCTTTATCTAAGTTATGGAAATCGGGTATCAAGTTAGTTGCTTTTAGGATTAATTGATTTCTTGGTTCCGCATAATTGTTACAGATTAAGAGACAATGTAGTTCATCTTCTACTTCATTACTATCACATTTATCACATTTTCTTTCTTCTAAAGGTATTGTGGGGGTCTCATGTCTTCTGGTTTCAATTTTGATTCCAAACTATTTATATTACATTCTTTAATTATGTGTATTGTTTTATTGTACCAGTTAGCCGGCCCCTAATGTGGAGAAATTTATGAATTTTGAGGCATTTATGTAGGATTTCATAGGATGGCAGTGTCATTAATCTTCCCCAGTACTTGATCATATTTATCTTTAGTCTAACCATAAGAGGAAACCTGCCTGTCTCTGCATTCACAGCTAAGGTTGGGGTTTGTTTTCTTGCACTTAAAAAACTTTTAAGATATCTAATTTGTCCTCTTTCTATGTCATTGTGTTGTTTACTCATACACCATAACATACTATTGTATTCAAGAATTCGTAGAATATAACTACCAAAAATATATTGATGGCAAGTGACGGGAGTATATAGCCAAGGCAGTGCCTTTGGGGCTTGGTTGACTAGATATTCAGGCATTTTTTTCATGTAAAAATCTATGTGAATTTAGAACATGGCCTAAGTATTAGTATGAATTAACAATTCCTATATTGTGGTTGTTGTACCTATTATTCCGGCAACTTTGAAGGCTGTCAACTAAATATAGAGTACAGTGTATATGTGGTAAAATAAAATAAAATGTCAGTTTCACTGAGTCATCGTTGCGGACACTATGGAAGGTATTGTTGAAAAGCTGCTGCTGTGAATAATGTGCTACAGATGTAGGTTTCTGTAACAGAACTGTTCTTAATGTATATATGCAGCACGTACTGGCAGCAAAGTCAGAGCATTGGTGAGTCTTCTGTTGTATATGTGGAAGCCATTCCCAGCATAGGCACTTCATATATATACATAATTATAATGTAAAACACAACACTATACGGACTAGTCATTGATGATTCTCTATTTTTAAGCTAAATTATTTTAATTTTTCTCTCTTAAAATTTTTTTAATTTTCAATTACCTTTTATCATTTCAAATTCATCAATGTACAGTTAATTTCATAAAATACGGTCGAATCAAGGCTAATTCTGTTACTTCATGTTATGAGAGCAAAAAGGTGATAATTGAATTTCACCGCTAACTAAATTATCATCACATTTTCCACTCGATATAACCTGAATTTGATTATAATCATATCTCATACAATTGTACCCTCTCTGTCTATTGCATACAACACCTCTCTCATATTTAATATCACTTTTATGATGTCTGCATTTCTTCGTATTCACTGAGGTGTTAAAGTGTATGATGTTTAACGCTTTGATAATTTCTCCATCATTTTTCATCCACTCTACAGTCATTTTAAATTTAAAAAAAAACCCCCCAGTTTAATAACTAGGCCTTATCCGGTATACACATTAATAACAGAGCCCTGTAGCATAGCTCTCCAATGTAATTTTCGCCTGCAGAGCTACAGGCCAAGCTGATTTTAAGACTACAGATTGCAGGAGCACACAGCAGTCTGCTCTCCTCATGACAAAATGTTTGTTCACATTTTGTATCTTTTTCCTTTCTTGCCCAGATACAGAAAAGTCTGCCCAATTTCTTGCCTACCTGGTAGTCTGAAAGGTCTGGTGGCCGAGGAGTACATTTTCTGGTGCGAAGGTTTCTCCCCCCCCCCCCCCCCCCCCGACAGTAGGAACATTCCTACCAGGAAATACCTTCGCACCATGAGACATGAGAACCTCCATACCACGACAGTGATAGTATGTGCCGCACCACGAAGCTATTAAAGTGTCCACCCCAGACAGTGTAGGTTTCGCACCACGAAAGTGAAGAACAATTCAATTAACTGCGGGTATGCAGCTTTGTAAGAGTAACTCCTCCTCTTCCTCCTCCTCTTCCTCCTCCTCTTCCTCCTCCTCCTCCTCTTCTTCCTCCTTCTCCTTCTCTTCCTCTTCCTCTTCTTCCCCCGCTTCCTCCTCTTCCTCCTCTTCCTCCTTCTCCTTCTCTTCCTCCTCCTCCTCTTCTTCCTCCTTCTCTTCCTTCTCTTCCTTCTCTTCCTTCTCTTCCTTCTCTTCCTCTTCATCCTCTTCCTCCTCTTCCTCCTCTTCCTCCTCTTCCTCCTCCTCCTCCTCCTCCTCCTCCTCCCCCTCCTCCTCCTCCTCCTCTTCTTCCTCTTCTTCCTCTTCTTCCTATTCCTCCTATTCTTCCTCCTCCTCCTCCTCCCCTCCTCCTCCTCCTCCTCTTCCTCCTCCTCTTCCTCCTCTTCTTCCCCCTTCTCCTTCTCTTCCTCCTCCTCCTCTTCCTCCTCCTTCTCCTTCTCTTCCTCCTCCTCTTCTTCCTCCTTCTCCTTCTCTTCCTCCTCCTCCTCCTCCTCCTCCACCTCCTCTTCTTCCTCCTCCTCTTCTTCCTCTTCTTCCTCTTATTCCTCTTCTTCCTCCTCCTCCTCCTCCTCCTCCTCCTCCTCTACACCAATGAACTATTTTTCACATCTATAAGAAACCTGTCAGGTGTGCATTATGTAGGTATACCTATGGCTGGTATCCAGTAATTTTCCAAGTGACTAATGGAAGCCTAATGCTCCCTTAGTTGTGGTAATATCATATTTCTGCAGTCTTTTGTTCGGGTACAATTTTTATAACTCACTCGATTAGTTGTATTTTGTGTCGTTTTCAACTCAAGATTGTTCACAAATAAAAACGCTGTAGAAATACTATATGAAAACAATAGCAGAGTAAGAACTCACATTTCCCATAAAGGTATTAACCAGTATTCTAGATAAAGTACATCCAGAGATAATTGTACCTGAACACAGCCTCCCAGACTGCACGAGAGCAGACTTGGGCACCAGGCCGGCCCACCCCCCTTCCGATTGTTTATTTTTTTATCATTTACTCGATTAATATGGCATCCATAGCATTGTTCTTGGTATTATGATATGTATCTATAAAAGAGGCACCTGTGGATCTGCGTAGAACTCTGTACGTTTAATATTTACGGAGATATTTAGTTTAAACCGGTCGTGAGGGGGGCAGGTTTTTTAACTTTCGTGGTACGAAAGTTGGTTCTTCGTGGTACGAAAGTTGGTAGTTACGTGGGGCGAAAGTGGGACTTTCTTCAGGCAAAAGTTGGTAGTTTCTTTGGCAAAGGTTTTCTTCGTGCGAAAGTGGGACTATCGTGGTGCAAAAATTGGGACTGTCGTGCGAAAAGTGGGACTGATGTGGTGCGAAGGACACTGTCTCCCCACGAAACCACAAGACCATGAAATGTACTCCTCGGCCACCATAGAAGGTGTTAACACAAGATAATGAAATCGCAATGACCACTTATAAAAACATATGAAAAACATCGCTGCTAACATGAATAATAAAACGTCGTGTCCTCTCAGTACTTTCGGAGTTTATCCAACTCTAAATGACTGAAAAAAAAAGGAAAACTTTAGAATTGGGTAACAGCTGTATGAAAATTACTTTCTGAAATTTCCTCAGTATATATGCAGCTAGCTCTTGAGAGTCTTTAGGCCTAATATGTTTAATATAATAGTTTCCATTTTCGTCACGAGACCACCGTATTGTCTTACTTACTGGGGATTCATTATTGAGCCATAAAACTAATTTTCACGGCTTTTTTTACACCAACTATTCTTGGAAGTGTCCCCTGCGGCACCTGACAGTTCTACAAACTCCCAGCAAGTTAACTTTCTTTTACCTTTTTGTAAATTTAAATGCAGCGTGGGCGTCCAGCACAGAAAGGTCAGTCATTGAGTATTGGATATGTTGTAGAGTAGAGTAGAGTAGGAGTAGGAGTAGGAGTAGGAGTAGGAGTAGGAGTAGGAGTAGGAGTAAGAGTAGAAATAGGAGTAGAGTTGAAGTAGAGTTGAAGTAGAGTAAGAGTATAGTAGGATTAGAGTAGGAGTAGGAGTAGAGTAGGAGTAGGAGTAGAGTAGGAGTAGAGTAGGAGTAGAGTAGGAGTAGAATAGGAGTAGGAATAGGAGTAGGAGTAGAGTAAGAGTAGAGTAGGAGTAGGAGTAGAGTAAGAGTAGGAATAGGAGTAGAGTTGAAGTAGAGTAAGAGTATAGTAGGATTAGAGTAGGAGTAGGAGTAGAGTAGGAGTAGAGTAGGAGTAGAGTAGGAGTAGAGTAGGAGTAGAGTAGGAGTAGAGTAGGAATAGGAGTAGGAATAGAAGTAGGAGTAGAGTAGGAGTAGAGTAAGAGTAAGAGTAGGAGTAGGAGTAGGAGTAGAGTAGGAGTAGAGTAAGAGTAGAGTAAGAGTAGAGTAGGAATAGGAGTAGGAGTAGAGTAAGAGTAGAGTAGGAGTAGGAGTATAGTAGAGTAGGAGTAGGAGTAGGAGTAGGAGTAGGAATAGGAGTAGGGTAGGAATAGGAGTAGAGTAAGAGTACAGTAGGAGTAGGAATAGGAGTAGGAATAGGAGTAGGAGTAGGAGTGGGAGTAGGAGTAGAGTAAGAATAGAGTAAGAATAAAGTAAGGGTAGAGTAGGAGTAGAGAAGGAGTAGAGTAGGAGTAGAGTAGGAGTAGGAATAGGAGTAGGAGTAAGAGTAGAGTAGGAGTAGAGTAGGAGTAGGAATAGGAGTAGAGTAGGAGTAGGAGTAGAGTAGGAGTGCAGTAGGAGTTGAGTAGAGTAGAGTAGGAGTAGGTGGGTGGGTGGGATTAGGGCTTTACGTCCTGTGTTTCTGCACCAGTTGGGCTAATTAGGACAGGCAGGGACCATGGCAATGAGACGAAGGATGAAACAGCCATCCAACTTAGGCTCGACCGGGAATCGAACCCGGGACCCAGCGGTTGGAAGCCCAGAGCGCTACCTCTGAGCTAGGCCCCCGCCCCTGAGTAGGAGTAGGAATAGGAGTAGGAGTAGGAGTAGGCGTAGAGTAAGAGTAGAATAGGAGTAGAGTGGGAGTAGAGTAAGAGTAGAGTAGGAGTAGAGTAGGAATAGGAGTAGGAGTAGAGTAGGAGTAGAGTAGATTAGGAGTAGAGTAGGAGTAGGGTAGGAGTAGGGTAGGAGTAGATTAGGAGTAGAGTAGAGCATGAGTAGAGTAGAGTAGGAATAGGAGTAGGAGTAGAGTAGGAGTAGAGTAGATTAGGAGTAGAGTAGGAGTAGGGTAGGAGTAGGAGTAGGAGTAGAGTAGGAGTAGAGTAGATTAGGAGTAGAGTAGGAGTAGGGTAGGAGTAGGGTAGGAGTAGATTAGGAGTAGAGTAGAGCATGAGTAGAGTAGAGTAGAGTAGAGTAGAGTAGAGTAGAGTAGGAGTAGAGTAGGAGTAGGAGTAGAAAAGGAGTAGGAGTAGAAAAGGAGTAGGTGTAGAGCAGGAGTAGGAATAGGAGTAGAAGTAGGAGTAGGAGTAGGAGTAGGAATAGGAGTAGGAGTAGGAGTAGAGTAAGAGTAGAGTAGGAGTAGAGAAGGAGTAGAGTAGGAGTAGAGTAGGAGTAGAGTAGGAGTAGGAATAGGAGTAGGAGTAAGAGTAGAGTAGGAGTAGGAATAGGAGTAGAGTAGGAATAGGAGTAGAGTAGGAGTGGAGTAGGAGTAGAGTAGAGTAGAGTAGGAGTAGGAATAGGAGTAGGAGTAGGAGTAGGAGTAGGCATAGAGTAAGAGTAGAATAGGAGTAGAGTAGGGGTAGGAATAGGAATAGAGTAGGAGTAGAGTAAGAGTAGAGTAGGAGTAGACTAGAAGTAGACTAGGAGTAGACTAGGAGTAGAGTAGGAGTAGGAATAGGAGTAGGAGTAGAGTTGGAGTAGAGTAGATTAGGAGTAGAGTAGGAGTAGGGTAGGAGTGGAGTAGGAGTAGAGAAGAGCAGGAGTAGAGTATGGTAGAATAGAGTAGAGTAGAGTAGAGTAGGAGTAGAGTAGAGTAGAGTAGAGTAGAGTAAAGTAGAGTAGAGTAGAGTAGAGTAGAGTAGTGTAGATGACAAGATGCACTGGACTGCGATTCTATTGTTGACCATTCACTCAATTGTATGCAGTAGAGTAGGAGTAGAGTAGGAGTAGAGTAGGAGTAGAGTAGGAGTAGAGTAGGAGTAGAGTAGGAGTAGGAGTAGAGTAGGAGTAGAGTAGGAGTAGGAGTAGAAAAGGAGTAGGAGTAGAAAAGGAGTAGGAGTAGAGCAGGAGTAGGAATAGGAGTAGAAGTAGGAGTAGGAGTAGGAGTAGGAATAGGAGTAGGAGTAGGAGTAGGAGTAGAGTAAGAGTAGAGTAGGAGTAGAGAAGGAGTAGAGTAGGAGTAGAGTAGGAGTAGGAATAGGAGTAGGAATAGGAGTAGAGTAGGAATAGGAGTAGAGTAGGAGTAGGAGTAGGAGTAGAGTAGGAGTAGAGTAGATTAGGAGTAGAGTAGGAGTAGGGTAGGAGTAGGGTAGGAGTAGATTAGGAGTAGAGTAGAGCATGAGTAGAGTAGAGTAGAGTAGAGTAGAGTAGAGTAGAGTAGAGTAGAGTAGAGTAGAGTAGAGTAGAGTAGGAATAGGAATAGAGTAGGAGTAGAGTAGGAGTATAGTAGGAGTAGACTAGGAGTAGACTAGGAGTAGACTAGGAGTAGACTAAGAGTAGAGTAGGAGTAGGAATAGGAGTAGGAGTAGAGTTGGAGTAGAGTAGATTAGGAGTAGAGTAGGAGTAGGGTAGGAGTGGAGTAGGAGTAGAGAAGAGCAGGAGTAGAGTAGAGTAGAGTAGAGTAGAGTAGAGTAGAGTAGAGTAGAGTAGAGTAGAGTAGAGTAGAGTAGAGCAGAGTAGAGTAGAGTAGAGTAGTGTAGATGACAAGATGCACTGGACTGCGATTCTATTGTTGACCATTCACTCAATTGTATGCAGTAGAGTAGGAGTAGAGTAGGAGTAGAGTAGGAGTAAAGTAGGAGTAGAGTAGGAGTAGAGTAGGAGTAGAGTAGGAGTAGAGTAGGAGTAGGAGTAGAGTAGGAGTAGAGTAGGAGTAGGAGTAGAAAAGGAGTAGGAGTAGAAAAGGAGTAGGTGTAGAGCAGGAGTAGGAATAGGAGTAGAAGTAGGAGTAGGAGTAGGAGTAGGAATAGGAGTAGGAGTAGGAGTAGAGTAAGAGTAGAGTAGGAGTAGAGAAGGAGTAGAGTAGGAGTAGAGTAGGAGTAGAGTAGGAGTAGGAATAGGAGTAGGAATAGGAGTAGGAGTAAGAGTAGAGTAGGAGTAGGAATAGGAGTAGAGTAGGAATAGGAGTAGAGTAGGAGTGGAGTAGGAGTAGAGTAGAGTAGAGTAGGAGTAGGAATAGGAGTAGGAGTAGGAGTAGGAGTAGGAGTAGGCATAGAGTAAGAGTAGAATAGGAGTAGAGTAGGGGTAGGAATAGGAATAGAGTAGGAGTAGAGTAAGAGTAGAGTAGGAGTAGACTAGAAGTAGACTAGGAGTAGACTAGGAGTAGAGTAGGAGTAGGAATAGGAGTAGGAGTAGAGTTGGAGTAGAGTAGATTAGGAGTAGAGTAGGAGTAGGGTAGGAGTGGAGTAGGAGTAGAGAAGAGCAGGAGTAGAGTATGGTAGAATAGAGTAGAGTAGAGTAGAGTAGGAGTAGAGTAGAGTAGAGTAGAGTAGAGTAAAGTAGAGTAGAGTAGAGTAGAGTAGAGTAGTGTAGATGACAAGATGCACTGGACTGCGATTCTATTGTTGACCATTCACTCAATTGTATGCAGTAGAGTAGGAGTAGAGTAGGAGTAGAGTAGGAGTAGAGTAGGAGTAGAGTAGGAGTAGAGTAGGAGTAGAGTAGGAGTAGAGTAGGAGTAGGAGTAGAGTAGGAGTAGAGTAGGAGTAGGAGTAGAAAAGGAGTAGGAGTAGAAAAGGAGTAGGAGTAGAGCAGGAGTAGGAATAGGAGTAGAAGTAGGAGTAGGAGTAGGAGTAGGAATAGGAGTAGGAGTAGGAGTAGAGTAAGAGTAGAGTAGGAGTAGAGAAGGAGTAGAGTAGGAGTAGAGTAGGAGTAGGAATAGGAGTAGGAATAGGAGTAGGAGTAAGAGTAGAGTAGGAGTAGGAATAGGAGTAGAGTAGGAATAGGAGTAGAGTAGGAGTAGGAGTAGGAGTAGAGTAGGAGTAGAGTAGATTAGGAGTAGAGTAGGAGTAGGGTAGGAGTAGGGTAGGAGTAGATTAGGAGTAGAGTAGAGCATGAGTAGAGTAGAGTAGAGTAGAGTAGAGTAGAGTAGAGTAGAGTAGAGTAGAGTAGAGTAGAGTAGAGTAGAGTAGAGTAGGAATAGGAGTAGAGTAGGAGTAGAGTAGGAGTATAGTAGGAGTAGACTAGGAGTAGACTAGGAGTAGACTAGGAGTAGACTAGGAGTAGAGTAGGAGTAGGAATAGGAGTAGGAGTAGAGTTGGAGTAGAGTAGATTAGGAGTAGAGTAGGAGTAGGGTAGGAGTGGAGTAGGAGTAGAGAAGAGCAGGAGTAGAGTATGGTAGAGTAGAGTAGAGTAGAGTAGAGTAGAGTAGAGTAGAGTAGAGTAGAGTAGAGTAGAGTAGAGCAGAGTAGAGTAGAGTAGAGTAGTGTAGATGACAAGATGCACTGGACTGCGATTCTATTGTTGACCATTCACTCAATTGTATGCAGTAGAGTAGGAGTAGAGTAGGAGTAGAGTAGGAGTAGAGTAGGAGTAGAGTAGGAGTAGAGTAGGAGTAGAGTAGGAGTAGATTAGGAGTAGGAGTAGAGTAGGAGTAGAGTAGGAGTAGGAGTAGAAAAGGAGTAGGAGTAGAAAAGGAGTAGGTGTAGAGCAGGAGTAGGAATAGGAGTAGAAGTAGGAGTAGGAGTAGGAGTAGGAATAGGAGTAGGAGTAGGAGTAGAGTAAGAGTAGAGTAGGAGTAGAGAAGGAGTAGAGTAGGAGTAGAGTAGGAGTAGAGTAGGAGTAGGAATAGGAGTAGGAATAGGAGTAGGAGTAAGAGTAGAGTAGGAGTAGGAATAGGAGTAGAGTAGGAATAGGAGTAGAGTAGGAGTGGAGTAGGAGTAGAGTAGAGTAGAGTAGGAGTAGGAATAGGAGTAGGAGTAGGAGTAGGAGTAGGAGTAGGAGTAGGCATAGAGTAAGAGTAGAATAGGAGTAGAGTAGGGGTAGGAATAGGAATAGAGTAGGAGTAGAGTAAGAGTAGAGTAGGAGTAGACTAGGAGTAGACTAGGAGTAGACTAGGAGTAGAGTAGGAGTAGGAATAGGAGTAGGAGTAGAGTTGGAGTAGAGTAGATTAGGAGTAGAGTAGGAGTAGGGTAGGAGTGGAGTAGGAGTAGAGAAGAGCAGGAGTAGAGTATGGTAGAATAGAGTAGAGTAGAGTAGAGTAGGAGTAGAGTAGAGTAGAGTAGAGTAGAGTAAAGTAGAGTAGAGTAGAGTAGAGTAGAGTAGTGTAGATGACAAGATGCACTGGACTGCGATTCTATTGTTGACCATTCACTCAATTGTATGCAGTAGAGTAGGAGTAGAGTAGGAGTAGAGTAGGAGTAGAGTAGGAGTAGAGTAGGAGTAGAGTAGGAGTAGAGTAGGAGTAGGAGTAGAGTAGGAGTAGAGTAGGAGTAGAGTAGGAGTAGGAGTAGAAAAGGAGTAGGAGTAGAAAAGGAGTAGGAGTAGAGCAGGAGTAGGAATAGGAGTAGAAGTAGGAGTAGGAGTAGGAGTAGGAATAGGAGTAGGAGTAGGAGTAGAGTAAGAGTAGAGTAGGAGTAGAGAAGGAGTAGAGTAGGAGTAGAGTAGGAGTAGGAATAGGTGTAGGAATAGGAGTAGGAGTAAGAGTAGAGTAGGAGTAGGAATAGGAGTAGAGTAGGAATAGGAGTAGAGTAGGAGTGGAGTAGGAGTAGAGTAGAGTAGAGTAGGAGTAGGAATAGGAGTAGGAGTAGGAGTAGGAGTAGGAGTAGGCATAGAGTAAGAGTAGAATAGGAGTAGAGTAGGGGTAGGAATAGGAATAGAGTAGGAGTAGAGTAAGAGTAGAGTAGGAGTAGAGAAAGAGTAGAGTAGGAGTAGAGTAGGAGTAGGAGTAGAGTAGGAGTGGAGTAGGAGTAGAGTAGAGTAGAGTAGGAGTAGGAGTAGGAATAGGAGTAGGAGTAGGAGTAGGAGTAGGAGTAGGCATAGAGTAAGAGTAGAATAGGAGTAGAGTAGGGGTAGGTATAGGAGTAGAGTAGGAGTAGAGTAAGAGTAGAGTAGGAGTAGAGTAGGAATAGGAGTAGGAGTAGAGTAGGAGTAGAGTAGGAGTAGTGTAGGAGTAGAGTAGGAGTAGAGTAGATTAGGAGTAGAGTAGGAGTAGGGTAGGAGTAGATTAGGAGTAGAGTAGAGCAGGAGTAGAGTAGAGTAGAGTAGAGTAGAGTAGAGTAGAGTAGAGTAGAGTAGAGTAGGAGTAGAGTAGGAGTAGGAGTAGGAGTAGGAGTAGAGTAGGAATAGGAATAGGAGTAGAGTAGGAGTAGAGTAAGAGTAGACTAGGAGTAGAGTAGGAGTAGGAGTAGGAGTAGAGTTGGAGTAGAGTAGATTAGGAGTAGAGTAGGAGTAGGGTAGGAGTGGAGTAGGAGTAGAGTAGAGCAGGAGTAGAGTAGGGTAGAGTAGAGTAGGGTAGAGTAGAGTAGAGTAGAGTAGGGTAGAGTAGTGTAGATGACAAGATGCACTGGACTGCGATTCTATTGTTGACCATTCACTCAATTGTATGCAGTAATTTACTGTATTTTATATGAATGAACTTGTAATGTATGTATGAGCACATTGGAAATCAAATAAATTACAATTAAAGAAGAGAAAACTGAAAACCTTTTGACCAAAATCCATTGAAGATATATTGTTTAAACATTAATGATGCTGTATTGGTATTAGCGTATCAAGTTTTAGCTGAAGGACAATTCTTATATTTACGTGAGGATGTGTTATTTGCCTGTTTTCAATGGGGTCCACATTATTACGAATTAGGTTGATGTCACTTTACCCAATATCTCAGATATTTTAACATCATAACTCAAAGCATTGCTGCAATCTGTTGGTCCAATTGCAATTCTCAAAATCATTATAGGGGTTTAATCGGCCAATATCAACTGTTAATAAATTTCCCCAATCTAATGCAAACTTCCACAAATATAAATTCATCAACTTAAAGTTGCATTACAATATTGATATCTTACAAAGTTGATAATAAATTCCAGAAGTTTTGGATTAGGCATTCACTTTGATTAAACTACTATTCGGTTAGGAATCTACTGAAGTTATGCCTTGGTTCATTAAATTCTAAAGACCGCCATCTTTAAAGCTCCACTGTCTGTCAAAATTACTATTTTCTAAACTTTATCAAATTATTGAAAATCACCTTATTTGATCAAATATGTAAATGATACATTGGAAGAAATCCAGACCCAAACATGGGAAATACAATGGAAATGACATTATCACCCGTTGTTGAGTGTTGTGATGTCATCACTTAGTTCGTTTACATATTGGATTTTTGATGGCATGAAATATTTAATACTAGGTGAAGTTCATGTATTTTATAGAGAGATAGTGAACCCAGCAAGGCTCTGGGTGGTAGGTAATCAGTATTAAAAAGACAATGAAATGAATGCAATATATTTTGGCCACTGTCATATTGAGTAATAATCCAGCTAATTGAAGAATAAGATATCTACCCACCTACCGTTGCACCTCCACTAACAGCCTATTCGATTACAGGAAACATTAATACAAACTAATACACAATAAATGTCATTCTTCAGCATTTATGAACACTTCCCTTTGTTTCCAGGAATGAGCCAGGAATGCTAACGAATGACATTTATTGTGTGGGAAGAGCTTCAAAGGTCTCAAATTACAGGATGAAATGCTGATGCTGTTTCCTCTTATAGCTGTTGTTGCTCAGGTGTTATTTCACCTGGAACCAAAAAAGGAATTGTATTGTATTGCATTGTAGTGTTGCATTGTATTATTTGTATGCTTGCATTGCATCATATTGTATTGCATTGCATTGCATTGTATTGTGTTGTATTGCACTGCATTGTATTACTAGTAAGCCTGCATGACAAGCACGCAGAGGTACCAGATAGATGTAATGATGACATGATAAGATGGGGAGTCAGTAAGTCAATAGTTAGTAACCTAGTTATACTTTTATTATTATATAACATATCTATATGGTGCCCTTTCAGGCGCACACATGCTCAAAGGAACTTTACAATGTGTATTTGAAATAGACGATATATTTAAGAGCCACCATATCAATTAAGTTGTACATGGTGGCTCCCCTGGCTCTCCATCTCAGCTCCCAGGGAGGATACAGCAGTTACATGTATTTCACGCAGGTGCTTGGTGGCTTATCCATCTTTACTTTTGAGCTATTGAAGTTTTCTTGAGCCAGGTACCCACTCATCTGCTGGGTGGACAGTGGCAGTGAGGACTAAGTGAAAGTGCAGCGGATGAGGCTCCAACCCCACACCTCGTGATTGGGAGTCGACCACTGTACCACTACACTACCGCCTGCTACTTATTTACTGATTTACTTACATACTTATATACTTACATACTTACTTGATATTACATACATGTTTTGCTTGTTTACTCACATAAACAAAATGAACCAATTTGTCTTAATATTGTCTATAGGCTGGTTTATAGTAGTAAAAGTCTAACAATGAATTGCAGAATAATTAGATGTTCATGTGCTGTGTTTAACCAGTTCTTGTTCTGACAAGCAGACAATTAAAAAAAATTGCCTAAACTAAAAAAATATTAATCGATTTCTCTTGTATTTTTAAGAGAAGATTTTTTAAGGTATACTCAGCCTATCGGCTGTATAGTTTAACCAATCATTTTGTTTAATTAGGTTGCTGGGCTGTTAGATGACAGCACACAGTGTCAAGTTAGAGCTAATAGTATGCAGGACAAACTTTTTTGTACCTGAGCCTAGGCCTTTATCAAGTATAGAACTATCATACTATGATCTATGACAGACCAGGTATAGTTTGGACAATGTATGGATGCCTACGCTATGGCATAGATATTCATATACTTTAAAAGGCTGCTGCTGAGTAAAGAATGGAGTATACAAGGCACAAACACTGGTCTTAATGAGGTAGTAGCCATCATACTGTATTAAAGTGTTTACATTGTAGGCCTAGTGCTGCTGGCATTCTACACACAACACCAGGTATCTATTATTTTTTTGAAAAAGAATATTCTTGTTCTACAGGTGATAGGGGTATTTCTGAACCCCCAATGTACTTATACCTGGACAGCCATCATACTATTCAGAACAACAAGGCTTTGTGTTGGATAACAGCCTGAACCTTTGGTTTGTGTTAACAGAGAAAACAAGAACAAATAACCCAGAAGAATTAAACCAGCTGAGCTCCAGACACTTTCATCTAGATACGGTTAAAAGAGCCCACAGTCTATGAAGTTCTATGAGGCAGGTCACGAGTGCAAGGCTTCTGAAGCATTGTTCTCAGCCATTTGGATAAAATGAATATAATCCCAATGAGGTCGTAGCACAAAATAAATCCTGAGAATATGACAATAATCCTGCTCAATGCTTTATCGTTGTCATATAAAATGTTTAAACCTTATCATAGGGTGGGTGGATGGATGGGTGGATATGTGGATGGATGGATGGATGGGTATGTGGATGGATGGATGGATGGATAGGTAGGTGGATAGATGGGTGGATGGATGGATGGATGGATAGATGGGTGGATGGATGGATAGCTGGATGGATAGAGGGATGGATGGGTGGATGGATGGGTGGATGGATGGATGGATGGATGGATGGGTGGATGGGTGGATATGTGGGTGGATGGGTGGATGGATGGATGGATGGATGGATGGGTGGATATGTGGGTGGATGGATGGATGGATGGATGAGTCATTTCTGTCAGAGGTTAGGCCTATCTCTTCAGCAGCTGAAGCTTACATGTCAGTTTTGTAAATGTCATAATATCATATCATCTTTTTTCTTCTTCTTTATTTCCCTCATCTTTTCATTTCTAGAACTAAACAACAAACGCCAATCCAGGAATCACAGCCTCATTTGTCTTTCTGTTTGACAACTCATTAGTCAAACTGCAAACTTAGCACAAACTGAGAAGATTTGTCAAATCTTTTGACAGAAAATGTCGTTTTGATAAGATCTAGAGTATCTCTTCATAACCTAATTGTTATTATCTGAATCAATTGTGAACCGTTACCTAGGATATGGACATGTTTCATCAAACAGTTTATAATGGTACATCATAATCACAAGGATTAAATTGCTACAATTAAACTAGATAAGAAGATCAATAAAGTTGGCATCAAGGTACAAATAGAAATTGATCAAAATATCCATTTTAAGTAAAAAAGAAATTCTAGCAAGATTTTCCGTAGTTTACAAGATAGGATGGAAGACTGCAGCTGCAAAATATAAAGAAAAAAAACTCACAATTTCAAGGTGTGAGAGAGTGGAATTCTACAGAATATTTTTTTTTGCTTTTGAGGATCAAGTTGTAACTTAAGTTTTAAATTATAGCTAAATGTTTTTTGTAGGCTACATAACAGCTATCATTTATAATTAAATTTAAATTTGATGGTGATTTACTGTAAAATATACATGTACATTGTATTTACTCGAATATTGGCGAACTACATTATTATCAAATATGATATGCTAATTAAGGTCGCACATTACTGCAAAGTGCTGCATGCACTCTCAGCTTTTGAAGAACCTCAACAAACAACATTGCATGGACAAAGCCAATAGATTTTATTAGTTGTATGATATATTGTTAGGTGATTTATAAAAAAAGTGTAAGATTACCAGAAGAATTAATATAGTGTTGTGTATAAAATGTGTAAGTTCAACAAAGATGGAGCTTTGCTTGCTGAGAGAGTGTGACCTCTATGTTTATTGTCTTGACCAATGAGTCTTCCATTAAGTAAAAGTTACAATTTACAGTGGCCAAATGTGGCTCAATTCTATTGGTTATTTTTCATGGTATTACTTTGCACACAGTCTTTCATTGGATATTACATTCTGTGTTCATGCATACATGATGCTATTCATTGCTTCCATGCTTAAAACCTTAAGTTAAGGCACATGATTCTTAACTAACACTTTATGCATGTTCTAACCTTATACAATCCTTAAATGTAAGTTCTATGCAATTTCATTTCCTTCTAAGTTTAATGTAATATATTCCTTAAGTATATATGAATATAGTGTTTAAGCTTTTATACATAAGTCTATGAATGTATTACATGACATTAATAATATAAGTAATATAAGTATATGAATTATTTCAAATCCTTATATAACTAATGTTAAGTGCTCATAAATACCATAAGTAATATAAGTAATATATAACACATATGATTAGCTATGTGGCATAAATATGATTAATAAATATGAATTGTATTCATAACAATTGTGAATTGTGAATTTGAATTTATATTAAAATTGCAATAAAAATACACAACAATAGTAATTAAGTAATTTGTTTATAATATACATAACCCTGTGGTTGACTTTGTTCAATAAAATATGTAAAAAAAAAACAATAAGATACATTGCATATCAATGCAAAAATTTCAAATATTTATTTCCATTAATACAATGACACACTAATGTAAAACATTCAAAATAAGCATCATTCACTGGAAAAGTAAAAGTCCCTGCAGTACAAAAGAGTTTAAAAAGTTTATTTATGACTTTTGGAATAAAATATTTTGATTTGGACCCACTGTTAGATCCTGTACAGTCTCTTGGAATCCCCTAATTGCAGTAATGTATTGTTACTCTACAGAATTGGCATCTATTCAATCTCTCTGCAGCATCTTCATAACATAGATCAGGGCATGCCTCTAGAAGGTGTAACCCAAACTGTACAGGCATATTCAATGACTGGGCATAGCTCAACGTGCAGGGCCATCTTTACCGAGTGAGCAATGACAACTTTTTTAAATTTGTGAACCTTCTTTATATTACTGAAGATCAGCTACATTTACTTGATTGCCAGTTTTCCCAAAATGCTTACCCTGCAACAACCAACCCAGCTTAATGATCACATAGCAACTTGAAACAACATAGATTCAACTCGGAAACAAATATTTATGGGGTAGACAGATTTATTATGGGCATCCACTTCCCGCATGGCATTCCGCCCCCTCTGTTGCCGTTTTAGCGACCTATCTACGGAAATGTTCTGGTCATGAAAGGATTCCTCTCCTTGAGCAGTTGTCGAGACAGACCTATCCATACCAAGCGATTCTTAAGCACAGGTGGAGGTGGATTAGGGCTTTACGTCCTGTATTTCTGCACCTGATGGGCTAATTAGGACAGGCAGGGACCATGGCAATGAGATGAAGGATGAAACAGCCATCCAACATGGGCTTGACCGGGAATTGAACCCAGGACCCAGTGGTTGGAAGCCCAGCGCGCTACCACTGAGCTAGGTCCCCACCCCATTTTTAAGCACAGAAATTGATGTATCATCCATGTACTTCACACAATGAGTCAAGGGATCTAACCAGCGCTTAACCAGATCTTTCATATTACCAGTGCAGGTCTTGTCTGCTAGACTTTGGAGACTCACATGACGTCATCTGGCATTTAGTTTCCTACTAAGCAACTTTAGTTTCCAAGTTTTTTAAACTTGCTGTAATATGTTCCAAGATTAAATACATTTATACATATAGGTCCTATAAAAAAAAAAGTCAATTGTGTGAGGACCCTAGAATCACCAGTGAATAAACAATGTGCTGACAATTGTATGTGACTGATGCAAATATCATCCCTATCAAAAACCATCATATCCTGTGAAAGAGGACTTACAGAATAGATTAATATATTAACTGCACTCTTAAAAAAAATAGTCAGTTTCAGACAAAAAATTGTTTGGTTGGTGTCCACTCAATAGTTTATTTATCAGCCAAGATATTGTTTGTCCTTTGACAATGACTGTATAAATCAAACAATGATGTTCGTTGGCTTGGACAATTATTGTCTAATGAAAATCAATATAATGGCTGATTTTATACAAATTATTGAGTGGACACTAGCAAAGCAATCATTTGTTTGAACAGAGTCCAATGTAGTCATAGAGAAAAGCTGCCTTTTATAGACATGTCATACCTCGTCTTTCTGCATGCATCATTTATATCACAAAACAACAATTATTATATAATATACAACTCAGAATAAGATCACAAAAGTGTTCAGCTGAAAATTTGGCTTCAGGTACAATGCTAATTCAGTGCAGATTGTTGTATAACACAAATGCTTAATTGCATTAATATTTACAATTTCTCTATTAGTAAAACTTTCTATTAATCCTACAGATTAAAAGGAATTTTAGGCAACCCGGTCGTTTGTCATCAAAATTATGCTATTCCAGAATCTTAATATAGAAATATGTCTTCTGGTTTGACTGTTTACTCACCCCATGCATGTCGCCATAATGATTAATAGATGCATTTGCAGCATATCGATGAACACCCAGGAAAAATCTGAAAGCATTCATTTGTAATACATCAATTTAGGAAAAAATGGTTTTATCCCCACACTTCACAGTTGTGTAATCTAGAATGGGACAAATGCCACTATCAAATAGTTTAGAATATGTGAAATAACCTAGACCATTTTCAGTCTTGTATTTATTAATAATGGCACCTAAAGCCCTGTTCACCCTATCACGAGTAATTAGAGAGACGTGTGACCACGAAAATCAAAAATGGACTATACCTGTTCACTCGTGCTCCCTTGTGCTTCTGTTAATCACAAATAAAATTATATGGCCATGCATAAGGAAGAGAGGGCTACGGATAGTCACGGATGGGCACGGTACCAGTGTAGACAGTCGGCAGAAAAACGAGCATTTCCCAAGCGTTCCACGAGCTATACAAGAGTAGATGGTGAGTATACATGAATGGTCAGCCTCCACTGCAAAGCCGTGAGTGAGCATGAGTGGCCGCGAGTGGCCGCTAGTGGCCTCGAATTGTCACGGATGTCCATAGATCACTCGCCAACCGCTCGCCTGGTGATTCTCATAAAAAGGTAAACAATTTTACTCGTCGAACATCCCCAAAATTTGAAAACATGCTAAACAATTTTTTCCCTCTTCATGGATATTCACGAGCGATCTGGAGGGACTATGATCGTTCTTTGGATTACCATGAGTATCCTTTAATTGCACGGCGAGTCCATTACGTATGAACAAGGATAAGCAGAAGTAAACAAATATATATATAACCTACACAATACGATGCTCCAATAAATATCTCATTTTCTCATGAGAAGAAATTTCAAGTGAGTGGTTAAAAATATTGTTATGTGTAATTCTCAACTTGTGCACCAAATGGTGCTGCGTGTGGCAGGTAGCTTTTGCTTTGTCTAAAATATATCGTGCAACATTGTCAGACCAGTTTTTGAGGAGATGGCAAAAGTAGTACATTCTGGAGCTGATGAGAAGATGCAAGTGGACAGACATCCAGAGAAACATCATAGTTGGTGATTTGGTCCTTTTAGTTGAAGAATCCACTCCTAGAGGGCTCTGGCTGATAGGAGTTGTCATTGTTGATGTTGTATGTGGCAGAGATGACCTTATTAGGTCAGTAAAAAGTTAAGTGCTACAGCATTGGTCAGACCATTTACAAAGATTTTGTTGTTAGAAGCCATTGACTAATTGTATTATCAATTCTTTAATGTCAAATTATGAGATCAAAAGTGGAGAAGTGCTGTGTCTGTGGACTCCTCGTGCTATTTATTCGCCATATGTAAGTGGAGTTTGAAAATATATCCCAAGTCAAGTCCTGAATCACTCACACAACATGTACACTTGTTGTTGTTGCAACTCTCAAGTTAGCAACTGTCGTTCATACGACTTCATCATGCACCAAGTAAGCAACAAACATGATTATGGTGTAAGTAAAATCTACAAACTTGGCTTCTCATGCTTTTTAGACGAACTTAATAAAGTGCAAATGGGTACAAAAAGATCAACAGTCATGGTGCAACCCATACAAATTTACAATTTTATGATATTCCAAGAAAATAGCGAACAACATCTTCTCCTTTGTGTAATTTATTAGAATATATATTTTTCAGTGTCATTCATATGATAAGAAAAAGCTGCTTGTAGCTTTCCTGTTTCTTTTCTGCATTGATATCACAAATGAAAAGGACAACGGAAGAGACATAAAAAAACTGCTCAGATTCACTCGTGTCGTACTGCTGGTAGGTAAAACACGGACAATTGCATTGGGTCATGTTACTTCTGAGAAATATGGCTTTCGGCTGCATTTTTGGTCGGAGAAAGCTGAGAAAGCTGAGGAAGCCAGGGAAGATGAGAAAGCTGAGATAGTTTATGGACACTGAGACTGCCCTTGGTGCGACATTTATGACCATAGTGGGTGTTGTAGCTACACGAGTAAGATGTCCATGGCAGAATCAAAAGGTCCCGGGTTCGATTCTCCCACCAGGCACTGATGCGGTGCTTAGCTTGTTGCACTGACTGCAGCTGGCTGTATATTCCCAAGTGTCACAATTGACATTATATTTCTGTGTATATATGGCTGTTCCAAGTATAAGTGATAGAAATGAACATGTTTGAGTGAATATGCAATTTATCCGAGGCTTTAGCCGATGATTAATTGCATATATATACAAAAACAAGGTCATTATCTAACTTATGCCACTTGTTTTGTTGGTAGTTGTTTGATCACTTGCTTATGACGTTCCCTTAAGACTTTTGTTAAAACACAACAATCAAATGAACATCTTATATAATAATAAGATGTTCATTTGATTGTTGTGTTTTTTTTTTATTGTTTTACTACAACTTGTAGCCAGTCAAGTGTGACCATATTCTCCCAGGTATATGCAATTTATCCCCTGGAATTTTGGCCTCTGATTGGATGAAAAAGGCAAACAGTGGTATAATAAGAAATATGAATGCTTGAAATTTTTGTCATAACAGTGCTTTCTCTCATCATGCATATATGACGTGTTCAATAATAATTGGTCCCAGGCAAGTCACTAGAGACATTGGGCAGGAGTCATCACATCCGGCTGGATATTGTAGCTCTTTGGCCTCTGATTGGATGAAAAAGGCAAACAGTGGTATAATAAGAAATATGAATGCTTGAAATTTTTGTCATAACAGTGCTTTTCTCTCATCATGCATATATGACGTGTTCAATAATAATTGGTCCCAGGCAAGTCACTAGAGACATTGGGCAGGAGTCATCACATCCGGCTGGATATTGTAGCTCTTTGGTAATATGCAGTAAACAAATATATGAAAGATGACCTTGTCTTATGATTTGATAAAATTAGTCAGTGCTACTTTGATATCATTCTATTCCAACTGCACAATTGTTTTTGTTTAAATTAGATACGATACTGCTTCAGTCTAGATCTGTTCATTATTTGTTATTCAATATACTTCAAAACTTCAATTTCTATGTAGAAAAGCAGTTTTTAGATGATAATACAAGAGAGGGGTCTGCATGAAACATGAATTATCACCTTTTTGTTTGTTTGGTAAAGGTCGCCTTCACAGTTAATGTGGAAAACCTTTTGTAGGCCCCAACACAAACAAACAGAGAAAAGCCTGAATTCATCTATCACTGCTGTTTTACCCTATCAAGATGTTCAGAACTTCAGATAAGAAATTAAAGAAAACCAAACAAAAGCAGAGAAAAGAAGAGAAAAAAGAAAATGAGAATAAAAGAAGAGAAATGAGAAGAAAAGAAGAGAAAAGAGATGACGAGAAAAGAGAAAAGAAGAGAAGAGAAAATTGTATTTAACGTTGGTGATGATGCAAAAAATCAAACAACACTACACGTCAGTTCATATATATCAATTATATATATATATCAATTATATATATATCAATTATATATATATATCAATTATATATATATATATATATATATATATATATATATATATATCAATTATATATATATATATATATATATATATATATATCAATTATATATATATATCATTATATATATATATCAATCATATATATATATATCAATTATATATATATATATATCAATTATATATATATCAATACCAATCACAATCGCATTGTTAATAAGACAGAGAAAGCATGAACCAAATTAACATTCATTTATATTACATTGAGAAAGAGACCTTTTGAATTCTGCGTTGCTCTTTGCATATTTAACATTTACAGGAATTGAGTTCCATAGGGGAGCATCCTGGCAAGGAAGAGATTTTAAGCCATATTGAATTGTATTATACTTAATTTTCATCAGTTTAAAATCATCTCGCATTCTATGGAGTACACTGTGTTCTAAAGATAGATGATTCAACTGGAAGTGAAATACCATTGTGAATTTTTAACACTTGTTCGGCCAAAGCATGTTTATGACAAACATAGTGTTGTTTAGCATATTACAGTTGGATGATTGTTATGCTGAAGGAATTGTATACAGTTGAAGTTACAAAGGCATTGCTCAACCAAAAAACTTGGCATGTCTGGAAAGTGACAGCGGTGCTTGGAGTCTGACAGCCCTTTTGCATACGGAGGTCCTATGGGTTAATTGTCGTTAATTGACGGCATTCCAAGCCGGGTCGTTTCTATATCGGCCGCCTTCAGTTCAACATCGTTTTGACATCGCCAACATCGCGCCAACGTTGATACGATTTGGAATCCAAATGTGCCCCGTGCGTTTTCCATGAGAAGGATAAACGCATGGAAAACGCATGGTTTTAGCTAATTATAATGCAAAATTCATGCGTTTTCCATGCGTTTATCCAAACGCATGGAAAACGCATGTGGCACAATTGGCCACGTATTAATTGATATACAAGATACCATTCCCACAAACTTAAACAGTTACATCATCACAAGTCATACCATGACAAATCAACCGCCGCTCGATGCTATTTCATTACGAATAATTAATTAACTGACCTAGTTTTGCTGTCAGCCTATCAGAGGCCTTAACGGTGCCAAGGCAACTAATCAGAAGATTGAAACAATAGTTGGTCAATGAAACTGATTTGGCAGGGCTTGCCGTGCATGGGAGAATGGAACAATTAAAGTGAACTCGAGTTGAGCAAAAATATATTCTTAAGAAATGTTTGAATTTGTGAGGATGCAAATGCTGTATAACAAGCACACTAACACAGAATTGTAAAACACACAAGCAGAAGACTGAGCGTCATACAAAATCTCCAAGGAAGGCACAGAAACCCAAGCCTTTTATCAATAATCTCCGCATCCTACCAAGAATGTCAACTTGTGTCCCGTGAAAGAAAATGAGGCCTTTCATGTCTGTATTGCGGATGTCGACCCTTCATAACAAGAATACGGCTGTCATATATTGTGACAGAGGAACTACAGGCTTTCACTTATAACACAGCATTCTGTATTTACTTATACTTCTATGTACATATAAGCCTAGATATAAAATCTTTTTGACTGAGATCTTTGACATTTTGTCTGTGTCAAGAATGACTGATAGCAATCTAAACTAAACAGTCAGCTTGAACAAGTTAATATATATATATATATATTTATTTATTTATTGATACACTTCCACTTGAAGCAAAAGGTATATTACATTAAATGAATATCAGTTTGTATAGCTAATTACAATAATATAAGATAAAAGAAATATAAGAGTAATTTTGAAGAGAGAATATCCATTAAATTTTGCTCCTCATCATTTAGCAAGTCATATATATTGTCCTTCATTTCTTTAATTACTTGTATGATGCTTGTATCCTCATCAGTCAAATGGTAGAGAGTATTGCGAAATGTTTTGTCCAAGTGACATTTTGCTTAACATTTCAGTCATGTAATGACAGTGAATAAGGCTCACTTTGTCACACATGCGCACGGTCGTTTGGTCATTTTCTCAGAAACTGCTGACACCGGAATCGAAATCTACCTGTCAACTTGTTGCTACTTCCAAATCATAGCAGTTTTTCGTAATATCAAGTTATTTTGTTACTCTCGTTTAGTGCTGAAACGTAATTCAATTCCCATTCGAATAACATTGCCGAACGTTTTGCGGTAAACTATATGTAGATGCAATTGGCTAGTAGCGAGGATCATTCAACACAGAAATGCCACGAACATAGACATATTTAACTATTTAACGAGTGGAAAAGTAACTTTTATGAAAGCAATTTCTCCGATAATGATACACGGCAAATATTTGAGCAGCTGCAGTCAAAATTGGCTGTGGAGGTCATCAGTGAATAATGTCTAAAAGTTGATCAAAATGTCTACACTAGTTATTGGCTTATACCCAAAGATATTTTCGGTGAATACAATGTTGTTCCTTGAGATTTGCTGATGTGAGAAGATTATTGAAACGGATTCCCACAACGATCCTGTATAAGCCTACAAACACAAAAAGTTTTTGTCATATGTCATGTTGGCAAAATATTTATAAATAATTATACTAAAAAATATTGTAGGAATGTTACAGCAGTATTTTATAATGTAAATCACATGGTGAAATTATTTTGACAAGTTCGTTTGGTAATATCATTTACAAAATTTCTGCAGGCTTTTCAAGGTTCCACACTTTTATAATGTTCTGTAAATATTGACATAATGTTCCTTAATGATAATTTAAATGTTGTGCTGATATTTTTGATATATCTGTGGAGTATTTTATTTCAAATATTGCTAAAATGTTTTTGGGAGTCCATGTTATGACCTTGTGACAATGGGTTCTACGATATTGAATGTTGTCAAGATGTTCTGGCAATCATTTTTGGGTATATTACCTGAAAACATGCCTGGCACGTTTTTTAGGGTCCACACATTAATATGGTGACAACATTAGTCAAATGTTGTGGCATGAATGTTACAACCTGTTTGTTGGATAAACGCATGGAACACTCATGATTTTTGCCTCATTATAATGTATAATAAAATAGCCAGATTTAGAGTAAGCTCACATAATTTACGAATTGAAATAGGTAGACATGAAAACCCTATATTGCCAGCAGAGAGATTATGCCTAAAATGCAATATGCATGAAATCTAAGTTGAAAAACATTGTCTCATAGTATGCCCACATAACACATTTAGTCGTGAGGACCTCTTTAAAATAGCTAATGATCACACAGAAAATTTTGAGCAACTAAACATAGAAGACAAATTTAAGACCATCATGAAATCAAAAGAGCCTGAGTAGTTAAAATCCCTTGGAAAATTTCTTTGAAATATTGATGCCTAATGAATTGTTGGGTAATCATCCATCGTCGAGCATTAACCAACACCCCCCCCCCCCCCCCCCGAGACTAGCAGTTTCTGCACTATAAGCATTTTTATATATTGTGATCTATGTGCTTTTACATTCATGTACATAACTGTGGACTATGCCTTGTTATATATATTGAATATAGGAATAGTGAGTAGAAGTAGACTTAGTACATGTTTTTATCTGTTATTTTTGACAAATGTTTCATGTATGATATTACTGTCACTAAAAGCATATATATAATTAGCTAAAAACCATGCGTTTATCCTTCTCATGAAAACCGCATGTGGCACATTTGGCCATGTAGCAGGGAGACGGACAGACCAACAGAGTGTACTCACAATATGCATCAAGGTGTACAGTGGTGTAGATAAGTTCTCTCCATCTACTTACTTTTTTATAATTGCGCGCTTTGCTTCTTTGCATCCAAGTTTTGCCCTTTGATGCAGGGATTTGCAAAGAGACTATTTTTATGTGAAAAAAAAACTCCAGATGACGTCATATGAATCCAGGCAATCCCTCAACCAATGGGAGCACTGGATTCACATGACGTCATCTGGAGTTTAGTTTCAAAGTTTAGCTCGTTCTGCTGTTGGTGATTATAAGTGTGTAATGGTCATAGCAAGCTATACCCACACACCATGGTCAATGACACGGTGGTAATTTGTTAAACTGCAAAAAAAAGCAACTCTTCATACACTTGAAAATTCTTAAATTAGAAGATCTCTTTTCTCTCAATGAACTGCGTTTTTGCTATAAAATGAAAATAATTTGTTACCATCTTTTTTTTCAATCTGATTCTTTTATATTAAAACGTGCAGATACTCAATTGTACCACAATCCACTCGACCTCATATAGAACACCACTAATCAGACATGAAATAGCCCAAAAAAAAAACATATCCGCTATCTAATATAACATACATACAATTGTTGCCCAATTAGTATCATTAAAGGGATATATCGATTATATAAAGAATTACCTTATCAATAATTATAGCAATGAATGTACATGCTGGTCTGGGTCGAGGTGTCAGAATCATCATGTGACTCCATGGAATCATCCGCAAAGTCTCCTGCCACAGTGTGTGTATTGATAAATAAATGAGTCTGTCTGTCTGCCTGCCTGCCTGTCTGTCTGTCTGTCTGCCTGTCTGTCTGAAAAATGCATGTCGCTCATTAGTTTTGACAGATCAGACGTCGTGAGTGCAAGTGAGTTTAAGGCTGCCGTTGAATGAACAAAGACAGATCTATAAAAACAAAAACACCGATATGATTGCAAAACAATGGATCATCAAAAGGCAGTCATTGTGGCTCAGGAAACTTGTGGCAAGTTTCAAGTTTTTTCTTTCGCTACATTTCTTCATAGTGCATTTTTTTTTGCCAATTTTTTTTGCCCGTTTGGGAAGCTGGCATGTTGCAAGTCTTGCTTATGAATAATCTTGCACATTCACCGATTTTGACATGGCTTAAATGGAAATCTGGCGAGGTTCTCAGGAGGCTGAGATACAGTGAAAACCAATCACAAGACTAACGCTTGAGATGATGAAGTTTTAGTTCCAAATGCATCATTGCCATTGCATTTGACCCCCACTATAAAGAACAGTAATACAAATTACCGTTTAGAGTGACATGATCTTAAACATAAATAACATCACATGTATTGCAATTGACATCAAATTACTAGAAATTATTTGTTTATTACCACACATTAATTGCTGACGGTTTACTGTTACTTTTGCCGGTATCTAATCTATAGCGAATATTCCCTTGGAAACAAAAAAAAAATCTGCTGAAAAATCTGTTGGTATTTATCTTAATATTCCACATTTCTTCATAAAAGTAATATATTGATAACATACCATTTAACCAATGAAAAATATGGTAATGACGAACGCTGATGAACTTTTCAGTAAAAAGTGGCATAACTCCCCATAAGCCCTAATGATATAATAACATGCTACGTCAGCCTGATGTTGGTCCAACGTCGCCCACATAGGGCCCACACTAATAACATGTTAAATGCTATCTTGGAAGTCACTCTTCAAGAATGACTCAAAATCAAAATGTCTAGAAAGTTCTTGCCTGCCAATCGACAGGTGAGCTCAATCCCAAAATTGGGCGGTGTCTGTAACGGTTGAAAATGAATATTTTCTCCATTTCCCTACAACGCCACATTAATAATGCTTGTACACAACATAGATATATATACGAGGCAAGTAAAAGATCCACCCATGGGGTAAATGTGTAACATGGGTGGACTCTCTCTCTCTCTCTCTCTCTCTCTCTCTCTCTCTCTCTCTCTCACCTCATCAATCAACCTTGACAGCGGCAAGAACTTTCCTTAGAGGGCTATCTATCTATCTATCTATCTATCTATCTATCCTCACAGCATTTTGGAGGTTGCTCCGATGCTCCAGACGAAAATGCTGCAGATATAAACTACAATTCAAATATAGGAGGTCATTTGACAACTACACCTGTTCAAGAATGTTTTCTTTGAAGAAATATTACAATCATACCACATATAGGATGAAGGGGTAAATAAGATACTGTCCTCCCCCCCCCCCCCTCAATGAAAATATTTACATCAGGGGGCATTTTAACAGGTGGTGAACATAAATGTTGTTTAGTCCATTAAATCATCACATTTCTGCAGGGAGATGTTTTCTAGATAGACAGATACATTTTTATTGACAGAGAGAGGTCAATTCTGACCTATTTGTCATTCCTATAGGGTAAGATTCTTATATATATAAAACCATTTGCCAGATGTGTTTATTTAAAAAAAAAACATATTTATTAATGATTAATGTTAAAGTAAAACATATTGATAATATCACAGTTAATAACCAAAACCAACAACTGATAGCTATTTAAATGTACAAACTCTATACTTATTATAAGGCACCAGAGCGTAAAAGCACAAATGATAAATAAAATGTAACTATTGTCTGCAGTAACGGATTCAAATATCATTCAATGTAACAAAAGTTGTTTTTCCATCAAAATTGTCATACGATATCATATTATGAATCACGAATTATGAATGTTATGTTAAAGATGTTGTTTGTGTGCCAGGTATGCCCCAGGGCACCGTATTGGTTTCCTATATTAACTTATCATCATGCTTCTATGGGTTTCTGCATCTCGGCTTCTCCAGGCTTTGCAATTACTGACATCTTGCTATTTCTGTCAGTATACCTGACAACTTCAACAACCACATTACTTACAACATTTCAATACGAAAATATTTCAATGTCGCAGTCTTTATTTTTTTTATTTATTTTTTATTTTTTACTAGAATGTGAATAAAATTAAAGCATTTAGACAATTTGATTGTTTGAAGAGGGCCATACAGTTGCTAAACCACTCTGCTCCGGATAAGATAAGATAAGATAAGATAAGATAAGATAAGATAAGATGCGGGGCAGTTGCGGGCATCAATTCTCGGCTCGGCACGCGCTCATCTCTACTTTATATCTCTCAAGAATGATCTTATCTTATCTTATCTTCTTATCTTATCTTATCTTATTCACAGCAGAGTGGTTTAGCGACTGATTGGCCCTCACTATCTTCACTGAAGGTCCTTAGTTCCAATCCATGAGCTACATCTCAGCTGCCTTGTACTGGGTGTCCAAGCTGGGACAAGTTAAAGACCCCACCCATGGGATTAATGTGTCACAAGTAGCATTGAGACAAAAGGGAAAGTCTCCAACTCACAACAATGCATTCTGTGTTACACAAATTATTCAATGGTCATTTCTTAAATTCTGAAGTTGCAATGAAAATATCACATGACCAGTCACGCAACTGACCTTTTCCCCAACTTGGAAGCTAACCACGTACATTAAGATAATACATCTCTTATGATAAATTGCTATATCCATTATAAATTACTATGATGCAATAAATTCTTTGTGACTGTACTTAATTGCATAAATTATTCATATGATACATCCATCTAAGTGAATGCAAGCTCCAGTCTATTCGCGTGGGCTAAAAAAAAATGGGAGGGACATGACTAAAATATCGGCAGTCACATGACCAAAATATCGGCAGTGACTTGACCAAAATATCGGCAGTGACTTGACCAAAATATCGGCAGTGACTTGACCAAAATACGGGCGGTTACTTGACCAAAGTGGCGGTGAGTTAACCAATTTCTGCAGGCGGATAGTCAACCATTAGGCATCAACTGAAGAGAAAAAAACATCAAAGACGCCTTACTCCATTGAACAGACTGCCCATCAGGTTACTCAGACACAAAGATGTAAGACAAGGAGAGACCCTTTCTCCCCAGGTTTTTGGCATAGACATCTATAACATACTGTTTGTTGGGCTTTAGACCTCGAACCTTTTGAGCATTCATAAACTGAAAATGTCATGGACTAATCTTTGTACAGAGCAGCCCTGAATTCAGCCAGACATAACTCTTTCTTCTCCTCTTATTACCCTTTTTGCTTTTCAGACGTAGAAGATCATAACTAACCTATTCAATAAATAGAAATTTCTCACGGATAAAACAAACATCAAATGAATGATAAGATGTCAAATATACATTAAAATGCTAAAAATACTGCTGCTACGAAGCACTTGGCTTCAGCCAATCACTATCAAGGGCAGGGAACTTTGGCAGCCAATAGAATTGCAGTATTCTGTCATAGCCACCTGGTGAAAATATCAAAGGGGTGGGGGTTTAGCTCAGTGGTAGCGCGCTGGGCTTCCAACCACTGGGTCCCAGGTTCGATTCCCGGTTGAGCCTAAGTTGGATGGCTGTTTCATCCTTCATCTCATTGCTATGGTCCCTGCCTGTCCTAATTAGCCCAGCAGGTGCAGAAATACAGGACGTAAAACCCTAATCCACCCACCACCACAGGTGGAAATATCGACAAACTTCATTATTCAGAGTCACAGTAAAAACCACAAATGCTTAAGGGGCGTTCACACTATCATGTATAAGACACACGTATGACCACGTATGAACATTTTTCACTCTTGTTCATCCTTGGCCATACGTGATTCCCTCGGGCTAATTTGTAGGATGCTCCTGGTTGCGCTTGACCACTCACGGACAGGGTGCGGGCCTAGCTCAGTGGTCAGCCCGCAACCACTGGGTCCCGGGTTCAATTCCCAGTCGAGCCTATGTTGGATGGCTGTTTCATCCTTCGTCTCATTGTGGTTACACAGGGAGTTGAGCAAGCATTGTGCCTATTAAACAACTGTCCAAAATATATTAGATTTGCTCAAAGAGTAAAGAGTTTGGACCAACAGAGGGAATATCCTAAAATATTGATTACTTCGTTTTATAAACAGTCAAGGTTAAGGTTGGCTGGTGATACTCAATTAAATCCATTTGATTATTTATTTATTGGTCAACTTGTAAGCACCATTCATTGATTCAACTGCAATGAGCGCCCAGGACACTTCTCCCTTAATTGCCTAATCAGCCTTTACTTGTAAGTGAACAAAGGGCCTTGTACTTCACAGCATAATTGATATTTTTAATCTCTACATATTTTGATTTCTGTTTTCAAGACTCAGGCAGACTCACGCTCAGAAATTTTATTTTAACTACTTAAAATTAAAATGTTAATAATAAATATTCTGAACATAAAAAAATTAGGATTGAAATAACTAAAGGCTTGTAAATAAATAAGTATTCAAATGTTTTCTAATACTTATCCCAAAGCTGTCTAATGGGTGGTAGAGAGTAACAGAGAGCTCCAATATATATTTTTAAGGACAGGGACAATTTAAAATAGAAGGTAAACTCTAATATAGATGCCACCATGGTTGACCAAACATCAATAAACATATTATCTCTGAAATACTAGGAGCAGGGCTATTAACTGAACAAATAGGTTAATATGGAGAAGGGTATTGTCATGATCATTCCAATGGATGGTGAGTCCAACATGGGGTTTGTGGGATGATAACAAATTATATTGGGTGTTGCTATAGTATTGCTACAAACCCTGACAAGGGTATTTGATTGATGACCTTCATCTCCTACGAACTTCCCTGTGACCTTTTGACCTTGACATGCCAGGTGACCTTGAGAGAAGCCCACGTGACCAGGTGTGATGTATTGCGTCCTGAGTTGGGTATAATGAACAGGTTTGCCGAGATGTGAGTCATTGTGTGATGACCTGGCCACAGCTTCTCCAGTGACACGATAAATGAATGTCAGTACGCCGTTGGATCATCATTTATTATAGGGTAATTGGGACAGCCCAATGTACGGAAATCTTTAATTAATCACATTTTGGAACTAATAACACCTGTTGTTCTAGGATAGCTTTCTGTTTGCTATATATATATTGCTATATATATATTTGACCTAGAGCTATTTAAATGCTGCACAAAATTGTTGTATGTTTTATTTCATGCCTTTATTTTATTATATTTTCTTTATTAATATGTATATATTATTTTTTATTTCCTTCTCTTCCTTTGCTTTGTTTTATGACACATGTACTTGCCCTGATATTGCATTGTCAATAATATATATACATATTGTTTTTCTGTTGTGATTTCGACTGTTTCTCAAGCAGTCTGACATCATGATGACGGACCATCAGCCTAATTGGCACACAATTAAAACATCGAAATTTGTCTGGGCATTAATTCCTATAATATATCCGCATCATACTTGTCAGTAACAGTAAACCTGCGGAAAAAGCAGCCTCAGAATTTAACTTTGCATTAATACTTCAATGAAGTAAATGTTTGGTTGAGGATATGAGACAAATTATTAAACAACATCAATAAAGATCCCAGGTTCAAATCTCAGTAAGCTTACAGTGCTCTCTGTTTTTCTTTGCAAGTGTGGAATCCAAGTCCCCCATCATCACATCTGCCTTTGACAGTGAATCACAAACTGGCTGGGTTTAACACCATTGGCTTTGAAATAGCCTATTACAGCAATAGTGGATGGTGAGTAGTCCAACATAGAGTTGTGTGGGATCAGGAAAAGTATATTGGCCTCCACTTCGCCTCAAGCAATATAATTTTTTCTCATCGCGCAATATCCCATGTTGGACAATATCCTTCTACATATTTACAAACAAATAAAGCCATTCAGGGTACAAAGATTAATACTGTGCTGTTATCGTTACCATGGTGACAAAAGTAATGACGTTATTGACCTAGTAACTCCCATGCCATGAGTCCCTTCCAGACATTTACTGGAGTCACGGTGACACGACCAATATATTATGAAGCAATTCACACAACTTCGTGACAGCCCATGTCACATCTGCATTAATGCAATTAGGTCGACTCAGGTTAATCTTAGGTCAATAGGTCAAGAATACAGGTCAGTCACTGACCCAATTTTTCCATGCTAGCTTAATGAAAGCCTCCTTGGTAATCCACTAATGGAGCTTATTCAGCCATCTCAGGATGATTAAAAAACTGCAGAAATTCACAATCATAATATAATCAAAAAAAAATGTCCACTTTGCTTTTAATCTTATTTTTAAATAAATGTCCTGGAGAAGCACACAATAGAAATAAATGTTACTAAACTGCCAAACCCCAACTTTCTAACCCATTAAATCCCCTCTTAAAGTTTCCTGTCTTTGGAATGGCATAGTTATGCCATTTTGTCATTATTATAGCCATTTGTCATGCTCACAAAGAAGAAGCAGAAATTACAAAGCTCTTCCCCAGAAGAGTTTTTATCAGCGAGAAAATTGTGATTTGCATTGTAGCTAACATTTCTGTCCATTTTGTGCAGCTCCATGATATTTATTTTGAAAAGTATTAACGAAAAACGGGTGGAAATTTACTTCAATTTAAGGCTGGTTTGCTTAGCTTAGTATAAGGCATGGGTCTCGTGCACTGAAGGTCCCAGGTTCGGTTCCACGACCGTGAAATTTTGCTGTCATTTCCACGAGACGCCATGCCAGTGTCTTGTACCTGGTGTCTATGCTGGGGCACCTGCTGGGGCACCTGATATGATCCCACACATGGGCAAATGCGCGACAAATCGACCCTCATGAATGGCAGCTACACGCCTTAGAAGGCTGCACTACCCTAATCCGAACCCTGATATGGAATCATGATGAATTACACAGTTTCAGAACACGTCTTAGATACATTTTACAGTTGTACCACTCACCAGTGAAATTTAGCATTATGTACGCCGTTGTACAAATCTTCATGTACAACAGTTAGCCAGCCACGCCGCACTGCGATTGATAGGCAGATAGAAAGTGGGCGTGGCCTGACGCATCGTCTCCAGCGCCACCTTGGAAATCATGCAGGCAATTTCAAACAATTTTTTGAAAGCTAAATTCTTGACACATCTAAATATGTAACTGGCATTGATTGATTAGGTGAATTGTAGACAGATCACTAATTTTCAGTGAATCGTAATCGATGAAAAATGAAAAAGAACTCATTGACAATAAAAATTGGTGTTCAGTGGTACAAAACAATTACACAATGGTTACATTGTGAGACGTGAGACATGTCTCACACGTAACCATTGTATAACTGTTTATTATACAATGGTTACATGTAAGATATGAAGATATGTACGGTGTAATACTTGTACCTTGTACATCCCAAAAAGATAATGTACATAACATTTGAGGGTGTACATATCTCATGTCTCACAATGTAACCATTGTGTAATTGTTGAACCCCAATATCTTTATTGTCAATGTGTTATATTTCATTGATTAGTTACGTGAAGCATCTAGATCGGTGAAGATCTTTGCTTTTAGAAATGTTTGAATTTTGAAAATAGGATATAAAAATTACATGATGTTATTAAAGAAAATGCATTAGTGAGTCAAGAATTAATTGCCCGCATCCGCTCGATTGCTGAATTAATGATTTCTAGTAGGACGCTGGAGACTTTGCTTCAGGTCCCAGCTGCCAGCCAATCCCATCGCAGCGTGGCTGGCTAACTGTTGTACATGAGGATTTGTACTGGTGAGCGGTACAAACCTAATGGTATCAGTATATAAAACAAAATAAAAGGTATGTAGTCTTATAACATTATTCAAATAAGCACTTCAAATTCATGAGCAGGTCCTTCGCTCTGTGAAAGAATTTCATTTAATCTGTCAGTCAGAATAATCTCTCTTTGTGAACAATGTCTTTCTCACTTCGTCACTGGAGACCTCTCCCCACTCTCTTTCATCCTCATTCTTCAAGCAATGCTCAGTTACCATGGCAACAATTGTTGTAATTCTGAGGTTTGCAGCTGCTTGATAACAGATCAGTGCTTGATGCTAATCCTTTTTTTTTATTAAGTATATTAAAAAAAAGAGGAAATCCAAAGAGCTTGATGAAGTTATGAATATTTAATGATTAATGAACCAGCTTGTTTGTAATGTAATCAACTTTCCTCATGAAATGGCCTTGTTAAGATGTTTTGTTTAAAAAAATTTTTTTTTACCAAATCTGTCATTTAATTCGAATACTCAGCATAGATCTTCATAAGAACCAACCTAAAGATCTTCTATGAAACAAAATTTAATATCTATTGACATGTTATATGACCAAAACCTACCATCTTGTCATACGGGCTTACATGGGTTATATATAACAATGATAAGCATAAGAACAACACAACTAAGAAAACACAACTAAGAAATTAGGCATAAGAACAACACAACTAAGAAAACACAACTAAGAAATTAAGCATAAGAACAACACAACTAAGAAAACACAACTAGGAAATTGGGCAACTAAGATTGCAGCAATTAAGTGGTTTACCATCTGCCTTACTAATTAACTTACTAATCAATTTTAGAGCATTTTTTACAATATCAGTACAAACTAAAGTTCTTGTAACGAGCACATCTGTCAGTTTGTCCCTCCCATCTGTCTGTCTGTCTGTCTGTCTAGCATGTCTGTCTAGCATGTCTGTCTTGCATGTCTGTCTTGCATGTCCAGCTGCATGTCTGTCTAGCATGTCTGTCTAGCATGTCTGTCTAGCATGTCTGTCTTGCATGTCTGTCTGTCTGTCTGTCTAGCATGTCTGTCTAGCATGTCTGTCTTGCATGTCTGTCTGCATGTCTGTCTGCATGTCTGTCTGTCTGTCAGTCAGTCTGTCTAGCTGTCTGTCTTTACAGCTGTCATGCTGTCTGTCTGTCAGTCTGTCTGTCAAGTCTGTCAGTCTGTCTGTCTGTCGGCCATACTTATAGACATGATAATTTCAGTCTGTTGACGCTTGGCTCAACTACAGGGAATATACTTTAGAGGAAGGCCTTGGATGAGCTCAAAGATGGGTCACTTAAGCCCCGTTCCCACATAGCCGAGTTACTCGTAGTCAACTCGTAGTAATAACAAAAATTACGTAACACCCAAAATTCGAGGAGTTGGCGACGAATTTTTGCGGAAAAAGTGACCAGGAGTGACTCGCCGAATTACTCACCGAGTTACTCGGCGGGTTCAGCGAGCGACTCGCCGAGTACCAGGAGTGACTCGCCAAGTTGCAGCCAATTAGTGAACGATTTCGAGGAGAGTGTCGGCGAGTTAGAGGAGTAAATCGCCGAGTACCAGGAGTAACTCGCTGAGTACCAGGAGTAACTCGCCGAGTACCAGGAGTAACTCGCCGAGTACCAGGAGTAACTCGTAAAGTCGACGAGTTATACTCATGATACTCATCAGGGTTATTAAAGTAAATTAAATATAGCAAATAAAATCACAGATCAAATCACAAATACTAATTACAATATCAATATTAGATTTAAATTTTACAAAATATACACAAATTTATACTGATCATAATATCACAATAAGATTCAAATTAACACAAAAAGATAAGAAAGTTATACAAATATAATCATTGCCTGGTAATTACAATAAAATATATTGCTTTTAATTAATGAAAGCAATTACATATTTTTGTAATTGTGAATGACAATCAAGACAATGTCATATTACTGTGTCATCTTTGAACAAACCATGAAATGACAGGTCAAAGAACCCCAATTTAGGCAATTAGGCAATTGACACATGTATTGAATTTGCTGTATTCTCTACACCCATTCTTTGTATCATTCAAAATGCTAATAGCAATTGACATAACAGTTATGGCAGTTGGCAGAATGAGTAGAAATGAATTGCAATAAAGCTCATCCAAACAATGTATATAAAATGGTCAAAAATATTGACTACACCATTCAAGTCAGGGCCATACACAGAGCACCTTGCCGCCGCCAGACTACCTGCCTTCTCAGACGAATATCTCGCTTAATATTTGGTCTATTTTCAATCTGAAAATCTGTGTGGAATAAGTATGAACTCGACTATAATTCAATATTTATTTGACGAAAATCGGAATAATATAAATGGAGCAGCAGCCGCCGCCAGACAACCGCCTTCTCAGACGAATATCTCGCTTAATATTTGGTATATTTTCGATCCGAAAACACCTATGGAATCAGTGTGAACTATACTAAAATGCAGTCTTATTTGACGAGAATCGGACTAATATTAGGGGAGCAGCAGCCTTTTAAAGTAGCGCTCAGCCTTACCTGCATTGATACAGTCCGGGCGCGGACGTCTGCGAGAGCACCACTGTTTGCCTCCGCCAACCTAGCTACATTCTCAGACGAATATCTCGCTTAATATTTGGTCTATTTTCAATCCGAAAATACCTATGGAGTCACTATGAATTATACTACAAAACAATCTTTATTTGACGAAAATCGGACTAATATTATAGGAGCAGCGGCCTTTTATATTATATACGACCCCCTACGCTGATGATGCATGTACTAAAGGTAGAACTCGAGTTTTTGGACTCCTGGATAATTCGCCGAGTGTGCCGTGCAGCGCGGCATACTCGGGATACTCGGCAAACTCGGCTCCAAATCTCACGAGTTCGCTACGAGACACAGGAGTTTCTCGCCGAACATCTCTCGAGTGCGAGGAGTAATCGCAGAGTTTAGTAAGAGTTGGGCCCGAGAGGCGTGTTACGTAATACTACGAGTTGACTACGAGTAACTCGGCTATGTGGGAACGAGGCTTTAGACCTTCTTCTTTTTTTTTAAGTCACAGTGGCGAAATCTCTAGAACCTTCTTTCTCCCCTCGCTGGCCAAACATGTGGACAGCAAGCTTCTCCCTCTGATCAGCAATTACTAACTTTACATGTATAATTGTATATTTGTACATACAGGAGAGTAATTACTAAAAATCCTCTGGAAAATAGTTCAAGAACAAATGCTACAACATAATCCAGACAAAATCGTTGGTATTGTAGTGTTCAAAAGCTTTTGGCCACATCTGTATTTCATTCAAGCAAAGCTTTACCCAGAATCAAGACTTGTTTTTACAAAACAACAATCCCTTGTTCGTGCGCTACTACCATAATGTTTTTTTTCTTTTTGGCAGGATTATGGAGCTGGGCGTTATTCGACAACATCCGATTGAGCAGAATTTATGGTGAACGCCTGAAGCTATTTCAAGGAGATTACCACACGTGTGTGATGCAAAAGCTTTATGTGAAAGCTAAAACAAAAGTGGGTCACCCATTTTGAGTGACTCAACCAATTTATGTCAACATAACTGAAAAACAACCACAGACAATGTAAGTGAATAAAACGTTTAATATTGGAAGATGAGCCTATTATGGCAATAGTCATAAACTTCAAAGTATTCCATCTAATAATGTTCAAAATAACAGCAAAGTAGAATAGATTAAATGCATAGTTGATTGAAAAACTTTGAGGTGTTTTTCCTTTCACATTTATTGGTAGATTGGAAGATGATACCATAAAAACATTTTTTTTAAATATTCCCTACATACAATTGCTTTAATAGCCCTATTTTGCCAAAAACGAGACAATTTATGCAACAAGAAAACAATTTTGATCATAGTATTACATACTTTGAATGAAAGATGCCAATTTATATTTTGACTCATATGTCAAGTTGAGTTGGTGGGCATTCTGTCAAAGTAAATGTGGTGATACAGTTTGGCCCTGGAGTATAGATTTACTTATTAAATTGTTAATATTAACATTGAAAATCTTTTTGACTGCATTAGATCTTATACATAGGCTAAATGTTATCTTATAAACGTTTTAAGAATTATAGCAGGTTTTGTTGCAATTGACAGTGGCGGATTTAAGGGAGGTTGTGAGGGGGGGGGGGGGTTGCAACCCTCCCCTTAACCTGGCACATTTTAATTAAAAAATATAAAAAATTCAGCAGTCCAATACCTATTAATTTGTCAACCCCCCTAAAAAAATTCTGGATGCACCCCTGTTTTAATTATTTATCGCTGTAACTTCGTCACTATGACTGAAATGCTTTCCACTACAAGTTGGTGAGGGGTGGGGGCCTAGCTCAGTGGCAGCGTACTGGGCTTCCAACCACTGGGTCCCGGGTTCAATCAACCTATGTTGGATGGCTGTTTCATCCTTCGTCTCATTGCCATGGTCCCTGTCTGTCCTAATTAGCCCATCAGGTGCAGAAATACAGGACGTAAAGCCCTAAACCACCACCACCACCACCACTACAAGTTGGTCATTGTATAACTCATTATGACTCAACCCGTGAGTCAAATTAAGGGTATAAGATTTATAGATAGAAAGTTAGTTACTTTGACTGACAATCCAGTCTTTGTTTAGTAAATTTCTACAAATAATACTGATGTGCATTAAATACCTGATAGCATATCAAGGTCATCATGAAATGTAACTTTTTTGTTGCACGTTTGCATGAATGCAAGTTTGGCTTGTACTAATAAGCTGGGAAAATGATATATAACATAATGAATGCAATTAAATTCACTTAGAATAATTGGGAATATATACTAAATCATATCTGCAAGCCCGGATCTCCGGCCCAGTGCCAGACCACAAAGTGACAAATCTGCATAGGAATGTTAACTACCCTTTGATATACTCTCCTATGATGAAGATTTCTATGGGCTGAGGCTCCGCTACAAAAATGGTTACCAAATCAGTTTTTTTAACACTTTCGACATAATGAACTTCATGTTTTGCCTATATCATCTCAGATTTTATGGTCTAGATCTCTGAGCTTCTCTGTTAGCTTATTTTTTAGAGATGCCAAAGGGAGATATAATGATGACATGCACGAGAGTGCTTGGATTCTGCAATGTTAAGTCCTCCTGTAAGATAATAATCATATAAGATACAAATTTACTTAAATATGTAAAATGAAAAATGATACATATATACGATGTAATTGACATAAAATGTTGACATGGGGTCTCAAATATATGACCCTACCATAATCATAATCTCTCCTACACTTAGTCTAGGTATTTATTATGTATACATTGTTATTCAGCAGCATACAATCGGATTCCAGTGTCAGCATTACAAGTAATTAGTGCTGATAACTGAGATTGTTCATGCGCCATAAAAGCTCATCAAAGTGCTGCAGACTTATATTAGGACATAGTAAAATTGAGGGCTTGCATTATCATGCATGTCAGCTTATAGACAACACACTCACAATTGGTAAGTGTCACTATTATAGTATCATTTCTTAATTTTGGAATAGTACTTTTGCGAATATTATAACAATATTGGGTGGTGAGGACTCCAACATTGAGTTTTGTGGGAGGAGGAAATATTATATTGGCCTTCGGCGTTGGGATATAACCAACACAAATGTTGGTCAACTCCCTCCTATTTGGGATGCAAGTATTACTTAAAAATCATGAAGCATTAGAGTATTTTATTATTCAAAAAACCTTCAAATCAAATCATTTTATTTATATATCGCATTCTTATATAAACATATTTTGCACGTTACAATATATAAAGATATATATAATAAAATAATTGGTGAATAAGCTTTAAAGACAAAATAAAATATCATCATAGAGATAAAAACATTTGGGATTAAAATTTCAAATAGCCAGATTTTTAGTCTAGTTTATTTAAAGTGTCCAAATTAGTCTTTAATCGTATTTGGATGACTGTTTCACCATTAAGGTGCAGCTACGCTAAATGCACGGTCTGCAACTTAGGTCTTTTTCTAAAGCACTGCAAGTCTTTGATGTCAAGACTTCATACACAAGGGATAAAGTTGGATTCTGCAGAGTCATTAATTAAAGTTGATGAGTGGCTGGACTCATTGTCCAGAACAATCCCTTCCTAATTGCCTCCCATGGGTGGGCGGGCACGAAACCCCCACAAATCCTTAGGTCCAGCAAAGAATTCCTTTCAAAAATCGATAAATCTCGTTTAATTAGGAGATCTTACTGGTAGCCAGTGCAACTTTTTCAGGCTGTTGTAAGCACTGTCTCATATGTTTGATGTAGATGTTATATGGTCCTTGAGATTGTCTGGTGCGTAACATAGTTGAAGAGCTCTGTGTATTCTTAAATGTTCTTAAATCAGTTAGCAATTCCTGCAATGTATTTAAACTGTGCACCTTTTTATCTATCTATTCAGCTATCTATCTAGCTATCTATCTATTGATCTATCTGTCTATCTATTGATCTATCTATTGATTTATCTATCTATCTATCTATCTATCTATCTATCTATCTATCTATCTATCTGTCTGTCTGTCTGTCTGTCTGTCTAGCTCTCTGTCTGTCTGTTTGTCTGTCTGTCTAGCTAGCTATCTATCCTCAAGGCATGCGACACCTCATGGTAATACAATATATGATGGCATCTAGAAAACACACAAGTGATCATAAGTTGTAGAACTAGATCTGCATAGACTAGTTCAGCTTTAGCAAATTGTGTAATGCTTCACTGGAAATGGCATCTCATCTCATCATCACAGTTCATCTCAAAAACCGGAATTTACTTTCTGATGCTACCTTACAAATTAATCAAGCTACTAGCATAGATGTCGATGAAAATATTTAGGGAAATGATAATACACGGAAGTCGTAAACTGACAGGCAAACTCAATGATAAAAGCATGGACTGCAGTGGATACTGAACTGTAAGCCCAAAACATGGGACCACTCTTGCAGTCAAGAATAGAAAGCCACTAATATTGACATTAGGATCATACCAATCAAATGCATCTTCCAACCATCATTATCAAACCACGTTCACACTATCACGTAGACCTACGTATGATCACGTACGTCAAAAATTGGCTGTACGTGCTCACTCGTGGCTCTGTTATTAATCTCGTATAACTTCTTTCTACGTGGGGCAATCATAGATCGCTCGCCGGACGTCCGTAAAAGCTCGCTATTTTTATTTTTTGGCAGCAAAACACTTTCATCTTTCATCCATGACTAGAATGTATTGGGGAACAAATCACACTCATACATAATCTGTTCTGATTGATCAGGCTGGCCCCACTGCGTCTGAACTGTCACAACCCTACAACATACTATATAGGCTATGGGCCTAGCAACTCCAATATACTGAGCAACGGCCAACATACACCCATGTTGGAGGACAATGAAGCACTCTGATTGGCTGACAACAGCTGATCTGAGAACATATTTAGATACTAAATAAATGTCAATTAATCCTCTAGATTAAATAGGTCAGATGACTGCCATGGATCAAGGGGTAGTATAACTGGGAAGCTAGGAGTAATAATTATATCCCGAATAGGAGGAAGTTAACTTACATTTTTGTTGGTTATATCAAAAAAAAAAAGTGGGATATAACTAACTTATTTACTAATTGTTTGTTTGTTTTGTTTTACTGCCTTTACTAGGCAAAACTAGTTCAGTTTGCACTCAGGAGGGAGTTAACTAACATTTTCGTTGGTAATGTCCCTCCTGAGAACAATAGCATAGGTCACGTGGTGGAGTATAACATCTTTTTTATTATGCATAAAAACGTTATACATGCTGTTGAGGCTGTGTTTGGTACTGTGTATGCAATGTGCATGGACAGTGCTGTCCCACCGTCTTTTTGACAGTCTGACTATCTGCCTTTGTCTGCCCAGTTGGTTGTCTGTCCGTTTGAAACCCAAATTATGTATTTTTTCTTTGTGTATAATCTAGCACATAATACAATGCATAGCTACCACATTTCCATATTGTTTAATCGTATATAGTAGCAGAGAACGGTTATAAAACTAAGTTGTCAATCATTAGCTTTCAAAAACAAAGGGAGATATTAAAAAAATATATGTATAGTGTAAACCTGTGTACTGTGTAACATAAAATGTATTAAATAAAAAAAATGAAAAATAAAATCCAAAGTAAAATAATAACTATAATTCATTGTGATTACATCAGTCTTATAAAGACTATTACATCAGACCTTTTAAAAGTCAGGTGACACAATTTTTCAATTTTATTATTGATGCAATAAGTATGTTCCCAAGCCAGATGATCATTGGAACCCAAAGTTCTAAGAGGGATTCAAGGCTTTTAAATCATTAAAATACTGCACTGAATGACCTCTGCTCAGCTACCACTAATTGTTACACACAATGATGTGACATCATCAAACAATAGATGATGACATCACAAGCTAAGCTACCAAATCTCACTTTGAGCATACTTTAAAGTACTCTGCAAAAAAAAGTATTTAGGGGTAATTTAGTGCATTTTGTAGATTGTATTTTTATTCATTATCTTTATCATAGATCTAAAAACGTAGGCAAAATTAATTCAAATTACACAACAAAATAACAATGTCAACAATCCATGTCACTGAAGTTCAACTTTGCAGAATGAAAATATAAAGAAGGGCCGTTTGGAGGAAGACTTAGCTTAGTTCAGCTACGACTATCTGGAAGTCTAAACTGAATGTTGGCAAGAGCTGTTGGCTGCCTTGAAATCTGTAAGACCATCCAGTACCACCCAGTACATTCATACACTAAATATGTTTGATGTCACAATCACAATAAAGAACTGATCCCTGTTGTAAATTCTTTATTATTATATATTAAATTTGCAATTTGTTTGCCATATTTTCATTTTCGTCCCATCATTATATCCTATAGTACTGTGGCCATTTCTCAAAAAAGGCTGGTAACCCCAACTTGAGGTAGAACAAAACACACCCTATCCAGTTTTATGCAGAATGTTCTCTAGTTTATGAAAAATATGGTTGTGGTGAAATAAAATGTGTTTAACTTGCTGAAAATCAGGAATATGTGAGGCAAACTCATGTTCAGCTGACAAAAACATAAAAAATCACATTTTGCCCTGTAATGCCTGCCCTGTTCAGCCAAACTGCACAAAAATGATTCTGAATCGTTGGAATGGACCTAGGAATACATGATATACCTTAGTTAGTGCAAAAAATTAGAAATGAGCTCTGTGAATTGGATATGAATAACCCATGTGACTACTGGAAATACTGGGATAGATTACATAAAAATAATAGTTTCTCAATTTCCAGTGATATATCTCTTGACTGTTTTGAAAAATACTTTGCAAGTGTTCAAGCCCCACCTAGTTAATATACTTCTACATTTGATATGCAATTCCTCAAATATGTAGAAGAGTTCATGGTAAACTTTAACAACAGTCCCACTGATCCTTGTACCTACATGACTGATCACCCTATAACAATGAGTGAGGTACAGACTGAACTGAAAAGCCTTAAGCTGGGCAAGGCCCCTGGAATAGATGGAATTAGTAATGATTTTTACAAATATTTGTCTGACTACTTACTTCAGCCTCTTACAGTATTGTTCAACTACATTTGGGAAAAGGAAGTTTACCCAAACAAATGGTCTGAGGGAATAATTCAACCCCTGCATAAAAAAGGTAGTTATAGTGAACCTGATAACTATCGCAAACTGACTCTAATGGCATGTATGGGTAAACTATTTGAAGCCATTTTAAATAAGAGATTAGTCTTCCAAAGTGAAGCTACAGACATTGTAGATCCCAATCAATTTGATTTTAGTAAGGAAATCAATTCGTAAAACCCTATTTATAACTTTTATAGACTTTTTGAAAGCTTTTGACTTTGTCAACCGATCATTCCTGTATTATAAAATGATAAAAAAAGGCTATGGCGGAAAGCTTGTAAAAATAATACAAAGTATGTGTGACATGTCTGGTGCTATAGTTCGATGGCATGGTGAATTAGGGACAAACATTGATAGTACCCATGGCGTTCTCCAAGGTGGAATAGTCAGTCCCAAGCTATTTAATCTGTATTTATCAGACATGTGTGAATACCTAGACCAGACCTGTGGAGTAACAATATATGGGACAACATACACTCATCTACTATATGCTGATGATCTTGTCCTAATTTCAGAAAATGCTGATGGAATGCAGACTCTATTAAAAGATCTTGAAGCTTATTGTAGAAAGTTGCATCTAATAATTAACTCTCAGAAGAGCAAAGTTATGATCTTTCGTAAATCTGGCAAATGTACAGCCCAAGATAATCATGATTTCATTATTGAAAATGAGAAATTAGATATGGTTAATTCATACAAATATTTGGGTCATGTAATTAGTAATTCTAGCAACATACACAAAGTAATGTATGAGCATTTGACAACCCAAGCACAAAACGTGATGAATGCTCTTAAAGAAAAGACAAAGTCCGCAGTTGGCTATCCACCAGCAAAATGGAGTTTCAAAATGTTTGACATATATATTACCAATACTTGAATACAATAGTGAAATATGGTTCCGAGAGAAGCAAATTGAAGCTCTCGAGAAAATACAAGTCCGTTTCCTTAAAAACCTGCTCAGTGTTAGGTGTCAAACTTCAACACTTGCCATTCTGGCTGATACAGGTAGATTTCCACTGATAGTCAGACAACATGATTCAGCAATCAAATTTCTAGGCAGGCTAAGGTCAAATACATGCCCCTTGCTGTTACTAAGTTACATCAAAGAGGTGTTCCATGCTGGCTTACAAGACTTTATAAAGTCACAGAAACTCTAGATGCAGATTCTGACAATTCCAGCATAAACAAGCATATTTTATCCTTGTTCGAAAAGGCTCATACTAAGATGCTCACTGAGATAAATGATAGTATGCTATACCCAAAACTCAGAACATACAAAACCTTCACGAATGATATTCGAATAGAGCCCTATCTGAATTATACCCTACCCAAATCCGTCTATTGTAATATAGCACGTTTTAGACTAAGCTCACACAACCTTAATATTGAATTAGGCAGACACAAACCTCCTTATGTTCATGCAGTCGAAAGAATTTGTGAAAAAATGCAATCTGAACCAAGTAGAAGGTGAGTTTCATTGTTTAATGAGGTGTAAAAAATGGAATGATATCCGCTTAAACTTATTCCAAATTGCTTGTAAATACGTCGAGGGCTTTACTATTTTCAATCCAGCTGAACAATTCTTACAAATATTAACAACTAAGAACACTAACCTTAACTTTGCTCTTGGTACATTTCTACAGGTAGCATTAAAATTAGACAGTAAAATATAAATGTTTTATATAAATAGTAATTTAATGTCTCCTAGAACTGAGTGGCTGGCGGCACATTGATGAAACTGCTTCCATGTGTGTATGAATTTGTACATTTATATATTGTAAATATCTACTATTGTATGTCACTTCATATTGTATGTCAACATTCCCATCTTATATTGTATATCACTTCATATTGTTTACCATGTTGATAACATTTAAGAGTACATCATGTATATATATATATATATTTATATATATCTTATGCTTAGTGTTTAGTATTCTTATTGAACCTGAATTGTTGTGCTAAAACTATTTGTTGGTGCTTTTTTAAACAGTATTATTTGTTTAGTTCCAGGTGCTTTAGAATTTCTTAGACAGACTATGTAGAGTTGATTAGTATTAGTCATAACATAGCTCTACTTATTTAATTATTTTAACTGTTGATCCATGTATTTTTATTATCTTTTATTATCTTTTCATGCTGACACATGTATCAATTTGATATTTAGCTGTCAATAAAAATCTATATATATATTTGTGACTTTCTGAATCAGGGCAAATTAGGGTTAAAATTTTTCAGTTCACCATGCTATAATGTTTTCAATTTAACAGAGGTAGCCTTCATCCAACATGGGCATATTATATAAACTACTATCCAGTGATATATCACATGAGCCTATTGGATAATTTGTAAGGCCACAGTAAGGCAATATATTTCCCCTTACCCTTAATTTCTTTAATTTCGAAAATCTGCAAGTTTGCAACATACAGCTGAGATAACATTAAAAGAACAGCCTAAATTACCTCAAAACAATGGAAAACTTACATAAGTGTCATCAAGACCAATTTATTGGCAGGGTTTTGTATTGGCAATAATGATAAAATCAAAATTTTTGTGCTATATACCCTTACAATACATGATATGTTTGATGTATTGTCCATATTAGAATAAAATGCAACTCAGAATAACTACTTATCTTCCTAAATTTGCCATGGATATAGTACAAAATACGCTATAGATGTGCTCTATTGGAGATGTAATGAGATAATGTGTTACGTTACTGATGAGCCTTGCTATACTTGTAAAGATCTACTAGGATACTATTACTAGGATGCCAGTTTGGGATTATAATCACTAAATAAAGGGCCGTTCACACTATCATGTAAGACCTACGTATGACGACGTAGTCGGGCATCCGCCGAGTGTTCGTTGGGCGTCTGTCGGGCGATCTACGAGTGCCTGTTGGATGCCTGACGGATGCCTGATGGATGCCTGACCGATGCTTGGCAACGGTTGTCCTGCGAGCATTTGACGGACGTCCAGCGGGCATTTGACACTTCTGCTGAGCGCTCTACAACTTGTGAAAATAATTTATACCTGATTAACAGAGCCACGAGTGAGCACGTATAGCCCATTTTTTACGTATGTGGTCACTCGTACGTCTTATATGTGACAGTGTGAACGCCCCTTAAGGCTCATCTGGTTTTATATGTTACTTATGGCTAGTCTATCTGAAGATTTTAAGCACTGTTGGGTATATTTGTAGTGTTCGTCTTATATTGTACCTTTGCATAATTATTTATTTTGAAGAAATACTAGTCGATTGGTTGGACTGATATCGATAGTTTAACAGTTTGATCCATGTTAGACCTTGTTGTCAGTGGACATTTCTGTGTTCTCAATACCTCATGGATTTCTTGATGGTAGCCCAAAGATTAGCCCGAATCTATAAACATAGGTTTAATTCAGATAAATGTTTCTTTGATCGAATTATATGATACTTATTACAAGTGCAACATTTGATTGCTTATGTCTATATATATATAAGAAATTAAATGTGGCTCAAGGAATGCATATGTATTACCATAATAGATATATATCTAATATATTGATAATACTACCAAAATAATGGTATATTTATAAACAAAAATGTACTTTACTTCTGAAACTTCATCTATTGCTTAATTATGTAGCAAAAAACGCAGGTTAAAAAAACGTATGTAGCAAAAATCACGAATAAAAACAATAATTATATAAAAAAAACGCAAAAAAAAGGAGTATGTATCAAAAAACACAAACTGGAAAATAATTAGGTAACCAAAAAAGACAGGTTTAAAAAACTTATGTAGCAAGAATCACGAATAAAAAAAATGCAAATAAAAAAAATGATTATGTGTCAAAAAACGCAAATGAAACAAATAAAGTGTGTGTGGCACTTAAAGGTCCAGTTCAATGATTCAGTACCATTTTGTGCAGTTTGGCTGAACAGGGCAAGCATTATAGGACAACATTTTTCATAAACTAGATAATATTCTGCATAAAACTGGATAGATTGTGTTTTGTTCTACCTCGGGTTGGGGTCAGACCCTCAGAAAACCTCCTGTGCCACAGCACTATTATATTTACATCTTGTTAACAATATATCAATGTATTTATTTATTTTTTTATTATTATTATTTTTTAAATAAGAACTTAGTGGATGTCTCCTGACCAAGGGTAAAGAGTATATAATATTATGTATTTTTACTTTTTTATTTTATTTTATTTATTTACTGCTTATATTATGTGTAATATCCTTCATTTTCTGTAGTTGTTCCTTGGAATTTGCTTCTTTCGTTTTTTGTTTTATTTGGTCAAATAAATAAATCTCTCTTTTATGTTGCAGAATGAAAATGAAGTCATATTATATAAGTGGACCAAAACATTGCTGTCAATTTGCAAGCATGAGGTGTTGAGACACTTGGTCAAGCCATACATCAAGATGGTCTTTGTCTGCTCATGTGGTGGAAATGACTCAACTGAATATAAGGATGATGGCAGGTCATATAGACTTTGCAAAACATGCTGGAAGGAAGAACAGCCGAATTCGTCCGATGTTACCGATGCTCATCCGAGTGGACAAGACAATTCTCTTGAAAATCTCCAGAATCAAAACACTGACATTATATCTTTAAAAACAAGAGAAGTACCAGTTACGAGTAACCAGCTTATGCCAGGCGACCACATAATGTGGCGACGACCGCATGTCGTGTGTCATCATGCAATAGTAGAGAGCACTGAAAAAATTAGTGAAAACAAGTTGAAAGTGGTTCACTGGGCACCAACAGGCGCACGAAGTGCTTTGAAAATCCAAATCTCTTCGAAGGAAATCGATGTTACCAAAGAACGAGGAGATATGTACAAAATTGAATATGATGATTCCATCGAAACAAAATATCCTTCTTCTTTAGTTTTAAAGCGAGCCAATGCACTTGATGGGTCGAGAGGTTACCATTTGTTCAGGAAGAATTGCGAGAACTTTGCAAGATTTTGCAAAACTGGTGTTAACTTCAATCTACAGTATCCGTGGTTGAAACGAAAATTAGACCAGACAGCCACAAGTACCCTATTCAAATCTATGACTGCGGTAAGTGCTGGCGAATTATTATCCCTGTAATACACCCTTTTCACACAGCAGCCATGTTGGCAGGTTTGCCTCATTGATTTATCTTTGCACTTAGATATAGTATTGTGACATCATCAGTAGACAATGGCCATACATGGTGAGGTCACAGAGTCACAGAGCTGCACAACTATGAAGATGAAATTGCTTCAGGAAGATGTCTCTACATCAGAGAAGTTGAGACTGCCCAATCACATTTAAAATGCATGATGTCAGTTGCCAACTGAGATCAAACGCTGCTTCCATTCCTCGTAATCAGGGGCAGCGGAATGTCTTCTGGGCTAGTGGGCCCAGTAGTGGGGCACCAACGAGGGGGGCACCAAAAAAAGTTATCAAAAGGGGCACTTAAAATAAATTTGACCAAATAGTGCACCCTTTTGGTTCTGCCGCCCCTGCACGTAATTATGCACCCTTTTCGTGCAGCAGCCACGATGTCATTTTTGCTGCCTCATTGGCCTAATTTTTGCCCCAATGACCTAATTTTGATTAAGTCATATATTATGAAATGATTACCTCTCCATTTTTCTTGCCAGCCTTGCTAGAATTCAATACATTTTCAAGGATTTTTCCTTCATAGCCCTCTAGAAGAGAATGTACATATCATTAAGTAGGTCAGCCAATTCAAGCGATGCATTAGTGTTCAAAGGACTCAACCGTCACTGCAGGCCACTTTGCATTAAATAGATACATTACGTAAACATTACCGCTGATTTGGCGCTGCAAAGCTCATTGCATCCAATGAGATCGATATACATACACCAGCAATTAAGCCCATTTCTACATGGCCAAATGTGCTACGTCCGTTTTCCAACATTTGGATAAATGCATGGAAAACGCATGGTTTTCATCTCATTAATTAGGCAAAAACCATGCGTTTTCCATACGTTTATCCTTCTCATGGAAAACGCACGTGGCACATTTGGCCATGTAGCAAGGCTAACCAGCAAAGCCGTGCACAGAAGGAGGACTTCCTTAAGGAAGATGATGCAAAGAACTAAAATTACAAAAGTAGAGTAGAATCATTTGCTTAAATCTATGTTTGTTATCCGTTTGATTGTTTATAATTATTCCTTTGAGATTTGTTTTAATTCTTTGAACTCTTTAAATTGTTTACCAAATTTTATGAGAAACTTGGAATCTGTGACAACAAAGCAGGGATTAAAATATGATTTAGAAGGCCCGACCTGAAGTGATGTCATGATCTGACTCTTTCAAAATTTCAATTGGAATTCTTCGTAATTGTTATTGGGATAATAATATATACCATTCTTATCGAATTATTTACATAAAATACTCTCACTGTGAGAGTCTCAAAATGACCACTTCCGTTAAAACCTTGGCCACAGCCGTTATTGTCACAGTAATTATACTTTGAACTAATATTACAATGAAATCCTGTCAAAATTGAAAGAAAATTGCACATCAAACTAATCAAGTGTCATGGGTTAAAGTGTGGCAACCACAGTAGAATTACTCCTCCAAATTTAACTCTCCCATTAAACATCATCACCATTTTTCTTATTACCTCTGATAAAGTGGAGCTACCATTTTCCATTCTACATGGCCAATTGTACCAAGTGCATTTTCCATGCGTTTGAATAAACGCATGGAAAACGCATGGTTTTTGCCTCATTATTATTGGCTAAAAACCATGCGTTTTCCATGCGTTTATCCTTCTCACTTTCTTTTCCTCTATTTCAGATAATGTTTGCCGATTTAATTGAGTTCGAATGGTCCTCCAGGCATTACATGATGGGCTCATGTGTAATAGTTGCACTGGAGTTAATATCTCTAGTCACAGACATGACCAATGCATACTTCCAGTACAAATATCCCACATCTTACCTTAGAAGACCCTTGAAGGATTACCAAGAATCAGTCTTCAGGCGAATACTTGAGTTCATCTTTGGATCTGCTGGAATGATACTTGGATTCATAGTTAGCGAAACGCTATGCATTTACATTGGAAAATGGATATGCCCAGGCATGGGTACTTGGGTGGGGTTTGCCCTTGGAACTTTGGTCTTCGGTATAATCGGTGGTTTTGTTCTCGGAGTGGGAGGAAAAGCTCTGGGAAATGCCATAGGAATTAGAGCTTCAAGAAACTTTGACTTCTGTGCGGGAATTCACTTCAGGTCGTGCCTTCTAAATCATATTTTAATCCCTGCTTTGTTGTCACAGTCATCTTTCATTCTATTATTTGGTTTCTATTGTCTTTTTCATAGAAACCTGTCCACACGTTAAATTCTACAAAAATACAAGAAAAATCTCTTCGAATTTAGTGTCGGTCAAAATTCATTTGTGACCGATGATGTTCATCTATTTTCAGACTGTGCGTTTTAATAAATAGATTTAATTACAAGGATATACTTCCTATCTTGTACTTTCAGAAAAACGCCTTCGAGTAATTACACATCAGTTGAGAAAAAGTAGGTGCAATGACACTTAGCCTGAGGTGACTCTATCATGCACATTCAATATATATATATGTACTTCATAATCTTATATTTTCAGAAAAATGGTTCGCCGATATCTTGCCCATTGCTGGGAGGCCCAACTTGGTATGATATTGCTAATCTTCAGTTGTGTTCTCCTCTTTGCTTTTACCAAACTATACGTCAAATTATACATGGACTTCCGAAGCAATATTAAAGCTGAATGTGTCACTAAAAATGTCTCTTATTTGAGGTTGGTATATTACTATAGACTTGATTCAGAATGCTCATTCTATCTTCTAGGTCATAGGGAGCAATTTAAATGCATCTAAATCCTGACTTTTTACAGTGAAATTTACCCATGCCCTGCAATCCAAGTGGTTGTCATGGACATCCAATCAGCATCTGCTTCCAGTCCAACCGACCAATCAGAGAACAGAAACAACAGCATGAGGAGACTGCCAGGTGGCACCACCCAACTGTTTGAAAACGAACGCACCTTCCAAAGTGGCAGTGTAAGTTCCATAAAAACCTTTAAGAATTCCATCTGTAGCTTCAAGTCTATCTTGTGGAGCTTTAGTGGATGTTCCACTTCAGACGATGTAGGGCCTATTCTAAGTCCCGATAACTAATATGTAAGGTTAACCCTACAAGTTGAGAATGAAGGTAAAGACTTTCTCCTTCACATGAGTAATTCTTGACATAGGATTGTAGGGTTAACCTTTCTGAGTTTTTTTCTGAGTGCGTTCTGTATTTCATTTTCAGTGTTCATATCAACCGCGTTGCAGGGAGAATGACACCAAAACAGCGATTGAAATGGATGATTACCTCCAGAAATATGGAAACCCTGGTGTCCATTTCACCTGCTATTATCACCCGAAAAACCATTCCATGGTCATCAGGAAACTGGCTTCAAGAGCCTTTTTAGTCAATGCTTTCTTCTGGCCTGTTCTCGTGAAATGTTTTGGTGTTGGTCTTATATTCTACGCCATGAGAAGGAAAAGAAAGGAATGGGCAAATGGCATTGCTGAAAACAACCAGAACTTAAGGGGCAATCCGAACGACAGTCAGGAAGAGGTGGAGGGGTGGTTCATAACTTTAATTTCAGTTTTAGGCCTGACTTCTTATTTGTATTTTTTCAGGTGGTTCATATGCTCTTCTCGTGGCTCAGACTTGTAAACTATTCAAAGATCAGTTTGTTTGGTTTTCTTGTTTGTTTCATTTAATTGTTTAATTGCTTATTTGTTTGGTTGTTTGTTGGTTAACTTGTCTATGGTAATTATAGACTTTGTTTATTATTTTTAATTATGATGTTTATAGCACAAAAACATGTTTTCTTATTAAAAAAAAAATTAGATAGCTAAAATAGTATGCTTTTTAATAATCTTAATTCATTAATGTTGCTAAATTTCAAAAGACTTTTAAAGACGCATATTTCGAATAAGTTTTAATCTATAATAAGCTTTTACATATTTCATATTTTATTGCTTTTATCTATTTAAACACTTCTGTTACAATTTGCTATTCATATTTTTATTTCTACTATTTCCTTGTTGTAAAATGCATTAGCATGCTTTTAGTACTTTGTAGCTGTGTACATTTGTAATAATAATACAAATAATAATCATGGAGTACCTATCCTGGAAGGAAATATATTAACTATAAGTTTCATCCCCCCTAGAAAAGTTGCAATTGGTACTACCATTGAAGGCTCAGTAACTTTGACCAGCAGTTGGATGTATAGTAATTGATTAGTTATAATTAATGTAAAATTGTTTTATTATTGGTAAAAGCAATATATGCATTTTGGGCATCAGGCTGTCAAAAATGAATCTGTATTTGTAATAATGATTATGTACATGCATGATGATGATAATATTAAGGTCAATACAATTTTGAATCTTGAATCGTATATATCTCCCTAATAAAGTGCCATGTGTAGTTATGCATGTTAGTCCCGAGGTAATGAATAATTAAGTTCGCACAGGTAATTGCCAATGGCCTAAGAACAAGTGTTTACAAAGGGATTAGCAAAAACGATTTGTAGAAAAATAAATAAAATATGCCTATATTTTTTTTTATTATATATATTAAATGTTTTTTATGTAGAGCAGCAATGCAGCATACCATATTATGATTTGTATGTATATAGGCCTTAGTGTGTGGTATTCTGCCTGTGGAGAAACGTTTCACATGCAGCTCTGACACAATACAATATTCTTCTGGTAAGGCTAAACAAAAATTGTTTACCAGTAGACGTGCGGGGGCTGAGGTCAACTTAGTCAATGGATTAGCAATTAATGGAGGGGGGGGGGGGGCTGTAATTGCAAAGTACCAGACCTGGGAGGTCTCCGACGCCTATGGTTTACCTCATATCTGTCAAATAGGACACAGCCATTGCAGAGGTTATAAATTACTAGGAAGAATCTGGAAAAAAAACTGCATGCTGAATCATGGTGTCCACAAGGTTCTAAACTTGGTCCAATATTGTTTTTTTAAAACTATCGTATTGCACCTTTAAGAAATATTGCAGCCCATCATGGCATAGATGATGAAAAATATACTGATGATGAACAACTAATTCTGACTTTCAAGCCTGATATTCTGATTGGATATTCACAACAACTTAGAAAAGTGAACATGTATCCATGCTCAGAATGGTTTTTGAATCAACAGAGAAAATTAAAAACCTTAGTATGGTATTTGACAAGTGAAGGACAATGGGATCACATGTATAAACATAGGCTGCGCTGCAGCAAAACCCTCAGCGAATCCCACATAGCACACAGGCATCAATAAAATCGTGCAGTGCTCATCCGACAGGCAGGAGGGCAGGCATATACATTTTCATTTCCAGAGAAGAACTCTAACACACACTTTCGTTTCCAGAGCTGAACTCCAACACCAATGACTTACCAAATGAAGTTGCATACAGTAACACTCTATATGGCCTAGTGGTGTCATTTGATAGTCATATTGATATGTCTGGGCTATATTTTACAAAACCTGGAAAAAATTTAAAAAATATATTAATTTCTTGGTTTCCAGAGTAGAGCACTGATGGTCAAGTGTCCTCTTGAGCGACACCCACCATGAGCAACCGTTCCCGTTATATGACCTCAACATGCATTTATTAACGTTTTTCTTAACTCCATAAATGACGGACTACGTGACCTACGACTGTCTAATTTCGCCAATTTTGGTTCGTGAAAAAGCCTTGAATGACTGCAAATGCCATGCTTGTTTACTTAAGATACAGTATACACAAGAGGGCAGCACAGTGCTGCGTCTCTACTCTTTTTCATCACACTATTAACAGCATCACACATTTGGTTAATAAGAGGACTAAACATACCAATTATAAGAGACAATGTCTGTGATGTTTTCACTTAGTATACCATAAATGATTTATATTTGAAATATATGTTTATTTGATAAACATTAATCATGAATATTTTTGAAAATATAACCATTGCAAATATTTATTCACTGCCAACGTTATATCCTTAATTAAGAGGTCGCTCATGGTTAGCACCTCTTATGAGACCGACCCCCTTATGAGACTGTCATCAGCCTGCAGAAAGGTCTCTTAAGAGAAGCATGTGTATGTGGTCATCCAAGACGATCATTTATGGCTATGGATGGCCTATTAAATAAAACAGGTAGTCCACCATACCAATTTATTTACTTAGCGTTTATATAGTGTGTGCAATGAATTGGAACAATTGTGAATAGGGCTACATAGCCTGTTGTGCAGTGGTAATTAGAGTCCAAGATTTCCTAATTTTGGAATTCTTTTAATTTATCCCTTTTTGTTAAAGCGAACCAACACAATCACTTGCTAAATAACAGGGACTGTTCAGTCAGAATCATACATGCATTTTTAGTCTGGTCCAGTGAATAAATTTATTCATTTGCTCAGAACTCAAGAATCAAGATGATCCATCCATTAGTGAGAAATATTAGCATCAAATATTTATGTTTGACCCGAACATAGCTCTCCAGGCCATTTCAAACTTCTCATTAGCATATGTGAAGTGCCTGGATGGATTTCCCTCTGATGTCATCGCACATGCACAGTAGTGCGATAAACATTGGAGCGAAGTTTCAACTTTGTTTCGGCAAGTTTTAGCTAGTTTTCAACATTTTTGGCCAGTTTTTGCAACATCCTGGTACCATGCCGCCAAAGAAATACGATACAGAGGAGGAGAAATGACGGGTATTCCCATCCCAGGCTGCATTTGCAGTTGCAAAGGATGATGGGAGCAAGTCCCTGAATGGCTGCTGAGGCAGATGGCGGTTGCAAGACAGAACTTTTGACAACAATGCTGAAATAGGACTTTCTACTCAAAACGGTCCAGAGTTACTATATGTAGGTAAGTTTTACAGACATTGGAGGGGGTCCCTTCTCTGTGAGTTCTGTTGGTTCACTTTAATTGCATTCCGATAAGTATCAACCTATTCTACACCAAAGATTATGATTTCTGTGGCCAAGATAGTCATATATGGGCTATGACAATGCTTCCTAAGGAATATATATGAATTCAGCAACTGCATTATGTCACATAAAGGTGTTAGGTATAGTTGCAGACAAAATAAACCTTTAATATTTGTATTTATTTGTTTAAATAAAAATCTTAAAGGTTTATTTTGGAATTATACCATTTCTCATGCCATTTTAAGTCAAAATATTCTTCACACACTGATTACGTTACTGGAATGTTGGGTTGTTGAATTGGATCAAATCTAGGGCATTTAAATCATCCCGCTATTCATTACCAAACACTTTACATAATATATAAAATTACATAATAATAAGAATAATGACAATTATTAGAGTAAAAGTCTAAGAAATACAGGTTATTATACACCTAATTCTTATAAAATTGCTAATCACAAACAAAAACTGTTGACTGTGTTGCTCCAGGGTTGCTAAGTATCCCAGTGGGCATCCCGACAGTGGCCAACTTTCTCCTTGCAACATCTCACACAGCTGCCCAAGTGCAACTATACCTTGTCCAGCAAAATGCAGCAAAAGACAGATACAGTAACAGTAAATCTTAAGTCATGTATATACCAGGAAAAGCGCAGCGGAGCGAACTGCGAAACCTCACCTTTATTAACGAACCCAACTGCCTTCTCCGAGAATGAAACCCAGTTAGGACTTGCAAGAACACCAATTGGAACCAGAGACGCAGCTTCAACACAGAGAATAACAGCTGTAACACAGATAATGACAGCTGTAACACAGACAATAAAAGCTGTAACATAGGCAATAACAGCTGTAATACAGATAATAACTGTAACGCAGATAATAACAGCTGTAACATGGAGAATAACAGCTGTTCTACAGAGAAAAACAACTGGAAGGCGAACTGCATCCCAACTGATGGGTGCCGGACTCACTGGCATGAATGGAATCTCCCCGGGCTTGCCCAGAAAACTCGTACGAGAGGTATATGTTAACGCAGCCTTGATGTATGGCCTAAGCACACTCAACCTAACACAAAAGGACCGACAGAAAAATTGTGAACTCAGACTCCATGGCAAAGCCTGCCATTCACCTCCTGATAGAAGCCTACCTGCGAAATTCATCCTCCAACCCAGGGTACTGGCCTTATATATCACAATCCTACACAGAACTGGAACTCTGGAACAGCAGCTTATCCTGGGGCAGTTGGCCATGAAAGACCTTCAATCACACCTCCCGTCAGCACTAGAATTAGCATCCAGACTGCCAGACCAAAATCAAAGGAAGGCAAAAATCAAGAGGGCCACCCTGGAGCACTTCGAAGATCGAGACACTGCACTCTAAAAACTATAAGTGCTATATGGAACCTTTAAAGGTTCAAAAGCCCGGTATAGATATGGAACCTTTATTAGTTATTTTTAGAACATCTCTAAAGGTTCCTTAAAAGAACCACTGAAGGTTCCATATTAAGGTTCTTAATTGAACCCAATGGTTCTTGAACAAAAGTTCTGTATGGAACCCAATGGTTCATAAACAAACCCATCAAATGTTTCTGTAAAGAACCCTTGGATTGTTCAACAGTTCTTCAAAGAACTTTTATAGGTGCATATATGTTTCTGTTAAGGGTTCTTTTTTAGAACCCTGTGGTTCTATTTGGAAGCTAACAAGGTTCAATTAAAGGTTCATATATTGGTTCAATAATGGTTCATATATTGGTTCAATAAAGCTTCTTTTAGATATAAATAAATATACAACACAACAAAATAAATTTTGGTTTATACATTTATTTTCTTTCCTGAACAAACATAGTTTTGGTATGTTGGACTGAGCTACACACAACTTAAGGATTAAATCACTTCATACACAAAGTACAAGTTTACCAAATTAACCATACCACAACCAATAATAATGCTTTAACAAAAAAAATTTATATCTTTGATTTTAAGAAAAAAGTTTTAAAAAAGTCTTTTACCTTTCATTTCTCCTTAATGTACCCTGGCAAGCTGACTTGCACATTTTCAAGTTTTCTTGGATAAATACAGTTGTGGTTCATTTCATGAAGAGTATAAGAAATGACAAAATAAAAAAGGCAAAATTATAATTGGAATAACTTTCATTCAGACATTTTAATTAAAGATTCACCAGTTAACAATCTGTCACAAGAATACAGTGGGTTGCAAAAGTATTCATCCTCCTAAATGTAAACTATAACTATTCATAGTTTGTCATGGGAAGTATATAACCCATATCTATGGCACTTTTTAAAAACTAACGTGGCCTTAGCATGTGATGTAATTCCATGAAAATTGCAATATTTTCCACTTTTTATTAAATATCAAAATTTTGGTGTCTGTTTTTTAAACTATCACTTTCGGTTGTTCATTGACTGATAATAAAACAATGAAATTTTGAAGAACAAAAGATTTGCTTTTAAAAATAAGATGCAGTTTTGATGCACTTATACCAATTTATTACTATACTGAAGTCCCTCATATTTTCATTCATGCCAGCCGATATTCCATTATAATTTATGTGAAATGTTTTCCTAGGTGAATTTCAGAAAATTAAGAGAAACCCTGAGGAAAATCTAGTGCAACAATGAAAATATTTGCAATTTCATACAAAACATTACATAACAGTTGCAAAGTGGCTTGAAAATTTACAACATGTAAATTATCACCTCCAAAACAATTGTGCTGATTGCATGTAACACTTTTGTCCAATATCTATAGATTTATAGCTGATATAGAGGCATGGATACTTTAGCAATCTACTTTATAGGCAAAAGTAGTATTCAACATGACAGTTACAGATTTATGATAGTGAAATGTAGCAATTTTTAATTTTTTGCAATGAATATTCACCATGACAAGCAATGGATTTTCTGCAAGTGATATTTCTTGTGCAGTTCATTGTCTCTGCTTCCTAAATGCTACAGTGAGTGTGGTACAGTCGTCTTCATCATGTCCTGAATGTTGTTCATATTCATTTGGTATTTTTTCCTACTCAAATCTCTGCAAAAACAATACATCTCAACAATATAACAACATGTTTTCATGTCTTGATTAAACAAAAACTATTTGCATATTATATTTATTACCATTAAGCATTTGACAAGTAAAATATTTATTACTCACCAGGAACCGAAATCCAACTACTTGTTGATCAGTTAAACTGTCTAATGTAATGCTCAATTGCTCTTTGAGGCTGCACTGTCTGGCTTTATTTGTTGTTCTAATCAATTAAGTGACTGCCCTTATTAACAATCCATTTAAGTATTGGTAACTAATGTACTTGGCATTGGTCTATGATTGAACCATATGGTTCTAACATTGAACCTTTTTGAGCCATTGGGAACCTTTATATGTACTATAGAACCCCTAGGTTCCATGTTGAACCTTTAAGAACCTTTTTTTCTTAGAGTGTGAAGACATAAGCCAGAGCCAAGAACCCTATAAACAAACTATCATTTAGACTAACATAGTTTAATGTTTTTCCTTACATTAATTAATGTTAAAATGTTATTTTTTTTAGTTATTATAATGTCAACCCTAATTCTACCTTTAATGTTATACTGATGTTAATATAATGTAATGTTGCAATATTGTAATCTTATGTCATACTAATTTTATTATAACATAATGTTGCAATTTATCTAATGTTATACTGATGTTAATGTAACATAATGTTGCAATATTCTAATCTAACATTATACTTATGTTAATTAACATTATGCTGCAATGTTTGAAAAAAAAAATTATAAAATGACATATTAATAATTTTTAATAATTAATTTTATTTTTTCCTGCCTGTAGAAAAAAAATTTAATACACAGACTATGCATCTCATTTTACAAACTTTATTGACTGTACAATACTTAAATCGTCAAAAATATAAGAGTGCTAAATTGACATACTTGCGTGAAAAACAACACTGTGACTGTAACAATCAGGAGTGTTACTTGTTTATTGTGCTGCACTAACTCGAGTTGTTTAACGAAGGTTTTCTTTGCCTTGGCCTAACTTGGCCTATTAACATGCTTCAGTGGGTCCATGTTGCTCATTGACAAGTGTCCTAATTGCTTTGGCCTCAGTGACTTAATCCTGTGTCCTAGATTCTTCCTTGGTGGTTGGTGGATCACTATGATGCTTTTTTCTAATTGGTTAAAATGTTGAACTGATGACTGTAGACAGGAACACCTTGTCACATCACATCCAGCTCTTGTGTAGAAAGGAGCATGCTGGATTCTGCTCATGAGGTCACCAGAATTGTGTCATGTAAGTGTTTTACCTTTCTTATTCTTTATATAATGCCATGCAGTTCTGCTCAGAATGGTCCACTGTTACATTTGAAGATAAGTTGAGAATATAAGCAATTATTTAATATTGGGTATTTAATTGTAGTACATTTTAACTCGCATGTTCACATGGCTCTCAGCCATTTTGACCTTACTAAATTAATGAGAGCTTACATGCTCCAAGGTCAATGGATTGTATATGTATTATGGTTTATAGTCATAGTATGTAATTATGATTTATACACACATCATTTTAGTTATTTTGTGTATTAGGAAAATCTGTGGGTAAAATTTACTTGTGAATGTTGTGTCAATTTTCCACTTTAGTGTAGTGTGGTAGCTGTGGAGCTACAATCAACTGTGCCAGCTGTGCATCTGGTTTTCCAACTCATAACTTCGTGGGTGCTTGGGCCATGAGACTGCCTCAGACTGACTTGTGGGAAGTAAGACTCGTTGACTGACACGGATAGAACGTGGTTCCACAAACTCAATTTAATTGAACATCAGCGTCATCAAGGTCTGTGGAGATATACGTCAGTGTTGTCAAGTTCTGTGGAGATATACATCAGCGTCATCAAGTTCGACCATCACACATCCGAGCCAAGGGTCCTGAGTTCACCATCGTGTGCCCAACCAATGTCGGCTATACAGTGACTTTATTACAAGCTGTTGTTTTTTTAATCATTTTCTCCTATAAAGATCTGCAAATATTTGTAAATACTTATAGATACTTGTTGTCATTAAAATTGTTGTGATCACAAAGTGTCTTGTCCTCATATCCCGTGACAGTGACATATTATCTCCAGGGGAATTAAAATCTTTTTCTTTTTCTTCCAAATAATGAAGGCCATCAGCTGTTGCTTGGTTTCACAAGTTGCCAGAAGGCTTGTCAAAAATAGGTACGACTGCCACCTAACCATAGGCCTAGCCTAGTCCACTAACTCACAAATGGCAAAATCTGTCTGTAAATGTAAAATACCAGACATTATTTATATCTAGTGCTGTGACCATTTCTCAAAAGAGGCTTAAAAAGGGGGGTAACCCCAGCTTGAGCTAGTTTATGAAAAATATGGTTGTGGTGCAATAAAATGTGTTGTACTTGGTGAAAATCAGGATTTGTAAGGCAACTTCATGTTCGCCTGATGAAAAAATCAAAAAATCCCATTTTGTCTTGTAATGTCTGCCAAAAATGGCTCTGAATCATTGGGCTGGACCTAGGAATACATGACATAGCTTAGTTAGTGTAATATCTTTATGATTTTCTAAATTAGGGCAAAATAAATGTTAAAAATCTGGAAAAATAATACTTCATTTTCGGTTCACTGAGCTATAATGTTTTCAATTTAACAAAGGTAACCTTCATCCTACATGGGCATATTATACAGAACAATTTGTCCCATTCACTCTTCTATCCAATGATATATCCGATGAGCCTATTGGATAGTTTTTAAGCCACAGTAAGGCAATATTTTTTTAATTTTGGCAAATCGGCAAGTATGCAACAAACAACTGAGATAACATAAAAAGAACAGTCAATATTACCTCAAACAATGAAAAACTTACGTAAGTATAAATTAGACACAACTAGTGAAAATGTATCGGCAGGGTATTGTATCGGCAATGTAAAATCACAATTTTTGTAAATACCTTTATAATACATGATATGTTTGCATCCTGTGATGTATTGCCCATATTAGAATAAATGCAACTCAAAATAACTACTTATCTTCCTGAATTTGTCATGGATATAGTACAAAATACACCATAGAATCTAAGATAGTGAGAAAATGAGTTCTATTACTTACTTGTAGATACTTGTACAGACTTACAAGCATACCATTACTCGGATGCCAGTTTGGGATTATAATAACTAAATAAGGCTCATCTTGATTTACTGTTACTTATGGCTAGACAATCTGTAGATTGTAAGCACTGTGGGTATATTTTGTAGTGTTTGTGTTTTATTTATACTTTCACAGTTTAATCCATGTTAGACCTTGCAATACCTCATGGATTTCTTGATGGTAGCCCAAAGATTAGCCCAAACCTATAAACATACATTTTCCTTTGATCGAATTATATGATACTAATTACAAGTGTAGTGCCACATTCGATTGCTTATGTCCATATATATTATGTATGTTTGCAATGACATTATGTACTATGTGCAACATGTAATTTATACTGATAGTGTAATACATATGCATCCCTTGTTATCTCACAGCAAAAACTCAATGTCAGAATGACAATGGTAGATGTATATTGATAATACTTTACTTCATCTACCAAAATAATGGTATATTTATAGTACAAAATGTACTTACTTCTGATACTTCATCTACTACTTGCATACACAAAAGTAACTAATAAAAATTGTCATCAAATTCATGGGTAATATTGTAGTTGCAATGATTCAACTTGTAGATATAGCTAACAAAATATAACTTAACCGGCATTCCATTAACATGAGCCTTCAAGTTGCTGCATGGTTAAACCAAATTTGGTAAGTCTAAACTAGGCTTTCATTTGACTGAAAAGGTTTAAACTAGCTGGAAAAATAAGACCCTTCAGTAACAACTACTTGAGCCGATGGCGTCAATGGGCTGAAGTAGTGGGTCTACGAATGCCAGGCATTACATTTTTTTCAGTGGCTACCTATTAGCGTGAGGTCAGCTACAATCATATTTTCTTTTGCAGTTGATTTCTTTGAGAAATGTATTGAAAACAACCAAATCTAGGTTGTTAATCAATCAAGAATTGTGCCACTGCATTAGAGCATAAGTGCCTTGGAACAAGGATATGAACATGACCCAACAAACTGGCTGAAGATTTATGTCATTGCAAAAGGGTTATTATTAGTTACTTTTTTGTATGTCTAGAATATAGACAAGACCACCTAATGGACACCACATTTATTTGCATTAGCTAATGGTGTATAATTTAATAAAACAATGATACAGATATTGGTACTAAATAAAGTAACAGGACTACAGCTGTATTCATGGAAGTCAATATAGAAATTTTATATCTTGTGTGTAGTTGTGACACTGCTAGAGGTGAGCTTATTATTGCCATAGCCCAGTAGGTAGGAAATCACCTTTCTTTTAGAGAAGTATTCATGCTTGCATTACAAGTTATTCATTAGTCACTGAAACAGTGAAATTTAACTGTGTTGGCTGGCACAGCAACTATTGTAAAAGAACACACAAAGACACCTAAATTTAAAAGAGGTACCAGTGGTTCAAGTGTTCGCCGTCAGACCGTGATGCTAGGGGTTTCAGCCTTCACCATGGAATGGAGGACCTAAGCAAATCCTCTGCAACTCTTTGCCACAAGGTAAACATTTTCCTGACCCAAAGAGAGTTCTCCGACCCAAACGGGCACTGACATCACAAATTTCCACATTTCGGCCTATCACAGTGCAGTATTTTCTTCAGCCCTTACTGATGACGTCAGTGCCGAAGGGAGCTGCATTGAAAAAAAAGTGGAAGGTTGGTCAGGAACAGTTGTAAACTATATTTGGGACAATTCTAAACAGTCTGCATATGTCATGCTATATTTAACATCAACGAAGTGTGAAAAGGGTGGGGGGGGGGGCTGCATGGCCGATGGATACCTTTAGGATATATATAATACAGGCCACGGGGTTTTCGTCAGCTGAAGTTGTGAGATCGGTAATTTTAGCTCGTGATCAAGTCCACGGTCAAGTTCAGTGTGGTAATTCAGCGAAAGTGAGAGGCTGCCAAGGTGCCACAATTGAGTTAATACCACCTACCTAATGTGGGTGCTCATAACAGGTACCCTTACCTTTAGCACCATCCGCTAGTAACATACACATTGTTTTCTAACTGATATGTTCATGAAACTATATGATGTTGATAATCGTCTTATACTTATCTATATTGTTTTATTTGTAATTTCTTTTTTGATTTGTCACACAATGATGTGTGCATGGTGTTGCTTCTTGGTCTTCGCAATCTTCTTCTTTAGGTTGACAGCTTGACGAGACAGCACCCTGGAGATGTGTTGCTCAAGGAACCCAAAGTTGGCGATAATCCACTTCTCCTTCTCTGTCGGATTTCTCTTGCCTGTACCGGATGGGCCCTGCTTGATGAGCTTCCCAGCACTGGTTCTGATAGATTCCAGCCAGGTCTTCAACTGTAGCCCAGTACAGGGGACACTGAGGGTCTGTGCCTTGTCCTCGATGAGCCTCATCTTCCTCTGATGATCCTTGTAGTCACGTCTGGTCTTGTCATAGAATATGTCATTCTCCCGATAACAGTCAGTGATTTCTTCCTAATCATTGGGTGGCAGGAAATTGACTGGCATCACTATCATCATCTTCTTCTTGGGTGTCTCTCTTCTCCTTGTCTACATCAAAGTCTGGATCTCTGTCGCTGTCATCCATGTCAACATTAGAAGACTTGGCAGAAGAAGATGACTTGGCAGAAGAAGACGACTTGGCAGAAGAAGACGACTTCTTGGCAGAAGAAGACGACTTCTTGGCAGAAGAAGACGACTTCTTGGCAGAAGACGACGACTTCTTGGCAGAAGACGACGACTTCTTGGCAGAAGACGACGACTTCTTGGCAGAAGACGACGACTTCTTGGCAGAAGACGACGACATATTGGCAGAAGAAGACGACTTCTTGGCAGAAGAAGACGACTTCTTGGCAGAAGAAGACGACTTCTTGGCAGAAGAAGACGACTTCTTAGCAGAAGAAGACGACTTCTTGGCAGAAGAAGATGACCTCTTGACAGAAGAAGATGACCTCTTGGCAGAAAAAGACGACTTCTTGGCAGAAGAAGACGACTTCAAGACTTCTTGTGCCAAGTCTTCTTGTGCCACAAGAAAACTTGGCACAAGAAGACTTGGCACAAGAAGACTTGGGCACAAGAAGACTTGGGCACAAGAAGACTTGGGCACAAGACTTGGCACAAGGAGACCTTGCAGGAGATGTTGCAGGAGCGTGATCAGTAGAACTAGCAGGAGCTGCAGGATACGACAACCTCCCGATAACCACGGTTGCAGTACGGATGCCCAAAATTGCGCAATATTACATCATTCTACGAGAGCAATACGGCTTCTTCAGGAAAACCGGCTATGTGAAAACCCCCCTTTAGACATGACGTATTTCAGCAGAAGGAGGGTCCACTTTTGACCAAATGAAAGCTAATAATACATGCATTAGGTGGATATCAATATTTTCACATTGTAATGTATTTATATTATGTATGATTGTCAAAGATTCAATATCTCGGCTCCCACTCGCACACCACAACAACAACACTTTAAATATTTAAACTTTTAATCTATATAATCAGTTAAATTTTTATACATGTTTTACAATTTACATTATATTTGCTTATGGCTGAAGGTGATGGCTCTAAGGTCTTTTAAACAAGAGTAAGCCAGTCCAGGTTGCACTTATGTAGTTGTAGAGGTAGATGACGATGTTAATTTTGATGCGATGATGCAGGAACGCAACCAGTGCAGATGCCTAAGGTGAGTCCGCGACCACTGTCACTACAACTGACCAGGAGATGAACTTGGAGTACCATCAGGTGCAGGCCAATGATGTTATGTAGCTGACAGGTGGGATGCCTCATGACAGTTATTTCCAACGTCTGGTGGTCCTTTTCAACATGTAGGTAAAAAGGCTGTGAATATGTAAAGACATATTAAGAAAACTGTCCAGCCATAAGAGGGGCCAGTGCCCAGCTAAGGCATGGATCACAGTTCCAACAATAAAGTTCAGCAATCCTTAGGATGCACATAACATATCCTTGTCATTACATTCCTGATACGTGGATTAGAGCCAAATATACCTTTAAAATGCCCTTAACAACTGTGCGTTACAACATAATATGACTATCAAAATATTAGTGTCACTGTCAACCATCATTACACTTGCCAATCATCACAGGACATGTGCATTTACTGCATTTTTATAATACAAATTATTACAGACCATCTGCCAGCTCTTTGGCATTATTAAGATGCATCACCCTTCAAGTGCCTTAATACATTACCTAGTCCAATGCGTGTAATACAATAACATAATAAAAAAACAGTACTTAATGAGCTGTGCTCTCCTTTCTGTTACTAGTAGCAATTCACCTTGCTGATTCAATGGTGATTGATGAAATGATACTGGGTCTCCAATGAGCCCACTATTTATGCGAAACACTGTTTGTTTGCTTGTTGTTTTCAGCATTGGAGAAACAATCCCTTAAATTGGCTCAGATGTCTGATCCTGCCAATCCATCAAACAATGAAACTATCCCTGACCCTGTAATCTCAGTGCTTTCAGTGCAATTCAAGTACATTATAAGTAAAATAAATTACATTGCTCTCAATTAAATTATTATGAATTAATAAATTTGTAACAATGATCCCTAATGTATAATATTTTTATTTAGATTTAACAACTGGGTTATTTTTCTTTCATTGTGGCTATATACATAGGAAAGGCTGTGTATGTTATAAACATAGGAGATGCTGAAATAAAATATCACAACGACTTCTATTTCCAGTAACTATCCATCCAGGGTAATTTAGTCCATTTCGTGCGTTACGACTCAGCAGAAATGAACGACAAACCCAAAATTTAACAATTAAACACTTTAATGGTTACTAAACACTAATACACTCAACAGGAAGTAATATGTACAAATAATTCAATATTCTGCACTCACAGTCTATCAATGTCAAAATCGTCCTTATTTTGGCACAAATATGTGTGGTGTCCCTCCTGGTGTGGTCCTGCTGTCGTTCCACAGTTGAGAAAGTCTCACGATAGTCCTGATGTTACGTTGATGTCTTCCCGTACTTGGACTAATGTCTCTTCACTCACAGTTTCACGGACGCTCTACTCTTATGATGATGAATTCCAACAAGGCAATACGATGGCACAAACTCCACACTACTGTATAGCAATAGGCTCTTGTGGTGACGTAAGTTCTCCAGGGCTTCTGATGAAATCTCCTTTCTCTTGCCTGTCACTCACCCCCTTTTATACTTGGCCACTAATCTGCATATTTCTAGAAAAGTCTAGAAAAGTGTAGAGTGTTCTAGAGCATTGCAGAATCTTCCAGAAACTGCTTCCACTAAGTTCCATTCAAAACCAAGTCAGCCAAATTTGGCCAGCTAAATATAGATCATCTTGCACACCACACAATAGAACAGTTGATTAGATGATTCTGTGCTACCTTAAAGAACTAAAGGGAACAATGAATATATTTTACAGCCTGTCACACGTGGTTTTTGCTTTCTTATCTATGTTGGATCCAAAGGTGCACAAACTGGGCTCACATCAACTGAGTCAGACCTAGTTCTATACCTGCTCATATTCTTGTTGGTCTTTTGGATCATCACCAGGATATGTTGATGGCATTGTACTTCATTGATCTAGCAAGAATATAAAAGTAGTTGACACACAACAACTTTTCAAAACATATCCAGGACCATATATTTGTCTCTAAAACCTGATCTATGCAACAGTCTGCATTCATCTTAAATTGGCTTTTCAAATTCTTGGAGAGGAAAGATAAAATTGAATGTCAGTGACCCTTCACATAGTGAACAACACAGTTGAAAAAGGCCTGAAGTTGTACATCTGATTGAACACCGAAACCTTCCTTGTTGGCTCTCAGTAAGTGGTTCACATCTAGCAGTACATTAAATTTCATGAAATTGCATGCCTGCCATTATATTAGTCTAAAGAAAACTTTGTGTTAGAATCAGACATTGTGTTTAATGTCATAGAAACAGGTTTTTCCAGATGCCTTTCAAATTCAGAACAACAAACTACTGCATAAAGAGAAAAGGGAAGTGGATATTTAATTCTACATGGACCAGATAACTGAACAAAAGGGTCATATGTCAGGACACATGTGCCGTGGTCAATGGTTAAGATGCTTGCCAACCCACCACAGCATGGAGGAACTGAGCAAATCCTCTGTAACTGTTCCGCATCACCTAGCTAGGTGTACTTGGATAAAATCAATGATGGAAATTGTAGAGTGCTTGGCCCTGGAAGCACCATAATGGCTCCATGTTGGGTGTATACTTCTTGGCAGTTGAGAAAGACCAAAGCTTGAACAGGTCTACCAGTGATGTAATTGTCGAAGTGAAGATTCTAAACTGGACAGATTTACATTAATTTGATATGACAAGGATTTGAGACAAACGCTTTTCAGCAGACAGCTTGAAGAGAAAAACCACTGTGACAATCATTTTGTTATATGAATGGAAGTTTCAAAGACTCAGTTGTTTTGTGCAACCCAGATCTTTATGATTTTTTCTCATCCTAAAGAACTCATCACGGGTGATTCCAGATACAAGATTAGCTAAAGCCACATGTTACACCTCCATAAAAAATCTCCCAAGACATGCAACACTGCACTGGGATGGCAATTTAGATGTTTAACTGCATGTTTTTGTGATTAGCTTTCATTTTGCATCTTAACCGAGGCTTTGTCATGTTTGGTTCATGATATATGTGAAACACTTAGGGATTGGGTGTGTTTCTATTTCTTTATTTAAAACAAATAGCCGGATGGTACAAATCTGCAAAATGAAAAAATACCAAAACCATTAAAATCATACTTGTCACAAAGTCATTTTAAATTATCCCATCTATGATAATCATAATAGTTCATCCATACCAGTGAGATCATTATTTAGCATCGCAATCGCAATACATAAGGCTAATTTCCTAACCCATTACATTAGCATTGAGTTCAATGGCAAAATATCTAAACATAAAATGAACAATATTTTACTATAATAACATCAAAATAACTCTTTATAACAATCATTTGATCAATATAAAATCATCTACAAATTTATTGTTTACATATTACAAAGGATGGCTAAGATATGAATGGATAAATCTTGACATGAAATTACCCTTTGTGAATCCACTTTTGTTTACTTGATCATTTGACACTTCAAATCAGTCTAAATCAATTATATATTCATTACCTTCACAAAATATTGCATTCATCAGTGACAATATATTTGTATCTAGCATTTATCTAACTAATGTTGACAATAATTAACACTAATAAGTAAAGTAAAACATATTTTACCTGCTGTTAGTTAATCAGACACATCATAGGTGCTCTTGAATGAGAGATTTTCACAGGAAGCTGACAGGTAGTGCCCCCTGGGATTCTAATGAGGACATTTACTGCCATCTAGTGTTTATTACAATATTACTAATTCTCATATATCACATATGATAATAAATGCACCGAAAAATGGGCGTTTTTTGGGTAATTTTGACAGTTAAAACTCCTTTTTGTGATTATTTTCACTGGTGAACATGTGTTTCATAAGATATTTTGTTTTGTGCTTATTCTACATGTTATTAGCATTCATTTGTTGCGTGGGTCATGAGTTATGACAAAAATGTTCTGAAAAATGGCCGTTTTTATTTGTTTCCAATAGTCAAAACTTTAGGCGCATGCTTTCCAGCATCTGAGTCTAAACTCTAACTCTAACTCTAAACTCTAACTCTAACTCTAACTCTAACTCTAACTCTAACTCTAACTCTAACTCTAACTCTAACTCTAAACTCTAAACTCTAAACTCTAAACTCTAAACTCTAAACTCTAAACTCTAAACTCTTAACTCTTAACTCTAACTCTAACAATCCTACACCCTATCCACTACACCAGCGAGTCACATAGAAACTAGGTAACCTCGTCTTGGTATGAGTAGTAGGGTTGTGTGTCGTTAATGTTACCTAGAAAGACGGGCTTTTTTCGTTTCGTGTTGTGTTGAGCATTCCAAAAATGTAGAAAATATGTAGAAATATATAGAGATCAAAAAGTTCAAAAATTTTGACAGTTTGACATGACCTTTAACTTAACCCCTAACCTAAGGTCATCTCCCTGTCACTCAAATAGAAGGTTGAAAGGGAAAACAGAATTTTCACACAACTGTCACATCTGATGGAAATGGGGTTTTACCCTAATCTAAAAATAGGTATGAGATCATGGAAATATTGCATCAGCATGATGCAAGACACTCACAGGAAATCACATGACTTCAGAATCCAATGAGCTCTCATCATTTCAGAGGGAGGAGCTAGCTCAGACTCACAATAAAAGCTGAGCAGGAGGAGGAATAGAGCATCACTTCCTTCCTTACCATGGCAATGAAAAGCACATCTTTCTACAACATGACTAACACAGGAGCAAAAAGTAAGTGGTCTACTCAAGTGGTTGACATTGGTGATCTCAGAAATGTGCAAGTCACTGCACATGAGAAAGGAATGAGATTTGCTAATGGAGAGTTAAAACCTGGAAGAAAACCTGAAGACAACATTGTTAATCTTGATGCTGGAGCTGTGAAAGTGTTAGCCAGATTTTTTGAAGATGTGCGTCATGCTATGAGCGATTGTAAGGTTGGGGAGTTGGAAAATGAATATTTCCTCCCTTTGGGAAAGAGATATTTTGTACAAATCAAACCAGACATCAAGTGTTTGTCTATCAGGAAGTTTTTCAGACCACGACATGACCCAAAGCTCCTTTATCCTGGATTTCCAGGGGTTGCACTGAAATTTAAAGAATTCCAGAATTTGGAATCAGAATGGAATGAGTTATTGGAAACAGTTCCATATCAAAGTGCAACTATGTGTGATTTCGATGATCCAAAAGACCACAAAGATTGTCAGTACTGTTTCTTTTAGGAAGGTCCTATCATGATAAAATATTATAAAAATAATAAAAATAAAATATCCCTCCAAAAAATTTCAAAAACAGTGAAATGCTGTACAAAATTATGGTATTACAAGCTTGCGTTCCCGTTCGCAATACCGTTAAACAGATTACACAGTATTGTGATCTTTACAAGACTGTGTAATTTGTGAACTAAAAGCTTAAAACTGACTGAGTGGTATAGATGAAAGATATATATATGAATTTATATGTATATATTTATATGAAAGGTCCCATGCAAATCAATCCACCATCTTTTCTATCTATCTATTTCTATATCTATGTCTATTTCTATATTTATATATCAGATTGATTTCATCATTTTCATGATTTCATAATAAAATATTCATTTTCATATACATCTGGATGAAATGATGAAATTGTTGATTAGTTGAGAATAATTAGTATTCAATGATTAGGAAAATAAAATTAACTCCTAACCGAATGTATACCAACTCCCCTCTATTCAACCGATATTCCAATATTTCCAGGAGGGGTCGATCTTACAGGATCTATCCTTATTATATCCCTGTGAATTAATTAGAGACTAATTCTATGATATACATTAATAAATATATAAGAACCAAGCAAACGATATTTTTCATCATTTTGTAGTAAGCAGATGAAAATACAACATGCTAGAGTTTAATCCTGGTTCCACTCATATTTTAAGTGGACAATCCGGTTCTGGAAAAACGAGATTTATTCTCAGAATATTACAGAATATAGATAAAATATTTGGTGAACATCCACCACTAAAAATAAGATATTACTATGGAATATGGCAAGATAATTATGATCAAATGAAACGAGAGATAGAAAACATTAGCTTCCAACAAGGTCTTCCTTCAGAAGAAGAACTCATGAATTTCACTGATCCTAAAACACATACAATGATAATCATTGATGATTTAATGGATGAAGCTTGTAATTCTCAGGTTGTGGAATTAATTTTCACTAGGATAAGTCACCACAGATTTTGTAGTTGCTTCTATATTGTACAGAATGCTTTCGTTCAAGGTAAGAAACAAATGACAATTAATTTAAATACTAAATACGTGGAAGTGTTTCGTTCACCTCGAAGTTTATTACAATTAACTTACCTCAATAATCAAATATTTCCTAACAACCCAGGTTTATTAATTAATTCTTATAAGGATATAATGAATCAAGAACCATTTGGATATATTCTAATTGACCTAACTGCTCAATGCCCTGATGATCTCAGAATCAGAACTAAAATATTCCCTTCAGAACGCACTATAGTTTATAAGTACGATTGAATGAATCGTAATTGATTCATAATTAGCTCTAATACAGGGATATAAATATTTGGAGAAGTAATGATGAGCTCAGTTCTTAACTTGAGATGGATGAGAGAACATCCAGTACTGGGGCATGGAATTGTTGTAGTGGAACATTTCGCAAAGATCAGATCGCATACATATGTCAAGTTACCATACTTTACATCATTATAATCACAGCGTTAATTAATCTATCAATAGGTAATGGTGATAAAACCCTATTTTCTACGCTTTTAACAAGTTGTATCGGGTATTTACTCCCTAATCCTTCGATCAAACGACTTTCAACAAATCAAGGTACTTTAGGTATACCATGAAAAATACATATTTCCTACATCTTTTATTAACTTGTGGAAAAAATCAAGGAAAAGCATTATTAGAAACTGCAGATAATAAGCAAGTGAATAGTGTGGTGAATGTTGTATATAATCTCACATTGAATAGTTCTGTTCTCAATTCACATTCTAAGAAACTTTTATCCATTCATAAAAAGTTAATAGCTAAACTATTAACTAAAAATAAATCAATTAAATCTAAATATACTATTATCAGAAATAACTCAGTCGAGTTATATAATCTATTAATTTCAGCTAAAAATACACTTCTCAAAGTATTAAAATGAAGAAATATGTGTTAGTACCATATGATGAAGTAAACAAGACTCCAAACGTTTCTTCACATCCTAAATTATCATCAGATGATATTATAGCATCTTTACCTAAGAATATTAAGCATAAAGCTATTGCTATATTGAAACACATTTCTCAGAATAGTGATTACATTACTTGGAATGAAATAGGTGAAGTTAGTATTAATCAAAACGTTATTGCAAATAGTCACATCATCGATTTAATCAAATGTAGTTTATATCCATATAAAAATATTAATCCTCCAGGATTAGCGCAGTTTAATACAGCACTTCAAGAAAGCAATATTCCACAAACTCTATTACAAAAAGGTGCAGGTTTAAGTTTAGTTAGTTCAGATAAGAAACCACCTCCAGGAATTCCTTTGAAGTCTAGAATAGCTAGTACTGCTAGTACTGCTAGTATAGCCAGTACTGCTAGTACTCATCCCAATACTAGAGTAACTGCAAAAAGACAGAAATCACAAGGATGGATATGGAAGAAGATATAAAGCAATATCTCTTAGAAAAATACCAAGATGTGAACTTTCCAGGTGCTTACACTGGAGTAGATAAATTTTATAAAGCTATTAGAAAAGAGAAAAAACGGACTATAACTAAAAAACAAATTAAAGAATTTCTTCAAAGTCAAGAGTATTACACACTTATGAGACAAGTAAACAGAAAATTTAAAAGAAATAGAGTTATTACTCCGTATAAAGGATATCAGGTTGATCTAGATACAGCTCATTTACATCAATATGCAAAAGCAAATTCGGGATATTCATATATCTTAGCTGGGATAGATTGTTTCAGTAAAGAAGCTCATACAGTCGCTTTGAAAAGTTTGAAGACTCAGGAGCTTATTCCAGCTTTAAAATCCCTGCTATCAAAGTTTAGTAAAATTCATAACTGCAGGACCGATTCTGGACCCGAATTCAAAGCGCAAGCTACTAGAACATTATTTAAGAATCTAGGAATAAACCACTTTTTCACGAATAACACGGAAACCAAAGCTAATATCGTTGAAAGGTTTTTTAAAACTCTTAAAAACATTCTATTTCGCTATATGGTATCAAAAAATACTCATAAATGGATAGATCAATTAGAAAAAATTACAAACTCTTATAACAATACTTATCACTCCAGTATAAAACAATCACCAGCTTCCGTGAAACCATCTGATGAATACAAAATATGGAAACTACTGTATGAAACGGAACGACCTGATGAAATTAAAACTAAGTTTAAGTTTAATATTCATGATACTGTTAGAATTAGTGTGTTGAAACATCAGTTTATGAGAGAATTTGATGAAAAATGGAGCAGAGAATATTTCATTATCGCTGATAGATTTATGAAGGATGTTCAACCAGTTTATATTCTGAAGGATATACAGAATGAAGCCTTAACTGGAAGGTTTCAAGAAAATGAACTTCAGAAAATTCTTGTATCAGATGATGATACGTATATAATAGAAAAAATTCTTAAAAAATCCAAGGGACGTGTACTTATAAAATGGCTTGGATGGCCTAGTAAGCATGCAACTTGGATAAAAGAAAGTGATATTCAAAATTGGCAGAAAACTAATATGTAATGATAATGCAGTGAGTGTTAAAATGGAATTATTCCACTGGAATTATCTCCACCAGTGCTCTCCACATTCTTAAATGACTTGACAGAATGTCTAATCTATTTCACTCCTTTACAGGGTTTCCAGTTCGAGTTCACCCCTCTTTAACCTACTTCTATTTCACCCCTTTTTTCAAAGAATTTAGGAATCTAGAACATCTAGGATAACTAGGACATTTAGATCAACTAGGTCACCTAGTTTATCCACACATGGAGACAGTGTGCTAGAAATTTATCATACCGATCCTCATAGGAAGTTATATTTAACTTTATACACACAAAAATACAGACATTTACCACTATGTCTTCGTATGTAGTGTACGCTTCTGACAGAGATAGTATAGAGATATTTAAAGACAACAAACCAGAGGATTTCATTTTACAACTAGATAGGAATATAGTGTTAAATGATGACTCCACTGTGGAATTATTAGAGTTCAGATGTAGGATGAATGAAAAAGATAGAGATGTCTTATATATTCAGAGCGATATATGCGAAAATTCATACTTATGTGGGAAGTCATTACCTGTTTTAAGAATTATTCCACTTCCTGGAACAAAAAATCATTCTGTGGTTTTTGATAAACCAATTATATTAAAGTCTGTTACTGGTAGTTTGAATAGATTTAGGATCTATATAAGCTCTAAACATTTTAGTGAGTTCTCAGTTTCTCTTCTAGAGGTGCAGGTAACACTTCGATTTAATAATGTCAGTCATCAATGATTACGATAATTGGAGAAAACATTATTTAGCTATGATTAATGGAAAAATTTTACCTAATCAGAAAGTTTATGTGGTAAATGACTCCAGTAACCAAACCGGGAAGGGACTGCAAATTATATCTTCTGCAGCTCAGAAAGATGCAATGGCTAGAGCACTGGTAGAAAATTCAATAAAACCAGTATCAAAAAGGAAATCCGTTCAGTCTAGATCTCAATCCCAAAGGAAGAGGAGTGTTAGTAAGACCAGACCTAAAATCAGTAAGAAAGTTATTCAGAAAAAGAAGAAAATTACAAAGAGGAAACGGTGAAAATGCAGGCTCATGATGAATCTCTTACTCTATTTTCTGAACAGTTAGTTAACAAAGGTTTACTTCATACTCAAATGATTGAACACTTACCAATTTCACAAATTGGAAGCGGATGTATTGAGTTTAACGTAACTCCTCAAAATTTCATAGATTTATCTCGTTCATATATATAATTCAAATGTAAAACAGTAATTGATGCAGATACTGCTATTACATATGTAGAATCACTGGAAAAATTTGATGTAAAAGGAGATGTTGCTCCATGTAACTGTCTTCTCTCAACTATGTTTCAAAAAGTTGATCTTTCCATTCAACATAGAACAGTATCAAGTGATATTCCTACCTATTGCTATCCTTACAAGAACTATTTAGATAAAATTTTATCAGTGACATCAGATGAAGATATGGGAATCATGTTCGCTAAAGATGCTAGTGTATCATTGAATAGCTGTAGTCAATGGAAAGCAGTTACTAATAACAAGGATAACGAAACTCCTAACCCAGGTTTAAAGAAAAGAGCAAAAGTTATTAGCAGGGGACAGGAGTTTGAACTACAAGGGCCTATAGGTATTGATTTCATGAAACAGAAAAGATTACTTATGCATAATACCAACATTGGATTGAAATTCTGGCCTTCTACCCCAGAATTCTCTTTACTATCCTCAGATTTATCTCAAAAGTTTAATATAAAAATTTTAGAAGCTAAACTTATTCTCTGTCATGTCAATTTGGAACCAGCTGTATCAACTGCAATTAGTGATGCATTAGTTCTTAAACCAGCTCATTATCCGTATATTAATTCTAAAATGAGATCACAAACTGTATCTAAAGGAAGTCAAGTTGCAATAATTAATGATATTTTTGGTAACGAATGCCCAGATCAATTATACGTATGTATGGTTAAATCTGCTGCTGCAACCGGATCATTTCACGAAAACCCATTTTTCCTTAATCATTTCAATATTAGCGAAGTGGGTTTCTATTTTAATAATATCTCCCTTCCAGCAAAACCTCTCAAGTTAAATTTCGGTGAATCCGCATATCAATCTCATTATTTAGAAGCCTATCAAAGAATACAGAGACAGAATCCTGATTGGATAGTGTCTTATGAAGATTTTTATAGAGGATACACAATTTTCGCTTTTGATCTTACAAACAGAGAAAATTTTGAAGATTTAACACCGAATACATATACTGGGAATAGTAAACTAGAACTGAGATTTTCAAAAGCATTGGAGGAATCTATTGTTGTATACATGTACGGTAAATTCAAATCACTCTTGACAATTGACGCAGCTAGAAACGTAGTTATACAATGAATACATCAGAAATAAATAACATATTAAGAAAACATTCTCTAGGGTTTTCAGGAGTCTATCCTGCTAATACTCTGAGTTTAATTAAAGGAAACAGTTTTGCAATTTTGAATACGCAGGAAGCTAACAAAGCAGGTGCTCACTGGATTGCAATATTCTATAACGATCAAAAATGCGAATTCTTCGATTCCTTGGGTAGAAACCCAAAGTTTTATCACTCTTATTGGCATGACTTTCTCATTAACAAAAGCGAGGAATACTTATTCAATGATGAGAGACTTCAAAATGAAAAATCAGATGATTGTGGTAAATTTTGTATATTCTATGTAGTATTAAGAAGTCATGGTATTCAATTTAGTTCAATAATCAATTTATTAAAGCGTGTAGACCTAGATAGTTTTGTAACATATTTAATTATGAACTAATATATAAATATATATCTTAATCAGTCACTGGCACAATGCTAATAACATTTGTAAACTGATTAAGTTCAAAAATAAAATAAAATAAAATTAAGAAAATTTCGTTATTCAGTCACTGGCAAGGTGATAATACATCTGTAAACTGTTTAACAAAATCAAAAAATTTTCAAAATTTCCAAAATTTCGTTATTCAGTCACTGGCAAGGTGATAATACATCTGTAAACTGAATAACTCAAAAAAAATTTAGACTTATGGTATCAAAGAGGTGACCTTCTCGTTTGGTGATGCCGTTAAGGGATTATTACCCGAACCAACATCTCTATCAATATCTATCAATATCTATCTATATCTATATCTATATCTATCAATATCTATATCTATATCTATATATATATATATATATATATATATATATATATTCACTCACTCACTAAACTGAATTTCATCCTCGTCCCCTTCCACATTTTCCCATTCAACACTTTCTAAATGACCATTTATCATTCCTACTCTTACATTTGGAATGGTTTCAAATTCAATTTGAGTGTAATCTATAACCATTTCACCCAGATCTAGATCAAAATAGACATTAGGATAACCTACCTCATCTTCCAGTCTAAAAGTATCATCCTGATTTTCATCTATTCCATTCTCACCTACCTCATTTCCAAGCTCTCCCTGATCTACTAAATCTTCATCTATTCCATATCCAGCTATTTCAACATCATTTCCTGGAGTTTGGAGAAAATATTGCTCTTCGTCATTTCCCTCCCAGAGATGTTGACAATGAGGACACCTTAAATTCCCCATTTCTTCGAAATCAAATGAAGTAATATAGGTAAATAAACATTCTCTGTGAATGTATGCATTGCAACAAGCAAAGGATTCTTCACATCCTTCCAAACAGATAATGCAGATTTCATTCATGCTTTCCTTTTGCAAGTTAAACATACACTGTTGCTCTTTCAAAAATCATAGAAAGATTGAACAATATTGCTTTTCTCTCTATCTTTGAATATATTGAAGAAACATGGTGGAAATTTGAGAATGTGAGAAGAAATATCTTTGAATATATACATTTGACATTTCTACAATAACTCAAAGAAATAGAAGTTCTTTCTATAACTCTAATGTTTTTCAGATTCTATAAAACAGCTTGAAATAATTTTCTAAACATGAATTTTCAAAGTAAAAGGGAATTTTATTGATTTATATTTATCCAACAGAATGTGGTATTCATTTCAAGCATATGTCTATGAACATATGATGATATGGAATTTCCCACTGATCCGTACACAGGTCAGTGGGAATTTACCCCTCTTCTCACCCTTTCCATATTCCTCTATCTGATAAGACCTCATAAACCCATGATATGCTATCATTCCCCCATAAACTCAACACGAAATAGATATCATTAGTTAATTAGAAACCCTCGTAATATTTTCTCATGGGAAAACATCGAATTCCTCATTAAATAGATTCGATTCATTAACTAAGCTAGATAAGTGAAAGATAATCAATGCATTAGCGGTATATTACGATAATCAAAGCGCTCAAATCTTTTGTAGAGTGATTATAATTTTGTGATAATGTGTTTAGATCACTTCAGGATATTTCAATAAACCACACCATCAAAAGTAATCAAATTAGAGAAGAATGTGAATCATGAACAAAGAAAGAAACCAAATCACATCAAATGCTTTATTAGCACACAACCAGCTTTGATTTTATCTAAGGCGATTAACTAATTTCATGAATATTCATATTATTTGATAAAGCTCTAACATCTTATTGGATAATGGATTTTAAGTGAGGTTCAGATGAAATCCCTTAACCATTTTGAGTTGAAATCTCAAAGCAAACAGCCATGTATATCTTCTTCTTTATTCTAAGCAGCTTTGTGGTACTGTCGCATGCTAGAGTTATATGTGAATATAATTCTGGATGTATCTGCAGTGAAGATGCAGTGGAGTGCACTAATGTTATTCCAAAAAAGATCAACAGACAAAAGGATTTAATTATCACGGTGAACACAGAGGACTTTCTAGCAGCACTTTCAACATCAATGCTGGAAAAATTCAGGAAAGTGATGCTCAAAGGGAAATTAGTTTGTGAACGTTCAGATTTAGAACAGTTTGTATTTGAGTTTGAATTGAACTGTGAGAAGAATGAATTATTGGAAGAACACGCAGACAACAACGACAACGACAACGACAACGACAACAACAACAACATGGATGAAGAGAATGAAATAGACATAAATACTTGGATGTCACTTTCTACCTTTGGCTCTATTACTTTCGTTTGTTTTGTTATAAGCCTAATGTGTGGACAGTTGAAAGCATGGAGACGAATGAATCGAATAACGAATTCAAGCCCAAGACCCCCATGCATTGTTAAGCTCACGCTGCTTTTACAAATTGGAATTTATAAACTTTTCATGTTGATCTGCAAATGTCGGGAATGCCAGAAACTGAACCCTCCTTCATTGGAAAGTAAGTTCACTTTTTATTCTTAATTATTTAAAAGAATTAAAACTATAAATCCTATTTAACACCCCATTCTCAACCTTTCTTCATCCTCTCACCCACGTGGTAATAATGTAAACAAATCGACACGAAGGAGTTAGATGCGCATGCGCAGAAATTATTTGTGTTTATTTTTAGAAATAAATCTAGTTCACCGCATGTTTTGAGTGGCGCTAGTAGTTCGGTGTTTCCCAATGACGTCATAAGCTTAGATTTGTTTTGATGGAAATCCAATATGGCGGATACGATCTAAACATTCGCGCATTCACAGTAAATACTTCGTTATACAACGCAATAATGAGATAATAATCTCAGTTTAACATCGGAAAGTTAAAGAATTATAGTAAAATATTCACTTAAGTGTAAAAAATAGACTTTAAATTTATTATATAACGCATAATTTCACTATCCCCTAATATCGCTACTTTCTCGTTATTGAACGCACTGAATGAAAAATGTATATGCATTTGAATATAATTACTTTATTATATTTTCAGTTCCACGTGGCATGAGGATGGATGAGATTTCTCATAGAATCATACCTAATCTCTCTACATCCAAGACAAATAATAATTCTCCACAGCAGAACAAGACAGCATCGAAACTCTTCACTCCCTCTCTTCATTTGAAAACCGAAGCTCTGATTACCTTAGATGAACCCACTCCCTCGACTTCTGCCCCCTCGACTTCTGCCCCCTCGACTTCTGCCCCCTCGTCTTCTCCCCCCTCGAATCCCACCCCTCTGACTTCTGCATCACCCTCAACACCACCTTCAGTGAAACCGGAAAACCTAGATTCCATGAATCTTTTCCGAGACTTGGATCCTCTTAATGATTTGAATGAAAACATTGCCTCTAGAACGAGATCCAAGATTATGCATCTGTAAAATAAATAAATTATGAATAAAGCCTTATAACGAGATTTACTTGATTTCTTTATTATTTCATTAAAATATAAGATTTAATGCAATGAAAAATATTCTTGCTAGTTCGTTATAAAAAAAATGTTGGATACAGATGTAACCATTAAACACTTTTCTTATATCCACTCAATACCAACGTGGAGGTCACAAGAAATATTGAGCTCAATTTGCAATATTGACAGTTGAAATCTGTCAGGCTTTAATTTTTTATTTTTTATTTTTTTTGAAAATGTGATTGGTTGTAGCTTCTTCTTAATGCAAGCATCAGAATTATCTGATTATCAACAGCGAAAATCTAGCCTTGACCGGATTTGTCTGTTTGAAAATTATGAAATGAAGCATATTGCATACAATTAAGCAGCTCAGCAGATTATGAGTTGTGTGGATTTCCAACACACAAGATGGCGGAGTTTTAGAACCTTAAACCACCTTATGAAAAGAAGCTTATACCCAATCACTTAATAAATATTCATTCCAAAACTTATGTACATTCAATGAAAATGTACAATACAATTATATATATATATATATATTCAATGAATGATGAATGATAACTAAATCTAGAACTAGTACTAAATCTAGTGATTTCCAGTGGTAACTAGTGCTAGATCTAAGACTAAAACTGAGACTAAAAACTAGATCTAAATACACATAATATCACATATTTTATATCATATGATATATCCACGATTGTATAGATTACATATCAACTTGTATTTATCCATCGTTCTTATAACCCAACAAACGTTTGGATTCGTTTCGATTTCAATGGTGATAAGTATTTGAATTGATTGTTCTATTACTCGAATACTTAAGAAAAGATCTTTAAAATGAACAAAACATTCGCAATCCTTCTTGTGAATGAAATTCGGATATTTAATTTCTATATATTTAACAGCAGAGTTTAAAACTTTAAGAAATAACTCTGCAAGAAGTTTGAGAACAGAATTTGGATTATGTAATTCTTCATTTAATAAATCGATTAAATCAGAGACTTCATTCAGTTGTTCAATCACTGATACTTCACCCAAAACACTACCTTGCTCAGGAAGTGTAGTAGTTTGGATAGAAGTCATGATTAATAGGGTGTCTTATATGGATAATTTAGAGAAATTATTTTCAAATTCGGATAATGCGTTAACCAGATCTTGTCTTTTACATTGCTTCAATGCTTGTATAAACGATGAGAATGCTCTAGGTCCGCGTCTCTGTAGAATAAAAAGAAGAGCATAATTTCTTTTGGAAGTTGGTTCTTCTAAAATTTCGCTCACAACTTGTTCACTTAATATTCCATCTTGATATAAATATGCCAAGATTTCTTGACATGGAATTTCTTTTACTAAGAGAACAAAGTTACTTCTCAATGTGTTACGTTCACTTCTGAGCATTTTGAGAAAATGATCTCAGAATTACTGAATTGCATATAAATGAAGAGAAACCTTATATTTTAGTTCTAAATTTAGAAATAGAGGGAGTATCATTTCTATGAAATATGTCACATCGTAGCTTCCATGTAAAACCCTATCATAGCTTCTAGGGTTAAGTCAATTGCAAATAATTTTTCGTAGCTTCCATTTCATTAAGTCCACGGTTTTAATTAAACACTCCTTTGTGAAAGATGTATTGTTCGAAATAACCAGGGTGAAATATACAATAGTCTTTAGAATTTGAGCGGTGTCAAGTCTAAACAATGACTATAAGTATATAAACCCAAATATTTTCTGAAAACAGTATCACTTCCTGATAAACATTCGATATGTCTACTTCACGATCAATGATTATTCTCGTTTTATCCGCAATTTTTGCTGTATCCTACGGAATTCCAATTAGAAATGCAACGGATTTACATCGACAAACTAATCAACAACGTCATTATGGCTGGTATGAGATTTCGACTTGTGGAGGGATATTCTCGATGATGTTATACATGATCTCCGTAAGTATTTAGATAATTCATTATTTATTATTGTCTAGTATAACTTTTATATTGTTTACTTTATGATCTATCTAAATATTCACAGCATGTAAATACCAATGATAGTGTTGTTAATTTCACTTCAAAAATTAATTTTGAATTTTCAATTGTTTTACAGAAGGATAGAAAAACCATCAAGACATTTGTTCATGCCTTTGCGAAACGAATATTCGTACTGACAGGAAACAGTGCAGAGGATATTGAAATGTAAGTTTAAAACTAAGATTTAAGAATGAATTGATGATAAGATGTATTCTTTAGTATTAATATTTTCTAAATTTTCAGTAATAAAACTCAAGTTTACTTATCTTTATCAATATCAATCAACATCAGAAGTAATGAACAAAATAATAAGTTTTCCTTGTATTGAAATACTTTAAAAATAAATACTTATTTATATATATATTTATTAATCTTTCTAGAGAAGAAGATGAAGAAATGACAGCTCCAGCAAGAAGACGGGTTTCTTTTGCATCAGACAGCCCAAAAAGTTTAAGATCACTAAGCTTAGACTCCATTGCTGCTGCTGCTGTTAACGCTGCTGTTGTTGCTGCTGCTACTAACTTAGCAAAACCTTCAAGATCGTCTACACCCAGAATGTACAGGAAAATTCATACAAAACCCATAATACATGTCTCACCCTTAGATAATTCTTCGGATTCGATTGAAATTATAGATGAATGAATATGTGTATATTTGAAATAAATGATTTATCTTGTATATTTCGTTTGTATTGGTTTTAAAGTGATGTCTAATGGTTTGGTTGAAATTCCATCGGCTAGAACAATTCTTTTAGGATAGAAATAACTAAAACCAGATCTGTTCTGTTCATATGTGAAAATGGAGTTATTCTTGCTGATGAATCCAATATTACTTGATGAAACGCTTTGTTTCGTTTCAATTACACTTTTAAATATTTCCAGAGGATTATTGACTCTATTTTTTGAAATTCCTTTAGAACTGAATTTACAATTTTCTTCATTTCCTACAAAATATGTCTTAGAACATAATCCATAAAATATATCTCCAGAATATTCAAGTTTAAATAAACCCGGAGTGCGACTATCATATTTTGCATGGTGTTGACAGCATGTTCTTGGAAACCAATGAGTTTCTGCAGAGATATCATTATTCTCACAAAACCCAGTAAGTTGATTATTGTATTCCTCAAGAAGCTCCGGTCTAATTACATCTTGTAATGATTCACCAGCTATAGAAAAATAGTTGCTATCCGTATCCATTTCCAGTAATTCAAATTTATCTCTTGAAATATATTTTATTAGGAAATCGTAGTAGAATTGAAGCATTCTTAATTTTGCATATTGTAAAATAAAATATCCTATCTGGATGGGGAGATCTAGCTTTATTTTGCGTTTTTGCATTTCTATTTCGTAAAATTCGTATTCCTCAGATAGTTGTATCATAGTTTAAAAACTATTTTCATTAGCGCTGAGACAGGCTGCATTCTCACCTTCTACATACTTAACATCGCTATGAGTTAGTTTATTCATGATTGTTGATCCATAGGCCGAATTTCCTATTAATTTATTTAAATCTGCAATAATAGATAAGTCTTTATCTTCATCTCCGGCTCTTCTTGCTTCTGTAACTTCCTTAACGAATTTTCGGAAGCATTTCATTCTATTATACTCGATAACTTGATAAATTTTAGTTACTTCCATTCCATGATTTAAATACCATTTAAGTAAAGGTGTAGCTATAAGCATTTTCTCTCCTCTCATCCCACCTACTAGTAACCTCCTAGGTTTTGTACTTAATCCCGCTTTCTTGGCAAATTCCTGCATGTGCTCTCCTATATCTTCGAAATTAATATCCACACTGCAAAACAATGGACACATTTCAGAAAAATAATCATAAGGACTTAAATTATATGGAGCTTTAAATCCTTGAGTATTCCATTCTTTAGGAACAGTAATATCTACTTCAACCATACCGAATAGTTTGTCTTGAAGGATTCCATGTATGATTTCTTTTTCTGTTAGTGTTTTTTTATATTTTTTGTAAAAATCTGGTCTACGCTCATTAACAAACTGTTGTAGATCTGGAGTGGATTTAATCATTGCCTGGAATTCGCACTCCCATATTTGTTCTAGTTGATAACCTTGGTTTCTGTAAAAGTTATCTCTGTCAGTTTTTCTTTTCCGAGCAAGTAATCCTTTCTTCTTTTCTTTTTCCGAAATATTTTTTCTCATTAATGGACAATTACCTCCATGATAATGATAGTAACATCCATCAAATTGATATATTTTTGATATAGTGGTACCACATTCTAATGTTTCGCATGACCACCCATCAGCTAACCATCTACCATCTCTTTTCTCAGCATTACTATTTCGTTTATGATAAATTGTAATATTTCTTTTTTTACTAATATAATCCATCCAATAATACATATTGTCATATCTATCTCTAACTATTGGTTTAAATTCATCACTAGCATGTCTCCTAATAAAACTACCCACTGGAAATTCCTGATCAAAAGCCCATAGATACAGAGCATTTGCGTCATATCCCACTATTCGTTTCACAATTTCAGAATTTTGTCTTATTACCGATTTATCCTTCTCTGAGTACCTTTTAAAAATAAGGGAAGGTCCTCCAACCAAATTACTAATTAGGTTGATGTAAAAATCTCTGTTGTTTCCATCAATTAACGAAAAGTACGCGCCTTCGTTTTTAGCGGCTTGGAATACTAATTGTCTGGCAATTCCTGGAACTGATATTGTAGTTTTGAAAATGTCTATGTTCTTATTAAGGTAGAAGTTTTGAAGTTTTATAACTGCTTGGACAAATGGACCTACATCTAAATTATTATACCAAATCAGAAAGTCTTTAAAACATGTCATTTTCCGAGATTCCCAAATACTCTGTAGCCATTCGTAATTTTCGTATTTTTCAAGTACATTACAATTTTTCAATTTTGAATGGAAAGCTTCATACGGTGGTAATGAGGTAAAGTCTAATTTAGAGGGATCATCAAAAAATTCGTACGGAAAATATCCCTTTTGTTCGTTAATTTTAAACGCTTTCAAGAATTTACTGTAACTAGTACCAGGAGCAAGATAATTAATTACATCTAAAAATTTGAAATTTTCATTGGCTAAACAGGAGTAGGCATTATTTTTCTTTACTACAAAACTATTTTTGGAATCATGCAAGTCCAAACATCTAGCTATATGTCTTTTGATTAAATTAATATCATATTTCGCTGAATTAAAACCTAAAACGGGTATCTGAGTACAATATTGTTCAAAATTATCTATCACGTTTTGTATTTTTTTCCTCATCATAGCATTAAAACTTTCTTTTTCGTCTAAATCCGAATTCCATGAATGTAACTGAGATTCTAGTTCTTCACTCACAAATGATAATTTCTCTTGAATAAATCCACAAGCGATTGATTGAATTTTTAACATGTATTCTATCATGGAAATTACTAATTTCTCTTGATTTTGTTCCACTATGCAATAAGGTTCTATGAATCCTGGAACATTTGAGCATATACTCACTGAAATAGGAATATGTTCTGTTGTAGTAACTGTATTTTTATTGGTGTCATGATCTATTTTTTTCAAGTACGCTTCGAAATCGTAAACTATAAAATACTCATAGAATCTGATATTATTAGGAACTAAAATTCCGATTTCAGCGAGTATATCGAAAATTGAGTTTTTCATTTCGTAAAATCCTCCTGGGAATTGATAATTAGTTGAATTAGAGCAAGTTTGGGAATGATTTTTACATCTATAGTAAGTTTTGAAGAATTTTTCACAGCTAGAGCATTGATATTTCTTACAATAACGATTTATATCAGATATATAAGATAGATGCTTCTCATATAGATTCAAATTCATTGCACTGACATACCTTAAAGTTGATTTGAAAATTGGGAGTGCTGTATCATCTTCATGTAGTGTAAAAATATTAACATTAATTTGAAAGAACTTCTCGAATTCGGGTATTAATTCTAAATCCACTCCAGCTTTCAAATCGAAATCATTATTTTCATTAAACTCATTATAGTACATCATTACTCTCTGTTCAAAGACTTCATGTTTCTTATAAAGCTCCTTGTGTTTATGGTAAGCTAAACACCTAAATAGACATAGATTATCATTATACTTAAACCTATTGCAATTATGCGTTAGAGAAAATATTGATTTCTTTCGTGATATGTAATCAGGATGTTCCCCATGTCCTAGAGGAAAAGCAGTCGATGTAACATAATACCTTACATTAGTTAATAATACTAATTTCCAATGAGAATTTGGGCGGGATTTCTTTACGAGTGATAATATATCTAATGAACTAAGTTTATCTCTTAATTTTGCTAAATCAGCTCTATTAGATATGGAGATAGGTAAATCGAATAACGGGTTGGAGCTGTACGCTTTGAAATATCTGAATTCTTTGGAATCTATGTGTTGTAAAATACTACCAAATGATAGGTTAATTTTGAATGATTGACTTTGATTATCATATATTTCTTGAGAATGCTCCATTAGATCATCTATTGAACACTCTGAATGAACAGGGAAGTTATAAAATGATTGTGGTTGACCTAATTCATGATGATCATGGATGAATGAATGGTATTTATCGTAAAATGACTTCAATTCTTCATCTTGTATTTCTACTGGTACTGCATTCCCTCCACCTTTCTGTCCTCTTTTAAGGTGATAATTTCTGATATGTAAATTTAGAACATGTCTATCCTGAAATTCCTGAAGACATCTGCTACACCTAACTGTTGATTTCTTAATTTTCGGATGGCAAATGTGTTTTTCCAATTTTTTCTGTGATTTATATTTCTTTTTGCAGTGCTTACATTGAAATTTGGAGTGAATGTTTTGGTTTTCATCAATAACATAACTACAACTGGGTTGAGGGCTTGATGGTGGTGAACTCTGTTGATAGTCTTTGGAACTATTTTGTGAATTGCAGTGAGAACTGTTCTGATAAGTTTTCTCATGATCTTGTTGAAAATGTCGTTTCCTTGAACTTTGGCATACATGTTTTCCATGAGCTTTCTCAGTTTGAAATGATCTGTTACATTTTCTGCATTTAATGCATGAATGATTTGCTTTCTGTTTCGTATCTTCGAAAATTGTGCAACATTTGCTACATTTGTATTTACAATTGTGAGATTCGAAAGATATGGTATTTGAAAAAACTTTACGACAAAGCTTGCATTTCAATACACCTTCACATACTTTGGAGTGTTCATTTAGTGATGACTCTTTCTGAAAGGATTTCATACATATTGTACATGTATGTTGTTCTGTCTGTTGTTCTGTCTGTTGGGTACACTTATGTAGGTCAAGCTTAACTTGAGAGTGGAAGTTCTTTCTACACAACTGACAAAAGAAGCACTTATGGCAATTCCACTTGCTCTCCCTATCAAATTGTTTGTTGCATTTTAGACATTGTTTACCAAAGGGTGTTGCTTTTGGAATCTGACATTTAGTTTCATGCTTTTGTTTTCCATTGAAACTGCAGAATGATTTATTGCAATATTTACAAGTCAGATCAGCACTACATCTATGTTTACTGAATGAAGAAAGAGATGTGAATATCTGTCTGCATTGTATGCATTCTTTCACTCCAAAACACTTCGTTTCATGTCTCTTCTTGGAATTTCTATTAGCAAATGTTTTCTGACAATTAGAACATTTATCCTGGGTTTGCTTCAATAAAGGAAAGTTCTCTGTGTTTGTGGAATGTGTATTCAAATTCAGTTGTGATGGGTTTTCATTTGAATTAGTAAATCCTCCACAGCAGTTACTTTGATGAAGTTGAGTTGAATTTTGGTTAGTGAATAATCTTAAGCATTTTCCACAGTGCAGTTTGGTCTTAAGCTCACTAAGTCTCTTTTGAATTTGGTAGTCTTGCAATAAATTATTTCTTTGTGCAAATTTGTATACTTCTTGTGGGTCCGAATAATTATTCAACATTTCATTGAACATGTTACACGCTGAAACATCATTAAGCTGGTTAATTCTTTCTGTAACTTGTTCATCATTGCTAAGACCGTTATTCCTTGCAAAGTATTCTAATTCTTCAACATTCTGGAAAGCATTCAAGATTTCTTCAAAATAATCAGTTCCTCCTACCTCATCATTTCTTGCCATGATAAAAATCCTTGTGAATAGAAACAGAAATCACTGAGGAAGTATATATATATATATATATATATGTGTACAGCTGTTTTAGATGCTCTACCTAGTGTTAGAATCTTATTGGATAATATTTTTAAATTTGTGATATCATATCTATTTTTAGAATAGGGTAAAAACCCTTCTTCCACATATTTTCATCAGAACTATTTCCATGTGGAAATTCTGTTTTTCCTTTCAACCTTCTATTTGAGTGACAGGGAGATGACCTTAGGTTAGGGGTTAAGTTAAAGGTCATGTCAAACTGTCAAAATTTTTGAACTTTTTGATCTCTATATATTTCTACATATTTTCTACATTTTTGGAATGCTCAACACAACACGAAACGAAAAAAGCCCGTCTTTCTAGGTAACATTAACGACACACAACCCTACTACTGGTATGAATAAGCTAGAATAGTAATACCACTTTTATCAAAGACCTACAACATTACAATATATTGGTGGATTGGTGTAGTGGAACTCTTGCTGTGCTGTATCAATCATTAAATGGTGACAATTACTTATATAAGTGGTATCAAATTAAAAGGAGATCAGTCTAATTTTTTTGGCTTAAGTTATTATGTTATCAGATATTAAAAATCTATGGTACACTTTTTTTTCCTACCTACCAGTAAAGATGTGGGAATCAAACTCTGGTTACCCAGATAGAAAGCAGGCATGCTAAGCTAACCACTACACCAAGGATGCCATATTGCTCCTGGTGGTGATTCAAGGATCACAATAAAGCAGCAGTTCTATTCATAGTTTCTATTATTAGCTGACCTGTAATCAATGGGCTCGCAATGCCATCTGTGGTGGGTCATACAGCTGACCTCAGAGTTAGCTTACACTGAGATCACCACATGTCCTCATCGTGATTTGACTGTGATGTTGTCATGTGTGACATCACAGGATGAGTGTCTAGTGAAGTCACAGTGACCATGACATGAGCTCACGTCTTGACTGGGCCCTCTACTTTAAAGTGATATGATGTCTCAGACCTTCCCAGGCAAATCCAGCCCTTAACTGAAGAAATAGCTACATCTACCACTAAACTTACTTGTTTTGTACTTTTTTGAAACATTTAAGTCATAATCTTGACAGAACACAGCATCAAAGTACTGGTAAAATCCGTTAGGCAAGATTTGGGCATCATGGTGGAGTCACTGTGGGTTGGCTGCTGCTGCTGCAGGCTATGGGGTATTATCATAATTTATTCATGTGGCCCATGTGGTCAGAGCTGTCAAACTAACAGAAACAATTAGATGGGCTTGTCCTCCATTTACAGTGTATCATATTTACTCATATGAATTGTGAAAACAGTTTACCTTGTTCAGAATCACTTTTCATAGCTTCAATCAATGTATAAACACAATTTTGGTTCCTGGTGGTTGGAATTTAGCTTTGCCTGGCTGTGGTCATGTGACCCAAGCCAAGTTTCAAATTATTTCGGTGTACACCAAAATCACTACAGCCGATTTTAAGACTGAAATACTCATTACTAGCAAATGTATGGGCACAAAGCAAAGTGGTTTCTGACAATACACATCCTCCACTATCATTCAGTGGTAAATTAAAAGAAACTTTCAGTTTGACCTAGATATGAGACTTCATATCACTTTAACAGTGTCTAAAATACAGTGGCATAGGAGCCTCTGAAGACCTACGCGGTGGGGGCTGTAATTGTAAAGTACGAGACGGGCAGGAGGGCTGGCACCCCCACAGCCCCTGTCTCCGTCACCTACGCTGACATACACACGACATATCACAGCCACCTACAAGACTACAGTGCCAGTACCTTAACTGACCTACAGGAAAATGAACAACTAAAGATCAAGGTCAACCACTCACACCTGATGACCTGTAGGAAGACAGCAGCCAGGAACAGGTGCTGTTTTGCTATGCACAATCAACGAGCCACATCTGAACATGCTGAAGGAAGATCCACATGTACGTCTGGGCAGCAAAAAGAGCAGAAACCAGGGCAGACATAAAGAGCGAGCCCCCAACAACAAGACCTGGAAACAGGGTTCTCCTAAACTGAGGAGGAGAAAGTAATTAGCTTAAGGTCAGGCTTTTTCAGTCATTGCACCTCGCCTGTGGAACACTAATATCAAATCTAAGGCAACTACAAACTAATTTATGTGGGGGCCTACTAGTCTAGCATTCAGGGGGTTATACCCTGCACCGATATAGCTTTTTTCTCAGTGGATTCTACCATCGGACCTCAGCATACCTATATGGCGGATAACAAGCAGGTTCCCTTGAGAAATTGAAAAATGGCAACCAAGATGGCGGCTGGCATTGCTCATGGTCAATTTAACTTTTTCCCAATTAGTCATAGAATTATTTTTGATGCCACATTTCCAGCTAATTTTGATCATGATCAATTCATTTCTGGGGTTGTTTTACAATGTGGAGGTCATTTACAGGGTCAAAAGCCATAGTACAAAGCACTTTGTGTTCAAAATCAATGTTACTTCTCATAACAAAGAACATTGAGGAAACATATCATTTTATTTCAGTGAAAGAGGCTTGGTAATTGCATGTAAGGTGTCACCTAGTATTTTACTGGCATCTGTAATGACTTGCATGCAGTCTGCTGCATTGGCTAACCATGAGTTTTTCCGTGTTTAAGCATTTGTAGCAAAACTTAAATATGCGATCATTATCTTCCATATCACACACACACCAGAGACCTAACTTTTGCCAGTTTTTATAACATGCAGTTTTTAACACCACTCCCTCTAGCACAGGTTAGTTTTCAGGAAAATGATGTCATTATAAAATACACATTCATTTTATCATGTCAAAATTAGCTGGAAAAAGTTATATTGACCATTAGCGATTCCAGCCGCCATATTGGTTTTTATTTTTTTCTCAAATTGCTCAAGGGTACCTGCTTTGTTAGCCACCACAACATGTATCAGCTATCAAATATTTACAGAGACTTAATTCCAACATTTGCCCAGACATGCATACGTATAGAACCTTACCTAAATCTAGGTTTACCAAAATCACTTTACTGTAACATTGCCAAATTCAGGCTTAGCTCCCATAACTTGAATATAGAATTAGGTAGGCATTATAAATGTCCTTATGTCCCCCCTGAAGAACGTATATGCGATAAATGTAACCTGCAACCAGTAGAAGATGAATTACACTGTCTAATGATGCCTTAAATGGAAAGAAACAAGAGTGCCCCTTATCAAGGTAGCATTGAACAAACAAACACTTTCACGGTTATGAGTGTAGAAAGCCAATTCCAGGAATTATCAAGCAGTAAATCCCTAGCAGTAAATTTGGCACTAGGCCAGTTTCTCAGAGCTTCCTTAAAAATAAATGAAATTATCTCCCAATTTACATAATATAAGAGACTATGACCTCTGGTCCTGGGTGACAAGTGGCCCCCTGAATGTCACTGCTTGTGTGTGCATGTCTGTATATATATATGTTTGTGTTGTATGGCTTTTATGGTTGGTGCTATGTCTTGTACTTTGTCTTGTAAATAATGTATGGTGACTGGTGCTGCTTTACAATATGTTGGAGACTATACATGCATAGCTCTTTAACAATCAGTATTATTTTAACATGTGATTTTTACATTATGGTGCATATTAAAATATTCATCGTGTATATATTACAATTTCATGTTGTATCAGACATTTGGTTTCTGTCTCACTCCTCAAGATGAGTATTTTCTCATATTGTAATTTGTCTCACTCTCAGAGAGCCAGAATAAATCTTGAACATTTTAATGTAAACTGGTTGGAAAGGGCCAAATCTCGCTCTTTCACCACTTCAGGTCTTGACATCTCTGCGAATAGCCTTTTAAGCACGACCATAATTGATGCCACAAATTTCATAAGGTTATTATGAAGAAAAAAAAAGACATTAGGTATTGTATTTAAATTGTACAACGTATCAACGGTATTTAATCATTTCGTGTCTCGGTGGTTTTCTTCCAGGGGTCGTGGTTGTAGCATTCACGCGTCCCTCTGGCGGCAAAAGGCGGAGTCATAAAGTTCTCCTTCCCGTGATGCTCTGCGGTGTTTCTGCAGAGGAGTGAAGTGGAGAGAAGGACGGCTTGGAAAAAGCCGTTTTTTGAGGGAAATGGCTTGTGCAAACTTCATTTTACGATTTTGGCCTGTCGGACTATTGTTTTTAATCGATGTAGTGGCTGCACAGCGCAGAGGCACATCTTGTTATGACAATACAGGGCGGGCAAGGAGGTGTATGCCCCCGTTCGTAAATGCTGCCTTCAACATGCCTGTGGAAGCCACCAACACTTGTGGGCTGAGAGAAGCCCAAGAATTTTGCCTCCAAACTGGAGTTACAGGGGCAAGGAAATCTTGTGACATTTGTGATGCAAACGACCCTTACAGAGGACACCCTCCATCTTCCTTAACCGACTTTAATGATAAAGCCAAACAGACTTGGTGGCAATCTGAAACTATGCTGCAGGGAGCTCAGTACCCCAATACCATCAACATCACTTTAATCTTAGGTAAGTTCAGTAGATTGGAGTCTTAAGAGTGCTTGTAGTATTTTATAATGTGATTTGATATTTTCTTTTACACCTTTTGTGTAGCATTTGTGGTACATGTGTTATTCCTGTTCCAAGTTCAGTCCTGAGCTTAAAGATATAATGCCCCAAAAAACTTCTTATTGTATTCAACAATTGTTGTAAATAAATACTCTGACTATATAGGTTAGATTTATATAATGTATAATGTAACGTGTGCACACACAACATTAGATTATAGCTTTCTAATTAGACCAGCTGGAAGGCTGAAAAGTTTGTAGCATCCCTTGTGAGAGAGTCCTGAACTTCCCCCCCCCCTTCCAAATGGCCCACGTCACACCCCCTGGCCTAGGTCAGCTCAGACAAGGGGGTGGAAACCTACGTTCTTTGAGCCCCTAATCTACCCCGCCCCTTGTGCCATAGTTTAGATTTCGTGACCCTGTGTTTCTGATGGTAATTGCAGAAAGCTAATCCATGTTAAATATACCACACAGTCAGGCTTTGTTTTGAAGTCAATGGAAAGTGGGGAATTCAAAGCACACAGGGTTGTGTGCATACAAGAGCTTAATTAGTTGTCTAGATGTTGCACTTCATAATTTGATACATGCTCGTTTCCATGTTTATATATGTCTGGCTTTGGGTCTGAACCATGTAAATATTCTCATTGTGTAAAATGAATTTTAACGCAGGGTTCTATTCCTGTCGCACCAAGTTGTCTTTCATTAAATTCAGTGCATATTGGAGATTAGTTTAATAATTATTGGTTTGTGAGGGCCACTGATGGGCATCTACAATGGCATAATTGTTTAGTATGATACAGGCAATCATGGCGATGTTAAGATAGCTCTTATTTTAACCATCTGTAGACCACTTCTCCAGCTCACAAGGTCTCCATTTTTGACTTATAACTTCAAAAGGAGGGTTAATTGTGCTATTATCTATTGTGCAGTGTGAAGGAACAAGGGCAGTTCTTAGATTTCTGTGCATTGTAGTTGATCATCTATTCTTTGTGAAGGGCTTTTCCAGACAATCAACTTCATTAGCACTTTGTCTAATTACTGCTAATTGCCTTTAAGCCAAAGCTAGTGTAACAGTTTGCCAAAGGTTTTGTTGATGTCTGCAGGGAGTCTAGTTACAGATGACAGCCTGGTAATTATTTTGATGTACTATGCATTCCTCTGTGTTGTAAGCCAGCATTCTTTTGTTATGTCTTTGTTTTCTTTTCTTGGTTTTTTGTTTTGTGTATAATCCAGGTAAAATGTATATAGGGTATTATAATGACTCGCATTGCAAATGTAATATCATTGATTTAAAGTTCATATATTAGAAGGGAATGCTGACATGTACCTTACAATTAAGTAATAGATTCGTCTTAAGCTAAACAGAAATTCTCGCTTACATATGTATGATTCATTTGGTCTAACAGTAATAGGAATAAGTCGTGATACATTACACCCTCAAGGCCTCAACCTAAAGTTACGAAACCTAAGCCGAAGTTCTCAAATTAATAGAACAGGGTGTAATGACTTTGGGATTTTAGTTTATTTCATGAGAATTTTGATCTGACAACCTACTGCTAAGTCACCTCTTTTTTTGTGAAATTACATACTGTAAAACTCTCCTTTGTGGAAAAGATTTAGAATCATATTGACAAATTTCTACAACTCATGAAATAGTTTCAATCAATATATCTACAGAATGCAGATTAACCCAATTCTCCCTTTCAACCCACTCTGGCTGCAGATAAGGTCATTTGGACTGTGCTGGGCGTACCAGGGGTATTGGTGACGTCATGACCTGTGTCTTGACCTTTGACCCAAAGGAGCCCTGGGGGTTGTCATGGCAATGATAAGCCCAATGGCCCAGTCAACTCAGCTTTGTAATGTTTACACTAAGTAAACAATTCTACCCTCTCTGCATAGTAATTTCACGATGAGGGTCTCTAGTAGAATCTAAGCAAAGGAAATGTATAAAAAAAAAAAAAGTAAAATATTCATATCTGATTATATTACCATTGGTGTATTTTATCAGTCAAATGCTATTGTCGAAAGAATTCACCTCAAAATATTTTCTTAATAAATTTACTGTACTAGTCATACTTTAATATGATGTTTTAAAAAGACTATTTTAGGAGTGCTTTTATGCCAAGTGGTACATAGTACCACAAAGAGGAATAGAAACCTTGTTGGGAACAGAAACATTAAAGAAAACATCACAGATCTTTTAACCTCTTTTTTCTCTTTATATCTCAATCAAATTGCTACAAAGTTCCTATCTTTCTTTTGACAAGTGTGGCTTAAAATTCACCCTGGGTTAAAATGCTTGGTTACCCAGGAAAAACGAGACACAATAGACAGAGAGAGATCTTATCTCTTCATACTTGTATACATACACACTATACACACACATGATATAGGCTGTTCCTCTATGCACTTGGTATATAGGGGACTTGCAGTCATACAACTCATATAGTCATTTGTCACCTCGTATGTAACGCAGTGAAGAAGAAGATGAATTATATAGTGTTGAAATACTGGCATGTAGTATGAAATATGAAGAGTAATAGAACGTATAGACTGCCTTTGTAGTTATAGTTAAAATCAGTAGCGGTTAGAAAGTTTCATTTTCAAGTTATTCGCTACATAGTTTTACTTATATAGAATGCATGAGAACTTCATCACAAAGCCAGTGCTGGGTGTGTTTCTTGTCCTGTAGAGGTATCATGTTTAAAGAATCATGAAATAATAAAGAAAAGCTAAATTCAAATCAGTGCTTTTGTGTCAGTTTTGCACATAGGTGGCTTAAATAAATTATATTTAGCACATAGGTCCCTTTTATATAACCTTTTTTCCAGCATTTGCTTTTTGCTCCAAAAGTAGCCCTCCAAGCTTTCAGGTCCAATTTTCTGCTTCTTTATAGCAAATCATCTTTAAACTGGTTGAACACTTTTACGGTTTAGCCTAAAAGTTCTTAGCGAATCGTTGAATGAAGCGGCAGTAAAATCCTTTGTCCTCTTTTCGGAGTAGGCAGTAAAATTGCGAAAAGTTCAAGAGGAGTACGCTGGCATTTATTTTGTGAGATTAAATCTGAGCCTAAATATGTTTAAGTGCACTAGAAAATGTGTTTGAAATACCAACATTGTCTGAAATTGAAGCGACTACTGTACACATCAAATGCAAATGTTTTATATCGCTCTACGACAAAAAGCAAGCGCAGACGCCACAGTATTTGTGAAGGTTTTAGATTTTGGAAATGTTTCATTTAAAAGGATAGATAAAATATAGTTGACTGTTACAATGGGGTGAATGTCACACATTCTGTGGATAGGTTTTAATGTCTTCTTTCAGCAAGTTTTTCTTGCTTTGAAATAGTTTCATTCAACATGCACTCGGTAGTAAACAATAAGTCAGGTCTGACGTGTCAAATATTTCTGTAACTAACAAATTTTGAATATTCCATCAGTCATTCTCCATACACATTTGATTTTACCCTTTGATTAGTTTATGCTGCCAAATATGCAGAATTCATTTATCTTAATTAAGTAGTTTCATAGTATGTGGGGGTGGTGGGGACCCCCTACCATCAGTGTGAAATTCATTAACCAAATATAATTGAGTTATCCAGGTAACTCCAGTAAGTATACAAATGAATCTGTACTGTAGGATTTACAATATACAATAATTTAGGTGAATTTAATTCAGCTATTTAATTTAGGTTGCTGTGTATTAGGTAAGACTTAAATCTGGGTTACTGCGGACAATAAAAAGAATAAAATTAGTGCAAATTACAGTTTTTAAGTTATTTTGTACTTCACAGATAGGCTTGAATGAAAACATTTTGAGGAAAACAGTCAGTGAAGAAAGAAAATACTAGGGGGAGAGGGAAATAGTGGGACTTAGTGAAATTCTTACAAACCTCAGTGATTTCCTAAACCTCTGGTGGCTCCATGTTCCTACAAAGTGCCTAGCAACAGAAGTGTTGCCCTAGTAACGACTGTGCACTTAGTCTCCTTTTACCCCAAGTGATTATTCCTTGCCCCAGGGGGTGGTTAGCTTGTTACCAAGGTAATGACTGTGAAAAGGGGGTAAATGTAATGAGGGTGACTTATGGAAGGGGGGGGGGGGGTGTCAGGGTGATTTTAATTAAAATGTCTGAAATTACTTCAAATTAGGTCAGCTGACACTTGTTTTTGTTAGCCAAAAGTTATCGCAATAAATGATTTAGATTGTTAAGGTCTACAATTTGTTGTGCTACAATTTGAAGCAATGTTTTGATAATGAAATGGGCTGCATTATAATTACTGTACACAAATCTCTTGTCATATATAGTGCCTGTTAGAGTTATAAATGATAAATATAGTATTTGCAAATATACCTTATCAGAAACCTGTATGGATTTTGCCATTTATGAAGATATATATATGCTGTAATGTCCAGTAAGCTAGGGTATTGCTTCATCTAAAATATACAATAAGTTTAGTGGTGTAATGTTTCTGACAGGAGAGTGACCCACCAGGAATCGAACCCGAGACCTCACACACGGGAAGCAAGAGTGTTGAATATTACACCAAAAAGAGTCGCTAGTTGGTGCTAAAACACCATTACAGTAGGATTTTTTACTTCACAAAAACTCTTTATCTAGTGTATTGTTTAATTTGAAATAGCTAAACCTAATGTATGTGCTCAATGGTAACTAAGGCCCCAGGAGGGGTCAGTCAGCCTTTGGAATGTGCCTTTGTAACCTCCACCCTTGGATAACAAGCTTTTACCCTTGTATTCATACAGGCTTCATTACACCTGTCTTTGACCGTTTAAGCCTCATTAAATTTGCTGAAAGACCGATTTAACAGAAGAGGCTGAACAATGTGTGCCTCACTCCTTCAAGGTCCTTGAGATGTTTGAAGATTTGACCCTCAATTCTGACTCTAATTGGCAAATAATTGCTATAGCTGGTACCCGGTGATGTCTTAATCCCATTGAAAAGCCTTTATAATGATGTGAAGGGGGATGAGTGTATATTATGTAACATTGTAAGAACAGGGAATAAGGATTAAAAGAAGAAGCATTGATATTAGTATAGTTCAGTTTATGTAAATATTGATACAAAGAATTAAAGTATTCATTCATTCATTTATGTTTATTACCATTCTAAAATATGCTTTAATGTCAGATTAAGTGATTATAAATTATAATTTATGCACAAAATAATAGGCTGATGCCAATTTGCTTGGACAATTCAACCCTAAATTAAACGCTTGCCACATTGTTAAGACAATGAGCATTTACATTGATTTATGATTTGATCTAGAGGAAGGAATATTTACCTGTTACTGTTAGAGCATAATTATATGGAGCAACATCAAGCCATGATTTAGCTCATTTAAATAATAATCCAAACCCAGCATCTCGAGAAATTTGGCAGAGGAGCTGTTTTCGAGAAATATGGCAGAGTAGCTGTTGTAATATTTCTCACAATGCAATGAATATGAATGTATGATACTGTTTTGATACATAATCTAAGGTTACTATATCTCCCAAGCTTGACCATACTCATGACCTAGGGGACCTCCATGTCATAGATGCTTAGCTTTTACCCCCCACCCCCCAACTTGGGCCCCATGGGAGGGTATTAACTTATGCTACCCCACCCCCTTTCAATAATCTGGGTCACTGACTCTTGAAACTGGCTTCACTCTTCTCATGGAGTCGTCTCTGGTGACTCCATGCTCTTCTATATTAATCTTATGCTTTGGAATGTGAAACTAGTTTTGTAATGCTCTGAAACATAACAGTGACTTCTTAGTACTCCATGAGTTGGTAATGGCCAGTCGATTGAAAAATCTCTGACTCACACTAAACTGATAGCTGTATTATAAATAATTCAATTTTGCACATAGAAAAAAAACAGAAAGCAATCTTCATACAGCAATAAGTTATAACAAACCATGAATTGTAATTGAAGAAATCCACAGTTGCCAAAAACAAAAGAGCAGTTCAAAGAACAAAAATGCTGTGTAAAGAAATACCCCAACCCTTAACTGTTAATATTTTGCAGAACTTTATATGTATACCTTGTTGGCAGAAAGTGCAGCATTGTGGTAATAATTGTACTTTAGAATAGGCTGTAATGGAGTAAATTGGAGGTGAAGGGAATAGCAAGTCTGGTGACAAGTGAACAATGTTGAAAAGGGGTAAATTCAAAGGGGCAATGGCTGGGTAGTTTTGGGGTCATGGGTTATGAAGACTTCACAATAGGGTAATCACCCCCCTCACTCCCACCTGATTCTATCATGATTCTACCCAAGACAGCCATGGCATTTGTAGAGTAATTGCATTTGAAGGGTTTTGATAACTTTATATATATATACAAATATACAGCTGTACTTATAAATCTTATATATAATAATTTTTTATTATTTTTTTCCAATAATTATGATTATATTTTATCAGGCAAAGGCTGCTGCCATAGTGTTGTGTTAATAATTAAGGAACTCTTTGAGTTGACAGTGCTGGATCTATAACTGGATAGCTTCTATATTATCTCATCCATCTGCCATATCTGGACAGTACTTCGTCAAAACCAAGAGGTTATTGACACCGTACCAGTGTCATGTGATCTCTAACAGATGATCTGATTGGGTGGTGTCAAGGTGAGAGTAATGCCTGATTAATGTGATTATTATCACAGTACTGTGGCAGCAGAAAGATCATGTATAAATATTTAGAAACACAATTATGTGAATAGTTGGTTTTTAGTACTGTTTAATGTTGTATTATTTTGTCTAATTGATGGTGTGACAATTAAAGATCTTATCCATTGCATACAGTTAGTTTCATTGATGCTACCTGCCACTAAACAGAACTGTCTGACTATAGCTGGTCACTCAAAGCCGGATCTAAAAGTACATATTTATGATATATTAGACAAATTGCTTACATTTTCCAAGGTTTATATTTTGTCCGTAAGCCGACTATAAGCTAGAAATAGACAGAAGTAGCTGGTTTTAGCCAGTTATAGCTACATCCAGAAACAGGTTGCTACAGCTGTATGGAGTCGACTGTATTTTATGAAATTAACTGTACCTAATACCTAAATAAGCTGTAATGCGCACTGGGTTATTTCAGTTCTATTCAAGCTGTTACAAAATGGTTAATATAATAATATCTTCTTAAGAAAGAATTGAAGTATAATAATAATGTCTTGAGAAAGAATTGAAGTTGTACTTGGTTGTATTTTCTACTTTATATATAAAAAATAACTCAAGTGAAAAGAGTATAAAACGCTGAAAGAGTAGCAAGTGTTGTGTTAGAAAATTGCTGAAATCGTGCAATTTTCGCCGTCTACATGTCAACTGCTCTTTTTGCTTCTTTCAAAACATTTGGAGAGTTTCTCGGCTTCTTTGCATGATATATTACAGGAGAAAATAGCCGAAAATCTTCGGTTAATAGCGGGCAATTTTAGCTGCCATCACCTGCCGTAATTTATGGCTTAACTCTGTTATTAAGTGAAAAGAGGGATAAATGACAGTGGAGAGGATGAAAAATGGTGGAGAAATTATCAAAGCGTTAAACATCATACACTTCAACACCTCAGTGAATACGAAGAAATGCAGACATCATAAAAGTGATATTAAATATGAGAGAGGTGTTGTATGCAATAGACAGAGAGGGTACAATTGTATGAGATATGATTATAATCAAATTCAGGTTATATCGAGTGGAAAATGTGATGATAATTTAGTTAGTGGTGAAATTCAATTATCACCTTTTTGCTCTCATAAAGCAGAATACCGTCATGAAGTTAAACGGAATGTAGCTTTGCCAAATGTAAGTTAGAAAGATAAATAGAAACCAATAAAAAATGGTCGAAGTTTTAAGTTAAACAAACTTCTAAAGTGTTTCCAAAACCTCCCAGGGAATATTCACCAAATTGAGTCCCTTTTTGTGATTATTGTCTGTAAATTGCAATTGTAGAATGCAAATAGCCCGCCCTGGGAAGTGGAAAATGGAGGTTGTTACATTCATGCCTTGAAGACCTGACTGAATTGCTGCCAAATTGTCAAGTTTAACAGTCGTTGACCTTCAAAGTCGTGTCATGTGTAACGGTGTGAGGAGAGCGTGTTTTCCTCACACCGAAAGAGTGACTCTTTGGCCTAATGGGTAATGTCTTCGCTTTCTATGTGAGAGGTCTTGATAATGATTTCCCAAATGATTTGATCAGAAGCATAACACATGTCATTTAGTGGAGAGGTACTGCATGTATGCAATATATTACATGTGTACCATTAATGTAACCTGTTGATCTATAAATGCATTAATTAATTGTTTATGATAACCTAATCATATTTTTTTCACATTAGTAATATGCTATCTCCCATTATATATGGTTCTGTTGAACAATAAACTTGGGTTGTCATCGATATGCTGTATATATAGATGAATCGAGAAAATATCAATATCGAAAAATGATGAGCACTTGACTACTCAGCCCCCACCCCAAATTGCGAACTGATTGCCTAACAAATTAGCCTAGTAGTTATCACATTAAAGGTTAATGATTTCACAATGACTTGGAAGGTATACTCCTGTGACTAGCGGTGCCATTTCTAACTGGCAATGCTGATAATACAAAATTTGCATGATTTTGCGTTATTATATATCGAAAGTTGAATACTGATATCGCTATCGAATAAAAAATTGACATCAATGACAATCCTACAATAAAAAGGCTTTTAAAAGTTTGAGTAGATGGGCAACCTTATCAGCTCATCATTATGTCTGCCTCAGGCAGGTAACTGTATTTCAACAGTATCAGATCAACATGGGGTGTTGCCCCCTTAGGCATGTCACAGCTTGCATTACTGTAGGCAATTTCACACTCGTGTTGTTGTATTGGCAGCTGCAATTAAAGTCACCCATTCACACTATCTCACTTATAATGATTACTGTTATTCAGACATTTAGCCATGGCCACTTGAGTATTCTCATGCTCTGTGGGCTGTGACTCTGTCCTTCTGTGATGTCCGTCTGCCTGTCTTGCCCCATAAGATCATTGTAATTGCCCTTTTCACTCGGATGACTTTACCATGACCTTGTCAGGTCAGGTGACTACCCCCAAGGTCATATAGTGACCTTGACTCGCTAACACAGTCCACCAGCTGCCCTCAGGCTATGGTCATACACTGACTGAGGAGGGTTCAATTTTGGAAAGGAAAGGACATTAATATGTCTGGTTTTGGAATAGATAATTTTATATTTATATATATAGGTGAAGGAGGGAATAAGTTTAATAATTGTAATTTGTGTGAATTGTGATTTTATTGTGTGCAGAGAGTTCCACAGCCACTCTACATGCACTGTGTTTACTCTAGCAGTAGTACATTATGAAATACATTATGAATTGAAACATGAAATATACATGTAGTACCTTTAGCAGGTTTTTCAAGTGCAAATAGACTTTCCTGTAAATATAAATGTTCATAAATTCTCGTGTTTTCCATTCTCTGGGATAGGAGTTGTCGTTGACCCAAAGTTGTGAATATCATATGCATGGGTAGTATACTGGAGCCACCTCTTCATGGTAGTGTATTATTGCTATACCAACATGACCAACTTGAGAATCTTCATAATATAAGTGTGTTATGTGACTTTATGTGACTTTACTCTTTTATAGATGGCTTAGCTTTTAACCACTCGGTATAAATGTGCAAGGTATATTGTGAAGAATAAATCCACATAAAATGTGTGCTTATTATGGCATATAGTGTAACACCATGACTTGATAAGTTGACATAGTCCACACTAGGGTGTTCCCCCATTTAGCTCTTTATGCATTGTTTGTTATAAGTTGGCAGAGCTGAAAAAAGTCAATGGGCTTTTTATACAATGCAACAATGTATAAATGGAGGTTGTGTTTTATGAATAATCCGCCTGTCCGCTGTTGTCTGGACAGTGTTTTTGCTGTTTTCAGGGCATATCAGACAATTCATGCAATTCAGGCAAATCCAGACAAGTGTCCCCTTGTCTGAAATTCATGTCATGGGCCGTGATAAGAAAAAGTTCATATGACTGTTGTGGGTTGCAGTGAATATAGTCACTGGCCTAGACTGTTCAGGAATACACTGTACGTATACATATATGAATAATTTATACTCTTCCTACACTGGTGTTTATTTGAGATTTAAAATTACCTGCGAGTTATATCACAGGCGCCGTCCAGCAGGCATTATCAAGACATAGAATAAAGATTATATCTTGACATGTATAGCAATGAGCTGGACAGTGCCTGTGGTTATATGAATAAATTCCAACCACTGGGTCCTGGGTTCAATTCCCGGTTGAGTCTAAGTTGGATAGCTGTTTCATTCATTGCCTCATTGCCATGGTCTCTGCCTGTCCTAATTAGCCCATCAGGTGCAGAAATACAGGACGTAAAGCCCTACACACCCACCCACCCACCACCTGAGATTTTTATTGTCAAAGTTAAACCATGGAGACAAGAGTCTTGTCTCCATGCACAAACCATTGCCTTTAAATAAGTCCAGCCTCTAGTCCTTAGACCTGGCTTGTAATTGAAAATTGGAACAGAAATCTTAAAGGTCAGTTAAATGTTTTTCCCTAGCAGAGAATGTTTACAAGCATGTCTGAAATAATAAATGCCTGAGATTTTAACCCAGAAACAATTGGGTAGTGACGTTTTGCATGATAATTATGATCATATGATAAGGTTGCAATAACACCTAAAAATTTCAGTGCAGAGATGTGGGTTCTCAATGTATTTTCAATATATTTGTCGGTTGAAGTTGGGTATGAATTATTCATGCGAGAGTTATGCATATATGATAGTAATCGGGTTTATTGCCAAAATTGATCAAAACAATGAATGATAATCATGAATTGAACAAACTGAAACCAAAGCAAACTCATGAAAAGTTATCCTATTGCATGCTAATTCAGTTTGTGTCCTGTGAGAACAAATATTGCTCCTGTGAGAAAAAAGAGGCAAAAAATATAACTGAAAGGTTTTGTTAAAAAAAAAAAGACACAAAACCGCAGACCACAAAGCGTTCACCCCTGAGGATTTTCACAATAAACTCCTTTTTTTGTGGGCCCTAATTGCATTTTTAACTGTGCTACAGGTTATGTTATGAGCATAACGGATAGGGTCTACTGATACTGTATTGTTAAGAATCCGAATTTTAATGCTGTTCTCTTAGGGGGAAAAATAAAATAGGTTTTGCCTTAAGATAAGTGTCATTTCAAATTAATTGACGTGTTTTTGATAATATTATGGGTTTGAATGATTTGTGTGAAAATGCAATTTTTTTTATCAAAGTGGTTTTCAGTTTACATTCCCTCTTGTCACTAGCTTGATGACAAATTTCACAACTTGACTTTTGACAAATGGATTTTGGCACTTCGAATTTTACATGTCAGTGCTTGACTTTTTATTATTTAAAATATTTTTTAACTTTTCTTTTCTAAATTTCGGGACACCATTGTTCATGATGGTGTAAAAGGTCTCACAACACTCTTTTAACTTTTGCAAAGATCACTCAAATTCTTGTCAGAGGCGCTCAAAGTGAAAGAACTGCATTTGCATGGAATTTTAAAGAGGTTTTTCATGCAGAGATTTAATAAATAAAGTAATTGACAAACGTCCAATGACAGTTTTAAAGATATTTATTAATGGCGGTTTCATGATTTTTGCAATATGGCAAATATAGTCAATGATATCAAGTCCAATATACTAAAGATGTAAACGAAAATGGTTGAAAAGCATTATTTATAAGTACATAAACTTATACATGGAATATGTGATTTCAATTTTGAATTTGTTTAAATATATATTTTTTACAAAATTTATGGCTGTCTTGATACTACAGTATTTTCAATATAAGTTAAGCCAATTCTCAGATTCTGGTTGGTTTTTATGTCTGTCGAATATAGAATGCAGTAGCGGATTTAGGGGGAGGGGGGTTAGGGGGTTTAAACCAGCCCCCCCCCCCACCCTTGGCCTAGTACATTTTAATTAAACCCCCCCCCCCTCCTGCAAATGTTTCTGGATCCACCCCTGTACTCATGTAGTAGAGTCTGCTAACAAAATATATAATGTAGCAAAAACCAAGTATTTCTTTTTTTGTAGTGGGCTACTTGTATTCATATCATGATGTATAGAGACATGCCAACTGCTTTGACACATCAAGGCCACTTTTACTACCCTATGTACAAGTTGTAGATTGACTATCTCCTATCCTTGTGTACTAAATACTATCCTTGTGTACTATGACTACTATCTTTGTGATAGTCCTGAGAATTTGATACACAAAGGTAAATTCTGAGCTGGGTCAGAAGTCAGTGATTTCTCAATGGAAAACTCAAATGGAGTGATCAAATTACTCTATATTTACAAACCGAAGAATGAAGGTCAACATAATGGATAGCACTTGAAATTTAATCTATTACAATGATGTTTAGAGTACGTTTGGGAATTTTAAAGTTTGTTATTAGCATGTAGAGGAGTTTGGTGCTGCAGAATGAGTTTCTCGTTCATTTGTAAGTCGTGGTAGTGTGGTATACATGAAAGAATAATTTGAATGGTGAAAATTGGTGGCTTTAATTTTGAAATTTGATAAGCGCCATCTATTTATTAAATGCACATGACTTAACTGATAAATACTGAAAGTGTGATGTGTTTATGTTGCCCTTGGCTACAGATCGACCTCCTACAGTAAACCAACATGGTATTTTAATAGAGTTTGATTTTATTTGACTTATCCGCCAGGTGGCTCTTGTCATGCCCTGCAGCTTTGATATCCACCAGGGGGCAGATTTGAAATCTTGTAAATCAGACGAGACTTCACGTAGAAAACAGCTGTTGTAATGTTCTTGATGTTGTAAGGTCTAGACTAGCTCATTAGTCTACCAATATTTTTATGGGTGCCTTTTTGTAGCTTTTTATCTTTGAATTACAGATTGTGCTGTTAGGGTGCATGGACACAATTTAACTCAAAATGTGGCAAAGTTGAAAGAAGTCCAATGTTTTCTTCAAAGGGTGAACTTTGATGACCTGTTTATTGGAATGTTGGTACTGGTAGTTCTGGTGGCTCCATGCTGGTAGTTTCTTTGCCATTGTAGTGAATAGAGTCTTTTCACTGAGCAGCCCTGAATTCAGTAGGACATAGTCTTCCATATCTTCTTATTACTCGTTTTGCTTTTCAGGCATAGTAGATCATAACTAACTGATTCCATAAATATATTTTTCTCAGGGAAAAAGCAGAAATCAATTGAATGATAAGATGTCAAATATACATTAAAATGAACTAAAAATACTGCTACTAGGATGCACTTTGCTTCAGCCAATCAGAGTCAAGGGCGGGAACTTTTTCGGCCAATAGAATTGCAGTATTCTGTCATAGCCACCTGGTGAAAATATAGCGAACCTTCCGTGAAAATCCACTGTTGTTGGAAATATCAAATTGTGGTAAACCTCTAGCAAGCTAAGCCAATATACTCTGCAGCATATATTATTGTGTATTGTACGGGCAAACCCATGAGGTAATCTGTATAACCAGGACAGCGTTGTTGTGGGTAACAAATCAGTTTGTTTTCACTGAAAGCTTGCCCTGGTCCTGTGTGTACTTACTGAGTGAGATATATGAAAAAGTGAGGGTTGTGTGTTTTGCTTACAGGTAGTCTGGCCCATCTACATATGATCTAGCTCAGCCTCCTTGCTCCATAGCACGTATAGTGATGGTCTAGTCACTAGTCAGACTGGTCTGGTGGACAGATGCTTTGCTTGTTCAGGTGCCAATGGCAGCCTTAGGCTCTGGGTCATTGCTATGGTTGTAATATTTTGTACAATTTGTATATTCAACTTATGGTAATATGATAAAGCAGTATTTAATGTTGGGAAGACCTTGGTTATTTTCTGGTTGGGGAAGACTTATCTGATATGACAACACTAGTCGATTAGTTGTGCGAAGAGTATTGTGATGAATCAACAGTTTGTCTGATGCATACTTAAATTGGTGCTAATCCACTAGGTGGCAGGCTTATATATTTTATACATTTTATGAATAGCCTAAAGTAGTATACAAAGTTATTAACAGCATTGCTGAATAAATGGATATGCTTTCTAATGTATGAATTATTAATTGGTGTAATTTTTGAAAATTAATATTATAAATGTATATATAAATGTATATTGCTATCTCACTTAATACTCGGGCCAGTAATATAGCATTTACGGTATCGATTTCTGTTTACCATTGAATATCTGGTAATACCAGGTACTGTCAGGTAATAGCAGGTGTAGGTAAATTAATCATATGGTACATGCGAATATAGCCTTCATATGCATCATATTATAACTTCGATATGGCCTGATATCGCATTGATATTGGGGTTTTGCGTTACCCCTTCTACATGTTCTATGTATTAGCCTTAGCATGAAGGTCGAAGCATGTTCTAACATGTGGTCTGGAACATGAGGAGTATTTGCATAGATTACATGCTAAACATGTGTTCCATGTATTTGTTTGCTCATGCTGTGGGTACAGAAAGAAAGGTAAATATATGGGCACTGTGATAAAGGTACAGCATCAACACCATGTACCTAATACTACCTATAATGTATGCGTAATACCAATCGCACAGGTTTGGTATTGGGTGTAGTTGTGTACTTTAGTTTGGTGGATTTCATTGGAAATGTTTTCTATGGTAAGATGGGATTTATGTGTTAGTTGAAATTTTTGGGAAGTTAGTCCTCGATTGACAGCCCCTTACAGCCAAATTCTTTTGAGTTGGAAACCAATCTCTTGTATTAGACTTGGAAGCTGTACTCCAGATGATGTCATGGGAATCCAGCACTCCCATTGGTTAAAGCCATCCCTCAGCCAATGAGAGTCCTGGATTCTCATGTCATCTGGATTTGAGCTTCCAAGCCTGTGAGATTGGTTTCCAACTCTATGAATTTGGCAGTAAAAGGTTGAAGATATTAAAAAAAATGTAGACTTGCTATATCCCAGTAAATGTATGTGAATATGATTTGGTAAGAGTTAAGACCTTTTGCAGTAGTAACATAGAAATACAGGGAAGAAGCTTTAATTTTCATTTGAAAAGTCAATGCATCTGGTGCTTAGTGACTGCTGTGTTGCCATGGAGACCAAGTATGAAAGAGAGGCTGAAAGGAATGGAACGTTCCTCTGATTCAAGCTCTGACACGTTGGACATTGTAGGATTGTTGTCGTCTGTCAAAATGTCAACAAGATGAAGGAAAAATCACTGATAGAAAGGGAGAAAAATCACTGAAGCGTTTTTCTTTTGATGCCACTTAATCTTCAGCACCAAACATTGGAAACAGAACGCCGGAGGAGCGTGCCTTGTTCTTTTTACCCCAAAAGGGTGAAATGTGGTGAGAATCTGATCCTGTGTGGCCATAAAAAGCATGATACAATACATTTGCTATTAGATGTCATGGCAAGGGCCATTCTATTGGGTCCCTCCATATTGTTCTTAGTGTCAGAATAACAGTCTCTATGCACTCAGTGATGGAGACTGCTTGAATATTCTAATTCATTAGATTTTCCTCCATGCTGTGTAGTACAGTGTCTACTTACGTACAGTGTCTACTTACGTACAGTCCCTTTAAGCTTGATATGAGTGGATTTGGGAAGAGACTTGGACAGATGGAGACTGAGTTAAAAAAGAAAAGGAATCCTTGACAGTCACCAACTGTGACAGACATAATCTCTCTTTAGAAAAACATGTTTGGAGAAGTTGTGTGGAGTGGAGAGTTGCTCTGTCAACTTGTGATTGTAGACTTTCATTCTCACCATGATTCTCACAGCAAGTTCAGTGTGAAATTTATGTGAAATCTACAAAGCGACATCTGGACTGAACTGTGTTGAAGGGGGAGAGGCATTCCACCCTGCTAAGCCCTGTTATAAACCCCGTTATAAGCCCTGCTGGGCCGAGTCACGAATCAGAGTTAAAAGAAAGCAGATGGGGGCCATGGATGGGCCATGATGGGACCGGGGATGGGACGAAGGTCAAGTGGGAACTACTTGAAGGTCACTCCCTCATCCAGTCTTCCTGATGATCTACTACAGTCTACTATGGGCTTCTGCATTGTTGTAGCTTTGGAGAAATAGGTCTAGTTTCTCCAAGGTTGTAGCATGGAGTGACTCCAAGGTTGTAGTAACATCACTACCACTACCAGCAGCAGCAACAACTTGTATCTGCATCAGCATCCTTAGATCCAGCGTGTTGTACTGTCAGTGCTCACTGCCCACCCACCTATAGCTGTATAGTACAACTTTAGTGTTTTATTGAATGCCACACACAGAGAATTAGGTTGATGGTCAAACAAATCATTTTTAAACTATTCCACGAAATAGTGCATATTTTGACTGCCTCGTAATGAGACCTGCCACTATTTTAATTAAGAAGTGTGTACACGCCATCTCATAATCGAAATGCAGGACCTCGTGGAAGGAAAGCGCGAAGGAAAGCGCATGTTATCCATTACACCAAGATGTTTTAGTCAACTCTTGACTTCACAATTGCAATTTACATACTCCAAAGAGTTAGTCTATGCATGAATGACTGTTGTCTGGAGAATGACCCAGTGGCCCATTGAACTAATGTTGGAGCTTCTCAAACTTACCAAAACCTCCCCTTTCTTATAAGGCTGTCTTAGTGAGTGAGTTGGTCATAGTGGACAAGTGCTGGTCTCATAGAATGACCCTTGGTAACACCCCATATTCTTCTGATACATAACCATGATAACAGCGTAATGGGAACTTCTAGACTGGTGTATTGTTGTTGATTTTAGCAACAGTCTACCACTAGTTTGTTTTGGAGAACATTGATATATTTGAACTGAAAACTATTGGTTTTTCTAAATGGTTTTTGACATTTGTGAAGAAATCATGAAAGACAGCTGAGCATGTTGAAAGATGTATAGTGAATTCCAAATATTGCTCTCTAGAATTTATGTAGTGTTCTTTGAAACTTTATAACTCTCTGGTACTATTTATAGCACAGTTTATTATATTCAGATGGTAATTAAAGAATCATAAATGTGCTCAATCATAATGTTACCCATGTACAATGATGTAGGATCTTAGTGTGATTTGTTCGTAAGACTTTTGACCGAATCATCGTAGGTCCTGATATAGCTGCTGAGTTCACATCTCGCTTAAACAATTCCTACTGCAATTGAGCTCATGAAGATAGCATGAACTAAGAGTCGAACCCAGGACCTTCATATTGTGTGGCTAATATCTAAGCCACTAAACTCATCTGCTTGAAGTAAACTGCCAAACCTAACCAACCCATCTCCTTATAATGATCTCAATACAGTGAATACACTGATCTGACAAGAGTGATCTGACAAATGATCTGACTACAATGATCTGACCACAGAAAGGGGTTATGTTTTCCATGCGGGCACAGTTGCATTCAAAGCAAGGGGCTTTCTATTGTAAGCTAGAGGTTGGATAGATCATGTTTCTGTTGAGACTGCTCTCTATAACTCCCACACATTATAACAAGTCTGGAGCCAGGAGTCACTCAATTGTTAATGCAGCAAATTGCTAAATTACAGGTTACACTTCCCCATGGTAGTTTCAAGTTTAGGCTATAAATAACAACAAGACTAAGTATACATGGATGATATATTAATTCACTAGTGACATGGCCATTCAAAAGGTGAAATTTGATCCATCTGAAGTCATAGACTTCCATTACCTACTGTATACACTAGCACAATGTTACAACTTAGATCTATCAAATGAAGTTTCTGAGGGTGAGGTATATTAAAGGGTCACTGAAAATAGAATTAACTGTTCTAAATGGATATTGTCAAGCAGATATCCCATAATAAATAGCATGTGACAGCTAATTTAGACTGCATTGAATTCGCAAACAGCTAAGCGAAAGGTGGCGGAAATGAGAATTTTGTAAAAGACAGCAAAACTGTCGTTTAAGCGTAAAGCAATGACGAACTTGTTCAAGAATGTTGGATTACATTGGGACTCTTTTATGAGCATTTATTTTCTTGCTTCCAAATATCATCCTTTATGCTGTAAGTAATAGCAGTACCCCATAACCATCCCGAATAGGAAGGAATTAACTAACATTTTTGTTGGTTATATTCGGTGACGGAGGGATCTGAGCAACAAAAATGTTAGTTAACTCCTATAACTTGTGCTCCATAAGGCATATTTACTAATTTGTTTTGTTTTACTGCCTTTATTATGCAAGACAAGTTCAGTTTGCACTCAGAAGGGAGTTAACTAACATTTCCGTTGGCTATAGCCCTCTCAGAACAACAGGAAAATAGTGGAAATGGAGTATAATTGGTTATATGTTCCATATTCATTCAAGTGCAATACATTGTATTAAACAGTAGTTCGCAGCTTTTAGGCTCAATCCTATGTTTCACACATTCCGCTTGGCAATTCCTACACGTTAGATTCATTATTTCTTCTGTTAACATGGTATTACTATTTTAGGAACCACTAGACACACCAAGTGTAAGTGCATTCATTAAGTTCTTTATGCCTAAATGGTTATAATTCTGCAAGTATTGTATCAAATTACTTGATATCAAAGCATACACATAATGAACGCCCATGTACTTACGGTATCAGCATTGTACTGTGTATTTTTTGTCCAATTATCCAAATGAGTCTTCGTCAGTCTTTCTGACCGCTTTGATCAGGACCTGTCTGACTGGTGCTGTCCAAAGTGGTCTGTATTTTTAAACAAAACAAATGAAGACTAGAACAGTACATCATTGTGCATTATGTGTTGTTCATAGTCCCATGCACATGTTTTAGTTATTCACTACAATTATCCCCTGTTATGCCAATGCCCTTGTCATAATATTTGAAGTATCTGTGATTGTATGTTTGGCTCCTTTGTGTATGGCCACATTGGCCAGGGCTCATGTGTTTGATAATGTAAAGCCTGGAATTGGAAGTCTTTGGTTTGTATTAATAGGATATACTGCAGTTGAGGGTATTATATTTGACAGCCATAAAGGCTGTGATACTTTGATTTATATTGTCTGCTTTAGTGCATGGGAAACTTAAATTGTACAGACTGTTCCATAAGAATCTTCATGAAGATGGATAGAAACTGATTATAGTAGTCTCCACCCCTGCCAGTGACCTTACTGTCTAGATTTTCTTGTATTGACTATGGTTGATTGTTTAGTTAGTTTTATTGTGATCATTGAGTCGATATGATGTAGAGAAATTTGATACAATATTTGCAGAATTATCACCATTTAGGCATAGATAATTTACTGAATGCACTTACAATTTATACAAAGGTCTTACCAAGTGTATTCTTAGCATCGTGTTTTATCTTTCTTTAAGACCACCTAACCATTCAGAACAGTGAAATATGCACCAAGGGTGGTCCTAATGGTAAAGTTACACTTGTTATTCTATCACAAATCACCTGGTTCTGTAGCAGAATCCTTATTTTAACCTTTAACCCAGACATAAATCATTATTCACACACTGCCTAATAATAATCTCCCACCTTCCCTGGGGTGGGGGCCTAGCTCAGTTGTAGTGCATTGGGCTTCCAACCACTGGGTCCTGAGTTCAATTCCTGATCAACCTAACTTGGATGGCTGTTTCAGCCTTCGTCTCATTGCCATGGTCCCATTATTAGCTCATCAGGAGCAGAAGTACAGGACATAAAGCCCTGACCCACCCACCCATCCCACCCTCCCTACATAAATGTGTTAGCACCCTTATTGGAGTCACTTATAGGAGTCACTAATCATTAAGGAATGAGCATAGGGGTTAGGAGTGACAGTAGGAATAAAGGGTTCCTCCCCCAAAGTACCCAGTTCCTGTAGTTCTAGTCTTAGGGTTCTAGTGTATGTAGTGTCTTGACACAAGACAGATGCCCCCTGTTGATAAATCGGCCACACGGGGGAGCCACTGAGCAGCATGAGCAGGGGAGGATGGGGTAAAAGTGGTAAAAACGCCAGTGCAGGACTGCAGGTCACCCTGGTGCAGACACTAGACACTCAGGCTTGATACACGATGATACGTGTGATCAAGGACCTTAAATGTGATATGCCATAGAGGGGCATTGTTTCTGTAGAAATACCCAAGATTGGATTAAGAAATACTGGTCATTATTTCTTGATTGTAAGCCATTCTTGATTGTAAGCCAGGTCTTAATTAAAGAATATAGGTCATTTGGTAAGAAGTCATTCAAACTTGTTATAGGAATAAGGTAAACTGCCTGAAATGGTGTTTATAAATAGAATATATCATTCGGGATGTTTCATAAATATATCCTGCATGTTCTTTAGAAACTTTGAGGATGTACATTATGAAAAATAGGTCACCTATTTGGTTGATAAGGTCAACATAGGAACAGGAAATGCAACACAAGAACAGGAAATGAACAACGTTCCATCTCCTCCAACCACTTTGTTTTGTAGTGATTTCAAGATGGAACAGTTTACTCCTATATGAGAGTCATTTATCAGCCTCCAACTTGTATTTACAATGTCAGTCTGTTTGTTAAACAAGATAGTAGGTGACCTCGTTCTGACTTCTAACTTGACCTTTTTGACCTCTAGTCTGGTTGTAATGACTAGACAATCATTCCGGGTTGTCCTGACAACTGTGAAGATGTTGACTGAGCAATTATTGTCAAGTGTGATAGGAATTTAGTGTTATTTTAGGTCAAAATTTAGCTTTTCTAGCCCACTGCAACCCCTGATATACACAGTGACAAATAGGTCAGAATAGAGTCTTTTCACTGAGCAGCCCTGAATTCAGCAGGACATAAATCTTTCATGTCTTCTTTTTACTCGTTTTGCTTTTCAGTCATAGTCGATTATAACTATGTGTTTCCATAAATATAATTTTCTCAGGGAAATTAAATGATAAGATGTCATATATACATTAAAATGCACTAAAAATACTGCTGCTAGGATGCACTTCGCTTCAGCCAATCACAGTCAAGGGCAGGAACTTTTTCAGCCAATAGCATTGCAGTATTCTGTCGTAGTCACCTGGTGGAAATATAGCGAACCTTCCGTGAAAATCTGCTATTAACCTCTGTCAAAAAAATAAAATAGAAAAATTATCCATCTGTCTATTGTATAGTGTCAAAAACCTATATATCATTTAGTGGTCAAGTGGTTAAGGTTTTGGCCAACTGCTCTGAAGATCCTGGGTTCAAATCATAGCCCAGCCACTCTTCATAAGCTACACCACAGACTAAAGTCATTTATCATTTTGTGAGTTATTCGATTTGGCAGTGCCTTGTACTCTGGTACGTGTCTATTCTGGGAAATATCCCACCTGTGTGGTAAATATTATGCTGGTGAATCACTATTTGAATGTTTTCGTATTCGCTTGGACTAATACCCCTGTTTAGTCCAAGGTATTCATCCTTGTAGTACCCCATATTGCCAGTTTTAAACTTCTGTGCTCTTAAAAGTGACTTCGCAGAAACCATAGAGCCACAAGAACTGGTCGCTCCATGCGAAAACTGAATGGAATTCCACCATGTAGATGGGAGTCCTCATTAACTATATCTTTAAGACTTATTTGGCTGTATGGGAAATGCATGGGAAATAGTTCAGGTCCTTGTGGAATTCCCCTTTGGCCACCTTGGGAGACTGTGCCTCCTGTTGCCTTGTATTTTCCCCATAAACCCCTCCCCTCACCCTCCCCCTGGAATCTGGGCTGACAACGATGACAGATTCTCTATGGGATTAACCTCTATGTTATTCTGGTTATGCCAATATTTCAAGATTCAACTTTTAAAAATCATTATAAGATCATGGAGGCTGTGCTTGATCCGATGAGAATGTGGTCTAGTATAGTTGTCAATTTTAATTGTTGTATTATCGCAATTAAGTGAGGGTGTTCGACAATTTATGTGCTTGAAGGACTAACCATGTGAAAGACCAGACCTTATAGTGGAATATCCATGGGAAGAAGATTTTATCACTGATTTTCTTCCCTTCTTTAAATTGTATCAGATGTAATGTATATTATGGAAGCCTTCTATAGAATTATATACATGCTACATGTAGTGCTTTAGGAAACAACCTTGTGTCTCAGAGGTATTTGCATAGAGTTGTCAATGATTTGTATTTACATATAAGAGCCTTGTCTGGCCATGGATGCATTTATATCTAGGTATTTGACCCAGTGACTTGTCTTATCTTATCTGGGCTGAAGTGTTGCCTTGGCATATCTCTATTTATAAGTGGCTATAGACTGGGATGTAATTGCTGAGAAAATATTAGCAAAAAGCACAAGTACTTCCAGTAGCAAACTATTGAAAGCTATTAATGCACGCCATAGGCAGATTCTGTCTTATTTATGTACAATATAAAGTGACTTCAAAAGTGGTTTTAAGATCCAGTTGTATCGTGTTGGTGCAATTACGACCATCTTAGAACGCCAAACCATTCGTATTTGGGTGCTGCATGAAACTGGAGACAAAGATATCATCTGATGCTTTTGTATCTTGTATTGTCATCATTGAAACATCGCTGACCATTTTGTCCTTTCTACTTGCAGGAAAGTCCTTTGATATTACGTACGTCCGATTGAAATTCTACTCAAGTCGGCCGGAGAGTTTTGCCATTTACAAAAGAACTAACCAAAACAGCACGTGGGTTCCATACCAGTTTTACAGTGCGTCTTGCGAAGACACTTACAGAATACAAAACCGTGGAATAATTACCAGGGCGGATGAGACTCAGGCCATATGTTCGGACGAATACAGCGATATTTCACCCTTGACGGGCGGAAGCGTGGCTTTCAGTACATTGGAAGGAAGGCCAAGTGCATACGACTTCGAAAACAGTCCAGTTTTGCAGGTAAATATGGCAGAGATTTTGTGAATTTAGTACTAGAAAATGGGGGAGAATATCTACAAGAAGGCATTTTCACTGAAGCAGGTAAACTCAATGGGAAACTTTCAGGTCAACAGAGGGAGCTATATGCCGGTCCTAAAGCCATTGTTCGATGACGTCATCATACAATCAGGTCATTGAGGGCATTGATGACGTCACAAATGTAGTGAGGACTGGCATGGAGCTCCCCCTGGTGACTGAAAAGTCTCCCATTGGATTGACTCGTTCCCGTCTCAAGTAAGGAGACAGGTCGGGTCGGTCAATCGGAAAGTGACGTCACAATGTGCAGATAGTGATACTAGTTATCAACCAATCAGATCACAGAATTTGCCAGTAGATGACGTCATTATTTATTGTAACGGAAATGACGTCATGGAATAAATGATTAATGTCATCAAACAATGCTCTCTGAATAGATGCGTAAGATATCATCGAACAATGCTTATCTGCTTTGGTGCCAGTGACCACTGGTGGTACTTTTGCATCCCATTATCACATCCGGATGTGACAATTTGTACAGTATGTGTCTGACCCATTATACAACAGCCATGTTATAAAAGCCAATACACACTGAACTGTGTTGCTGTATTATATATTAAAAGAATAAAGAGGGAAACGCAGTCAAAAAGACTTAAGATAAACAAGAAAATACCAGTTCATCCGAGACGGACAATAAATATGCTATATATATATATATATATATATACATATATATATATAATATATTATAAATGATATATGTTTGTGAAAAAGTCTAAAAATAGCCTATTTGAAGTGTGGGTCTACTTAGAGTCAATTTGCATAATGCACTTATCGTGTTTGGTGTAAAAATGTGTGAGACAGAAAAATAAAGAAAGAAATATACCCAAACCACATGATCGGGGTCAAACCACAATACCCCGTTCTGGGTGAGCCACAAATATTAACCCCTTCCTGACATTCCATAAGAAGGGTAGCCTGGGTAAAGGGTGTCTCTGAGTTTGGCTGCATGGAAGTGGTTGTAACATTACACGGTCTATAACTTAAGTTTAGTCAACTTTCATGATGAGTAACTTGAAAAGAATTACATTGATTTACAGTATAATATTCAAATATTCAATAAATAAGATTTTGCTTCCGAATGTGATTTTCCTGGTACTCTGCATTAATTTGGGTAGACACATTTAGGATTGAAAAATAATTTTTAATTAATGTTGGGTTGTATTTATTCGTGCAAAGCATGCAGCAAAAAAAAAAAAAAAAATAAAATAAAAATAAAATCGAAATGTTACAATAGGTCAAACCCCAACTACCTGACTGATTATGAAGAAACTGACTTTTTTTTTGGCCATGTTTTCTATTTGTGTATATCTTGTTTCTCTGTGACCTCTGCTCAGCTCTGTGTCAACTAACTGTATAACAGTATTTAAGATTCATGTCATCATTACATTTGCTTCTAGAAGGTCAGATAAACTAAGGCAACATCATACTGTGTAAAATGGTGTGGAATTTCTCTTCTATGAAAAATAAGTATATTCTCTGATATAAAATGTGTTTTTTAGTATAAAGTTGGATAAAATGTAAATTGTACATTCCTGAACTTCTCAAAATAACCTGAAAATGGGTTTTGCTGTTAAAAATGTTGTTGCTTAAAAAAAGAATATAGAGGGCAATGGTAGGAAGTGCCACTCTTAATCCATCTCCTTGGCAACGTGATGTATTTGGTTTCCATGGCAACCTTAAAAACTCAAACAAGATGAGGGGAAACCCCGCACTTTGGCAGCAGCTGATGATGAAATTTGGAGAGAGTCGTGACTGTCTGTTTTGAACTAGGTCCCTTTTGATGTATTTGCCAGTAATTCATTTAATCATATTTGATTAAGGCTAGGTAGACATAATATCATTGATAGTTCAACATTTAATATATTAAAAGAGAGATTTTATTTATGCACTGTAAACACACAGATAGTCATGTTAGATTATGTAAAGAGAATTACAGACATTTCTTAATTAGGTCAGTGAAATTTGCATGTGTTGAATGTGTAAATATGGGAAAGTGATCTCAAAAGACTCAAAAGAGGATAGAAAGCTGTATTACATTTGCAGCTCATCACGAGGTCCACCCATTTTTGCACCAAAATGTAAACTTGCCATTGTATTTTTTACCTCTTTATTAAGACCTTGGAGTCACAAGAGATTCCATGCTCTAGTGTCTTCATGTCAAGACCACCTCACCATTAAGACTAAGGAAAACTTTGCAATCTTGTAAGTCTATGTCTCAATGCTACTGGGTCTGAAGCTTCGTCATCTTAGATGACCAGCTGCCAGAGGCAGATGTAATGATGAGATGATAGGCTTGGAGTCCACACCATGTTACACATTTACCCCATGGGTGGAGTATTTTACTGCCTTAGCTATTCGCCCTGACAAGTCACTCGAGATCTTAATATGTTTAGAATCATAATTTGGACCAATAGTGCTCTCAATATTTAGATTCTACTGTATGTTGTGAACTTATGATATCCATATGTGGCATGTCCCATCACCATGATCAAGTCTCCTGTTGTCTGTGTGAATAACACAAGGACATTAGGTGAAGGATTATGGGTCATCTGTTGCTCTAAAAGGGCCTTAGAGGTCATTCAGGACCTCCCAAGCAGAACTAGGTCCAGGTGGCCCTCAAATGACCTTTTGCCCTTGAGCTGATGTCTAGGGCCTTATGACAGCTCTAGGTCAGGAATAAATCACTCCGCTAAATGACCTTATGACAAGATTCAGCTCTACATAACAGGATTGTTTTGTTATCATGTTATTATAGTTGTAGTCTATTGCATTCATTGGTCAGAAATTCGTAATATAGAAGCCCATCTTAGGATCTTGAGACCACCTCACTATTATGACCACCTCACTATTAAGACTACTTCACTATCACCATTAAGACCACCTCACCATTAAGACCACCTCACCATTAAGACCACCTCACTATTATGACCACCTCACTATTAAGACTACTTCACTATCACCATTAAGACCACCTCACCATTAAGACAACCTCACCATTAAGACCACCTCACCATTAAGACCACCTCACTATTATGACCACCTCACTATTAAGACTACTTCACTATCACCATTAAGACCACCTCACCATTAGGACAACCTCACTAGTAAGACCACCTCACTAGTAAGACCACCTCACTATTAAGACCACCTCACCATTAAGACCACCTCTTCATTAACACGGATTAAAAAAACAGAATACAGTAGAACCTTGTTGTTAAGATCACTCTTGGGGTAAACTGTTACTGGCCTTAATAGTGAGGTGGTCTTAATGGTGAGGTGGTAAAACAACGGTCAGAATACACTTAGGTCCAACTGTACTACTTATGCCCTAAGTTGTTTTGTTAACAAGGCCTCTTATAAGCCGATATACATGATATACAGTGTATTGTGCACATATACATGATCGAATATGTATTATAATTAGAATATACATGTGTAAATGGGGTATACATGTATAGGATTGACATGCATTTGTTTGCCAAATACATTTACATTGATGTGTACAATTGTATTTAGTTTGATGAATGTGATATTTGACGTTGAATATAATATTATGCTACATTGTGATTATGTTACTTTGTCTTTCATTTACCACAATATTTATGTGTACTGTATGACATTTTATTCCCTAAGGCTTTGAAGGCTAACGAGGGTTTGAAAATGTATGTAAAAGATTGGAAGGGGGACAGATTACCTTTACTAAGTGTATCGTAAATTGTGGCATAGTAGCACAGCATAATGCTGTCAAAATTATATTTTCCTCTTTTCGTGGCATACTAAGCACAACGCACTAATTGGCAATTTGAATTGTATGTAAATTTTGTTTGTTGGTATGAAAGTTAGTCTTGGTTTAATAGAACGCACTTCAGAATCAAATATTAATTTTATGCTCGAATCTTTCAGGAATGGGTAACGGCAACAGACATCAAAATAGTCCTGACGCGTATGAACACGTTCGGTGATGAGGTGTTCGGTGACCCCCAGGTGCTCAAGTCGTATTTCTACGCCATCTTGGATTTTGCTGTTGGTGGCAGGTAAGACTGTTTGCTTGAAATCTGTGAAATTAAATGTTGTCATTTTTCATTAGCAATCACGAGAATTATGTTGTAGTTTTGGGTCAAATTTGTTCATGTTTATTTCTTGTAATTACAAATTTAGGGATTAAATTTTGCTGTGTTAAACTATGAACCAAGACTTTCTGTTGCACTTTCTTAATGTTAAAAGATTATACACTGTTAATCTTTATGATTGTAAATGTTTCAAATGAAACAGTTTGTTGAAACTGTCCACAACAAGTTAAACTCACTTTTCTGAATTGCGAGAAATCTGAGTTGTTCCTTCTACTGTTTTATCATTTGTTTATGGAATGTGAACCTTGGTGATTTAGTCAAGTTTGCCAGGCATATTAAAAAAATTTTGTGTATGTGTTATTTCCATGATTTTTGACATTCTGTCTTTATTAATTCTCAGATGCAAATGCAACGGCCACGCCAGCGAATGCGTTTCCAGCACAGGAAATGGGCTCGAGAGCAGATCGGTCTGTAGTTGCGAGCATCACACGAAAGGACAGAATTGCGAACTGTGCGATGACTTTTATAACAGCCAACCCTGGCAGAGGGCGACACCTATCGATGCTCATGAGTGTCAACGTAAGTAGGATAGGGCAATGCATATTTAGTCAGAAGTTCATCAATTGATTTGTATTGCATACCAAATTAATGAGACTCCTTGTCACTGTGGTACATCTTGAACAAAAAAAAAACCTGATGATTAAAATTGCAATAGCGAAGTGGCATGATTTATTGTAAGAAATGCTATCTTGTAGCTATGCAACCTGTGCCTGTCATCACTTCTGAAAATTTTACAGTTTGAATTGCTTGTCTGGTGCCATTTTAGTATCGCTTTCGCTGAGGTTTGCTGCGTAGCAACGCTATGTTCATTATTTCCCTGAGAAAGTTATATTTTTTGAATATATTAGTTATAATCATCTATGTCTGAAATGCAAAAATGAGTAATAAGAAGAGAAGAAAGACTTATGTCGTGTTGAAATCAGGGCTGCTCTGTGAATTAATATTTGGTGTAACTTTTTCAGCGTGCAACTGCAACGGCCTCTCGAACAGGTGCTACTTTGATGAAGAGATGTGGAGACAGACAGGAGATGGAGGTCATTGTATTGAGTGTAGAGATTTCACCTCCGGACCACACTGCGAAAGATGTCAGGACTTCTACTTCAGAAGGACAGAAAATGAACGCTGCCAGCCTTGCAACTGCAATCCTACTGGTAAAACAAAGTCCTGCTTTTGTTTGGTAGCTTTTAACTATACAGAGAAGACAAAGAAAAATTATACTCGTTACAGGCTAAAAGTTTGCACTGTATAGGGCTGGACAGTTCTCGTCTGACCTTTGTATCTGGAAATAATAGTACGGTACATGACGTCACTAATGCGCAACACTAGATGATGTCATCAACAATTGGGCTGTAATGACGTCATGTATTGTTTAGTATTTCCGGGTACAAGGTCACGTGAGAACTGGCCAACACTATTGTGCCGTTTATCCCAAACGATTTTTAAATGTAAATTGGGGTTTACAGTCTATTATCCCTCAACAGAGGCTCAACCGACTTTACACTTACATCCTTGGCAGGCCAATCTTGAGTCTTTCTCAACTCCCTGGGGAGTATTCAATACATGTATGTGGCTCAAGAGGAAGCGAGAGCTTGTCTCACTGATGCCAGTTTTACATAGTTTTTTGGGGGCCACAAACCTGCTTCCCTGATATTCACTGAAAAATTATTCTTAGTATTGGATATCAAAATTAAGCGTACAATAGATCTGCTGAAGCACACTTCATTTGTCCTAAATGGAAATTTAATTTTTGATCCTGAGATGAAGAATTTAAACATCCCATGGATGTCCTGTGGCATATTGCTTGTTTGTTCAAAGTTCAAACCCATGTTTTAAGTTAGGTTGACATTTTTGACTTGCAATTGTTTTTGTTTCCGCAGGTTCTGAGACTGAACAGTGTGACCAGTCTGGTCGATGTCGTTGTAAACCTGGCGTTACTGGCGAGAAATGTGATCGTTGTATGCCTAATTTCTTTGAGTTTGGACCAGCTGGCTGCAGGTGATAACATTTGTTTATGTTTCCTTTTTGAGTGCGTGTTAAAATAATGGTATTTTGCACTCAAAGTTCAACAATCATTCGATCTAGAAAATACAGGAAATTTGACTCAAGTTTTCAGCCCTTATTATTGTTAAATTTGTTATATCAACATTTTTTAATCAAAAAGTCTTCATATGGTTTTTACTATAATATATATGGTACTTGCAATTTAGTGATAGCTGTAATAATCCTTTGTGATAATTAACAGTTGTATACCCTGGTTGTACTAATTGAACTGCTGATCTGGAATGGGTCTTTTTCATTCTTTATTCATTGTTATTAATGAATTGTCTTCTCTGTTGACAGACAATGCGCTTGTGTTCTTGCTGGTAGCCGTGACAACACTCCATTCTGTTTGCCAGACACTGGAACTTGCACTTGCAAAGAATTTGTTGAGGGTCAAAACTGTGATGTGTAAGTTTATTATTATACTGATTCGTTATGCAGTATTTGAAGTAGAGTAAAATGTGATTCATTTGTCTGTGGCAATGAAAAATTAAACCTCCCCTGTCTTCACTGTAATTTGATTTTATAGAAACATATTTGTGTATTTGTCCCTGGTTTGAACTGATATTTCATTTACTTAAAGATTTCTTCATTCGCCAAAGCAGATGTTAGCTATGATTGCGTTTTTAATCAACAAAATGATTTAATGATTGTTGCAGATGTAAGCCAGGTTATTTCAACCTGATAGAGGACAACGCATACGGCTGCATCGCCTGTTTCTGTAATGGCCATTCCTCCATTTGTGCATCTGCCCCTGGATTTACCTCTAAAGTCATCCACTCCAACTTTGATTCAGGTCAGTTTTACTCTTAATTTAAGCGAGATAGTTAATGTGTTTCAAGAGAAAGTCATTCATTCTTCAAAAATGTGGTGTTAAGTTTTGTTCTGACAAACATGGCAAAGTTCTTGTGATTGTTATTGGATTAAGAATTTTAGAAGGATTTAGGCCCTCTAGTGGCAATTGTTTTGCATTTATGGCTGCTGGAAGGTGCTGCCCTCTTGTGGAAAATGGACTAAGTTCTGTGCTGGTGATAAAATCAAAAGTTGAACTATTACAAAAACTCCCTTTATATGTATGGACAGGTATTCCATGCATTTGCTGAAAGAGATGTGTAAAAAAATAGAAGAAAGTTGCAAGCTAATGGCGACGATGTTTGCTTATCTGGTCTTCCGTAAGAATGTTTACTTAGTCATGTGACGCCACTGACCTTTTTCGTTTGAGCAATTTGTGACTGTGGTTTGTTGATGTGAGAAAGAAAAAATATATTTATAAAAAGTGGAATGTTGATTTAAGTGGAAACTTGCAAGATATCTGGGATCTTGGGGTGAACTGTCGTGAGAGTAACATGCTTTTTTTTGCCCATGTGATTTAGTCGGAGAAATAAAAAATTGTAAAAAAAGAAAGAAAAAATCAGTCAGATCTCTAATGCAGCTGACTGTATATGTTAAGGAAAAAGCCATGAATTGGAATTCTGTGCAATACTCAGCTGCAAGTGGGTGTCGTGATCAGAAAGAAGGGACAATGAAACCACAGAGTATATATACCTGTCTGTGACGAAACTCTATTATTTCTGGTTTAGTCATCTTGCCGTTCTTGGTTGTTTTAAACATTTGAAAACTTTTAGCCTGGGTTGACTCCTTGGTTGTATCAACCATTTCAACCATTACTAATTAGTTTTCGTGGAGTTTAGTTATCATGTTAATCAGACCATTAGAGTGTTATTGTAATTTAACTCCAATAAAAGAAAAACACTAAAGACATTATTATCATATAATTATGGCAACAAGGCCTTCCTAGCAAGTTTCTACTATGTTAGAATTGTATTTTTTTAGTTCTTGTGTCACATTATTTTGAAATTATTGCATCACAGGTCGCCAGAGATGGTTAGGTCATTACAGAGAGCGTGATGAGGAGGTGGCGACCAATTACAACGCATTCGGAGGCAGTCTAGGAATTTCATCGCCTTCGCAGGAAGCTGTGTACTTTGTCGCACCAGGTGTGTATGATGTTTTGGATAGAAATTTAGGGACTTTCATTTTGTGGTTATGGCAATGTCTTATCATGTATTGCTAAACCTTTTATATAGTATTGGTAAAAGTGAATGAATATTTATACATAAAAATGTAATAGTATCAGTTTGATATTAAAGGTTGAATCATAATACATGCCAATAAAGTTGAAGTAATGAGATACTCTCTGTGAGACTTTCTCGAATTATGTTTGTAATTTTACTTAATGTTAACTGAGAAAACAACTATAATGCAACTAATCCAATTAGTAAATTTCATGCTAAGGAACCTCCGTTTGATCCCATTTTGCAGAGCGTTACCTTGGAAACCAGCAATACAGCTACAACCGGTTCTTGGAGTTCAAGCTCCGGATCGGGGAGGATGGAGCTCAGCCATCTTTGTTTGATGTGGTCGTCGAGGGAGACGGGCTTCAGATTTATACCCCAATTTATTCCCAGGCTAACCCCGTACCGAGGACAATTGACCAAGATTACAAGTTCAGGCTGAATGAACACCCTGGTATGTTGATATTGAATTGAATGGTTGGAATAATTGAGTCTAGTAAAAGGATAACTAGTGGTTGTGTACACCTCAAAGAAACGCAAAATTATTGCCTCACTAATGAATGTTGTTTCATTTGGAAAAGAACACTATTACGTCTGCCCCTGGCAACCATGTTGAAAAAAGGAATAACTATTTCTCTGAAACCTCAACATTGGCAGTATTAAGAGCTTGCGATGACAATTTTTTGGGAACTAAAGTAATGATATGAAAAAGATAAAGATAAATCATGCAACTAACGAAATCAAATTTGTTTTTAATGCTTTATTGGTTGTTGCTGAGACAAAATAAAAAAATCTTTACATATATTTGTATTTTGAATTACGTAGTCCTTGTTATGTCTTCATCTGTGTTGTAACACTTCAACAAATTATGTGAATAATTTATTAACTTCATACTCCTTAAATTGCAAAATTCACTGAAAATTCTCTAATTTAATTGCTTGAATATCCTCCGCTCAGTATTGAACTACGAAATAGACTGTGAGCATAAATTGAAAATCTACGAACTCTACTTTTCTTTTCAATCATAGTTTGATATTTTCATATTCATTACAGACTACCAATGGAGCCCACGACTGACGGCATTGGAGTTCCATAAACTTCTTTCCAATCTTACATCCATCAAGATCAGGGGTTCATACACTCCAACAGGTTAGCGATCTAGTTTTCTTTTTTCCATGAAGGATGAAGCTTTGAGCATGTTTGTCAATGACTCATATTTCGTGCAATATTAGTTGTTGTGAATCCATTATCTGTTGCCACATTGATGACAATTATTCATGAAATGTTTTAAGTATTTGTGACATTTTGTTTCATGGAACCTTGCAATATTGCAAAGTGTTCCGAGCGATATTTGACAAAATACACAGATGCCGATGAAATATAATGTTCAATGAACTCTCAAATTCTCTTGTGCGCAAAGGTTTCTTTTAGTGTCAACATCTGTCCGCTAATAGATGTTACCAAAAGGCCAAAGCCCAAATTTTTAACCCACACAAATGCCTCTTGGTACAAATTAATTTCAAGTTCCCTATCTTTGAAATGATACTTTTCTTGCCACTTTTTCATGATTATAGCCATTTGCTGTGGTCACAAAGAAGCAGCAGAAACATCTATTATGCATCCTAGTATAGTGCGTTACATATTGCTTACAGTTTGATTATGATCTTGACTTAGTTTGACTTACAATTTATCTTTTAAACAGGATTGGGCTACATAGACGAAGTGAGACTGCAATCCGCTCGTCAAGGTGGGTCCGACGCTCAAGTCACTCATGTGGAACAGTGCACCTGCCCAGAGGGGTACATCGGACAATTCTGCGAGTCTTGTTCTCCTGGTTACCATAGAGACCCACCAAACGGAGGCCCATTGGAACGTTGTGTTCCGTGCAACTGTAATGGACATTCCGACAGTTGCAACCCTTATACTGGTGAGTTATTTTTTATTAACGAAATATCATAGAACCTCAGTATTGCACCAGTGGACTAGTAAATCGATTCATGCTTAAGATATGAATAAAATGTGGACTGGAGTTATGTTTATTATTCGGCTAAATGTCATCTCAGAATTGTTTCTTCTACTGACATCCAATAGATGAAATGAGTCAACCTAACTCAAAACATGCAGCAGTTACAGAGTCCAGTACATTACGTTACTGTCAGTGATTGTATTATAATGAACTGAATAATGTACTGAACTCTGTCAATCTGACTCATCATACTTGTTTACGAGTGAGTCATTTGCATCATAGAATGGACAAGTGCTAAATTTTCAGTAACATTAAAAAAGAGTTGAATTTCATTAAATAAGTGTTTAGTATGGTTCCTGACCAATTTAACATAGCCTGATGCCTCATGCAATGGTCTTTTTTACTTCGCAACTTTATTACTTGTTGATAAAATAGTACAATTATGCTTATCAGTCAGCAGGAGGAGCTGCATGCTGGTCCATACAACTATTGTGACGTCATCAATGCACTCAATGACCTGATTGTATGATTGATGATGTCATCAAACAAAGATTTTTGGACCGGCATATAGCTAGCTCCCCCTGGTGACCTGAAAGTCTCCCATTAAATCACAATTCCAACTTTCTTTCTTCTAGGACAATGTATTTGTGAACACAACACAGCCGGAGTGAACTGCGAAAGATGCGTACCCGGATTTTATGGCTATGCACTCGCAGGGACGCCTGATGATTGCAAAACTTGTCCGTGTCCGAACAATGGGGAGTGTGTTGAGCTTTTGAATGGAGATGTGCTGTGTATCAACTGTGGAGAGGGAGTCACTGGTATGTCGTGTTAATAACATGCAGTTTAATCACAAAGTAATACTCGAGAGAACAGTAACAAATGATCACAATGACGTCACTTGTGATTGCCGTGATTATGACGTCACCATTTGGTCTGATGATCACGAGGGATGCTATTGGTAACCCTGATAATCCAACAATCCTGTCTGTTTGACTTAAATGCAAATGAAGAAGTGTCAGATCTTTGTGGACTTGTGGACTGTTATGAAAAATGTCTCAATAACAACATATCTTAAGTTTGTATTATTTAAGGGTTAGTTTTATGTGGGTTTTCTTGTAGTATAAAACAGAATGAAAGGGTATACTTTGGTATGCTTTTTCAAGGTTTCTGTTATGTAATAAGAATTTAGATATCCAAGGCAGATTTGTTGAAACTTGTGATGAGCCCTTGTTTGAGGATATATGTTTTCAAATGTATTATTTCGTATCCAGGCAACCGTTGTGATGAGTGTGTAGATGGTTACTATGGTGATCCTCAGGGTCGTTACGGTGCTCCACGACCTTGTGAAAAATGTCGCTGTAATGAAAATATCGATCCTAACGCTGTCGGGAACTGCAACAGGTAAGTCTAATAGAGGATTTTCTCGGGAGTTTCTTGATATTTCCACCAGGTGGCTACAGCAGAACACTGCAATTTTATTGGCTGAAAAATTTTCCGCCCATGACTGTGATTGGCTGATGCAAAATGCGTCATAGAAGCAGTTTTTTTAGTACATTTTTAAGTATATTTGACATCTTATCATTCAATTGATTTGTTATTTCGCTGACAAAATTATATTTATTGAATAGACAAGTTATGATCTGCTATGTCAGAAAATGCAAAATGTCTGAAAATGCAAAATGAGTAATAAGAGTAGAGGAAAGACTTATACATGTTATATCTTGCTGAATTCAGGGCTGCTCAGTGAAAAGACTATTGCAATATGCTTAAATAACTCAGAAACTATATTCTTCAAATTTCTCAGTAGCTATACATATATCGATGGCTACAGAAACTAATGAACTCATTCTTCTCCGTGCTGATTTCCTAAGTTTTTCCTATAGTGATAGATTAAGCTGCAAATTGAGAATTTTATTGAGGTCAACAAGAAATTTATATTTGATTAGATAATATTGAATGCTAGATTGAATCAACCAATAATTTGTTCACTCAAAATTGCATTTCTGCTGATAATTTACATAATTATGACCCCATAAATATTGGCTGTGACTTAATTCCTATACAATTTATTACCAAGCCCTATACCAATTTGAAATCAAGTAAACTTTATTGCTGACCTTAATTTGTCACCCATCATACGTTCACACAAAGTGCAGTTAGAGAGAATTGCCTCAAAATTACTAACAACACCGTGATTAACTAATTTGTAACTTTCACCTGATTACTTAATATTTCTGCATGTAATATATATAAAGAAAAAAACTCAAAAGTGTAATAACATGGCATTGTCTCTTGGGATAACTATCACTTTAACTATAGTAATTAGCATGATTGGACTCAAATTGTGTAGCTTTTCAATTTTTCCATATGCTGGCGTTTTCTTAATTAACAACTATGTCACATGTAACATATATTAATTGAGACAATTTGATGGAGTTGTGAGAAATAAGCAGTTGGGTGATAAACAAGTTATTTTAGTAGAAGGTGTGCCGGTTTTAAGAACTCAAATTATGGAAAGTTTTTTAGTGTCAGTGTAGGATGGCTATGGAGGTATAAGGCAAGTTATGAAGAAAAGGGGGTTCACAATTTGCCCCACATGTCTTGACCTGGTTTCTATTTTTAGCATACAGAGGGGCAATGTGGGAAAGGTGGGTGACAGGAAAAATTCTAAACATGCTAAAATGGCAGTTGCATGTGGCTGCTCAGGAAAAGCGTTTTCACTCCATACATTCATGGATAAATATGCCTTTAAACTGCTTGATTTGGCTGTGAATATTCTGGTGCAGGTAATGGTGGTATATGTAGCCTCATTTGACCTGTCAATTTGAAAAGGTGATTCTGTCTGTGACTCAAGTGTGTCTGGGACAGCCAAGAATGATGCTACAATTTTGAAATTGGGAACATGGTCAGAATGTGGAATTAGAGCGTTTCATCGTCAATTTTTAGCATTTTCAGTCCAAATTTAGTAATAATTGTAGTAATATCATGAAATCATAATCCTCAAAATGCTGGGACATTTTAGTGAATTATGCCTTCGCTAAGTCTTGCATTTTATAAAGATTTGTTTGTGTCGAAAAAATACAATCATCTTGTAGTTTGCAATTCGTCTGGTTATGATTTCAGGACGACTGGAGAATGTCTGAAGTGTATTTACAACACGGCTGGGTACGGTTGTGATAAATGCAAGGATGGTTACTATGGCGATGCTTTGGAATTACCAAAGGGAGGCTGTAAAGGTATAGTTATTTAATAACAATTAGAATCATTTAATATTTAACCTTAATATGAGGCCCAAAGGATTTGTGTATAATGAGAAAAAATTGTCACTATAAGAAATTGAAAATTAAAATGCATTGTTAGATAATTCCTTTTGATGTATGACTTGACACAATTTACCAATGCAAACTTTTCATAGGAATGTAAAAAAAAAAGAGTTTTCCTTTGTCATGATTGTCTGGCCTGTAAACTTACATTTAATTCAAAACACTTAATAATTTTATTGAAATTTTATCGTGAGTCCAGGGAAACTTTTGATAGATCTCTAAATTTTCATAATAAAGGTTTGTCTCACAAGTATTTCATTCTCTTTGTAGCCTGCGATTGTCACACAGAGGGCAGCATCAGTCGCCCTGGCCTGGAAGGAATACCATGTGACCAAAGAACAGGGCAATGTTCTTGTCAGCCGAATGTGATTGGACGAAAATGTGACCAGTGTTTTGCATCTCACTGGAACATCAATTCCGGCCAAGGTATGTAATACGGCTTTTAGATAAGAATATTATATCATGAACAATACGGTTTTAAGCATTTCTGTTGTATTTCTCTGGTTTAAAGGGAAGTTTATCTTGTCATTGGCTGGTGATTGGGTAACATTACTGTGAATATTAATTTGTTGCCTAATCAACAAAGAAATTACTGATCAGCTATAGTGTATAAAGCTTGTTGGAATTTTATCAAAAATGTAGTTTGACTCTCTCTAGGCCTGTAGAAGTCACTTCAGGAATGATAATCATATGCTAATTAGCTGGTAGTAATCAGATTTAGGCAAAGAAACGATTATTTCTCCATGTTACTGAAATAAAACCACACTAGTTTCTGTCTTAAATGATTTATGACCATAAGATAGGAATCAAAATGTGCATCATGTCAAAATTTTTCTTTGCCTTTTATATCAGGATGTGAACAATGCCGTTGTGACCCTCTCGGATCGTTCAATCGAAGCTGTGACATCATCTCCGGCCAATGTCCGTGCAAAGGAGGAGTCGGCAGCAGAACTTGTGGAGATTGTTTGCCGTTACATTTTGGATTTGATGAGGGTGGTTGCGATCGTAAGTAATTTTTCATATTTGTTTTCCCGTGATAGCAATGGTTCACCTTCGTGCAAAGGTGCTGAACTGATGCACTAACAACTTGTAAGTGCATCATTGTAAGGTGGCAGCCCCTATGCACATGGTTTTCTTAAAAAATTGCCTTCGACCTCTTTCTGTCTGTCCATCACACTTGTGGAAGCGATAACTTTAGAAGTATTGACCCTAGTTTTTATCCTGATGATTGTATTCACAATCGCAGTTCCGCTGTTCATTTAAAATTAGATCTATATTTGATGTGAATGGGTTCAATTGCTGAAGTAATGGTGAGAAAAAGTAACAGCCTACAGGGGCACTACGACTGTAGTGCATGAAAGAAATACAATAAGATGACGTCACTACATAACACCAATGTTGCATGGAGGACATCACAATGTAGATAACGTCATCAAACAATACTTATCTGCTACGGTGTCAGTGACCTTTTGTGTTACGTTTTCTCCCCACTGTCTTACTAATTGCTTGCATATTCTTTCTGTTACAGCTTGTGATTGTGACCCCGAGGGCTCTACTGCCCGAGATTGTGACGTCCGAAATGGCCAGTGTCCATGCAAGATTAGTATCGAGGGACGCAAGTGTGACCGATGTGAAGAAAACAAGTTCAACATCACCGCTGGATGCATCGGTAACTTCGCATTGCATCTATCTCAATTATCTCTGTAACTTTTGGTGAAGAATGTATTGTTGGGTAGTCATGTCAATATGTGTGAATCAATCCAAAACTAACAATTAGAGTCGTGATTATATATTGAGGTTTTGAGTCAGGGACTTTAGACTTTAGAGGCAACAGGGGGAGCTGAATGCTGGTCCTTACAACCATTATTTGATGAAATCATGCAATCAGGTCATTGAGTGCATTGGTGACGTCACAGATGTAGTAATATTGTAAGGACCGGTAGGCAACTCCCCTTATTGTTTCAAAAGTATCCCATTAAGAAGAACAGATAGAAGACTGTATAATTCAATTGTGATTTAAATTTGTCTTAAAAGTAAGCCACTAATTGCTGCAACAGTGCTGTGTCAATTATCTAAGAGTTCCCTTGACAGTACTGTGTCAAGAACTGAGTAGTGTCTATATGAACAGGACAGCACTGTGTCGACAGTACCAAGACCAGTTATTGACACTGCAGCTATGATCTTTAAAACTTCTGTTTAGCTGGTGTCAACAAGCGAGCAATGCTCTATTATTACCACAGTCCGGTGACAGCAGACACTTTGTAAAAGTAAAGTCTTCTCATTGCAGATTGTCCTCCGTGCTATACTCTCGTCCAGCAAAGAGTCAACATCCATCGAAGGAAACTGAACGACCTGCAAGAAATCATCAGAAATATCGGCAACAATCCTGGTGAAATCGATGATTCTGATTTCCGCCAAAGAATGGCGCTTGTACAGAACAGTGTTAATGAACTTGTGAGAGACGCTCGTCAGATTGTTGGTAAGGCTTTTGAAGTAGTTATTTATTATGGAGCGTTTTATATTTGTCAATGAATTCATGGAGGGTCAATTTTGCCTGACGGGTGAGGGGACGCTGGCCTTCTTTGTCGCACCATGACTTTCCCTCGCTCGTGCAAGTGGCGGCAGTTAATGCGTGGACACTTGTTAAGAGATGAAGTAATGGTGGGATCGTTGATTTTTACAGATTAACTTGTACTGATATGTGATATGAAGCGTAGAACTGTCTAACAAAGCACAGATGTTTCAAAACAAAAGTGTGTAGAAAAAAGGTAATTTTCATTTGCGAATTTCAGGGGGTGGGGATGATTGCATTGATCATTCCCCACCGCCCCCTGTATCGACGCCCCTGATGAATACAAATAACTGGTATTTCAAACAGGTGGTCGTAACTTCCTCAGTTGCTCTATTTACAATGTTTTATAGAAGATGGCGGCGCATCCTTGAAAAATAAAAAGTGAAATAGTCTTATATTTGTTACTAAAAAATTGGAAAATCTTAAAATTTTTTACAGGTTTCAAATAATTTTAATTTGATTTTAAGGAAACTGCTGCGGCTTCCTGTGGAGTGAATGATTTGTGAAAGGGTTAACCATTCAAAATTTTGTTGATATTTTTGAGGTTTCCTACACAGTAATTGGACTTTTTTGAAGTACTGCAGACTAAACTGAATTTGATACTTGCAATTTATCTTGTAGGAAGCTTTATCATCTCGTACGTGGTGTCTAAATTATGGTATATACCTAAAGGATTTTGTGTCACAATGTTAATGAACAAAGAAATAGCTCATCTCTGTGAAACTTCCACTAACACAATTAGCTAAGCTCGTGAAACTTTTAGTAATATTAATGACTTCATACCTTAATACTATCAAAGTCTACTGTGATTAGGAAAACTTCATTCTATAATTAACTTGTCAATGTAGCGTCATAATCTAACAATGCCATAGTTTGTCTCTTAGAGCACTATTTGGTTGCTATGGGTTACTTCTGTTATATTTATAATCTGTCATTACTAACATGTTCTATTTTCCACTTAATGTTTAATTACAGCTCGTCGAAGTCCCTATTCACGGCGACCATCATTGATTGGTATTCACAAATGATATGATAATCCTATATTAATATTGTGTGTGTGCTTTTTGATCTGATTATCGTAAAAAGAAATTTGTACATAATATTATGCTTGTGCTGCGTGCTTTTGAAAACAATGGATCACTATGGAAACGAATGGAGGAATTCCAAAGGTTCCAAAACATGACAATTGTAGCTGTGTACATAATGCGACAAAAATGTGATTGTGTAGGAAGACAGAAGGTTTCCATGGCAACAATGACGGAACTAAGCAAGTTCTGTATTTCCAACTGGTATCTGACTCCCCAATTTTTTTTCGGAGAAAGTGCAATTGAATAATGGCACTCTGTTGGAATGACTGAAAGTGTTTATTCTAAACTTGGGTATTGGGGTTAAAAAACTCTAATGCTATTGAAATGTTTCTGGCAGATAAGTGCACTTTTGTAAGAAATAATGCTAATTTAAGGATAATTGTAAATGAGGGATTTAAAGATATTCACACCCCTGTGTTGATGTTTACCTTAATTGACTCACATCAGTATTTTAGAAACAGCAATATTATTAAATCGTCTTCATAATCGTTTAGTACTTTCATTGATGTCATGGAAACTTATTTCTTGTATATATATGCTGTATGTAGACAAAAGATGACAATAATGCAAGCATGATTTTCAAGTGCCGCACAAAATGCTGCACTTTGTATATATAGTTTTTATGCTGGAAATTTGCTTGATTTTTTTTTCTAAATTATAATTGCGATTAATAGGAGAAAAAAAACAGCTTTGATCATAGATAGCAAAAATACTTTTGAATTATACATACACTAAGATACAAACTCGCATCAAAAGCTTGATGTGTGAAAAAAAAAAGTTTTACTATAGGCCTTTTTTAAAGGACCTGGTTTGAATTATAAAAGAGTGCGGAACGAAGAGCCTCGGCTCCTTGAAAAGAGATTCAATTGTGGGAAAAATACCCAATAGTAGAAACTTAATTTTTGGTTAAAATATTTCTTAACAAATTGAGTTGTACATTTGCATGACTCAGATGAACCCGGTTATCAAAACTCTTACATTATTTTACATCCTAAATGGTTTTGCAAGACATGATGAAATCATTAATATGCATGGTTTAGATATATAATCAATATAAACGAACTGTATTGGTCAGGCTAAGCACAATTATATATACAGAATATATTCTGGATGTTGAGAAACTAATAAAGATTGATTGAAATGTGATTTTAAAGGCAATCGTTATGTAAATTTGCGAGGTTTGGAGTTAAGCGTCACATCTTCATGTAATGTATATTTCCTGTAATTAAAACTTCAGTAACTTGTGGACGTCAGAGAGGATCATTGGATGATTGAATACTTGACTCAAATTGGGGTTTAAATATAAATGACTCTTGCAAAACCAGTCAGATGTAAAACGTGTAGTTGGTTTTCAGCTTTTTTCGCTTTTGTTGGATTCTTTGTATATCTGAGTGCATAGTCCTTGATGTAATGGACTATGGTTGAGTGTAAGTGAGATTTTTATCACCGATTTTATATCAACAGGTGTTGGAGGACCTATTGGTGATCAACTTGAAGCTCTGCAAGATGCAATTAAGACGCTTATGATGGAATGCGGAAAGATCTCGTCCGACATTGCTGATGCCAAGATCACTGCTGAGGTGAGAAGGTCTTTTAATGTCAAATATTCTGATGTTTAGGCATTTTATTATTGCTGCATAGCAATATGGTGTTAATTTAAAGGTAAAATTCTGACAGTTTTGACGTTTCGATTAATTTTGTTGAGTACAATTTGAGTCTAAAATAAAGGCTCATATCCTTTAGAGGTAGCATGGATGTGAATATTTATCACACATTTTTATGACTGCTGCTCACCAGTGAAGCGAGACTTAATGTATATATAATATTTATTTCATTCTTTTAGTTCGCTCAGTTTGTTGGAGGTGTTTTCAGTGAATTTGATTGTCTAGTATTTCTTCGGTTGATTTCAACATTAATATTGAAATAATTTTTAAATGGTGACCACATGTCTACAAGTCGACCGCTCGCGCCATCTATAGTGATTTAATTGAGCAAGCTGGCTCAGCGTGGGTCAATAGAATCTCATTTATAGCAACTCACCATCGTGCCCAGTTTACTAACCCAGCCACTTTTGACCTGTGGTCATCGAATCAAAATTGCTGTATATTCTACAAGGAATATAAAACCGCCGAGATTAGGATATTATGTGCTGTTTGCAAAGCAATCTAGAGCAGGGAACATCGAACTAATTTGTTCGGTCAGCAATACATTGTACATGTGTAGCGATACCGTGAATGTAGGTCGCTTCAGTTTGCAGGGACCCTGAAGCTTCAAGGGTCCCGAGCAGAGACAGAGTGACCAGAGTAATATCTTAACATGTGAAGTGTTTGTTTAATTAACAAGTAATGTTAATTTGCAGGAGAGTGAATACGATGTCTCTGGAGCAGAACGAGCCATTGAGGATGCGGAGCGTGCCTTGAGAGATGCTGAAAGTTACATTGAAAACGAAGGGTACAGTGCATTGCAGCAAGCCAGGGAAGCTCAGCAGAGATTTGGTCAACAATCTAATAGGATGACTGAAATTGCTAAGCAGGCTCGAGAGCTGGCTGAAAGGTATGTGGTGAAGAAAAGTAAAAAATAATATAGTGGAGTCATCACGTTTAGTACTCCGGTCTTCCGTGAGATGTCCCGTTGTGTCTTCTCATCATCCAGTTGTGTTGTGACCCTGACTCGTTTCCGTCTCAAAAGTATAAAAATGAAAAAAGAATAAAACAATGCAATAAATCCGATTGAATTTAACCTTACAATATAGTGGACTATTGATTTTGGCTCATTACCTACTCAAAGTCTTCCTTCAGTCACTAATTTTGGGCTGCGGAATTAAATCAAGACTATTGTATCCTGATGTATGATAAATATTGATTACAAAAATAGTTTATTTTGCAACAGTCATTTTCTACAATTTTTTTTCTTCTTAACTTTGCAATGACCCTGAACCTTATCCTATTATTACGCTGTAGCACAAACTACTGAAAAATATTGTCCATTTTCTTGCATGTAGCAGTGAGTCGATGCATTGCAGTAATATTGATACTTCACATTGGTCCTTGATATTTCTTGAAATGTATTTGCATTGACAATGCATTTTTGCTTTTTCTCACACAGACAAGAGGAAGAGGCCAGCCAGATCGAACAGACAGCCAACGATGCTCTGAACATGTCAAGAGAGGCAATGAACACTGCACGAGAAGCTTTTGGAAAACCTGCTGAAACTGCTCGAGAATTGGAGACACTGCGTAGGGAGTAAGTATTAAAATGTGTGGCTCTCTGTTAAAAAAAAATCGCCTTCAGTGGCATCTGTTGCCTTTGAGGAGTCCCCTTTGCTCTTTATATTAATTTGTAATTTTTTTGAATTTTTTTTTTTATGATTAATTTTCCTTTTTATTTTTATTTTGAGCAAAGAAATAAAGAATCTGAGTCTGATAAACTGCATATTCATACAATATCTGTACATAGCTATAATTTTTGTGAGATTTTCTTTCAGTTTTATGCTACATTTTTGGAGAGTAATCTCATGAAATTTCTAAGAATGTATTACTATCCACGATAAAAGAAATTTAAATTTGCACATCAAGGGACTTCTGCTAAAGTTATCTTTACTGGCAGTCCCTGCTTCTGTGCATGTTATGCATTTGTAATAATTATGCTTTTATAGACAAAAACATGTACTCATGGGAACAATTATGAATGTATGCACTGTGTCTAATGGGAAAATAGGAATATTTAAGAATTATATCAATGTAACTTTTACTAGATTGATATATTTGTAAAGTGCAACCCTCTAAAGCAGACAAAATTCTTGCCGCTCACTAGAATATGCTTTATGGAATAATGAAACGTTCTGACATAGTAAACAAGTAGGAATTATATCGTAACACAATACTTATGATTTCAGGGTCACAGACGGTGATAGGCTATATGAACAAACGAAAGGTCTTGCAGAAAGGGCCTTGCAACAAGCCAAGGATGCCTATGATGACTCTTTGGGTATTTTGACGGAATCTAGGTCCATCACCGTGCCAACTGTTGATACAACAACGTTGACTGATGAAGCCCGTGATATTAAAGATGAGGTATGTAATGATTATAGATGTTTTGGCCAACAAATCTGTGTTGATTTGATGGTCAGGGATTCAGGGTTTCTCTGCATGATCATATGATAAATAAAAAGTATTTTAGACATTTGAAAGTTCTTGAGATGTCCTTGTAATGTAATGTGCGTAGGAAACTTTTTTGTTCTCGTTCTCATTCTACGTCAGGCACATTTCGGATATTTATAACAGTCCAGGTATTTGAGACACTTTAATTGTTTAAAGTCTTAATTTTCATTTGGTACTGAACTTGTGTACATTTGAAAAAGGCTAGTTTTATTTATGAAAGTTGCAGAACTGTAATATATATATATATAGATTTTATTGACATGTAAAATATCATAAGTGATACATATGTCATTATATAGATATAGATACTGACTTTGATGTAATAACTGTAGCTGTCCTACGAAAGCATAAATGGCCTATTTGAAGTTTGGGAACGCAAGCTAAGACAATTACTTTCGGCCATAATGTTTCGCAATTATATTATGTTATTTTTACTTAAAACAGGCGACTCGCATCAAGGAAGAGGCTGAGACTTTACTCAACCAACAAACGCAGCTGATGAGCGACGTGGAAAAACAGCAAATCGAGGCTGAGGAGCAGCTAGAATCTGGTATCCGACAGCAACAGATTGCTGATGAGCTATTGGCTGATGCTGACGTTGCTAGGGAGATAGCTCGTGATGCCATCGCTAAGGCTGAGAAGACTTTGAAAGATGCAAATGAAACTCTGAAAACTCTGAATGGTGAGGAATTTAGTTAGACAGGGTTAAAAGTGACTCATTGCACTGAGTTTAGGGTCCATGGAAGTTGTGATTATAATACTCAGAAATGAAAAACAGGGTTTTTACAATCATGGAAAAGTCATGGAAATTTAAAAAGAAGAGAAAGAGAATTTCCTGGTCTGGAAAGTCCTGGAATTTTGTAAGGGTCCTTGAAAAGTCAAAATGGAACAGGTCCAGAAAATAGGGAAATGCGTAAGATGCTCTCCAGGGCCAGGAATAACAAATGACAATGAGAAAGAGTTTATTTTAATAGAAATGCAGAAAAAATATCTAGCTCATACATGACAAATTTATACCAAAAATATAAATAATATATTTAATTGTACCATGATTTCTATATTGCCCATCTTGGGGGATGACATATTAAAGCCTTTTGGCTTATGCACAGGAAAGGTTCGACTCAGACAGTATTGACTATAGATACAGGAAAATTTAAAAAAAAAGTAGGATGTTACTTAAGTGGCAAAAATGATATCAAACTTCATCATTGCGAGTCTAATATGTAATTCTACGATTTTCAGGATTTGACGAAAGGGTTCAACAGAGCCAACAGGGAGCTGCTGATGCTGAGAAAAAGATGCCTGACATCGAGAACCAAATCAGGGATGCTGAGGTCAAGACGAGGGATGCTCGCTACAGTTTGGCTGGAGCTGTACAGGATGCTAATATGGCCAGGGACATCGCTCAAGAAGCCCAGGCCACTGCGGAAATGGCCTCTAATGTATGTTTGATTGTTATCACTTCATTTAACTTGATAAAATTTTGGCCCAATAATATAATGCAATATCTACTACTGCTAACTAATACAAATGTACTACTTCTGCTGTACATATGTACTACTGCTAAGTACTGCTCTTGTTAAAAATCTAGGTGGCCGCTTTGTGACATAAGACTATAACTTTAGACAACTTCTCATCATGTCTTTGCTCTTGGCATCAGAATATAGAGAGAGAATCTGGAGATCTGTTATCAACCCTGCAAACTTTGATGAAATTTTAAAGCATTTGATTTGTATGCTGACTGTTAAATATTTTATAATTTCTGCACGAAGGTCATGTATAAGGCTGTTTATCGGAGGTACCAGACAAAAGCGATATTTGAAGCTTCTAAATCGACCAATAGTCAATAAATTCGAGTTTTCAGCCAATTAATTATTTCCCTCTTTGGTGAGAGAATATCTAAGCACTTCTCCGTTGACCTAATTTATGACAGTGAAGTTATTTCTCGGAAATGGCGGGAAAAATGTACACAAAAAGTCATTTAGATTATTAAACAGATACATTGATGGAATTTAACAATGGTTATTAGTAAAATTTCTTGCAAATACGCGTGGAAAAAGTCACTGATGGGGTTGCTTAGAAATTTAATATTTATGTGGAGCTGATCGATCAATTTCGAGCTGGAGATCTGTTATCAAATCAAGCGATAATCTAGAATTTGCCTAGTCATGTATGTTATTGTACTTCATGATGTCTAACCTTGAAAAATACTTGATGGATTGAACAGAATGCGGATGAGATAAGAGAAGAAGCCGAAACAACCAAGGATCGGGCGGAAGAATTGAACAGAAAAGCAACACTGCTATCGGCTGACGTGAACAGCGCGGAGGAGAAGCTGGAAGAACAAGAAGGACAGGCGGCCGAGGATGAACGGCTGGCTGAACAGGTTTGTCTTTTAGCTCTTTTAACGGGGTTGCCCACGGTATTGAGAAACCTGGTAAAAGTAGGAATGTGAAAAAGCCATTTTTAAGGTCTGGAAAGAAGAGAATTTTATACTGTAGTCTGGAAAATTATGTTTGTTACAACAATGACATTATTTAACGACTAACTAGAATGGAAACAGGCAGAATTAAGCCCAGCATACACTATGGATCAAATCAGAAATGAATTGCAAAGATATTTATGGATTTTTACAGGTTTTTTTAAAAATCCATGTAGTAGAGATAAAGTTATGGATGATTTTGTGACATTAACAATTGAGCTTATAAGGGTGATGCAAATATTCTGTAATGGTAATTGTTTATTCATTTGAGCTCGTGTATATTAAATGTTACTATTTAGGTTAAAGGAGGAATAGGCTAATTAAAATGTAATTATATTTAAAAGGCAATTGATCTAATTTAATGACTATACTGTAAATTTGTTAGAATATTTTGGCAATTAATTACCTTGTGTTCGTCCAGTCATTAAGACACCGATTTTCTTCAATTTCTCAGCAAATACAAGGTCTGTACAGGCAAATGATGGCTCATTTGATTGCTCACTTGTTCCAGTAACAGAATATAATATCCTCATTGGCGTCGGATCAAACACAATTGTTAGTGACATGTTTCTGATTATCTTAATTTGTTGTTCATAAAATACATTTTCGGCAGAACTATACAATTCTTTCCCAGTGTTATCCAAAAGGTATTTCGGGAACTGGTCAGTATACGGGTAATGAATGATGTTGACGTCATAAATGTCCTTACACAACCTTGTGGGATAATGTCGGGGCAGTTTTAATCTTGAAACTGGTGGAGTATAGTTTGTCAACATGCTTGTGTTTTATGTCATTTCAGGCATTGTCCAAAGCTGATCAAGCAAAAACAAGTGCAGATGATTCTTCCTCGAAAGTGTCAGGAGCGTTGGCAACTGTCAATGATATTCTTCGCCAACTCAGTAAGTTGTATTTAATTTATTTTATTAACAATATCACCATTATCTTTACTAAAGCTATATATAAAATCTGATATGAGCAAATCAATTTGAATCCTTTTCATGGTTTCTCATAAATATAAGAAATTTTCTCTTGAATTTGAGGCTCATGTCAAGGTCGTTTATTGATGTATCTCAGCAAAACTCCACGCTTAGGCCACCAAGCAGCTTAATTTGAATTAATTGAAACATTTAAACCAATATTCTTGTATCATCGCAGGTGGTCTTGCACAGATAGATACCAGCAAATTGGATGAGTTGGAAGAGAATTTGAACAGAGCTGAGCAACGACTGATCGACGCTAATTTGGAGGAACGCTACAACACTCTTTTTGCTGCGAGACAGCAGCAGAACCAGTGGGTGCGGGACTACACTAACGAGCTAATCAAACTACGTGAAGATGTTGCTAATATCAAGAAGATTAATGAAACGATTCCCAGAACTTGCTTCAGAATTGTTGAACTGGAACCAACGGATCCCACCGGATAAGGGGGGTTCTTGATGTTAGACTTCGAAGTACAGTATATAGTTTAATTTGTGTAAGCTGTTTGAAGTATGTTAGACATTTATCATTCTTGTAATTTATCCTGTTTTAGTTCACCCATAGCCACGTAGAGGGCAGCATGTGTAAAAGAATCTGATTAGTTATCTTTAAGTGCTACGTTTCTATGGGAACAATCTAGATATTTTTAGCTATTAGTTAATAGTGTGAATGAACGTAAAATCTGGGCATGTATTTTTTGCATCATAGTTTGGTTTTTTTCACATTGTCATAATTTTTTTTTACGAAGAGCATTATGCATCAACCTGATAGAGTTTTTTTTAAGTGTATATTATTGTCAAATATTTTTTTAATCTTCTAACCTAGTCACAGTAGGTTTCCTTTCAGATTCTTTAACAAGGTTGGTTTTTAATGAGACAAATTTGCCTTTTGCAATCTAAGGTCTTTCATAATTTTTCATAAAAGGGGCAAATTTAATGAAAGATTTTCATTGATTTGTCTCTGGTACTTAAGTGTCAGATGATGTGGTAAAATATTTTAATTGATTTGATTCCTGATAACAACAAACATATTTTTTTAAGTTAATGATAACATCGTATTTTTTTTTTAAATTTGAGAACTACTTATCACGTGTTCAGTTCAAAGTGAAATATTTATACGATTATTACTTACTTGAAAACCTTTATTTGCTGTAGTACAACATAACCTCAACATTTTAATTGATTTCATTACGACATTACAGTCTGCGATATGGAAGTGAATAACTAAACGAGTTATGTCAGTAAATTCTTGAGTTACAATTTTTTTCAATCTCATAAATTTTAATTGCTTTTTAATGTATTTAATCAACAGGATCAGCTAAGTTATGATATGAAAGTAAACGAGTGAGTTAACATGAACTAGAGCACTATTTTGAGAACAATATCTTCTTATATCAATCTGAATGCTTTGTCGTTCAAACCTGCATGGAAGTTGGCCGTTTTGATGCACAATTGAAACTTCAGCCAATATAGAAACGGTGACGTTCATACTGACTGCTATATTTGGTGCTATTTTTACACAATAATATTTATATGTATGTCATAGTCTAAAGCTATAGTATATGTATATTAAAATGCCAATATCTTGAGTGAGAGAAAGTGTATATTTTTTAATTTGCATGAATCGTGGTGTGGGACGTATATGGATTCATCTGTTGTTCGATATAATAATATGCATGAAATCTTTGAATTTGATTTTATCTGTACAAAATATTTCATAACTGTAGAGGCACTAGTCAAGCCAAGTCTGTATGATATCAAAATAGTTTTTCAACAGTTTTACACCATATATTTTGTTGATCAAAAATCAATATATATATACAATATGTAATTTTAATCTTTTACATATTATATAGTTCAGTTATAATAACTATACTTGCATTTATTTTTCTTTAAATAGCAATTTCAAATTCTATATTGTCAACATTTAAAACTTTCTGCAATTATGACCTCACATAATACTTACAATTTAATACATTATATTTGAATATTTATTGCGATTTTCATAATACCTTTTTTCTATGTACAGAATGTTCTGTGTATGTGTATGTGTAGTTGTACTTGGTCGTAGATGGTATGGACCGGACGGCAGTATATTAACAGTTTTTCCACTAGGCGTAAATTTAACAGTGGATAATGGTTGGTAGATTAGCCAATTCCTGACTTTTTCTGTATCTCTTTCGAGAAATAAAATTTTTATACTGTAAAAGTAAGACTTATAAGTTTCCTGTACACTATACACACCTTAGCTTTGCACATATGACATATGACAAGTTTCCGTTCATTGGACCATTATGATATAATCCTCAAAACAATTGTCATGATGTTTAAGCAACTGGTAATTTATGGACAATTTTTTATAAATTACTGACAATTATTGTCAAGTGTTAAAATGCTGTGCAGCATGTGAATCTCATCAAAAGTGTTATTCCAGATATTCAAGATCTGGAATCGTGGTCGTGATTACAGTCTATTTTACTGTAAGTTACTAACAATTTAGTGAATTCTATTATTGAAAATTTTAAAATGCTATGTTGAACACAGCATGTGAATCTCGTCAAAAAGTGCCATTCCAGATATATAATATCTGGAGTTGCCAAATTGTGTGAAAGACATTCATTGTGGATCTTTGTTTGGTGTGCATATCATTATCCAGTGTAAAATGTGTTTGTTCGATGCAGCAATTTGTAAAATTTAAATACTTGTGACATTCTATGCATTGTGAAAATGCTTAGTTAAAAAAAGCATGTGAATGTCATCAAAATATTGACAAGTTTGAAGATTTCTGAACATGTGATATAATTCTTTGTTAGGTCCTTAAAACGATGGTTAAAGCAGTGGTAAAATGTTATGTTAAATATAGCATGTGAATCTCATTGAACTATCATTGGCAAGTTTTGTAGTAGAGTGTGGAATACCAGGATGGCCGGTATACGGATAACCGTTTTAAGTCAATTTCGTATCGGGGATCAGGGCCATTCACTTTGGCAGAGAAGTTCTTAGTTCCAGAATCGATCAGTCCTTTCCTCTACTAAGAAGGAAATGGCTGAACAGGCTGTTTTAGCAACACCGGTTTCAATTCATAATAATTTCACTTTAATGAAATAAGCAATAAGTAGAATCCAAATAAATCCATACAGAACGACAATAATTGCTTGAGCAATTAAGATCATTGATTGTGTTGTCCTTACAGATAGTTTATAGTCGCTGAGCTTTAAATTCAGCCCGTATTAAATATAATTTTGAATGGCACTGCAATGAGCTGTGGTACTATCCTAGTTAATCCATATTAACAGGCCAACTGGCTAGTTTACTCTGCAAACTGTAGGGGTGCGAACCACAATTGATATAAGCGGCTTTGCACACAGTAAAATAGTACTTAAAAAAAACCAAGATTCGTCCGCTTCTGATAGAATTTTCTTGTTAAAAATATATTCTTGTGACCTCTGAACTATTCTAATAAGTTAAGTTATATAGTTTTTAGTCTGTTTAGATATAAATTAAGGCAGTGTTATGGAAATTTTGCTGGAACTATTTTTTTGAATGATGCAAGGGTTCTGAGCTGGTAGGCCTGGCAATTACTACAACAAAGGGGAGGCGTCATCTTCAAGAGCTGCTAGCAAAACATTTAGACGGCTAACAATGTATAAACTGCATGTCTACATCTTAGTTAGGATTGATACTTTCAAGAAAAAATATGCTTATAATTTTCAGTGATGTTGGGAAAGAGCAAAAGACCAATATGTTACATTAAAAATGTACAGTAAAGAAACTGGTACGCTCCCTATTAGCGGGAATTGCAAGTTCAGAGATGTAGGTGATTTCTCACAAATGAGTAATTAAATAGTCTTTATTAACTTTTATTAGTGTAGATTAGTGAGTAGGATAGTTAATGTAGTATTTCCAAGTAATGGATCACAATGTCATCAACATTTTAAACAATCACATGGTCAAATCAATCATTGTTCGTGAAAATGGAGCATGTGTGAGGTTCACAGGCTATATACAACATGGATATGGCATGATCCGAAAGACTGTTGGTGCAAAATTTTACAGAGTTTATGCCCACCAATTAGCAAAATTGGCACAGATGAACATAAATGCCATTCCACCTGGATTGGTGTCCTCACATCTGTGCCACAACACTTTGTCAATGCGGACCATATATTTTTCAAGGAGCAGCTTGTGAATAATCAGAGGAACAGTTGCAAATATGAAGGGTTCTGTAAAATGAACCACCAAGATGAATTTGGAAATGCCCTGCCTAATTGCTGGTTTTTTTAATAATTTTTTTTCAATATCACATGAAATGGAACATATATACATACCTGCAGCAGCAACGTAACCAATGTAATACGACTAGATACACTATGTACAACTTCTTCAAAACCATGGACGCACCGTAGCTAGCTGGGGGCGGGGGCCTAGCTCAGAGGTAGCGCTCTGGGCTTCCAACCGCTGGGTCCCGGGTTCAATTCCCGGTCGAGCCTAAGTTGGATGGCTGTTTCATCCTTCGTCTCATTGCCATGGTCCCTGCCTGTCCTAATTAGCCCAACTGGTGCAGAAACACAGGACATAAAGCCCTAATCCCACCCACCCACCACCGTAGCTAGCTGGGCCGGGGTCAACAAGGTATGAATAGGTATGAATGAATGAACCTGCATTGTATTATGTCAATTCTTGGGTTTTTTCCATGTTTGGTAGGCATGCTCAGATTTCACATGCTGGGCTTGCAGAGATCCGCTATTGTAGTGGCTCTGTCTCTGAGACTGTCTACGGTTTTTATTTGCAGCATGCATTTTAGCATTCCGTAGCCATGTGCGTCTTCGCTTCATGTTAGCAGCCAACTTTTTCTTCTGCTCTTTCTGATGTGCCTTCAGGTCCTTTTTGGCCCTCTTCACAGCTTGCCGTGCAGCTGTCAGTTGACTGCTTTGATTGCCCAATACATTTGTAGCACGTTCATGCCGGGCATCCTCTAGCTAATGCTTGAAATAATCGCTTGGATTATTTTTTTTCCAGGCATTTTTATAATAATCAGCAATTTTTTCTGATTTGAGCTGCCTCTTGTCTCAACATGACATGACCCAGCCTTTTATATTGCTTACTGTACTCCAGCTTCTGACCGTACTCATGTATGGCCCTGGCTGCTTTGGAGTTGGATGGTAAAGAGCTGCCACCATCTTGAAACACTTGGGGTGAAGTTCTTTATCCCCAGTGGCTAAAACAGGACAGAGCGCATTGCACAAGCTGCTCCAGCTATCCAACGCAGACAATTATTGATTTTTTACATGCTTCTGGTTTCTACTACCAACTATAGATAATCAATCTTTCCCTAGAGAGCCTCTACATAGCCCACTCAGGTGCTGATGAAGCGTTAAACAATAACACTAACTAACTAACTAACTATCTTGCAGCTTCATATGAATTGACCTCTCGGGCCCATTGTTTATTCTGTGAACTGCAGAATGGTTTCTGCCTTTTGCATTCCTGCAGTAGTGGAAGTTCTTGGGGTCACTTACATTGATGGCTCGGTTCACAGATTCCACTTTCTGAGTCGTCAGAAGCTGAGACATACAGGGAATGTTTGCAGCACTGAGTTTCAATTCGATGACCTCTCTTACTTTGACTGAATCACTAGCACTGAAGGTAAAAGCTGTCAGTCCTTGTCCAGATAGATGTGCAGAACAGTCAAACCAGGTTCTACCTGCACTGCCTGTGCATCCAGTTAATTTTGACAGCCTAGCTGACTTGCACTGCGAATGGTCTCCTCCGTAACACTTCATCATGTAATCAACCACATAACTTATATTATGTTTTATCCTCTTAATGTCACGATTGTAGTGATTAAATAATTTTGTAGTGTCACTGCACACCTTAGCTCAATGTCATTAGCTAGAGCTTGCTTGCACTTGACTCGCTCATTACTGGACCAGGGATTGCCACTGCGGTTAACGCCAAAAGACTGTGCAGCAAAATCCATCTTCATCAGTCGTTTCCGCTGACAAGCTCCTCTATGTGTCAGATCTGAAAACCTGGTCACTTCCAGATCTATTCCAGCCTCTTTGTAGGCATCTGCAATACCCTGTGCAGACAAAGCATCACCATCAGTGGTCACATGTGATACAAGTAAGCCATGACCGGACTGCAAAGTGCTCGCCATGTCCTTGCCCACTTGTCTTTAACTGATGTCCTCATAATAGGGCAGGTTGGCAGTGCAACCAGCATGACTTTGCTCACCAGCACCACACTTTACATGTTGCCTTTGTCCTCTAAGGCGACTTCCTAGGGCACAGGTCTTGTTGTAATGCACCATGCCGATGACTTTTTGATTGTCAGTCACCTTTTCCACCATGACCCCAGTGGCGGCAGTTGCTCCTCGGCCTGGTGTTGCCCATGATTTGTTACTGGCCCCATCGTATCGGCCATCCACTGCTACACTAATGTGACTGGGATTAGACACACCTCTTGCTTGCAGCACAGCCTTGACCTCCTCAGCCCATTTGCCCATGTCCTCGTTGTTCAATTTGACCGAGGCCTCACAAATCTTGTTGGCATTTGACTGCATTCCCGACCTGCTGCCGGGACGTATGCCCAGTGCAGCAAGAATGAGCCTGACTTTCCCATTTCCTATGGGCATTTCTTGCAGCAAGTACTGTAGTCGAAGGTTGCCTCATGCTTCCTTGGGGCCAGGGCCCTTCCTGTCAGATTCTGCATATAGCTTGTGGTGTGTCCCTGTTACTAAGTTGCAATTAGTACATGCTACCTTGACCTTTGAATAGTGTCCCCATGGTTCAATGTCTACCAGATCCAGGTTCAAGTTTGAGCATTCACACAGGCTGTGTTCCCTAATTGCATTGTTTATCACATCCATGAACTTTGTTTTCTCCACTAGGATGTTGTCCTCTTGGATATCACAGCAAGGAATAGCACTGGCTTGTGGTGCTTCTTTCTTTGGTCTGAGCAGAATTGCCGAGCCCTCCGAGCCATCTGCAGCAGGGATGCTGAGGGAGCCATTTTTCCCTGTCTTCACAATATTTTGAAAGTCTGTCTCAGCAAATCTGCAAATAGGCCTCTTTACTTGCTCTGTCCTCTCCAATTTCCTAGTCTTTTCCAACACAAGGGTCCCATCCTGTCCTCTAAAGACCACTCTCCTATATTTTGGAGTTTTCCCTTTGTTAGCATTTCTGTCATTGCTGAAATGTAGCCTCTTAATCTTGTGGATTCCTTTTCCAACTTTTCCCATGACTGTCTGTCCTCAACTTATAAACTAAGTTGTATTCCTCTGTTAAACTAAATAAAGTTAATCCTAGACCTGCTACAGCCTAATCTGCTGTGTTAGTAACCCCACCCTCTGGCCTACATCTACATGTGCCCTAATACTGCCATTGCTTAAGATTGATTAACATCTTTTACCCTAAGGTTATGAATGTAACCTAAAACTAGATCACTGAGGGTGTATTAGTAACATCCTCTGAAAATAGACCGGTAGACTAGCAAAATCAGAAGGCACAGATGATTTGTACAAGGCGTCATATACAAACCAATTAACAGAATATTGAATGGTATGATTTGATTCCATGCACTGTACATTAAGAGCTGTAAATTTGGCATTTTCTGATTGGAAGCAGCATCTACATTGTAATTGCAATTCAAACAAAGCCTTGTGAGCAATTTGGTGATATATGTTGGCAGGACAAGTAAGAGTCCATTTAATATTTGGTGAATAAATCAAATAGGTATGGCCTGGCAATGTATAGACAAAATTATGGGAAAGGACGGATCATGGATAAGATCAATTTCACATGACTCAGAAATCAAATTCTACAAATATCTGGGGTTACTTTATTGGGAATTATTGTCCTAGCAAGACCAATTTCATGCAATCATGATTGATAGGCAACAGACAGTTCTAAATATGATGAGTTGTCATGAGTAATCAAAAGGAATTGTGGAACATTTGTGAGTTGTGTGTAGACTGATTGATTGGAGTCGGCAGGCACAGGCAGAATATCAACTTGAAACAGAGTGAAATCATAATTATTGCTTGTGATGGGTACCTTCAATTTGATAAAGATGGCATTGTCATGCATTTTAGCAAGGATAGTGTGTTCATTCCGAAAGAGATAATTACTATCGCAGTCAATTTGAAAAGGAACTTCAAATGTACAAAGCTGACTATCAATATCAGCTAGAGTCTCAGCCCCCTGATTAGACAGGGCGGGGGCCTAGCTCAGAGGTGTCGCTCTTGGCTTCCAACCGCTGGGTCCCGGGGTTCGATGCCCGGTCAAGCCTAAGTTGGATGGCTGTTTCATTCACCATCTCATTGCCATGATCCCTGCCTGTCCTAATTAGCCCAACTGGTGCAGAAATACAGGACATAAAGCCCTAATTACACACACACACACACACGCCCCTGATTAGACAAAAGTGATAGAATTTTGTGTAAGGTTTATAATGCCCCAGCGGTCATGCAATGTTATCACATCTTTATGTTTCTAATATTCAGCACTAAATTCGCTAAATACCATGTGGGGCATCTGGGAACTACTTGAATTGAACAAGTTTGATGGGGGAGGTGGACACATCCTTGACCTACGTCATTTGCATGCGACTGTGTGGTTGATGGTAAAGTGTTTCATCACAATTAGCGTTTTAAAAAAAAAAGCAACGTTGTGAGGGCCACACAGATTTTTGAAAGCTGTATATAGTATTATCGTGTTTGTAACCTGCAACAATACTAATAACAAGGATTGTACATTAACACAAAAATTGATATTTTTCTTGTGCAGACACACATTTATAATAATAATAATAATTCAGACATTCAGTAGTTTGACACATGCACTGGTATTTTTAGTGCACAGTTGGATGCCCTCCCCTTGGTGGATAAATATCAAACATGTCACTTAATAAAAAAGCAGTCTAATAGAACATATGGGTAAGATGCCCGAGACAAAGAAGCCCCATTCAAACAGCTCACATGTTTATGAACACTTTTAGCCCTGCCCTAGCTGAACGCCCTTTTTTGCTTGGCATTAACCATTTGGGACCTCTCCGCCCTCTGAGTCGCTATCTTCTGCCACTTCTGCCTTTCTCTTCATGGGGCGAACTGGTGTAGTGCTCGGGACTGGTCGCTTAGGTGTATGAAGCTTCCCTGCAGGGGGCGCGATGACAGAATTTTGGATGTTTCTTGAAACCACTTATCATGTTTCTGTACTTGATAAAAGAGAGGGGCAGCTTCCTTCAAATATTTGTTAAATGTTTGAAATTGACTAGTCGTGTTAATAAGGACATCGTCAATATTGGTGAGATGAGAAGCTAGATTATCCATTCTCTTGGAAGCCTGAATTTGAAAAGAGTGTAAATGTTTTATATCAGTAACTCAATTGTCGTCATTATTCTTAATCATGGAATTCAGTTTGACTATATGATGTTTAAGGACATTGATATATGCAAAAAGGGCTCTTACAAAAGAGATAACTGATTTTACCATTCCATACACTGATTTTAAAATGACTATAAAATCTTTTATCATGTCTTGCTGGCAAAGACAATGGAATGAATGTAATAACAACAAGTTGCATTCAATCTTACCTTGCATTCAAAATAAAATACCTAGTAGGTTCAATACTCGCAAAGATCAAGGAATATATCACAGATGCCTCATAGGACATTCAAGACTTACACATTTACACCTTTTAGTCAATGAACCGGCACCGGTATGCCAGAGTTGTCGGTGCCCCCTAACAATCAAACATATTTTATTAGATTGCAGCCACTTACAACGCTTTAGAAGACCTTTGTTTCAAGCTAATACCTTACAACATCTCTTTACCAGATATCCAACCCAGACAATTATAGATTTTTTATATGCTTCTGGTTTCTACTACCAAATATAGTTAATCAATCTTAACCTAGAGAGCCTCTACATAGCCCACTCAGGTGCTGATGAGGCGTTAAACAATAACTCACACACACACACAGGACATTGATATCACCTTCTGTAGCCAAACCAAATAAGGGCTTACCACCTTTGCCAATGATGCTAAACCAACCTCACTTAGAATGAGCTGGATAGGGCAAAGTCATCAGCCTCTACATAGCCCACTCAGGTGCTGATGAGGCGTTAAACAATAACACACACATACAGGGCAAAGTCATCAGGTGGGAAATTTTCGCTTTGGTATAGTTCAATTGATCACGGACACGGGTCTCAACATTATTATAGAGAGTTTGGATATCAAGCAGGGTAGAACAAAGTGATGTTAGGAGAGATGCAGAATAGGTCATAGTTGAGAGAAAAGTTAGATTGATGAGAATAGCAATGGTAAGGTGCCAATGGGTGGTTGACATGAAGACATCTTGCCTTTGGCTAAACACAACACCAACATTTGGCCGAACTATAATATTGGCAGTTACCGACACTATGGTCATCAGGAGGCATAGAAGCAGGAACTGCATCTTGACAGGAACGTGTAGAAACGACCCAACTGCAAGAAATGAACCGGGAAGTGTAAAATATAGAGCTATTGGGCGCGGTCAGTTCATATGTAATGAGACAGGAGAATGGATTAATGAGAGAAAATAAAAAAATGAACGAATTTATATAATTTTAAAGCAAAGCATTTATTTAATCAAATGGACAAATAAGAAGTAACTGGAATATCATAAGCATAAATATGTTTCATCATATAGAAGTACATTCAGATTTACACGTGTAATTTTTATCTTATAGAGCATAAATGGCACTAGCAAAACGATAACGATAACCCATTTTGAAAAATATGAGACTGCCCATTAGTAATTTTATTAACCCATATTTTTCAACGTATGTTCATAAAGCTGGGTCTGTGTCGACCTCAACCGAAAGTAGGTTGAAAATTATACTTTAATCATGTATAATTATGATTATTACTTATGACTTTATTATTAATCTTATATACTTTCCAATTTGTACCAGATATGCTGCGTTGTTAATCTATATGGACAATTGGAAGGTCTTAAGCGACCTCCCCGTTACCAACAAGATAAACATGACCCTGTAATTACATATGTATACTAGATATTAGTTTTTCCTATTTTTTATGATGGCTTGATTTCAGATTTTGTGCATTTATTTAATAGCGCAACACTCGGGGTGGCATCCATCTGTGAGGATGTTATACCTAACTTTACTTTGCGAGTTCACTCTGTTGTGAATTAGATTTCGGTGTAACATGGGGGTTACAACCCTATTAGACATATTTAGATCAATAAAGAGTTTGTTTAAAACCTCCACCTCTGTTTCTAATAGAGTTTGCATTGAATTGTATTTTTCAACAAAATTAAGTGATGTTGTTCTTTTTGTTTTCTGCAATTCTTTCTGGATGGTTCTGCCATTCTTTTGACAACGCAGACTTAAAACTATTAATTGAAGTTGCATTAACTGAATTATATCCTAAAGCATTCCAGTCATTAATTACTCGTAGTGAAAAAAAATTTTGTCTTATAGTAAGTGATGCCCTGGGCTTACTAATTTTAAAGTTATGACCCCTGGAGGGCCTGGGGTTGAAAAGCGAAAGGGCGGGAGCTTAGCTCAGAGGTAGCGCTCTGGGCTTCCAACCGCTGGGTCCCGGGTTCGATTCCCGGTCGAGCCTAAGTTGGATGGCTGTTTCATCCTTCATCTCATTGCCATGGTCTCTGCCTGTCCTAATTAGCCCATCAGGTGCAGAAATACAGGACGTAAAGCCCTAATCACCCACCCACCATCTCCCCACATCCATCAGCGTGTAGGTGCCGTACTTGGCAGAGTGGCCGGGTGGAGCACAGCGACCATCTCCTCCGAGTTTCTAACTTGGTTTTATTTAGGACTTCTTTTGTTTCTGCCTAACGTTTAATTGCTGGAACCAGGTAACACCTTTGAACTAGGTTATAAGTCCCGATGGAAATCATATTGATCTGAAGACAAAATATTTTATTTATATTATCCATTTTTCACAATGTTGAGAAATACATTTAATTAGCAATGTAGATTAAAGTGAATCTATTTTACCTTGGCATGGTGAAAAAAACTCAATAGCTTTGTGGGGCTACATCCAGAAATTAGACAGGCTGCCGCAATTCGAAGGTTGCCTTCAACCATGGTTCCAAGAAGACTTTGAAACCACCACAATTTTTCTGTTTCACAAGATTTGCACAGTGTTTGTATGAGAATCGCACTACCACGTTTGGCTTTGAGCAAGACTTTCATGGTGTAGTTACAGATAAGGCTACTGACAGAAGTTTAAATAGCTGCATGGCAGATACCACAAAGAGCCTCCCATCATCAGTCCCAGTCAGTTCTTCACTGAAATTACAAAGTATTCAACTTTTGATAATCATCAATAATCACTTGAATGAATTTTTTCTGAGGATATGCTGTTTATGAAAATACCTGTCAGACAGTTCATCTTCGGGATCACTGTCAGATGAATGATGCTGTTCATCAGGGTTATAGTCTGGGTCATGTTCAGCATAATCCATATCTTCTTCACTATAGTCTTCTTCATCTTCGATGTTCTCTTCTGATTGCAAGAAACTTACATTTGCAGAAAAGTCTGCTACTGTTGGGTGTATCCCAAATTTTTTTTGCTTTTTAGGTACATCAGCCTGTATCCCTGTGGTTCGTGTTGTAGGTCTTTTTACAATCGAAAATATTTTATTAGATTGCATCCACTTACAACGCATTAGACGACCTATGTTTCAAGCTCCTACCTTACAACATCTCTTTACCAGATATCCAACTAAGACCATTATTGATTTTTTACATGCTTCTGGTTTCTACTACCAAATATAGATAATCAATCTTAACCTAGAGAGCCTCTACATAGCCCACTCAGGTGCTGATGAGGCATTAAACAATAACACACACACACACTTTACAATCGAACACTGGCATGCAGCATCACCAACCTAGCAAAATAAAATAAAAATAACTCCTAATTTTCAGCACTTTATAATTAAGTATAGTGTACATACGATACAGTTGGAAATTGCAGCTGTTCGGTTTGTTGTCCTGTGAGGGTGAGATGTGTGGATGTCGCTGGATCATCCATGGCTGCAGCATGTAATATGTCCAATGACTGAGCTGGTATTTCCATGTTGTCAGCACTTTCACTCTGCTCAAGTGTCTAAAAAAAAACATCCATACAGATACTATAACATTAATCTACACTACAAGTTATGGTATACAGGTACCTGTTGATTTTTTAGTTCAAGTAAAAAAATAAAAATATCTGGATCATTTCAAATTTGAAAATTAATTAAAGAATTGCATGATATTAAAATGTGAAACATTTATGCAATACGTTCAATAACAAAATACAAGTAATTTTTGTTGAGGATATGTGGTTAACATAAACATGGCACATTATGTAACATGGAGATTCTGACGCTTCACAAATGCCAACACTCATGTAGCCAAAATGTCCTTGAGTTAGTTCAAAGGATCCTGTGACAGTGTGTGAGATTGCCAATATGATACGCCGTGTTGTGGTATGGAATGTGTAGGGTCCCTCTGGAATGGACTCTAGGGTGTGGCTGTTCCCCCAACATTCTCTGATCCGGTCAAACCTTTTTTTACATGTAAGGTTTCATGTCCACATTAGATATGCAAAGTTTCAGAAAAATCCATAATGGTCTAGGGGTGGCTGATTCGATGTAAAGTTTCCTAGTATAACGTTTATTGACCTTCACTACCAGATACACCAAGCTATGCTAGGTCAAAGCCATGATTTAGTGGCACTCAACAAACAGCTTCCAGAACTGAATTTTTGGACATGAGGTGTCAAAAAGGTCAATTTTATTTATTCTGGTGTGGTTTATCACTTCAATTCATCCTGGAAACTGCATAATTTCCTATCCTGACCGATCGTCAGGAACGATCTCACTATACAGTATACATTGCCTCAGAACAGCAAGAAGCTTTCGATGCTCCACTTCACCTCTAGAAGCCTTCAAAGCAGCACTTTAAGTTACACCTTGTCTCCATACCTAACAGGGCTCGCTTCTCAGTGGAATCATTTCTCAGCATGGCAAGGGCCATGGACCCAAGGTATTTCATACTGGGAACAATACCCACAAAAGATGATAAGACAATCACAGGGTCAAAACTGCCAACAAGAAAACAGGTCCTGTTAGCATTCATTGCCCACAAAGAAGAAATTGCAAAAGAAGATTACAGTAAGAAGGTGTGCAGAGAAGCTGCGATTAGAACAGCACAATCTATATTGAGCTTTTATGAAAGAGCAAGAATACCTGCGTAAGCACCCAATAAAGTAGCAGAGGAAATTATGGCTTATTATATCAAATTCAAAGATTTGTTAAAAATCCCAATCAGTGAAAGGGGAAAGCCAGGTACACCACTGGAGAGAATACAGGAATTTAAAATCAAAATGCCAGAGACAATGAAATTTTGGCCCAGAGATGCAATGGATAAGATTGAAAATGAAGAAGACAAGCAGTTTTTGCTGAGTATGCAGAATGATAGAAAAGCCAGCATGTCAGGAGTAGACAAAGTTCTGCATCAGAAGAAAATGAGGAAAGAGAAAAGAGAACAGGAAGCTTTGAGACGTGCTGAAAAAGAAAGGCAACGTAAGGACAATGAAAAGACATGCACACAAGTGACTGAGACTGAAAGTGATGAAAGTGATGAAGACTTCCAACCTTCGGAGCCAAAACAGTCACATAGACGTAGTCGAAAAACAGGAGAGGACATCCACATCTCTTTTAACAGTAGTATAGGCTTCACCATGCAGACTAACGCTTACAGCAGGTGGCACTACTGTTGTACTGTGAGGTGCTGCCACCACACACCAGTCAGCAATGTGTGGTGCTGCCACCATGCTATGTATATATGTACTATATAAGGATCTGTGAATCATGTATACACATAGGTGTAATTAATTACACTAATTAATCATATAGATAATATATTTTAAATAAGGCACAGTGTTGTAATAAACAAGGATACATGCATAGCTGTCTTAGAACAGTGAATTTTGAAAGAACCAATGAGTGTTGGATATGAATATAGCTTGTTGTACAAAGGACCAATGAAAACGGAGGTGTTGTTTATGTTACAAGTGTATTACCATTCTGTCTTGAAAGGGCTCAGTACTACAACAGACACTCTACAGACAACACAATGGGTACAGTTTTCAGATGGCTACTTGTTGGAAGTAAGGAGTGCAAAGAAGAAGTTCACCATTTTATTCTCCATGAAAGTTCAGATAAATTTACATCGTTAGATCAGTGTAAAGCCAATTTTAAGGAATTTGAGGATTGTGACCAGCGTTTCAATGAAACACTATACAGCGTGAGATTCCTATGTCGAGAACCAGTCATCAAAGATGTCATGAGTTTTGCTTTCAATACTATAGCAAGTACACAGTCAGATGATCCTATGTCATCATCTTCCGAAGAAGATGAAGATTCTACCAAGGATCACCCTAAGAGAGACAGAAAGGTTAAGGACCACCTTCACTACTATGATTACGAGGACTATGATCATAATGAAGATGGGGATGAACACATCAAACAGGTTGTGTCTTGGGAAGCATACAGGAAGGCCAAGTGTACCGTTGATGGTCATTACACCCTTTTCAGACGGCATGATTACGTCTCAAGCGATATTGATGACTGCTTATATGATTTTTCGGATTATTTTTTCCACAAAATCCATGATTATCACCCACAATGGCGGGTTCACATGTATGGATTATAAACTAACCGTTAAATTCTTTAAGAATTTCCCTCCTTAATTTTTCAAACCAGTTAGGACTTGTTAATTAAATATATTCAAAGGGACCAATGGTGATGTGTTTACACAATGTTAACCAATCATAGCAAGAGTGCAAATGTTACAACAGCACATCTTATATACGGTGATGCTAAGAGTTAACAGACATAGACACTAGGAAAACATTGCACGCTGCACATCGTTTCAACCATGGATATTCTAGCAAAGTATGCCGCTGTGATTAGTACCACAATAGATGGTATGGTTGTAGCACGACACTTGAAAAATGAAAAACTTCTCAACATGACAGCTTATCTAACACTGTTATATATGGAAAAACCAGATGACCAAGCGTTTGAGTTAGTGGAAATGCTGATACAACAGAACAACACCAGAGGAATTGCACGTCTTTTTCACATCATACAGAAGGACTACAAGGATCTGGCTAGTACAATCCCCGAACTGTCATATGGTGAAAGGTTTTCAGTAAACCTTGGTGGTGATGTCTTTCTGAAAGTGCTTGTTAATGATGGGGAGGTAACAATTGACATCAGAGATATGCAGGTATGTGTATATTCCTAATTAACAAATTTGAGTAATTTCACATATAGAGCTACAATTATATATTTCATATAATGTATTTTTCACTGTTCACAGCAGGATGATGTCCGAGATCAGTGCGACAGCTATACTATACCTTTACAGAGGTACAACATGCTTGTACAGGCGGCTGATATCATAAAAAACAATGTTGGAACAGACTACTATTTTCACCTTGGAGCCAACTGTTTTATTGAAACCTTGTCAACATCAGAAAATATACATTTCGCCAAGTATGAAGAAATTTATGAAGATGTGATTGCTTTATCAGTTGATGAAGGGATTGCTCTTAACAAGTCACAGTTTAATGTCATTGTTGAAAAAATGTGTGAAATAGAGGCTGTGATTCCTGAACTCAGTGCTATTGTACCATGTTATTTAAGAGAGGACCACCAAAATCAGCTTGGTGCCATGATGTGTCCAGAATGTAACCCTTCCAAAACATTTCTATAATGTCCAAAACCCATGTGTAGCAACTTAAGCTATGTTGTTTATTTTTGGAGAGAAAACACGGTTTTTTTTTACACTTTTAATAAACCATTCATAACAAAACATTTCGTGTAGAGTTTTTATTTTTGACTTGTTTCACATTAAATTTAACACAAGAAGGAGCCACCAGTCGAAATAGCAAGAAGCACAGTTACACATGCTTAGACATACATGTCACGTGATGTATGTAAAAAACCTTATAAGTGTAACCTTACTGACACATCTTTCATCATTTTCAAGACAACAATGGACGAGCATACAACCAACCGGTTGAACTCGCATACATCTGTAGTGTCAGCTGACAAGTGGGTCGTTTTGGGGAAACATATACCAAAAAACGAGATTGTCTTTTTATGTCAGATGATTGTCATATACACCATTGTTATCAGTGCGATCATAAACATCTCCTTGGGCAACAGTAAAGAGACGTGGTTATTTTTGTTGTCGACAAGCCTGGGGGCAGTGCTCCCGAGCCCCAAGTTGAAATCTGCAGCAAAAAACGTTGTCACAAGGTACCAATCACCTGAAAATCCAGGTGTTTGAAGAATACAGAATGGGTGAACGCCCAGCCGTTGACAAGTACTTGTCTGACATTTACTACAAACCCGGTAGCCCTGCCAGTTTCTATGGAGTAGCAAAACTCTGGCAATACATCAAAGACAAAAGAGATAAACCCCCGGAAATTGACTACAACACTGTGAAAGAGTGGCTGGATCACCAGACAACTCATGCCATTCATTCTACACCACCCAGCAAGTTTCCTACAGAGGCAATAGTTGTTGATTACATGGAGATGCAGTGGGATGCTGACTTGGTGCAAATGACTGACCTGGCAAAGTACAACAGAGGTTTCAAATATCTGCTTGTATGTATTGACCTGTTTTCAAGATTTTTGTGGTTAAGACCGCTCAAGACAAAAACATCAGTAGAAACGGCAAATGCTTGCAAGGAAATTTTCAGTGAAGGACGACACCCTGAAACGCTCAGGACAGACCAAGGGAAGGAGTTCTTAGGGGCACCTTTTCAAGAGTTGCTTCAAAGTTACGGCGTTGCACATACTATAGCCTACGGTGTCCACAAAGCCTCATATGCCGAAAGAGTTAACCGCACAATTGAAAACCGTCTCTACAAATACTTTTATGAGAACCAGACATTTAACTTTATCGATATAATAGATGATATAGCACGCTCATACAATAATACCACACATGGATCAATTCACATGCCACCAGCGACCGTTAACAGAGAGAATTCCAGGGCGCTCTATGAAAACGTGTATGTGCCTATCCTTAATAAAAGGGCCAAACAACGAGTCAATTTCTCATTTGAAATCGGTGATCTGGTCAGGTTAAGTCGTGCTCAAACGCCTTTCAAAAGAGGATACCTGGAGAGTTTCACTGAGGAAATTTTCAAAATCTGTAACAGGATACCGTCACATCCGCCACGTTACAAGGTGCAGGACCTATTGGGGGACATCATCAGAGGGTCATTCTACCTACAGGAGCTTCAGAAAGTTCCTTTAAAAGACGCAGAAGACATAGAGTATAAAATCAACAAGGTTCTGTCAACAAAGACAGTGCGAGGCAAAAAATTCAGTCTTGTGAACTGGTACGGATATTCAGATAAATTCAACACATACATACCGACACTCAACATAAAAAAATACACCGGAAAGGTGTGAAAAAAAAACACAATGTATATCTACATTTCCAGCCAACAGAGTGATGACTTCTTTACAGACAACAGCGCAGAAGCCTTCAGAGTTAGGCTACCCAAACCACTTCATCTATCACCGATGTCAAGGTGGTATCTCGCCATTCTAGACATTGATCTACCTGTTCTTAAAGACGGCTATAGCACAGATTACATCACCATTAACAGTAGCACATGTGAACCCAGTATTGTTAACACTACTTTGCAACCCATCCTCAACAGAATATACGACTATGAACTTCAAGTAGTCACACCTGTGACCTTTGACACCCCGCGCTATGTTCCTCTGACAGTGGACATCCTCGACACAGTTGACATCTATTTAACTGACAGTCAGGGGGGCACTCCGTCATTCGCACCTGGACAAGTGTCCTGCACGTTACATTTGCAACAAGAAGACATCTAAAACTTTTCGTCATGGCTTACAATACGCAGTACTATTCTACCGAGGGGGGTGGTGACTACAAGGCTTTCCTGGAACACTTTAAGAAACAGGCAGAGGGTACTGACAGACCGCTGGTGTTCAACACTCGTGTTAACTGTACAGTTTTCAAGAAAGCGAGGACAGGCAGGGGGCATCTCATACTTGTTAACACCCCCAAGGACAGTGGTACAACTAAAAATGGCGAAAGGGTTACTAAATTAGAAATTGTTGACCCAAATGAGGCCGAGAGGAGGCGGGCGCTTTCCGAGGCGGTCAGGGATGAAGTCGAGGTCACTAAAGAAGCTGATCAAGAGACAAGTGTTCATTCAGCTCTGGGAGGTCGCAAGAGACGGACCAACACACAACGTGCAGACAGTTCAAGGAACAGTAAGAGTGCAACGGCTGTTACAAAGTCTAAGATTAGGAGGGTCAAGGACGTTTTTGACGACTAGAAAACTGGTGCTCTTTCATGAAATATATTTTTTTTTCCTTTTTAAAATTTTCTCAACATGACACAGACTGTTTTGTCAGATTCGTACGTTGGTTATTCAGAGGAGCTGGCTATTTTTGAGAAGCCATTGCAAAATGTTGGGGTACGAAGAATGCACTCTTCAACATATTACCCCATCAATGACGTTTCAAATCAGGGAGTCATTCAGTTTAGCGTGCCGAATAACGGTGGATCTTATCTAGATCTGAGATCTACAAGGTTGAACATTACGTGCAAGATAGTGGGGCGCAATGGTGAGGAAATTAAACCCCCAGTATTTATGCCTGGTGTTAGCTCAGATGAATCTGATAGTGAGGAGGATGATGGCGCAGGTGCCGGTGCCGGTGCTGGTGCAGGTGCTGGTGCCACTGCAGGAGCAGGTGCTAAGAAAGTGGAAAAAGCAGACGATGGGAAAATAGCTGCAGCCGTTTCAGTTGTTAATAACTTTATGCATTCCATGTTCAGCAGAGTTGATGTGGCCCTACAGAACAAAGTTCTGACTCATTCAGACCAGTCCTACCCCTATCTGTCGTACATGAAGGCTTTGCTATATACCAGTGAAGAAATGAAAAATGGTACTCTACAGATGGCCATGTATTACAAGGACACGGGTGGTGAACTAGGGGACACTAATTGGCAAACTTCAGACAATTTAGGTATGAACACAAGAGCTAAGTATTTTCTGCATTCAAAAGAAGTGGACATGTGTGGACACCTATACAGTGACATCCTAGAACTGAGTCGCTTTATTCCTAACGGTGTACCCCTGAGTTTAACCCTGTATCCTAGCACTCCAGAGTTCTGTCTCCTGGCCTCAAGCAATACACCTGGAAAATTCAAAGTTGTCATAACCAAGGCATCATTGGACGTTGCAATGGTTGATGTTGATCCTATCATTTCTGTGGCTCATGCTGAACTGTTGCAAACAAGACCAGCAATTTTCCCATACATTAAAACTGAAGTAAAAAAATTCACTCTGGCCAAGGGGGTGTTCTCGGGAGAGTTCAATGACCCTTTTAATGGCAGGGTTCCTGCTGAAATGGTGTGCGGACTGGTGTCAGACTCTGCAAACCATGGCACCTTGGGGGAGAACCCCTTCCTGTTTGAGCACAGCTGTCTGAACTTCATACAGGTCACTGTTGATGGTCAAGACCTCTCCCAAGGGCCCATACAACCTAGGTATGTTACATCGTCTACTGATAATACAAACAGTCAGTACATGGACGCTTACAAAACACTGTGCGGTGTTGACGGGTATGGCTACGCCATACCTGTAACGAGAGAGGACTATCCAGGAGGTTACTGTCTTTACAGGTTTTTCTCTGAACCATCAAGCTCAGGGTCAAATGATGATGTCATACCACTGAAAAGGAGCGGTAACATGAGAGTGTCAATAAAATTTGACAAGCAGCTGACAAGACCTACAACCCTAATAATTTTTGCAAAGTTCCCGGCTGCCCTGAAGATAGACAAAAACCGTGCAGTATTTGAAATTTGATCATTCCAGAGTCATCAGTAAAGCTGTTAACACCATGACAAGTGTCCAGGGGTCTTTGACACAGTTCGAACTGCCTAAAAACATACTTGTCACAGGTTCAAGCCAGGCTGGAAAGACCTTTTTTGTGAAAAACCTCTTGCTACATCATGAGGAAATGTTCAAACCGCAGGTGAACAAAATCATATATTGTTTTACCATATGGCAAGATAAGTATGAAGAACTGGAGTCATCTCTAGGTGATCTGATTGAATTTAGGACTGATATACCTACAAAAGATGAACTGGTGCAAATATGGCAGGACACCAAAGGTGAAACCCTTTTGGTGCTGGACGACAAAATGACCAGTCTAGAAGACAATGCACAAGGCAAAGCTGTGGTCGAAACAGTTTGCGTTCTCTGCCACCATTGCCACATCTCATGTATAATCACTTTGCAAAACATGTACTATGCTAGCAAAGCTGTTAGAGAGATAGGTCTAAACTCGCAATACATATGCCTGTTCAGAAACAATAGAAGTGCACGTCAGATTAAAATGCTGGCTTCTCAAACTATGCCTACACAGATTCCTTATTTCATGGCTAGCTACGATCTGGCAACAGCTCAAAATTACGGATACCTCATTGTGGATTTATCCGCAAATATTGATAACCGTTATAAATTGAAGACTAACATTTTTCCACAGGATCAGACAGTTATTTACATGCCAAAAAAATGAACCTGATCAAAGAAAATATCATATTTCTCCAAGCTGTTGCAACTTTGTCTAAGAAGCAGGTTAAGGAACTTTTGAAGCATGCTGAAAAGGACCAAATAAGGGCGATAGGTGAAATAGCCAAAAATGTCTTGACCAACAACCTTAGACCCCCTGAGTCTTATAAAGCTGTCATGAAAAAGCATAGGTGGGCCATTAGAGCAATAGCCGAGGACAGAGCAGCACACCGTGTCAGACTACAGACCATTGTAAGAAAACCTGACGCTGTGTCACACATGATCCGTGCCGTTCTGGACAAACTCACAGCTCTTACTAAACAGTAATGGCCGAAGAACACATAGTATTACCAAGAGAACGCTATCAAAGAATGCTCGATCAAATGGCTGAAAAGAAACAGGGTTCTGCAGAGGAAAGAGACAATTCACACCAGGAGGGCGAGAAAACAAATGAACAGCACGATCGTTCAACACCAGAGGACGCCACCAGTGACCGCCAGGGTAGCAGTGACCTAGAAAGGACTAGGGATGATGTTACAGAGGCCGGAATGCGTGCAGTTGAACATCGTGACATGGCGCCTCCAGGCATTACACCGGGGGATCTGAAAAAGCTTGTGGACACAAAACGCAAAAAAACACTCAAAACCAAGTCTCAACGCCAGACTCCCAGGGGAAAAAGTACCTTGTTAAGGTACCAGCGAGGTACACCTGCAGCAAAAAAATTTAAGAGGAAGCCTGCGTCCAAGGCCCTTGCCCATATTAAGAAGAACTGGGTGAACATTGTGTGATTGCGAAATATGAATTGCATGCAGAACCGGTTTTTGTAAAAAAAGTTGTTGTTTTTAAAAATGACGGTTAAGGTCCATTAAACGCTCTTTGAACCCACAAGAGACGTGCTCATTTCATTGTTCCGCTGTTAATCATTTTTAATTGTCTAAATGAAAGATTTTTACGCAGTTAGACGTTTGACCATATTTGACCACATGTCGATGTGGACCGTGCATGAATTTGTCTATGTATGAATGGTGTTTTAAACAACGATGTGTTACCTATAATTTTTTAATTTGAATTGCGCAATATTTTATTTTGTAATTCTTTTCAAACTGTGTATTATATGATGATACTGTGTAGCTGTGCTAGACGCTAAAATGTTTGTTTTCACTGTTATGACGATGCCTAGTGCTAATCAGTTATACTAAGCGGAATTAGACTTTTGAACTTTTTCATTGTTTTTGCAAAGCCTTGTCAAAGTTGTTTTTACGAAAAATTGAAATATATATGACTAAAACATGTATATAAATTAACTATTAAATAAACTTTGTGAAAATTTTAATTTGTGTACGAGTTTTTGGATAAGTCCTAACAGGAAAAACTGTGGTGTCTTTTTTTTTTTGAGGGTGATAAACAAAAGACCAGTGTGTTAAAACCAGTTACACAACTTCCTTTTATTTTTACTGGTTTTAATGCGTCGCTAACCAAAATGGTAGCCTGTCAAGACGTGTCCAGTAGAGGAAACAGCTTACAGATGTCGACCATTGGCTAGAACCCTAGCACGTGCGTATAGATCCTCTCATAGCATGTGGCGACCCTAGTGAGCGTTCGATGAAACAGCGTTGTAATTGGCTGAGATGTCCAAAAGTCCTCCCCTTCACACAAAACAGGTAGGGGCAGGGGCCTAGCTCAGAGGTAGCGCTCTGGGCTTCCAACCGCTGGGTCCCGGGTTCGATTCCCGGTCGAGCCTAAGTTGGATGGCTGTTTCATCCTTCGTCTCATTGCCATGGTCTCTGCCTGTCCTAATTAGCCCAACTGGTGCAGAAATACAGGACGTAAAACCCTAATCACCCACCCACTCACACAAAACAGGTGAAAGTCATATAAAAGTAAAAAGAGCTCATTACACAAGCACATACTGCTCCACCAGTTGACCAGCCTTTCAAGCATCCTTCCTGCCGGACCCCCACGCTCTCAGCATCCACTGCTCACTCGTCGTCATCATGTCAAAGTTAGCACGAAGTAACACATCTGAAGCGAAGGTGATTCACACCGACTCGGGGACATTAGTTCGCGGAAAATTTTTATGGTTCCGCGAACTAGGCTCGCGAAAATTCCTGGTACTGCAACGTTACAAAGGTTTGGTGAAGCTACATTTGAGAAATTACGTTTTGGAAGAAGAAGAATACGTGTTGGTGCCGACGAAACGAGGCGTAGTCTTAGATAAACAGCAGACCAGAGATCTCCTCTGCGCTTTACCAGAATTGAGCAAGGTCATCAAAAATGTAAGTTTTACTTTCAAAAATTATTCTATTTTATTGAAACAACACCCTTCAAGTGTTCTTTTATAAGTTCCTTTTAAAAAAATTTTTTTTTTTTTGCTTTTTCTGAGAGATTTTCCCCAAAAAGTAACTGATTTACTTAAAAAACTATTTTTTCACTGTATTAAAGCACTTGTATACAGCTCTTTTAAGTAAAGTCGTTTATTTTTAAAATAAACGTTTTTGCAGAGATCTCCAAGAAACTTATTTAATTAAAAAAGTCAGCATGTATGTATGTATGTATGTATGTACGTACGTACGTATGTATGTACGTACATATGTATGTATGTAGGTAGGTAGGTAGGTATGTAGGTATGTATGTATGTATGTATGTACGTGTAAAATTTTCAAGCACCGATTTGACACTTTTCTTGTATTTTTTAAAAAAAAACAGGGCAAAGACTTTGACAGTGACGAGGAACTGCCGGCGGACACCAATACGGGGGCTGATGAATCGGGCCCCGTCATGTTTGATGACGATGACTGTGAGCCCGGCGATGCTGGGACTGGGGAGTGCCTCCACAATGGCACGGATGAAGACGGCTTCAGAGACTTCATTCCGGCCGAATTAAAACACCACGTGGGGAAAAACGTGTTCGCTGTTGCCAAGAAAGCGTACAGCTCCCTAGATGTACGCCATTACTTTTTTACGAATGAAAATCCTAAATCTGTGCATTCGACACGTAAGGGCATCAATCTAGGCGAGTACGAGTTAGAGAAATTAAAGAGGTTTCTACCTCAGTTGGAAGAAACGTGGCAAGGTTTGAGAGAGCTGCCAGAATGCAACACAACGCACAAGACGCCACTTTCGCAGGCACGTTGTGTTCATTGCATGCTGATGCCTAAGAGCAACAACTTGCAGAACAAGGCTGGGCCGCCTGTCAGCTTTGAAAATGATGACACCCTGTTGGAAGATGCCGAGGGGTATGTGCCCGAGCAGTTCACCAGCATTCTACCTGCGGCAACATCATCGCCACCGCCTCCAAGCACTCCGGCGAAGCGTCCCCGGCTAAGCGATGTGACCCCTGCCAGGCCCCTGAAGCGGCCCAGGGCATCACCGGCAGCTTGAGGGGTGCAAAAACGGCTGTGTCATAGGACGACTGGTGCCCCCCCACACACCGTTGTCTAAGCGTCTTTTTTTATATTTTATGTAGTTTAGTGCTTTCAAAACAGGTGGTCTGGTTTCAAAAAGGGCAGATGAGAGGGAGCAGCACGTCTACGTGATGAGGACTGGACAACCTCGTCATAGCATCCTTCACCTGAAAAACCTGGTCGCACCAGTACCACCACGCGTGGTTATTGAAAAAAAAAAGACGCACCACGCAATATTTAGCCTTTTTTCTTTTATAAGCGAAAATAGAGGAACAGTGTATCGTTTGTTAGCCTCAAAATGTGTGTTTACATATCTACCTCTACATCTTAAAATGTTTTACAAACTGTTTTTTATTTTTGTTTTGTTTTAGAAAACGAATGCTACGCATGTGTAGTTTTTTTTTGTGGTAAAAAGTAAAAACCTATCATACGTTGTTATTACGTAACTACGTAACTACATACATATTCCTTTTTGATATGTCTTTGACACAGTATTTTTTTCATGTTAAAAGAGTATTTTAAAAATGTTCACTGCAAAATGATTTTTGGGTTTTTTTCAAAATAAAAATACACTGCTATAGTTTGCTTGCGTAGTGTTTTTTAAAAGCTTATGTCAACTCGTCTGGTTATCATTTCTGTTTTTTGGATACGAAAAGACAATTATCTATTAACTGAGAAAGCTTCACTTTTTTGAACATACAGTTTTGTTTTTTGTTCATAATTGTAATTAAAAAGCCCCTCTTCGAGTGAGTGGGAGATATATTATATTATATTATATTATATTTTATTATATTATCCGTTTGCAAAGTTTTACATTATTAATTGCAACGTCTGCAAAAAAAAAAACAAAAAAAAAACAATGAAATGAAAAGATGCTGTTTCAAAACTATATATATATATATATATATATATAGCCAACCAGCAGGCGGCAAAGCCGCCTGCTTAGGGGGGGTGCGTGCCGCGGCTCTTAAGAGCCGACCGGCACTCTGTGCCTCCGGGCGGTATTGTCCCGCGCGGCCTTGTGCCAAGCGGCCTTGTGCCGCGCGGCACGTCATGCCAAGCGGCATTTAAAGGGAGCCGCTCGCAGCCGTCTCTCTCTCTCTCGATCTCGATCTCGATCTCGAACAAACAAACCGAAGAAAATGTACAAAAAAGAAAATATATTGTGTTTTTAAAAAATGACACCATTTATTAACCAAAACCCCCCTCCCCCTCCCGCCCCACACACTGCGCCATACCCCCCACCGTATATACGCCCCGCATATCCATACACAGCACTCGTGCATACTATATATGCCAAAAACAACATCGTGGTAAAAAAATTACTGATATACAAGCGTCCATGAAAAAAAAAAAAAAGACACAAAACAGACAGACATACGGACAGGCCGCCAGGACTGTAAAAAACGTATTGTAAAAAATAAACTGCGCAAAAAATATCAAAATGAAGGGATCCAAACCTTCTACACGTGTTTTTTAAAAGTATTTTATATATACAATCTTAGGGCCAAGTTCAACTGTGATATGTTATACACATACATATATATTATATACATGCCATTTTACGACGCCATCTTATGACGCGTCTATGCTAAGCGAGTATATTGTAAAAACGATTTCAAGTATAATATGTACATCTGAAAAATATTTTAAACGTATTCTGCACTTTTATATATTTTATCCTGCACCATAACTTTGTATGACTAGACATTTTAAAACCGTATTTTTCGTACATGTTTTTACAGTAAAAATATTTTACAACACTTTTTACATTATACAGAACATGTCCTAACACGCACAGACATTTTGTGGAGAAAATTTTTGTTTAAATATACAAACGCGTGCAACATCAAAAAACGGTAGGAAATCACACTCCTTGCCAAAAAATGGGAGGAGAGAGTTCAGACAACTGTCTCACAAAATCCACTAATGTCTGCTTCATTGTCAAAGATGTTGAACTGGACATCTTCATCAATAAGGACGCGGCGAGGCCATCTATCTATTCCAGCGGTAGCTTGAACATCAACCACGTGGCTGTCCGCCTGTATACCCTGCTGCTTCAGAGGCGTCGACAACTCGCCGAGTTCCTCGACGTATGCAGAGTCACTAAAGCAGGCTGTGGCGCCGGCCACATGTTCCTCAGGGGGTCTGCAGCCTGTACCTGTACCTGTACCTGTGCCGGTAGGACATCTGAAAACAATTGTGTTAATAAATTAAGCGTTTTTTTAAAAAATTGTGTTGAGCAAAAAAAATTAATAAATAAAAAAAAATAAATAATAATAATAATAATAACACATTCCATTTGTTTTTTGACCCTCCCCACCCATGCAGGAGAAAAGATGAAAAGCATGACCACTCACTGCGTTGAGATGTCGATGACCTCTGCCACCGTTGATGCCAAATTTTGCAGGGCCGCTCCTCCGACAGGGCCTGCAAGGCGGGCGAGCAGAGCACGCCCCCAGGAACACCGGCAAAGGGCCTCCACCAGCCGAACGAATCCAGGGTGCCCCTGTAAAAAAAAAAATAAATAAAAAATAAATAATGTGTTTAGTACAGTAGAGCACAGTATTACGAACCAAAAAATTTTTTATGCACATATTTCGAGGCCTTTAAAATTAACTTTTATCAAAATATTTTCACAAAGTTTTAGGTTCTAGCACAATTAAAATAACATTTTTGGGGTAGATTAATTCAGGACCGGCACAAGTCGAAAATGCAAAAATTTAGGAACTTACACGTCTGAAGAACACAAGAAGCGTGGTGCACGTGGCAATGACAGCTACAAGGGCAATCACGCCGATGGAAAGGCCCGCGATGCCCAGAGCGTTGCCATCCTCAACGCTGTCACTGTCTTCAAAAAACAATCCTGAGGGGGGCCTAGAAAGCCTGGACAGTTCGGGTGGTCGTGTAGTTGGTGCCTCCTCCACCCCAGGGTCGCAGAGGATGCGTACGTCATGGAGCATTTGTCGTCGGATCAGCGGTCTGTCAGCACAGTAGGGCGTAGAAGTCATAGCTATTGTAGATAAGCGGTCCATTTCTATTGCCGTGAATTCCGGTATGTACCTTAGCATGGCCCTACCGCTACAGTCGGCGAAGATTTCACGCCCTCCGTCGATGTAGTAGCAGGCGCACACGCGTCGTCCTGTATCAGCCTGTCCGCAGTCATATTCATATCCATAAGTCCTAGGGTCTGGCGCAGTGTTCGTCGTCAACGGTATCAGCCCCGAAAAAAAATATGTTAAAAAAATGGCATCTAAAAAAACCTTCCTCATGCTCTTGTCTCTCTGTAAGAAATGACAAAAAGCATGTGATTAATAGGACTGGAAAGAACTAATTTTAATCAACAATATTTGCTCTGAAACATCTGGCTAATTAGGTCAGTTCTTAAACAAAAGCTTGCACCTGATTCTTTACAAATACGCGGACAATATTTGCGCTGAAACACCTGGCTAATTAGGTCAATTCATAACAAATACGCTAAGTATGCATTAGTTTAAAAAATCCCAATTACAGTAAATGTTCTGATAATTCAGACGCGTAAAAGCGGCGATATAAGAGCCTGTTTAAATTCGCAATTTTTGGAATAAAAAAAAAATGTTGGCTATAGTAATGAAGATTTTTTATTTATTATTTACTTTTTTTTTTTACCGTAAGAGTTCTGATTGCCGCACAATTTTGGAATACAGCGCTTTGTCGGTGTTAGTAGCGGTGATTTCTTATAGTAAAAAATTTTTTTAATACTACGCATTGGGGGAAATCAATTACCGTAAATGTTCTGATAGTTCAGACGCAAAAGTTGTGGCATAAACAGTTCTTTAGATTCTAAATTTTGGAATACAAAATATTGTTGGCTATAGTAATGAAGATTTCTTATAAAAAAATGTTTACCGTAAGAGTTCTGATTGTCGCACATATGTTCACAATATTTTACACTCTTGTTATATAAATGAATTAAATCCCAAAATGTGCTGTACATATGAGCCACTGCTAGGGGAGGGTAAAACAACGCCTGTAATGAAAATTATAGCTTCTTACCATAGCTAACAAAATTACAAATTATTTTTTTTTGGTCTTACCTAAAAGTTGTTAGGAGCACCTCGCCATCATCACCGTCAGTGTTTGAGGCTCGCCCCGCTGCACCAAAATATCTGTAGGGTTCAGGTGTGCTGGGCCTGTAAATTGCCCTGCAACCCTCCTGTTGAACACACATATTTTTACACTTTTTCTGACCAGTCCTGATACACAACTGCAAAAAGCGTAAACATCATAGTATTTTTTATACAGTGACAGTTTTTTTTTTTTTTAAAAACCAAAAAACTGAAAATATGTTTTTATATAAATTACAGTACACACATACCTTTACAACACCATACAGAATGATTAATGTCAGTAGACAAGTATCCGGTGACATTGTTATAGTAAACCACGTGGTGGTTGATCTTTTGTCTGTGGCTGTTATCAAGGGCGCCATGTTTGGTTTGAAACTAACCGAATTGTTTTTGGTGTTGCTGATGTTGGGGCCAGCATTAGTGGGTGTTCTCTCAGTGGTTGATTGTATACTGGCGAAGTTGTGCACTGTTTGTGTGGACGCTAGAAGTGTGGCGAGTATTACAGACGTCCTTGACCTTGTTGTAAATGTAGAGGCCTCTAGAGGTGTTGACAGTGACGTGGTTGCAGGGGGGCCCTCTTGGGGTCTTTCAACACCTTGTGTTGAGGTCTCTTCACGGATGTCAGACCTGTCTGTAAACGGTGAAGTCCCATGAGGTGGTGACAGTGATGTGGTTGCAGGGGTGCCCTCTCGGGGTCTTTCAATGCCTTGTGTTGACGTCTCTTCATAGCTGTCAGACGGGGAAACACTTCTTGGGCTGTTGATGGTTGTTTGACGTGCTTCCTCTGGCTGTTGGGGGTGATGGGTCTGTTGGCCCCTTCCTTAGTTATATAAAAAAAAGAAATGTTGCATGAAATATTTTTCTACTAAAAATAAAAACAACACACACTGTTAGCAAGAAAACTTAAGACACTTACCAGCCGTCCTGTTGCACAAGATGACCACAGCTTCTTGATGCTCTATGTGTGACACTAATTGACAAAAAGCCGTTCCTCCCATGTCTATTGAAACCAGCATTTTTGTCAATGTCGATGAAAATGAGGGGATTTCTTGCAGTGTCGACGTCATTGTACAGTTAGCTCTCACTTTCTTGATTGTAGCATCATAATAGCATGAGCATAGATTGTACTGTTCCCTGAGTTTGTAAGCACCGCATGTAAAGGTGTAACCATGTGCGCAGGCAAGCGTGCAGATAAATGCTATTAAAACGATCGACATTTTAACGTGCGTGTTTTGCTAGAAATATGTTAAAATATCCTGAAATTTGCTAGACGTCTGATCTAATGAAAATCACTGAGGGTGTGCTATACTGGTGCCTAACAGATCAGCGCAGTCAATCTCTTGTTGGCCTAGGGAACTTAAAACGATAAGACCATATTGGATACATTTTTCCTGATTTTTGTAACACGATAAGCTCCAGTGAGGATGTCTAACACGGATATAAGTTGGCCACGCGCTTAACTATTGATACTAGAGTGCTTTAAAAACATTTTCTGTCTGGTTCACGTTAATAAGAAATTATTGTATTTTCCAGAAAATTTACAAAAACGTGTGCAAAAAAAAAACCAAAAATGTATAGAAAAATAGGTGGTCGGTTAGGCCTATGTTAATATCCATAAGGGACAGTGTCAAAAGTGCCCTGTATAACAACACGTTTAGTGAAGACCTTTCTAAATATTTTGGACTGGGGTCTGTTGTATATTATCCCCATATGTTTAACCCTTGAGATCTGACTGGCTACAGGGAGTTTGACAATTTGTTGACGACCTATGACAATGTCTTTCATCACATCAAAGTCAGTTATCATGTTATTGGTATGGTTCAAAGTTATACCTTTGATTTTGGTAACGCACGTGTCATCATTCTGTTTGTAACAGTAACTCTTGGGGCCTGAAGACAGGAATGTTTTGATGTACTGACCTCTTGGCAGTTCGTCTGTCAGTTCACCTAAAAGGTCCCCCACATGGAGAGTTTCGTGATTGTTCTTCTCTCTAAAAATTACACTATCGGTGTCGAAGTACAAGGTGTCTTCACCCGTTTTTTGCAAAATTTTCAACAGGTGCAGTCGTGCTAGAGATGTGGTGAATGTGCCAATTATTTCATTGGTGAAAGTGCTCTCTTCCTCAAACGTGTCAGCGTTTTTGAATTCTAACACTATGTATTCATCTGTAATGATGTGAAAATTTGTAACGCTCTTTGTGGGGTCATTGCGCACTTTTGCAAGATCAGCGCAGCTTTTGACATACATTGTCTGCCCCATGTTGGATCTCTGTACAAACTTTCCCCACGCAGAATTTGCATACAGTTTAGAAATAAGTCTCAGAGAAGCATTGTATTAGACATTGTCCTTTTCCAGAGAAATACCCTGTTTTTCTCTGTAATTTTCAAGGTATCTGTCTTTATCATCCTCTGAAACGACCCAGTTAGGGTAGCCTGACGCCTCCTGCTTAACCTTCAGGAACATTTTTACGTATTCTTCAAAAATGTGGGCGGGGGCCTAGCTCAGAGGTAGCGCTCTGGGCTTCCAACCGCTGGGTCCCGGGTTCGATTCCCGGTCGAGCCTAAGTTGGATGGCTGTTTCATCCTTCGTCTCATTGCCATGGTCTCTGCCTGTCCTAATTAGCCCATCAGGTGCAGAAATACAGGACGTAAAGCCCTAATCCACCCACCCACCCATCTTCAAAAATGTTGCCAGGGCAACCATCGTCCATGCTGGTCTCCGAGAAGTGATACACTTCATAAATTTTAACAACCTTGTAACCCGCCTGCACTGCGGCCTTGACCTCTTCAGTGGTCCATGTGCCAGTTATAGATCTGTCCGCATCTGAACACTTGCAGGGTCGCGATGTCTCCGTCCGTGAACATTTTGAACACAGGGGGAACTTAAGCTTGCCACCGCAACGGACGGGTAGAACTGGAATGTACAGTTTGCGGGGTGGGAGAACCTTGAGTTTCACTAGGCCGTAGTAACTCTCGAGGGTGTAGTCAAAATCATCATGATTTGTTATAATATCACAATGATTGGTTGGGTAACGCCCAGAAAGCGTTATAAAGGGGTATAACGAGGTCACGTCTAGATAACGGATCTTTTCATCTTCCAGAGCCTCATAGAAAAGCTTCACTGGTGACACGCGTCCTCCAAAGAACGAATCGCGGATTTTCAGAGGCGTGACAGTGTCACATTTTGAGGCAAACGCCTGTAGCTCGCTGTTTGATTTTAGCATGGCGTCAAATTCACATTCCCACATAACCACTGTGCTGTAGCCCATGCTACGGATCTGCTGAAGTCTCAGCATTGTTCTCTGATACACGCTTTCTAAACTGGAGTTTGTCCGGGGGTCATAGATCTTCTGTCGGTCTTTCATACAGTGGTGCCCGTGAAAACGGCAACCAAAAAATTCATACACCTTTTGTGACTCCTCATGAAAACCGTCCACACTAAAACGTGTGCCGGGGATACGGTGTTCACCACCATTTCTGGAATGTTTGATCTTCCGCTGGTTTTTATGAGCCACCCATTCCAACCACACTATGGCTTTATTGCTGTCATTGGTATGTCGCCCATAACCCCTTGCTGGTATCTGTGGTATGGGTGACTTGACAAATTTTGTCTCAGCTATCATTACTGTGTCAACGGGTTCACCCTCAAAAACCCAACTGCCCCTTTTCAGAACACCTCGACCTTTGCGACCATCAACTAGTTCAACATCGTGCTCCTCGTACAGCATCAGCTGTCTAATGATCTGCATGGCACTGGATGCAATTGTGGCGTGCGCAAAGGGGTCAACGCCTTGCACTGCTGACCCTTCAAGTGTTGTAATTTGTCTGATCAGATTACGAAATTTTACGCACGCTTCCCTCAGGATGGATACATCTGAACGTGTATAGGCTAAAATTTCCTTCTGGAAATCGAACTCTTTAGTCTTTACACCACTATGCCAAGCCATGAAATCTGCTCGATCTTTAACACTCATGTGGTCTGCCCCGTACAAATGCGGTGCCGGGTGTGTGGCTGACACAAGGTTCCAGTTGTCCTTTGTGTTAAGGAAATGTGGAAACTGCCCTTTCATTAACTCTTGGCCGAGATTGAGAGCCTGTGGCAACTTTTTTAGGGCCATGGGTAAGAAGTTTAAACTGTCAATAAATCGGAGGTCTACACCCTCGCCTATGGTCATGGTCATAATTTTTGAACCGGTGTAAGTAACATCTGGAAATATACCATTTTCAACGCAGTGGTTGAGAATGAAATGGTTGTCAAAAGCTTTTGAGTTGTGTGCAATTACAACCATACCTTTGTGCTGGGGTGTAATCAGCCATTGACAGAAATCACGGCATGTGTCCATACCTTTAAACACACGTTCGCGCATGCCACACAAACCATTGGTGCACAATGGTTTGGTGAAACTGTCTTTGTCACGTGTTCCACACTTTGAACACCTGTCACCGCAGTTCTCACAGAGCGAATCGTGTTTGAAAGGGTCACCTTGACATGTGTCACATGCTGACTGGCAGACAAGGTAGTTAGGCAAATGTCTCTGTAAACCGCAATAACTCCTTTTACAGTTGACACATTTTCGACACTTTGCACACAGTTGATTTGGGTGACAGTCAGGACAGTTAGGAAGAGATTTGCAAGTGTAACCATTTTCACATTGTATGACTGTATCTTGACAGGTTTCAAAATCATAATAAAGGAACCTTCCCGACGTGATCTTAGGTTTCTTAATTCTGTAGTAACACAGATGGTCGTTAACCACATATTCACCACAGCATCTGCAGAACCACTCGCCACAGATATGAGATTTAAAGTCTCTCTTTGTCTTATCGATAATTTTTGTGCACTTTTTACATCTGTGAAAAGTGTCACAAAGTGATAGGCGTTCTTCGCCTTTCTTTGCACCAATTTTGTACTCCCTGGCCTCCTTGTGTAAAAGATAGCACTTGGCGTTGCGGCACACCATGTTACAGTCTGGGCAGGCTAAAGAGTCCTCACCAAACATACACACTTGTTCCCCGCAAGTTTTGCACATAAATCTACACGAGTGTTTAACTTTCCTGGCATATGTTGTGAGACACTGCTGACACAACTTCTTGTTGACATAAAACCATTGATGTTGACAATACTATGGTAATGTTGGTCTTTCAAATAAAGAAATATCTTGTCTTTCATGACCTTGAAGCCTTTGTAAATCACAGTGTTACCCATGTCCCCAGAAATGACAACAATTTGTATACCTAGTTTTTTTTCAAATCTACTGAGTTCTGTAACAGGTACAGCCCTACGCATTGACATTCCTGTATCTAGGTACAATCTAATAGCCCTCATTCTTTGAGACTTAGGATTGGCACTGTGGACATTTCTATGACTAATAATCATGTTGTACTCTTTTTTGTTCATGTTTTTCAGTTTGGCCATACATGTTACTATAGCCCTGCCTGCACACAGATATTCACCTTCAACATCGGGTATGAAACCCATTGATCTTTTTTTCTTAATTGAGCAATCTTCCGAAGTGGTGTCTGTATTGGTAATGGCTTTTCGGCGCGCTGAACCATCGCCACCGCCCCCAGCCTCTGCATCATGCATTATACCCACATCCACCATGAAAGACTCATCTATGTTCAGACTTTGGTTTGACTGCAAAACGGCACCCACTCTAAATTTAACAAGAAAACACAATGAAATAGAACAATAGAAGCATGATCTTGTAATATCCCTCAAAAAACATATATATATATATTTTGACATTTTACACTAACCTTTCCATGATGACGTCGGCAGTTATATTGTGCTGGGGTTGACAGTGTATGAAAATCTCCCTATCAAGACCAGCATGTCTAATGGAGAGTCTTGTTCTGTCGTTACTGTTGACATGATTAGCATTCACATTCTCCAGAATGTCTTCAAACATATTGTGTAGGTCGTCTGTAACATCCAGCAATTTTTGACCTTGAAGGTTCTCATCAAATTTTGCCCTAAACGTAATTTCTTCGACATCATAACGTCTGGCTCTTCTCTCATTAATTCTTTCGATAACGTATGGCTTCCTGTCATTTTGATCATCATCGCTACTGGTTGAAACATTCCTCCTTTTCTTACCAGGAAGTTCAGCCATCTTTGCCACACGCGAAAAAGTGGTTGTTTTTTGGGTGTAGATAGAAAACCGCGCCAAAACTCAATGGCCAATGGTAAGTCCTCGAAAAAGGGGGGTCCTTGTTTTAATTTATTACCAATAGAATGTGTACATTTTTGAGGTTCCCGCTATCATCATTTGATTTTTGAGGGGGAAAGAAACGTTTTTTGACCTTTGGTGATTTTGAAACACAACACCTCATGATGCTATTGTGTTTGAGCACTAGTGTCACAACATAACACAAAGTTATACGTGTGCTCATTTGGTTGCTCATTGTATGAACGCTCTCAGCACGTGCTGTCTACAAGCCTTCTTTTATTTTAACCAAACACAATACAGTGCTTAACAGTTGATTTGAGGTATGGGGTCGAACAGTCCTTAACCTTTGATGCTTTTGAAACAAAACCTCATGATGCTGGCATGTTTGAACTCTGGTACTGCCACGTGACACCATGTAGCACGCTTGCTCAGTTGATTAGTCATTGTTTAGAAGCCCCAACATGAGTTGTCCTCACGCTTTTTTTTTTTTGTGTTTTATTTCTTTTATTATTATCAAAAAGGGTACAGTATAAAACTGACCATTACAAAGAAATATAATGTCACATTGGTACATTGTACAGTGAAACACAAAATCGTTCTTTGCTCTCTTGTGCTGGTCTATGTACAAGAACACCGTCACAGTATTTAACAAGAAGGTTACATGGAAAGCAAAGGTCTGGATCTTCAGGAAAAGCTTGCAGATTCATTGAAACTGTCAAGAACGTATCGACTCCATACATTGAAGGCAAGGCTCCAGACATTGAAGGCAAGTATGTTTGTCTTTCAGGTGTGATTTCTCGCTTGCACACGCATGTCTTAGCATCTTCTGATAAAGGTGGTAGTTGTGGTGGATCACGGCTTGCCAAAAATCTCTGGAAATCCACAGTCTCACCTATGAGTTCCTTCAATTCTTCTAGAATTACACAGGTGTCAGGATTTTCTTTCTGGAGCTCCGTTGTTATAGTTATATCACTGTTTTCCCACACTTCATCACTGAAGAAACTGCTTGAAACTCTTGGATCACTGTAGACATCATAGAAACGTGCGGCTCCCTTATCTTCATTAATGTCCAGTTGCAGAATTTGGTAGCTCATTTCACTTATTTCAGAGGTATCAATGTCAGACTGTGTTGGACAATGTTGTCGACTGTGCGCCATGGTTAGCCGTGAAGTTTTAACATGTGTATTATGCTACTCACTCAGAAAAACTACACATGCTGCCCCAGTTAAAATTTTAACCCATTTAGAACTGGTGGCGTCCTCTCACTGATACAACTAAAGTTGCAACTGTGTACAGTTGTAACACAACTCTTAACATGTGATTTTACATATAAACACATTAAGGCTTACTGTGCGGTTTATATTGTTAGGAATACAATGTCTAGAAAAGCTACAATTAAATAACACTTCTTTTATTACCTTAAAAAACATGGCCATCTGCAAATGAAAGAAATTCTATCTATTTCCAGCCCCCTCACTCTGTGATAATAACATTAGATGTACCAAATTGTGCAACACCATGATGTTATATGAAGGGTTTAAATATATATCAGTGAACACTACAATGCATATAATTGTGTATCATTGTACAAATTATGGCCAATCAAATCTTCATCAAAATCTTTCATTAAGACATTATGATAATAATTAATGTTTTTAATTAACATCAATAATTAGTCTTGCATATGCTTACACCTCTGAAAAACTTTTTATTATTAAAAAACCTGTAAAATATCTGCAACTAATTAATCATATATTAATTAGGATCCCTTGATTACACATGTGTACACATATAACTTTGATAAATACATATATAAGGCGTATATACACAGCATGGTGGCAGCACCTCACATAACTGGCTGATGTGTGGTGGCAGCACCTCACAGTACAACAGTAGCGCCACCTGCTGTATGCGTTAGTCTGCATGGTGAAGCCTATACTACTTTTAACATCTTGAAATCTCCTCAGCTTGTTTCCACGGCTGTAAGAAATAATATTTCCCCAACAGCCCTCTCTGCAACAATGCATTCTTTGATAACATCATGCAAGGGTGATCCTTCCAAGCTCAACTTGCATCATAGCCAAGCTTATAGGTAAATGCTGTTTCGTATTTACTAAATTTGTGAAATCTGATAATAAATAGTTTTGACTTGAAAATTGTGATTTCCTTGTCAATAGGTATCGCATGCAGACAGTTCAAGGTATTTCTGAGAAAATCAATAAAAATATGCCACATGTTATTTTCCTTACTGGAAGTATTTCACTTGTGTCGAAACATATATTTAATGTTAATGTCTGATGTTTAACTATATTAAAAATGTTTTCTTTAATGTATTACACAGGTCATCTTACAGCTGCCTGCATCTGTATACAAAAGTGTCTTGGGAGAGCTCTTCTGTGGTGTGCCTGCAGAAAACATGTGGGGGAAATCATGTTGTCAAGAGTATGAGAAGCTCTCAAAGTGGAAGTCTCTTCAAGCAAAGATATATCTGTCTTTGTCAGATTTTGTGACAGTTTCTCAGATTTATCAATCCAAGATTTCTCAAATTTCACTTCTGTCTGTCCCACCATGGATGCATTCCTTCTGGAGCAAAGACAGACTGTCATTGAGCTTTTGACAAGCCTCAAATCACAATCAAAAGAGGGCAGCCTGGAAAATTTGGTCAGGGCTGACTACGGGGAGTTGCTTGACCTGACTTTGGTGTACCTCACTGGGGAATTCTCTGACGGATTTTGTCTCAATAAACCTGGAGCAACCAGTAAGGCAAGATGGATGGGAAAATGGCTCTATGGACTGAAAATGGCTCTTTTGGAAGAGCAAATCAAGCAATTGTCTCCAAATAAGATGTACACAAGACATCAACCTCCAAAAATTAAACAATTTGTAGACTTCATTGTCCACATTTATGGTGGTTCACCTGCAGTATAAGTGCTGCTGCACCATGCAATGACTTGCTTCTAATCAAAAACCTAAATAGGTACATGGATGTCAATAACAATGTAGCACAAGCAGCACTAAAGGCCTTTAAACGGCACTTATGGTATCTTGTGCCAGATTTGATGCCACTGGCACTCTTCGATAACAACTTGCAGTCAGAGCAGAAACAACTGCTTGCTAATGCCATTCTACAACAACCAAAAGATGTTGTGTATGAATCTAGATTTGGGGAGGGTTTTGGAAAACCCATTTTCCCAGTATTAGAAGATGACACTACTCTGGAGGAGCTTGTTGGAAAAGATTTGTGGCAATTTTTAACTTCTCTAAAAATAAAATCTGAATTTTTAACAAAACCAGCAAATGAATGGTCCAGTCTAGAAACATACACTGAAGGCAAGAAAATTGTTGATTCTCTAAAAGTTTCAAATGACACAGCAGAAAGAGGGGTCAAACTTGCAACAGACTTCCATGGAGCTGCAAAACGTGAGCAGTGTCATCAGCAAATTCTTCAAGTCATTGAAAATGACAGAAACCACTGTAAAGATCAGAGGAAACGTCAAAAGTGTGATTCTCCAACAAGCTGGTTTTTGATTCTCGAGTAACTAATGATATTAATTAGTAACATACCAACAACATTGTGATTTGAGTTGTTATTTCTGCTGGAGCTTTAATGAAATAAAGTTGAGAACGTTTGCTTTTTAGGCTCGATTTGTCTAGATTCTTACAATGTCTTTGAAAGCAATCAGCCACCCCTAAGACTACTTCAAATTCAATGAAATTTTTGTAGAACACTCTTTATTATGAGCCTCACCTGCAAAAAAAAGTCAGGTTGTGTATTTCTTGAATTAAGAATTCATGTGGGACCAGCCACACCCTAATGGACTCAGACCAAGACAAAAATTTAAGTTCACATGTTTTATTACGCCTTGCCCCAGCACACACATCCTATCTCTAGCCCTACTAAGACCCTACTAGCCTAGATGACGCCTTTCAGCGCCAGCAACCCCCGTCACGTGGGGTCCACGCTGTGGCAGCGACATGGCCCGCATTCCAGGTCAATGGTTTACTATATTGAAATTTAAGGGGATGCAGGCCACCACATCACATCCTCCCAATGAGAAGGCATGTCCTCATGCCTTGGGGAGAGTGATGGAGACCTTAAGGCACCCTAATTCATAGTTTATACTACATTAACTTTTATAAAATACAATTTATATTTCTAGTGTGCAAACAATAGACTTCCTTCTCTTACTCTAGTCTAACATAATGGAGGACGTGTGGCTGGCGATCAGAGCAACAACAATCAAACAGTAAAAACACAAATGACAGACAACAATCATGACAACCCCAATCAATCATACGCATGCTCTTTTTACTTACCCAACATGAATCAAACTTTAATACGGAGCGAAATGGACGCCTATTTCCAGTTTTAATCGGACGTAAAGTTAATTCCCACAAGTCCTCTCGCCTATGGCAAGTACACAGTTCCAGTCTGAACACAATAAAGTTCACAATAAAGTTCCAGTTCTTCATCGCTGTGTTGTGACATTTGGCCCCATAACCTGGGCCAGCTGTCAAACTGACAGTTACAATGTTATTGCTGTCAGAGTCCAGATTCCGATTTTTTGTTTTAGTCCACAACACACTAACGTTCACAGCTAAATATAATCCAAATTATAATCCGTTCCAGGGGGCGTATTCCTAGGGGTCCATTCCATCACGTCCGTTCTGTTCGATTCCATGTTGAGGGGCGTGCGGGGGTCGTCATTGTATCTGGGGAGGGGTCTGGGGAGGCCCCAATGGAGACTGGGCGGCTAGCCTAGCTGGGGGGGACTCTCCCTTTCTTCATCTCTTCCCAGAGCCTCACCCTCTCGCAGGTGAGTCTCTGGACCTCGGCCAGGAGAGCTTCCACTTGCGATTCGGCTCCAGCTCGTTTCTCCCTCTCAGCTCTCAGCTCCTTCCGGGCCGCTTCTAGTTGTTGGTAGTTCTCGGCCGTTTGGGCCCTGCAGCGTTGCAGATCTCTGACCAAGTCACCGTATTTGGTCTCCCAGTCGCTGGCCGAGGGCCTGGTCGACATCTTCAGGGTCGACATCTTCAGGGGCACAGAGGCAAGGGCAGAGCTGGGGGCGACTGGCATGAGGGGGTTTCCTGGGCTTTTCCTCTCCCCACAGGAAGGCACCGAGATCATCCCAGTTCCTCTTGTTGTCACTTCGGCCCAGGTAAGGGGCAAGTCCATCAGGGAGGGCACTGGCTTCTTGGGCACCGTACAAGTTGCATTCAATCTTACCTTGCATTCAAAGGTGCTGATGAGGCGTTAAACAATAACTCACACACACACACCTTGCATTCAAAATAAAATACCTAGTAGGTTCAATACTCGCAAAGATCAAGGAATATAATATTATCACAGATGCCTCATAGGACATTCAAGACTTACACATCTACACCTTTTAGTCAATGAACCGGCACCGGTATGCCAGAGTTGTCGGTGCCCCCTAACAATCAAACATATTTTATTAGATTGCAGCCACTTACAACGCTTTAGAAGACCTTTGTTTCAAGCTAATACCTTACAACATCTCTTTACCAGATATCCAACCCAGACAATTATTGATTTTTTATATGCTTCTGGTTTCTACTACCAAATATAGTTAATCAATCTTAACCTAGAGAGCCTCTACATAGCCCACTCAGGTGCTGATGAGGCGTTAAACAATAACTCACACACACACACACTACCTTACAACATCTCTTTACTAGATATCCAACCCAAACAATTATTGATTTTTCATATGCTTCTGGTTTCTACTACCAAATATAGATAGGGCGGGGGCCTAGCTCAGAGGTAGCGTTCTGGGCTTCCAACCGCTGGGTCCCGGGTTCGATTCCGGTCGAGCCTAAGTTGGATGGCTGTTTCATCCTTCGTCTCATTGCCATGGTCTCTGCCTGTCCTAATTAGCCCAATTGGTGCAGAAATACAGGACGTAAAGCCCTAATCACCCACCCACCCACCCACCAAATATAGATAATCAATCTTAACCTAGAGAGCCTCTACATAGCCCACCCAGGTGCTGATGAGGCATTAAACAATAACTCATACACACACTACCAAATATAGATAATCAATCTTAACCTAGAGAGCCTCTACATAGCCCACTCAGGTGCTGATGAGGCATTAAACAATAACTCACACACACACACACACACACACACACTTGGGCACCGTCCTTGTAGGGGTGGTCACGGCTGGGGGCTTCCTTGGTGTGTCCAGGCTGGTAGGAGTGGAGCGAGTGGGCTGCAAGGGGCTGGGTGGTAGGGAGCTGTCTGAATTCGCCCCACTGACCACCCTGACTGGGGTGGCGGCCGCAATCCCCGCAGCCTCATACTCCTCATCCCATGTGTCAGTCTCAGGTGCCTCTCATAGTTTCCTTTGCGATCAAAGAGGAATGTGGCTGGGCACCTTGGGCACTGGAAGCCCTGGAAGCTGCTACTGTGTAGGACGGCCTGATGTCTCATTAAGGCCTTCCTCGTGGTCACCCCCTTACCACACTGAGAGCATCGGAAAATGCCTGGGGAGGCCACCAGGGGCTCCCTATTTTCCTTTGCTGGTGTTTCGGTTATGGCTGGCACTGGAGTCTGCACTGGTTCCTCGGTTGGCTTCAGGCTCTTGTCCTCGGTTGGCTGCAGCTTCTCCAGGGGAAAGGGGGGTATCTGAAGCCCCTGAGGGGGGCACCCCACACATGCGACTATCCCCAGTGCCCGGGGGGCATGGCCCACCAGGAATGGTGGGCTCACCCAAGTCAACATCTTCTGTAACATCATCATCCACGTTTTCTTGGCGACTGGGGCTGGGGTGTCCCCTCTGGGAGCGACCAGGGCAGAGGGGGGAGCCTGGGAGACCACAGACTCCCTATACCACGGCTTTCCCTCTACTGCCTGTAAAACGTCCTCCATCTTAACTTTCAGCCCCAATTCCTCCAAAATGCTTTCCAACAGGATGGGCATGTCGGCCCTGATGGGGGGCACCTGAAGGTACCGAAGGTACCTCCTGAACTTGGCCATGGAGGGGGAGGTATAAAGTAGCACCTCCTGAGGGCTCATGCTGTTAAGATCTAAGATCTGCCTCCGTTATGGCCTTTTGGGGAGTCCATGAAGTACTCGCGAGACCCCATGTAGGACCAGATTCGGTCCTGGGTCTCAGAGAGTGTCGGACTCCCAGTAGGCTTCGCCACACAGCACCTCAACTTCATCTTCATTTACTGATAGGTCCAAGTCGGTGATCCCTGCAGTTGTCATGGCTTCCTGGATAGGATCAATGGGAGCTAGGGGCTCTGAGGCCCCAATGTCTCGCTCGTCAAATTCTTCGCAAAGTAATGTTCAACTCAATGTTTTTCTCTAGTTTGTCCTTCTCAAGCAAAGGTCCAAGTTGGAGTGAGGCAGGGGGACGCTGTGTCACCAAGACGTTCCCCCCTCCCCATTTTGGCATTATGACAGTCATAAAATCAGTTTTCCCTCCAAAATCTACTTCCTACCAGCGGGGGTGGTCTGTAACTGGGGGGGGGGGGGGGGGTTTGACACTTTCGATGAGACACTGGCCCTCGAAGGTCCTGGGCCTCCACGCGGCGAGGGTGGAAACACTTGGGGTGAAGTCCATCATATCTCATTCTGGGTGATTTTAATAGTCATCACCCACTGTGGGGTAGTACAGATACTAACAGTAGAGGGAAATTAATAGAAGAATTTACTACTACTCATGACCTATGTTTATTCAACGATGGATCTTTTACTTCACCCAGGACATGACGGGTTCGATTCCCAGTCGGGCCTAAGTTGGATGGCTGTTTCATCCTTCGTCTCATTGCCATGGTCTCTGCCTGTCCTAATTAGCCCAACTGGTGCAGAAATACAGGACGTAAAGCCCTAATCACCCACCCACCCATCACCCAGGACATGGAACATTGACATCAATTGATCTTAGCATAAGCGGCTCCTGCCCTGCCAAAGCAACCTGTGCAAATTGTGGATCACAGGAACACGCCCATTCCCGTGACTCACCAGGGGCGGGGGCCTAGCTCAGAGGTAGCGCTCTGGGCTTCCAACGGCTGGGTCCTGGGTTCGATTCCTGGTCGAGCCTAAGTTGGATGGCTGTTTCATCCTTCGTCTCATTGCCATGGGTTCTGCCTGTCCTAATTAGCCCAACTGGTGCAGAAATACAGGACGTAAAGCCCTAATCCCACCCACCACCACCGCCATAACCAATTGTGGGGAAGCACTTCCATCAACAACAAAGGAAAAATCATTGAAGATTTTCTTAATGACCACACCCTTTGCTTGTTCAATGATGGTTCACCCACATATCTTCACCCAGGTCATGGAACATTTTCATCAATAGACCTTAGTATATGTGATCCAGCGTTATTACTGGAAGTTGAATGGAGAGTATAAGAGGACACTCACTGCAGTGATCACTTTCCCATTGTCCTACAAAACGTAGAAGGTACTAGAGAAGTGGGTCAAGCCCGATGGAAGTTGCATAAAGCAGATTGGACCTCCTTCGAAAAGCACTGCTTAGAAACAATTACCATGTCACATTATAGGAATTATAATAGTCTCGTTGAAGTTTTACTGATGATATTACTGATATAGCCAATAAAACAATACCGATGACAAAAAATAATCCTAAACGTTGTGCAAGACCCTGGTTTGATGACGAAGTAAGAGAGGCTATTAAAAACCGTAAGAGAGCCCTCAGAATTTTTAAATCACACCTGACCATTAGCAATCTGAATAATTTTAAGTGCCTGAAAGCAGCCTCTACATAGCCCACTCAGGTGCTGATGAGGCGTTAAACAATAACTCACACAAGTGCCTGAAAGCCAAAGCACGTCGAATTGTCAGACAAAAAAAACATAGTTGCTGGAGAGACTATGTCTCCAGACTCACTGAAAGAACTCCTAGCAATAAAGTCTGGGAAATGATTAAAAAAATTGAAGGAAAGACACTAGCTTCACATGTAAGCATTCTAGAAATGAATGGAGAACATCTCTCCTCACAGAACAAATATCAAACGGGTTAAGAGTACAGTTTGCATACAACTCCTCGTCAGAGAACTATACAAGAGAATTCCAATGTTATAAGGCTCAAGCTGAGAGATTAACCCTAAGTATACAGTCTGATAACAGCGAAGACTATAACTCGTACATCACCTTAGAAGAACTTCAGAAGGCCATCTCAAAAGCGACTTACTCTGCAACAGGCCCTGATAATATACATTATCAAATCCTAAAACACCTACCTCAATCCTCTTTAAAAATATTACTCTATATCTTCAATCAAATTTGGGAGAAGGGATGTCTTCCATCCCTCTGGAAACAAGCCACGGTCATCCCAATTCCCAAGCCGGGGAAGGATCATAGTGATCCTATGAATTATCGACCAATAGCCTTAACCAGTTGTCTATGTAAGACGCGGCGAGGGTGGAAACACTTGGGGTGAAGTCCTCTATCCCCAGTGGCTAAAACAGGACAGTGCACATTGCACAAGCTGCTCCAGCTATCCAACGCAGACAAATATATGCTTCTGGTTTCTACTACCAAATATAGTTAATCAATCTTAACCTAGAGAGCCTCTACATAGCCCACTCAGGTGCTGATGAGGCGTTAAACAATAACTCGCACACACACACCTTGCGTTCAAAATAAAATACCTATTAGGTTCAATACTCGCAAAGGTCAAAGCATATATCACAGATGCCTCAAAGGACATTCAAGACTTATGCATTTACACCTTTTAGTCAATGAACCGGCACCGGTATGTCAGAGTTGTCGGTACCCCCTAACAATCAAACATATTTTATTAGATTGCATCCACTTACAATGCATTAGAAGACCTCTGTTTCAAGCTACTACCTTACAACATCTCTTTACTAGATATCCAACCCAGACAATTATTGATTTTTTATATGCTTCTGGTTTCTACTACCAAATATAGATAATCAATCTTAACCTAGAGAGCCTCTACATAGCCCACTCAGGTGCTGATGAGGCCTTAAACAATAACACACACACACACACACACACACACACACACACATCATATCCTCCTAATAGTATTTTACAATTTTTACGTGAAACCAATGTATATTACCAATTATAATATCAAAAATGTGAACCAAGTTTGAATATCCTTAACCGTTCTAGCCTCTACATAGCCCAACAGGTGCTGATGAGGCGTTAAACACAAACACACACACTCTTCTTTTAAACAAACCAGCCCCAGTATGTCAAAGATGTCAACACACCCTTACAGTAAAACATATTTTATTAGAATGTAACAATTTACATAGGTAGCGCTCTGGGCTTCCAACCGCTGGGTCCCGGGTTCGATTCCCGGTCGAGCCTAAGTTGGATGGCCGTTTCATCCTTCGTCTCATTGCCATGGTCTCTGCCTGTCCTAATTAGCCCATCAGGTGCAGAAATACAGGACGTAAAGCCCCAATCACCCACCCACCAGTAAAGATGAAGGTCATTATATCAGTCAAATTCTCTTAAACACCTTTTTACATCATATCCTCCTGATAGCATTTTACAATTTTTACGTCAAACCAATGTATATTACCAATTGGAATAAACTAAATGTGAACCAAGTTTGAATATCCTTAACCGTTCAAGCCTCTACATAGCCCAACAGGTGCTGGTGAGGCTTTAAACACAAACACACACACACCATAAAAAGTGCCGCTAACCTTATGAATTTGACATGTTTTACTGCAAAATACTGCTTAAAACGTTATAAAAACTTGGAATAGAAGGATGGTGCATGTATAATAGGTAGTGCGTGTTTAATGGAACAAATACACAGTCAACTGGGTTTGAATCAAGGCTCATGAACCATCTGGAACGCCATTTTGAATACAATAATATGTAACTCATTTATAAGTTATCATATTTGAACTCAGCAGCCTAAAAGATATAAATAACCAAGTTATATGCATCACAAATACTTTCAGCTGCATTTTTGGACACCAATTACACAAAATGTGACACCAAGCGTGAAATGATGTTACCTGGCGGATTCTTAATCTTCATTGGAGAGCATATATACAACTTTGGCGAGGTTCAGCAAAACATCGTGTTTGGCTGTCAGGCTTAACCGATGTACCTCTACTGATCAATTTCCATCTATGACACAAAGAATAAAGAAAGTATTACCAGTGTAAGTGTATAGATCAGTGCAGCTGAAATTCTGAACGCATAAGATGTAAAAAATATTTACCTAACTTATTCTTCCAAGAATAGGTGCCACTTTTTTCATGAGGCTCATGGCAGGCGGACAGGAGTATACTTCCTTGTCTATTTTCTGTGAATGCCCCATGTGCTCCATGAATGCTGCTATTGTGTCTTGGTCCACACTATCTAAGGCCCAAAATTTGGTTAAAGCACAATGTCAGATTCCAGTGGCCGTAATGAAAGGGATTTTCAGCTGTATACAAATGTCTTGTATTTCATTATAGCCTTGTGACCAAAATGCAGAGCCCTGTGTGTATGGGAAGAGGTAGCAGTAACTCTGCTTCACCCCTACATCCATCCTCACAGCAGACAATCCAAGCCAGTTGATGACTGTGTCAAAAAAGCTGGGAACAAACACTGAAACTAATCCTGTGCCCTTGCCCATTATGAACATGACACTAGTCATCTAAGAGTTTTTGGTCATATCTGGTCATCTTGTCCTTTGGTCCAGTCCATTCATTCCTCCTCTGCCAGTCTTCAAGATTGATTTGAGTGCATTCGTTTCCTCTTTTGCAGTTATTTAAAGTCAGATATGCAACTTCTATTTTCCGAACAGCGACACAGTCCTTTGTTGTGAGGCCTTCAGCAAAGTCTTTGATTTTCTGTTCTATATAGTCTTTCAGTGTCTGGTAATGTAGCTCCTCCGGCAAAGCATTTGGCTTTCTATTTTCAGTTTTTCGCGCAAAGCATACTCTGCCTTTCCAAACAGTTTCATGTGGTAAGACTTGTTGCTGAATACAGTGATAAATTTCTTCAGCGAATCTTCTGCTGCAGCATTTTCCAATTTGATGACTTTGAACTGGTAATTTTCGGCAGCTGTTTTGATTAGTGCACTAAATGCTTTTTGTACGCCCGGAAGCATCTTCCCTTCACACTGACGGGCGGGGGCCGAGCTCAGAGGTATCGCTGTGGGCTTCCAACCGCTGGATCCCGGGTTCGATTCCCAGTCGAGCCTAAGTTGGATGGCTGTTTCCTCCTTCGTCTCATTGCCATAGAATATCTCGCTTAATATTTGGTCTAATTTCGATCCAAAAACACGTATGGAATCAGTATGAACTATACTAAAATTCAGCCCTCGAAGGTCCTGGGCCTCCACGGGGCGAGGGTGGAAACACTTGGGTTGAAGTCCTCTATCCCCAGTGGCTAAAACAGGACAGTGCGCATTGCACAAGCTGCTCCAGCTATCCAACGCAGACAATTATAGATTTTTTACATGCTTCTGGTTTCTACTACCAACTATAGATAATCAATCTTACCCTAGAGAGCCTCTACATAGCCCACTTAGGTGCTGATGAGGCGTTAAACAATAACACTAACTAACTAATACTACAATTCAGTCTTATTTGACGAAAATCGGACTTATATTATGGAAGCAGCAACCTTTTAAAGTATATACAAACCCCCTCCCTGCCTACGCTGATGCTGACGCTGGAAGCAGTTGGAGAGTCACCCGTGGAACTCAGCGGATTACTCCTACTACCCGTCGGCTTACTCCTAGGACCCATAGAACCCACCAAGTGATCCGTAGAACCGCCGAGTGACCTGTAGAACCCGCCGAGTGACCCGTAGAACCCGCCGAGTGACCCGTAGAACCCGCCGAGTCACCCTTAGAACCCTTTTTGCCGCCAAAATCCGTCGCCAATCCAGCGAAAAACGCTGTTGCATAACCGTTATGTAATACTACGGGTTCACTACAACCGCTGGGTCCCGGGTTCGATTCCCGGTTGCACCTAAGTTGGATGGCTGTTTCATCCTTCGTCTCTTAAGAAGATTGAAGGAAAGAACCTAGCTTCGCATGTAAGCATTCTAGAAGTGAATGGAGAACATCTCTCCTCACCAGAACAAATATCAAACGGGTTAGGAGAACAGTTTGCGTACAACTCCTCATCGGAGAACTATACGAGAGAATTTCAATGTTATAAGGCTCAAGCTGAGAGATTAACCCTAAATATACAGTCTGATAACAGCGAAGATTATAACTCCTACATCACCTTAGAAGAACTTCAGAAGGCCATCTTAAAAGCGACTGACTCTGCAACAGGCCCTGATAATATACATTATCAAATCTTAAAACACCTACCTCAATCCTCTTTAAAAACATTACTGTATATCTTTAATCAAATTTGGGAGAAGGGATGTCTTCCATCCCTGTGGAAACAAGCCACGGTCATCCCAATTCCCAAGCCGGGGAAGGATCATAGTGATCCTATGAATTATCGACCAATAGCCTTAACCAGTTGTCTATGTAAGACAATGGAGCGAATTATTACTGATAGACTGGTTTGGTTCCTGGAGTCGAACCAGCTTATTACAGAGTTCCAATCTGGATTTCGCCGTCACAGGAGCACATTAGATCATTTAGTCAGACTGGAAACTTATGTTAGAGATGCTTTCATTAAAAGAGAACACGTAGTAGCCATATTCTTTGACCTAGAAAAAGCTTATGACACTACATGGAAATATGGAATAATGAAAGATCTCCACGACTTAGGGCTTCGAGGTCGCCTTCCAGTTTTCATCGGATCCTTCCTCCAGGATCGCTTCTTTAAGGTCCGAGTGGGATCAACAATGTCAAGCCCCTACTCTCAGGAGAATGGAGTCCCTCAGGGTAGTATTCTCTCGCCCACCCTCTTTAACGTCACAATCAACAGTATAGTAAATTCCATCTCAGAAAATCTCATGTCGTCCCTATATGTTGACGATTTTCTCATTGCATATCGTTCCAGATATATGCCAACCATAGAACGACAACTGCAATTAAATTTGAATAGGATTCACAAATGGTCACTCGAAAATGGCTTCAAGTTCTCTAAACAGAAGACAGTTTGTCTGCCTTTCTATTATTTACGATCAAACCATCCAGATCCATCACTAATAATTGACAACTGTCAAATAAAAGTGGTGAATGAAACAAAATTTTTGGGTGTACTCTTTGACTCCAAATTGTCTTTCATTCCGCATATCAAAGCTCCTTCGTCTCATTGCCATGGTCCCTGCCTGTCCTAATTAGCCCAACTGGTGCAGAAATACAGGACGTAAAGCCCTAATCACCCACCCACCACCCGCATATCAAAGCACTGAAAGCCAAGTGCCTGAAATCAATGAACCTCCTTAAAGTAGTGAGCAAATATAATTGGGGTGGGGACACAACGGTCCTCCTTCGTCTCTATCGAGCAATTACTCGTTCTCGACTTGATTATGGTTCTGTGGTATATGGCTCCGCCAGACCATCTTATCTAAAATGCCTGAATTCTGTACATCATCAAGGGTTGCGACTAAGCTTAAGAGCTTTTCGTACATCTCCTGTAGAGAGCTTATATGTACTGGCAGGGGAACCTCCACTTTCCCTTCGTCGTATCAAGTTATCCATGCAATACATACTAAAAGTAGCTTCAACTCCAACAAATCCAACATATGATGTAATATTTCATCCAAAATACATGCATCATTATGAATCTCGTTCAAACGCCATTCGACCACTGGGATTACGCATGAAATTCTATCTTGAGGCTGCAAGAATTGATACTACAATCATTGCCGAGACGGAAGTACCACCCATTCCGCCATGGATTCTCCCAGTCCCGAAAGTTATCCTGGATTTGGCAGAGCTTAAGAACAGCGAAACCAATCCGGTAGACTATCAAAACCTATTTTATAGTATAAGGTTTAAATACGAATCGTACAAATTTCTATACACAGATGGCTCAAAAATGGAAAGACGAGTAGGCTGTGCAGTCACTTCTTATAAAACCGTTATAGCTGAATGTCGTCTTCCAGACCACTGCTCCATATACACTGCAGAATTAACAGCTATTTACCTTGCCTTAAAGAACATCGAGGACTCAGAATCAGATCGTTATGTTATCTGTTCTGATTCAAAATCTGCTCTTCAAGCAATCCAAAATAAACAACTTGATAACCCTGGGATCTTAGATGTTCTGATTAAGTATTTCTATCTTCACGAATACAAAGACATAGTATTCTGCTGGATTCCTGGACACGCTGGCATTGAAGGGAATGAAAAAGCAGACCTGGCAGCAAAAAGGGCTCTTACAAAAGAGATAACTGATTTTACCATTCCATACACTGATTTTAAAATGACTATAAAATCTTTTATCATGTCTTGCTGGCAAAGACAATGGAATGAATGTAATAACAACAAGTTGCATTCAATCTTACCTTGCATTCAAAATAAAATACCTAGTAGGTTCAATACTCCCAAAGATCAAGGAATATATCACAGATGCCTCATAGGACATTCAAGACTTACACATTTACACCTTTTAGTCAATGAACCGGCACCGGTATGCCAGAGTTGTCGGTGCCCCCTAACAATCAAACATATTTTATTAGATTGCAGCCACTTACAACGCTTTAGAAGACCTTTGTTTCAAGCTAATACCTTACAACATCTCTTTACCAGATATCCAACCCAGACAATTATAGATTTTTTATATGCTTCTGGTTTTTACTACCAAATATAGTTAATCAATCTTAACCTAGAGAGCCTCTACATAGCCCACTCAGGTGCTGATGAGGCGTTAAACAATAACTCACACACACACACACACATCCTTCGTCTCATTGCCATGGTCTCTGCCTGTCCTAATTAGCCCAACTGGTGCAGGAATACAGGACGTAAAGCCCTATTCACACACACACACAACTCATATTAATTTAAAGGACATGCGATTAATTAAAGACCAATAAAACACTGTGATGTCAATATAATCTTCTCTTGTGGGAATTTGATAATAATTCCCCCTTTAACCAGATTGCACTTCCCATAAACTATTTTATGGTTAAGTATTTGTAACCAGACCATATGGTTAAGGGTGTATGGAGATTAAATATTTTATAAAAACTATGTTTTCATTCACACTCAACAGGGATCAACCCAGTCAGGAATCTGATATCATAGTGATCTCACAGCGATCTCATCGCTGATCTCATCACACAAGATAATTATTAGATCACTGCGAGATCAATCTGTAATCACATATTGATCTCATAGCTAGCTCGACATTTGATATGAACCTGTGAGATCATGTTGACATCTTTCTGATATAATTTCATTATTTCTTTTTTGACATAAAACTAGTAATACCTGAAATTAGGTTCACAAAGGTTCACCACAAAAGCCAACACATGTGCACACAATGTCCAGCAGACATCCACCAGGCATCACCACTAGGGCTATTCTAGTGACATCTGGTGAAAACAAATGGCAATCTCATGGTGATATCAATCACATATCATCAATATGATGTGAGAGTATGAGATGAGATTGCTATGAGATCATTATGAGATCATTATGAGATCAAATTTTGACCTCATGAATTTTAGACAAGTATGATATCATACATAGCTCAGCATGATGTCCCTAGAGAGCCTCTACATAGCCCACTCAGGTGCTGATGAGGCGTTAAACAATAACTCACACACACACACACAGCATGATGTCATGTCATGACTGGGAACTTAACAATAACAACTGAAAATTGTATTTGATACTTACTGGTCACTTGCTTTAACTTGTTTTTAGGCTAATTTAGAGAGCAAATTTTAAACAATATCAAACAGGAAAGAAACCAAATACTGCCATTTCAAGATACCATATACATTAGCTGCAGTATGTAAATATACACTGTGTGTGCTTATTGCAGGTACTCAATCAGGGGCAGGGGGCTAGCTCAGTGGTAGTGTGCTGGGCTTCCAACCACTAGGTCCCGGGTTCAATTCATGGTCAAGCCTAAGTTGGATGGCTGTTTCCTCCTTCGTCTCATTGCCATGGTGCAGAAATACAGGACGTAAAGCCCTATTCCACCACCACCACCATTGCATGTAATCAGCCCTCGAAGGTCCTGGGCCTCCACGCGGCGAGGGTGGAAACACTTGGGGTGAAGTCCTCTATCCCCAGTGGCTAAAACAGGACAGTGCGCATTGCACAAGCTGCTGCTGACAACGCATTAGAAGACCTTTGTTTCAGGCTACTACCTTACAACATCTCTTTACCAGATATCCAATGCAGACAATTATTGATTTTTTACATGCTTCTGGTTTCTACTACCAAATATAGATCATGAATCTTAACCTAGAGAGCCTCTACATACCCACTCAGGTGCTGATGAGGCGTTAATCAATAACACACACACACACACATTGCATGTAATCAGTGTATTAAAGTGAAACCAGACATGTACTTAAGTGCAGCTGGGTAAATCCGAGCCACAGCATACCTGTTGATAGTCAATTAAACTAAGCGAAACATTGACTAACTAAGACCATTAAACTATAACACAATTAACCCCACCCTAATGTATAGATAGTCCCACTGGATGGCAAACAGTAAGTTGCAGTTATAAGAACTCCGAATGATTGTACACTCTGGGCTTCCAACCGCTGGGTCCCGGGTTCGATTCCCGGTCGAACCTAAGTTGGATGGCTGTTTCCTCCTTCGTCTCATTGCCATAGAATATCTCGCTTAATATTTGGTCTAATTTCGATCCGCCTCACCCCCCTCTTCACTCAGGGTAAGGTTAAACTTCTTAGATTGACTCTCATTAGCATGAAGGCTGAAAACTGATGAATATGTTTCTCAGAGACAAAGTCGCCAGGAAGAAAACGAAAAATCAACTTGCAACTGCTGGAAAAAAAAAACTCGGATTTTCTCAAGCAGGAATATGACTACAGAACAGAAGCAAGGTAAGCCACTCATGCCTAAGTTGGATGGCCGTTTCCTCCTTCATCTCATTGCCATGGTCTCTGCCTGTCCTTATTAGCCCAACTGGTGCAGAAATACAGGACATAAAGCCCTAATCACACACACACGCACAGACACAGACACACACAGACACACAGACTCTGGGCTTCCAACCGCTGGGTCCCGAGTTCGATTTCCGGTCATGCCTAAGTTGGATGGCCGTTTCCTCCTTCATCTCATTGCCATGGTCCCTGCCTGTCCTTATTAGCCCAACTAGTGCAGAAATACAGGACGTAAAGCCCTAATCACACACACACGCACAGACACACACAGACGTGATATTTCATTTTTGAAGTTATTTTTAGCCTTAGCAGTGTTTACAAATTGTTTGATGTATTTTGGCATGTCAGTAATTGGAATTCGGTAATCTAGGGTCACAAAGTATGGTTGGTGATCAGATATGTTATAATTAAAAATACCTGCTGTGGTTTAGAAAAATTTGATGATAACCTATAACAATTGTCTATCAATGTAGAACTAAATTCAGTAATTCTTGTTGGAAGCACTTTTTTTGGTATGTATCCATTTGAAATCTTTGTCTCAAAGAAATTAATGATATGAGTCGAATTCCACATTTTTAATAAAATCAAAATTAAAGTCACCTGTCAACACGACTTCTTTTGGGGGGGGGGGGGGTCTTAAATAAAAAACATAACTTCTTCAATTTCGTTATTAAATGTTTCATAGTTGTCAACTGTCTCTCTTGGAGGTCTATAAATATTTCCAATTACTACTTTTTGTTGTGTATTATCAAAACTATTAAATACTACTTCAACAAATATTCCATCACAAATATTGCTAGTGCTATAAAATGGCAAGACTTTATATTCAAGATTACCTCTGACATATATTGTTACTCCCCCATGTGCACTACAAGTTTTAGGTCTGTGAAGTAAAGTATAGCCTTCAAGCTGAAGAAAAGAAGTATCATGATTTTCGGATAACCAAGTTTACAGTAAAAGGGCAATGTGCAATATTATAATTCTCAATATATTTTGAGCTGATTGAATTTTGCTGGCAAGGACTGACAATTTAAACTTAAAATCGAAAAAGCATTGTGTTTTCTTTTAGTAAATCAATAGCATCTTCATTATTATAATAAGGAGAGTGTTCCCAAAGATTAGGCATATTTTCATTATCATCATCAGTATCATTATTATTGTGCTCATTGTGATGATTCAACCATTTAACACCAGGTAGAGTTCTGTACCATACAGGGGAAACAAAAATGAATATGTCCGAATCGACAATTTCAGACCGGCTCGCACGTCCCCCGGGTGAACAAGGTGCGCGTCCCTCAGCGGTAAACCAGGCTGAGGTCGAAAAATTGGCTACTGGTTCCAGACTTGGTAAACGTTTGCGTCCATCATTAGATGACGTTAATCAAAGTTCAAATTATGCAGATATATCTCAGACATGGCCCAAGTTTCTTGTAATTACTGGCTGTGATGATGGGTTTTCCCGTCTCTCAGCCATTACAATTTGCAGGACCTTGAAAGAAAACGTAGGCTATATTGAAAATACAAGGAGATTAAAGAATTCTTCCTTGCTGGTGCAGGTTGCACACAAGGACCAATCTTTGAAGTTGCTGGAGTGGAAGGCCTTTGCGGGTGCCCCTATTAAGGTGGAGCCCCATCGGTTTTTCAACTCCTGCAAGGGCGTTATAACATCGCACGAGAGCAGTCTTTGCTCTGATGAGGAACTGAGGGACTGGCTGGATGACTACAATGTCATCCACATTCATCGCCAGCCCCCCAGATATTCACGACAGCTTCTCACACTGACCTTTGATGGCACAGTTTTGCCTGACAAGGTCAGCATTGGGTTCGAGTGGTGTAGGGTACGTCCCTACATCCCGAACCCAAAACGATGTTATAATTGCCAGCGATTTGGCCATTTTAGCGGCTCCTGCCGCGCCAAAGCAACCTGCGCCAATTGTGGGTCACGGGAACACGTTCATTCCCGTGACTCACCATGTCAGAAACAGTCATATTGTGTTAATTGTGGAGGTGATGGGCCAGCCTATCACCTTGGCTGTCCCAAATGGCAGCTAGAGAAAGAGATCTTGAAGTTAAAGACCACCAAGGATATCTCCTTTCCCCAAGCACGCCGTATAGCTGAACAGGCTGCTGGGGCAAGCTATGCCTCAGTCCTGTCTCAGATGGCTGGACCTAGATCTCCTTCACCCAGATCATCGCCCAGGCGAAGGATTGACCTAGATCCTAATTATAATTATTCCAAGGCAGGGCAAAGCTTGCAGAAACATAAACCAGAATCTAAGACTTCACAGGCAGACGATCACCTCGCAAGAATAAAGCAGCATGCTATAGATGTCGGAAAAGGACATCTTGTAGCTCCATCAGTTAGTGTGTCACAACTTAGTGTACCCTCACAGGGTGCACCTTCCGGCGTTGAGTCGGAAGAGATACACCAGCCGATGGAAGAGGAGGCAGGGACTACCACCATCCCTAGGCCTCAACGGGAGGGGGCAATTGATAAAAGATCAATTGTTCCCAAAAGACCCCCCCTCATCAGAAAAACACTAGAAAAATCTAGTGCACTGAGCTTCATAAGACCACCATCTAAGCATGTTGGGGTCCCCAAAAAGATCTTAACACCAAAAGAGGCAGCGACTTTGAAGAAAAAGTGAATATTCATACAAATTCATACCATGCACTACAGATTTTACTATGATAATATTAAACTCTTTTAACTAATTCATGGACAGTATCATTCAGTGGAACTGTCGAGGTTTCAGAGCCAACTTCGATGAAATAGGTTGCATGGTCCAAGACTTAAACCCTAGTGTTTTCTGTCTACAGGAAACATTTCTGAAACCTCCAAATAGTTTTAAACTGAGAAACTATCATATGTATAATACATATGGCAATATTGCCCACGATAGAGCCACTGGTGGCTCATCAATTTTAGTTAAAAATGGCATCATTCATACCCATATTGCTCTTAACACTAACCTTCAGGCTACAGCAGTTCGTCTGAACCTGAATAAAACATTCACCATATGTTCCTTATATATTCCTCCACCCTTTCACCTTACAGCCAGTGATTTGCATAACCTTTACAATCAACTTCCTGAACCGCGTCTTATCCTAGGAGATTTTAACAGCCATAACCAATTGTGGGGAAGCACTTCCCACAACAACAAAGGAAAAACCATTGAAGATTTTCTCAATGACCACACCCTTTGCTTGTTCAATGATGGTTCACCTACATATCTTCACCCAGGTCATGGAACATTTTCAGCGATAGACCTTAGTATATGTGATCCAGCGTTATTTCTGGAATTTGAATGGAGAGTATTAGAGGACACTCACAGCAGTGATCACTTTCCTATTGTCCTACAAAACGTAGAAGGTACAAGAGAAGTGGGTCAACTCCGATGGAAGTTGCATAAAGCGGATTGGACCTCCTTCGAAAAGCACTGCTTCGAAACAATTACTATGTCTCATTATAGGAATTGTAATAATCTCGTTGAAGATTTTACTGATGATATTACTGATATAGCCAATAAAACAATACCGATGACAAAAAATAATTCTAAACGAAGTGCAAGACCCTGGTTTGATGACGAAGTAAGAGAAGCTATTAAAAACCGTAAGAAAGCCCTCAGAATTTTTAAATCACAGCCGACCATCAACAATCTGAATAATTTCAAGTGCCTGAAAGCCAAAGCGCGTAGAATTGTCAGGAAAAAAAAACGTAGTTGCTGGAGAGACTATGTCTCCAGACTCACTGAAAGAACTCCTAGCAATAAAGTCTGGAAAATGATTAAGAAGATTGAAGGAAAGAACCTAGCTTCGCATGTAAGCATTCTAGAAGTGAATGGAGAACATCTCTCCTCACCAGAACAAATATCAAACGGGTTAGGAGAACAGTTTGCGTACAACTCCTCATCGGAGAACTATACGAGAGAATTCCAATGTTATAAGGCTCAAGCTGAGAGATTAAACCTAAATATACAGTCTGATAACAGCGAAGATTATAACTCCTACATCACCTTAGAGCCCTCGAAGGTCCTGGGCCTCCACGCGGCGAGGGTAGAAACACTTGGGGTGAAGTCCTCTATCCCCAGTGGCTAAAACAGGACAGTGCACATTGCACAAGCTGCTCCAGCTATCCAACGCAGACAATTATTGATTTTTTGCATGCTTATGGTTTCTCCTACCAACTGCCCTCGAAGGTCCTGGGCCTCCACGCGGCGAGGGTGGAAACACTTGGGGTGAAGTCCTCTATCCCCAGTGGCTAAAACAGGACAGTGCGCATTGCACAAGCTGCTCCAGCTTTACAGGAGGGTGTGTCCCCTACCATACAGGGGAAACAAAAATGAATATGTCCGAATCGACAATTTCAGACCGGCTCGCACGTCCCCCGGGTGAACAAGGTGCGCGTCCCTCAGCGGTAAACCAGGCTGAGGTCGAAAAATTGGCTACTGGTTCCAGACTTGGTAAACGTTTGCGTCCATCATTAGATGACGCAAATCAAAGCTCTCAATCTGCCTCTCTATTTCAGACATGGCCCAAGTTTCTTGTAATTACTGGCAGTGATGATGGGTTTTCCCGTCTCTCAGCCATTACAATTTGCAGGACCTTGAAAGAAAACGTAGGTTATATTGAAAATACAAGGAGATTAAAGAATTCTTCCTTGCTGGTGCAGGTTGCACACAAGGACCAATCTTTGAAGTTGCTGGAGTGGAAGGCCTTTGCGGGTGCCCCTATTAAGGTGGAGCCCCATCGGTTTTTCAACTCCTGCAAGGGCGTTATAACATCGCACGAGAGCAGTCTCTGCTCTGATGAGGAACTGAGGGACTGGCTGGATGACTACAATGTCATCCACATTCATCGCCAGCCCCCAAGATATTCACGACAGCTTCTCACACTGACCTTTGATGGCACAGTTTTGCCTGACAAGGTCAGCATTGGGTTCGAGTGGTGTAGGGTACGTCCCTACATCCCGAACCCAAAACGATGTTATAATTGCCAGCGATTTGGCCATTTTAGCGGCTCCTGCCGCGCCAAAGCAACCTGCGCCAATTGTGGGTCACGGGAACACGTTCATTCCCGTGACTCACCATGTCAGAAACAGTCATATTGTGTTAATTGTGGAGGTGATGGGCCAGCCTATCACCGTGGCTGTCCCAAATGGCAGCTAGAGAAAGAGATCCTGAAGTTAAAGACCACCAAGGATATCTCCTTTCCCCAAGCACGCCGTATAGCTGAACAGGCTGCTGGGGCAAGCTATGCCTCAGTCCTGTCTCAGATGGCTGGACCTAGATCTCCTTCACCCAGATCATCGCCCAGGCGAAGGATTGACCTAGATCCTAATTATAAATATTCAAAGGCAGGCCAAAGCACGCAGAAAGAGAAACCAGAATCTAAGACTTCACAGGCAGACGATCACCTCGCAAGAATAAAGCAGCATGCTATAGATGTCGGAAAAGGACATCTTGTAGCTCCATCGGTTAGTGCGTCACAACTTAGTGTACCCTCACAGGGTGCACCTTCCGGCGTTGAGTCGGAAGAGATACACCAGCCGATGGAAGAGGAGGCAGGGACTACCACCATCCCTAGGCCTCAACGGGTGGGGGCAATTGATAAAAGATCAATTGTTCCCAAAAGACCCCCCCTCATCAGAAAAACACTAGAAAAATCTAGTGCACTGAGCTTCATAACACCACCATCTAAGCATGGTGGGGCCCTCAAAAAGATCTTAACACCAAAAGAGGCAGCGACTTTGAAGAAAAAGTGAATATTCATACAAATTCATACCATGCACTACAGATTTTACTATGATAATATTAAACTCTTTTAACTAATTCATGGACAGTATCATTCAGTGGAACTGTCGAGGTTTCAGAGCCAACTTCGATGAAATAGGTTGCATGGTCCAAGACTTAAACCCTAGTGTTTTCTGTCTACAGGAAACATTTCTGAAACCTCCAAATAGTTTTAAACTGAGAAACTATCATATGTATAATACATATGGCAATATTGCCCACGATAGAGCCACTGGTGGCTCATCAATTTTAGTTAAAAATGGCATCATTCATACCCATATTGCTCTTAACACTAACCTTCAGGCTACAGCAGTTCGTCTGAACCTGAATAAAACATTCACCATATGTTCCTTATATATTCCTCCACCCTTTCACCTTACAGCCAGTGATTTGCATAACCTTTACAATCAACTTCCTGAACCGCGTCTTATCCTAGGAGATTTTAACAGCCATAACCAATTGTGGGGAAGCACTTCCCACAACAACAAAGGAAAAACCATTGAAGATTTTCTCAATGACCACACCCTTTGCTTGTTCAATGATGGTTCACCTACATATCTTCACCCAGGTCATGGAACATTTTCAGCGATAGACCTTAGTATATGTGATCCAGCGTTATTTCTGGAATTTGAATGGAGAGTATTAGAGGACACTCACGGCAGTGATCACTTTCCTATTGTCCTACAAAACGTAGAAGGTACAAGAGAAGTGGGTCAACTCCGATGGAAGTTGCATAAAGCGGATTGGACCTCCTTCGAAAAGCACTGCTTAGAAACAATTACTATGTCTCATTATAGGAATTGTAATAATCTCGTTGAAGATTTTACTGATGATATTACTGATATAGCCAATAAAACAATACCGATGACAAAAAATAATTCTAAACGTAGTGCAAGACCTTGGTTTGATGACGAAGTAAGAGAAGCTATTAAAAACCGTAAGAAAGCCCTCAGAATTTTTAAATCACAGCCGACCATCAACAATCTGAATAATTTTAAGTGCCTGAAAGCCAAAGCGCGTAGAATTGTCAGGCAAAAAAAACGTAGTTGCTGGAGAGACTATGTCTCCAGACTCACTGAAAGAACTCCTAGCAATAAAGTCTGGAAAATGATTAAGAAGATTGAAGGAAAGAACCTAGCTTCGCATGTAAGCATTCTAGAAGTGAATGGAGAACATCTCTCCTCACCAGAACAAATATCAAACGGGTTAGGAGAACAGTTTGCATACAACTCCTCATCGGAGAACTATACGAGAGAATTTCAATGTTATAAGGCTCAAGCTGAGAGATTAACCCTAAATATACAGTCTGATAACAGCGAAGATTATAACTCCTACATCACCTTAGAAGAACTTCAGAAGGTCATCTTAAAAGCGACTGACTCTGCAACAGGCCCTGATAATATACATTATCAAATCTTAAAACACCTACCTCAATCCTCTTTAAAAACATTACTGTACATCTTTAATCAAATTTGGGAGAAGGGATGTCTTCCATCCCTGTGGAAACAAGCCACGGTCATCCCAATTCCCAAGCCGGGGAAGGATCATAGTGATCCTATCAATTATCGACCAATAGCCTTAACCAGTTGTCTATGTAAGACAATGGAGCGAATTGTTACTGATAGACTGGTTTGGTTCCTGGAGTCGAACCAGCTTATTACAGAGTTCCAATCTGGATTTCGCCGTCACAGGAGCACATTAGATCATTTAGTCAGACTGGAAACTTATGTTAGAGATGCTTTCATTAACAGAGAACACGTAGTAGCCATATTCTTTGACCTAGAAAAAGCTTATGACACTACATGGAAATATGGAATAATGAAAGATCTCCACGACTTAGGGCTTCGAGGTCGCCTTCCAGTTTTCATCGGATCCTTCCTACAGGATCGCTTCTTTAAGGTCCGAGTGGGATCAAAGATGTCAAGCCCCTACTCTCAGGAGAATGGAGTCCCTCAGGGTAGTATTCTCTCGCCCATCCTCTTTAACGTCAAAATCAACAGTATAGTAAATTCCATCTCAGAAAATCTCATGTCGTCCCTATATGTTGACGATTTCCTCATTGCATATCGTTCCAGATATATGCCAACCATAGAACGACAACTGCAATTAAATTTGAATAGGATTCACAAATGGTCACTCGAAAATGGCTTCAAGTTCTCTAAACAGAAGACAGTTTGTCTGCCTTTCTATTACTTACGATCAAACCATCCAGATCCATCACTAATAATTGACAACTGTCAAATAAAAGTGGTGAATGAAACAAAATTTTTGGGTGTACTCTTTGACTCCAAATTGTCTTTCATTCCGCATATCAAAGCACTGAAAGCAAAGTGCCTGAAATCAATGAACCTCCTTAAAGTAGTGAGCAAATATAATTGGGGTGGGGACACAACGGTCCTCCTTCGTCTCTATCGAGCAATTACTCGTTCTCGACTTGATTATGGTTCTGTGGTATATGGCTCCGCCAGACCATCTTATCTAAAATGCCTGAATTCTGTACATCATCAAGGGTTGCGACTAAGCTTAAGAGCTTTTCGTACATCTCCTGTAGAGAGCTTATATGTACTGGCAGGGGAACCTCCACTTTCCCTTCGTCGTATCAAGTTATCCATGCAATACATACTAAAGGTAGCTTCAACTCCAACAAATCCAACATATGATGTAATATTTCATCCAAAATACATGCATCATTATGAATCTCGTTCAAACGCCATTCGACCACTGGGATTACGCATGAAATTCTATCTTGAGGCTGCAAAAATTGATACTACAATCATTGCCGAGACGGAAGTACCACCCATTCCGCCATGGATTCTCCCAGTCCCGAAAGTTATACTGGATTTGGCAGAGCTTAAGAAAAGCGAAACCAATCCGGTAGACTATCAAAACTTATTTTATAGTATAAGGTTTAAATACGAATCGTACAAATTTCTATACACAGATGGCTCAAAAATGGAAAGACGAGTAGGCTGTGCTGTCACTTCTTATAAAACCGTTATAGCTGAATGTCGTCTTCCAGACCACTGCTCAATATACACTGCAGAATTAACAGCTATTTACCTTGCCTTAAAGAACATCGAGGACTCAGAATCAGATCGTTATGTTATCTGTTCTGATTCCAAATCTGCTCTTCAAGCAATCCAAAATAAACAACTTGATAACCCTGGGATCTTAGATGTTCTGATTAAGTATTTCTATCTTCACGAATACAAAGACATAGTATTCTGCTGGATTCCTGGACACGCTGGCATTGAAGGGAATGAAAAAGCAGACCTGGCAGCAAAAAGGGCTCTTACAAAAGAGATAACTGATTTTACCATTCCATACACTGATTTTAAAATGACTATAAAATCTTTTATCATGTCTTGCTGGCAAAGACAATGGAATGAATGTAATAACAACAAGTTGCATTCAATCTTACCTTGCATTCAAAATAAAATACCGAGTAGGTTCAATACTCGCAAAGATCAAGGAATATATCACAGATGCCTCATAGGACATTCAAGACTTACACATTTACACCTTTTAGTCAATGAACCGGCACCGGTATGCCAGAGTTGTCGGCGCCCCCTAACAATCAAACATATTTTATTAGATTGCATCCACTTACAACGCATTAGAAGACCTCTGTTTCAAGCTACTACCTTACAACATCTCTTTACTAGATATCCAACCCAGACAATTATTGATTTTTTATATGCTTCTGGTTTCTACTACCAAATATAGATAATCAATCTTAACCTAGAGAGCCTCTACATAGCCCACTCAGGTGCTGATGAGGCGTTAAACAATAACTCACACACACACACACACTCCTACCAACTATAGATAATCAATCTTACCCTAGAGAGCCTCTACATAGCCCACTCAGGTGCTGATGAGGCGTTAAACACTAACACTAACTAACTAACTAACATCACCTTAGAAGAACTTCAGAAGGCCATCTTAAAAGCGACTGACTCTGCAACAGGCCCTGATAATATACATTATCAAATCCTAAAACACCTACCTCAACAAGCCACGGTCATCCCAATTCCCAAGCCGGGGAAGGATCATAGTGATCCTATGAATTATCGACCAATAGCCTTAACCAGTTGTCTTTGTAAGACAATGGAGCGAATTGTTACTGATAGACTGGTTTGGTTCCTGGAGTCGAACCAGCTTATTACAGAGTTCCAATCTGGATTTCGCCGTCACAGGAGCACATTAGATCATTTAGTCAGACTGGAAACTTATGTTAGAGATGCTTTCATTAACAGAGAACACGTAGTAGCCATATTCTTTGACCTAGAAAAAGCTTATGACACTACATGGAAATATGGAATAATGAAAGATCTTCACGACTTAGGGCTTCGAGGTCGCCTTCCAGTTTTCATCGGATCCTTCCTACAGGATCGCTTCTTTAAGGTCCGAGTGGGATCAACGATGTCAAGCCCCTACTCTCAGGAGAATGGAGTCCCTCAGGGTAGTATTCTCTCACCCACCCTCTTTAACGTCAAAATCAACAGTATAGTAAATTCCATTTCAGAAAATCTCATGTCGTCCCTATATGTTGACGATTTCCTCATTGCATATCGTTCCAGATATATGCCAACCATAGAACGACAACTGCAATTAAATTTGAATAGGATTCACAAATGGTCACTCGAAAATGGCTTCAAGTTCTCTAAACAGAAGACAGTTTGTCTGCCTTTCTATTATTTACGATCAAACCATCCAGATCCATCACTAATAATTGACAACTGTCAAATAAAAGTGGTGAATGAAACAAAATTTTTGGGTGTACTCTTTGACTCCAAATTGTCTTTCATTCCGCATATCAAAGCACTGAAAGCAAAGTGCCTGAAATCAATGAACCTCCTTAAAGTGGTGAGCAAATATAATTGGGGTGGGGACACAACGGTCCTCCTTCGTCTCTATCGAGCAATTACTCGTTCTCGACTTGATTATGGTTCTGTGGTATATGGCTCCGCCAGACCATCTTATCTAAAATGCCTGAATTCTGTACATCATCAAGGGTTGCGACTAAGCTTAAGAGCTTTTCGTACATCTCCTGTAGAGAGCTTATATGTACTGGCAGGGGAACCTCCACTTTCCCTTCGTCGTATCAAGTTATCCATGCAATACATACTAAAAGTAGCTTCAACTCCAACAAATCCAACATATGATGTAATATTTCATCCAAAATACATGCATCATTATGAATCTCGTTCAAACGCCATTCGACCACTGGGATTACGCATGAAATTCTATCTTGAGGCTGCAAAAATTGATACTACAATCATTGCCGAGACGGAAGTACCACCCATTCCGCCATGGATTCTCCCAGTCCCGAAAGTTATACTGGATTTGGCAGAGCTTAAGAAAAGCGAAACCAATCCGGTAGACTATCAAAACCTATTTTATAGTATAAGGTTTAAATACGAATCGTACAAATTTCTATACACAGATGGCTCAAAAATGGAAAGACGAGTAGGCTGTGCAGTCACTTCTTATAAAACCGTTATAGCTGAATGTCGTCTTCCAGACCACTGCTCAATATACACTGCAGAATTAACAGCTATTTACCTTGCCTTAAAGAACATCGAGGACTCAGAATCAGATCGTTATGTTATCTGTTCTGATTCAAAACCTGCTCTTCAAGCAATCCAAAATAAACAACTTGATAACCCTGGGATCTTAGATGTTCTGATTAAGTATTTCTATCTTCACGAATACAAAGACATTGTATTCTGCTGGATTCCTGGACACGCTGGCATTGAAGGGAATGAAAAAGCAGACCTGGCAGCAAAAAGGGCTCTTACAAAAGAGATAACTGATTTTACCATTCCATACACTGATTTTAAAATGACTATAAAATCTTTTATCATGTCTTGCTGGCAAAGACAATGGAATGAATGTAATAACAACAAGTTGCATTCAATCTTACCTTGCATTCAAAATAAAATACCTAGTAGGTTCAATACTCGCAAAGATCAAGGAATATATCACAGATGCCTCATAGGACATTCAAGACTTACACATTTACACCTTTTAGTCAATGAACCGGCACCGGTATGCCAGAGTTGTCGGTGCCCCCTAACAATCAAACATATATTATTAGATTGCAGCCACTTACAACGCTTTAGAAGACCTTTGTTTCAAGCTAATACCTTACAACATCTCTTTACCAGATATCCAACCCAGACAATTATAGATTTTTTATATACTTCTGGTTTCTACTACCAAATATAGTTAATCAATCTTAACCTAGAGAGCCTCTACATAGCCCACTCAGGTGCTGATGAGGCGTTAAACTATAACTCACACACACACACACTCTCTGAAATCGCAAAAAAAAAAAAAAATAAAGGAATTGTGAATTACACATGGCGATATGCACAAACAGAAGCATATACAAAAACACAAACAGACAATAGACACAAGACATGTGAGTGAAGATAAAACACATTGACCATGAAATTTATTACCTGAACATTTTTAAATGTAAATGGTGTAAAAATTCAGGACTGAAGTATATTCTCGTTAAATTACATTATATATGTATATACATTTGTATATTATTATCAATTTTATTTATTTATTTATTTTATGCATATTTACCGGAATTCTCTGTAGTAGGGTCAAATACTCCCAGATTTAACAAAACTGTTCATCTACTCAGTCATTGAGGTTGTCAAAAAGATTACTAAGTTAACTAGCATATCAATCAATTAATTTGTTTGAACAACAACTATTGTGTTAACTTGCAAAAACATTCAATTAATTGTAATAGTTTGAACAACATCTATTCCATGCTATAGCTGCGCTATGTTCCAAAAAGCATACAGTGCCACAGAAACTATATTCCACATCAGTGACATCACATGATGAAACATTTTTAACTGTTATTGCAGTGATAATAATAACATTTTACAGCTTTATCTTTATAAAGTTAGGTATAGCTGTGGAAGCTGTGCAAGTAAACTTCACAGGTAATCAATTACATAACAAATGAATTAGATACAACAAAAAGTTTCCTATTTCTTATGAGCTATTCTAATCTAATTCAGTTTTTTTAACTTTTATGGTAGTCTTGCCTGAGTGGCACTTCAATGATGCCTTGTGAGACTACCAGTCATATATATATTCATACATATCTACATATATTTCTAAAAGAATGACAATATTCATTTTCTCTGTTTGTATATATATGGTGAATAAACTATTGAACTTGAACTTGGAACTTATTACGGCCAGTTAAACTTTCGGAATTTTCAACCGTACTGTCAGACTTTACACAGGGGGAGGGGGAATCCCACGGCATGTGCCCGCCTTTGTGGCCGTCATGCATCCCTGACTTCCCGTCCCGCTGTTCCTCAAGTGCATTCCTACGTTCTTGGACCTTTGGTGTCTAAGACTGGGGGTGTCCTCGTGCGTGACGGACCTCCTCCAGCCACGAGTTCCGATCCCGGGTGAGCCAATCCACCTCACTATTCAATAAGTCTGTCTGGCGTTCGGCTGTTTCCCGGTGCTTGATCTCATCTCTCAGTCTCTCCTTCAGACTGTCGATCTCTCTGGCCCCTTTCGCCACCTGTTCTCGACCCAGGTGAACTTCTCCCACTATATTCTGTTACTGCAATCTTGGGACTACATTTTCCTCCCTCTCGGGGGCTGATCTTGTCTTTGAATGACTTGTTATTTGGGTTCTGACTTTATCATTAAGTTTAGGTCCTATTTGTACAAAGTATTTATTAAATTCATGAGCTATGTTATTTTGGTCAGATTCTAAGGTATTATTTATTAAGAATTGTTTCGGAAAATCAGTTCTTTTTTTCTTTTGTTTATTATATGATAGGGCAAAGTTTATTATAGCTGTGGTTGGAGTCTGTATCTAGTATGTTATTAAATTTATTAACTACTTCCGGTTTCTTGAGGTCATTTTTAAATTCATTTATTGAACTGTCCCTTGTATGAAACACTTTAACTTCTTTTTTCTTCTTTCACATGAGAACAAGTAATCTAGCGACAGTGGTCTGATATATTACTAATTAGTATTCCGGAAGTAGTTTTGGAAAATTTGTCAGCCAATTTTATTGGAATAGGCTCATGATTTCCTGGAACTCTAGTTTTTAGAAATGTGTAGTGTTTAGAAACTTGATATGTTTAGAAATGGTTATATGTTATAAAATTTGATTATCTTGTATGACTTTCTAAAAATGTTGATTCTCACTTGTAAAAAATAATGGTCTGGAAACATTCCCATTAATAAGGAGGGTAATGTGGCAACCCGGGTCACTGACCTAGCTGAGTCACAGCCAAGGAATGGGCACTGGGTAACCACTGGGGGGTTGCTTCAGCAGCAGAGGGCAGACAAACAACCGATCTAGACGGACTGTGTGGCGGGGTAAATATAATGATGAACCGTAACTTGCTGCGTTAAGTGTTATTACTGGGAACCTTACAGCTGAAAGGAGTTTCGGATTAACGAGGGTCGACTGTACTAGACTAACTCATTCACATCTTTTAAACAGACCAGCCCCAGTATGTGAAAGATGTCAACAACCCCTTACGGTAAAACATATTTTTTTAGAATGTAGCAATTTACAGCAAAGACAAAGATCGTTATATCAGTCAAATTCTCTGAAACACCTTTTGTACATCATATCCTCTGAATAGTATCTTTACAATTATTACGTGAACTAAATTACCAATTATAATATTATAATCGCAAACCAAGTTCCCATTTGAACCTCTACATATAGTCTAGGTAATGTATAGATATACCCAGGACAAATTGCAACAGTTTCTACCTCTAAATGTTCCTAATCTAGAAAGGTATAGAAAGTACATACAAAAAGTTTACCATGATATATTGTGTGGAACATACTGGAATTTACATTTGTATAATGATGGTTTTTTCCTATTGAAATATGTGTTAAGCTAGCGGTTAACCAAATAGTCCTGCATCTATTTTTAAATTATCACCAGAATCCTGTCCTTGTTATCATGATAAACACATATGATTTAGCGCAGATAGAGGAAAGGACCAAAATCAAAAATTGCTGTGATGTCACCACCAGTTTTTCTGTGATGACTACGGTGGCCATCTTTTTCCGCCATGGGCGAAAAACTAATTTCAGGCCATAGTGTGTGTGTGTGAGTTATTGTTTAACGCCTCATCAGCACCTGAGTGGGCTATGTAGAGGCTCTCTAGGTTAAGATTGATTATCTATATTTGGTAGTAGAAACCAGAAGCATATAAAAAATCAATAATTGTCTGGGTTGGATATCTAGTAAAGAGATGTTGTAAGGTAGTAGCTTGAAACAGAGGTCTTCTAATGCGTTGTAAGTGGATGCAATCTAATAAAATATGTTTGATTGTTAGGGGGCGCCGACAACTCTGGCATACCGGTGCCGGTTCATTGACTAAAAGGTGTAAATGTGTAAGTCTTGAATGTCCTATGAGGCATCTGTGATATATTCCTTGATCTTTGCGAGTATTGAACCTACTAGGTATTTTATTTTGAATGCAAGGTAAGATTGAATGCAACTTGTTGTTATTACATTCATTCCATTGTCTTTGCCAGCAAGACATGATAAAAGATTTTATAGTCATTTTAAAATCAGTGTATGGAATGGTAAAATCAGTTATCTCTTTTGTAAGAGCCCTTTTTGCTGCCAGGTCTGCTTTTTCATTCCCTTCAATGCCAGCGTGTCCAGGAATCCAGCAGAATACTATGTCTTTGTATTCGTGAAGATAGAAATACTTAATAAGAACATCTAAGATTCCAGGGTTATCAAGTTGTTTATTTTGGATTGCTTGAAGAGCAGATTTGGAATCAGAACAGATAACATAACGATCTGATTCTGAGTCCTCGACATTCTTTAAGGCAAGGTAAATAGCTGTTAATTCTGCAGTGTATATTGAGCAGTGGTCTGGAAGACGACATTCAGCTATAACGGTTTTATAAGAAGTGACAGCACAGCCTACTCGTCTTTCCATTTTTGAGCCATCTGTGTATAGAAATTTGTACGATTCGTATTTAAACCTTATACTATAAAATAGGTTTTGATAGTCTACCGGATTGGTTTCGCTTTTCTTAAGCTCTGCCAAATCCAGTATAACTTTCGGGACTGGGAGAATCCATGGCGGAATGGGTGGTACTTCCGTCTCGGCAATGATTGTAGTATCAATTTTTGCAGCCTCAAGATAGAATTTCATGCGTAATCCCAGTGGTCGAATGGCGTTTGAACGAGATTCATAATGATGCATGTATTTTGGATGAAATATTACATCATATGTTGGATTTGTTGGAGTTGAAGCTACCTTTAGTATGTATTGCATGGATAACTTGATACGACGAAGGGAAAGTGGAGGTTCCCCTGCCAGTACATATAAACTCTCTACAGGAGATGTACGAAAAGCTCTTAAGCTTAGTCGCAACCCTTGATGATGTACAGAATTCAGGCATTTTAGATAAGATGGTCTGGCGGAGCCATATACCACAGAACCATAATCAAGTCGAGAACGAGTAATTGCTCGATAGAGACGAAGGAGGACCGTTGTGTCCCCACCCCAATTATATTTGCTCACCACTTTAAGGAGGTTCATTGATTTCAGGCACTTTGCTTTCAGTGCTTTGATATGCGGAATGAAAGACAATTTGGAGTCAAAGAGTACACCCAAAAATTTTGTTTCATTCACCACTTTTATTTGACAGTTGTCAATTATTAGTGATGGATCTGGATGGTTTGATCGTAAGTAGTAGAAAGGCAGACAAACTGTCTTCTGTTTAGAGAACTTGAAGCCATTTTCGAGTGACCATTTGTGAATCCTATTCAAATTTAATTGCAGTTGTCGTTCTATGGTTGGCATATATCTGGAACGATATGCAATGAGGAAATCGTCAACATATAGGGACGACATGAGATTTTCTGAGATGGAATTTACTATACTGTTGATTTTGACGTTAAAGAGGGTGGGCGAGAGAATACTACCCTGAGGGACTCCATTCTCCTGAGAGTAGGGGCTTGACATCGTTGATCCCACTCGGACCTTAAAGAAGCGATCCTGTAGGAAGGATCCGATGAAAACTGGAAGGCGACCTCGAAGCCCTAAGTCGTGGAGATCTTTCATTATTCCATATTTCCATGTAGTGTCATAAGCTTTTTCTAGGTCAAAGAATATGGCTACTACGTGTTCTCTGTTAATGAAAGCATCTCTAACATAAGTTTCCAGTCTGACTAAATGATCTAATGTGCTCCTGTGACGGCGAAATCCAGATTGGAACTCTGTAATAAGCTGGTTCGAATCCAGGAACCAAACCAGTCTATCAGTAACAATTCGCTCCATTGTCTTACATAGACAACTGGTTAAGGCTATTGGTCGATAATTCATAGGATCACTATGATCCTTCCCCGGCTTGGGAATTGGGATGACCGTGGCTTGTTTCCACAGGGATGGAAGACATCCCTTCTCCCAAATTTGATTAAAGATATACAGTAATGTTTTTAAAGAGGATTGAGGTAGGTGTTTTAAGATTTGATAATGTATATTATCAGGGCCTGTTGCAGAGTCAGTCGCTTTTAAGATGACCTTCTGAAGTTCTTCTAAGGTGATGTAGGAGTTATAATCTTCGCTGTTATCAGACTGTATATTTAGGGTTAATCTCTCAGCTTGAGCCTTATAACATTGAAATTCTCTCGTATAGTTCTCCGATGAGGAGTTGTATGCAAACTGTTCTACTAACCCGTTTGATATTTGTTCTGGTGAGGAGAGATGTTCTCCATTCACTTCTAGAATGCTTACATGCGAAGCTAGGTTTTTTCCTTCAATCTTCTTAATCATTTTCCAGACTTTATTGCTAGGAGTTCTTTCAGTGAGTCTGGAGACATAGTCTCTCCAGCAACTACGTTTTTTATGCCTGACAATTCTACGCGCTTTGGCTTTCAGGCACTTAAAATTATTCAGATTGTTGATGGTCGGCTGTGATTTAAAAATTCTGAGGGCTTTCTTACGGTTTTTAATAGCTTCTCTTACTTCGTCATCAAACCAAGGTCTTGCACTACGTTTAGAATTATTTTTTGTCATCGGTATTGTTTTATTGGCTATATCAGTAATATCATCAGTAAAATCTTCAACGAGATTATTACAATTCCTATAATGAGACATAGTAATTGTTTCTAAGCAGTGCTTTTCGAAGGAGGTCCAATCAGCTTTATGCAACTTCCATCGGAGTTGACCCACTTCTCTTGTACCTTCTACGTTTTGTAGGACAATAGGAAAGTGATCACTGCCGTGAGTGTCCGCTAATACTCTCCATTCAAATTCCAGAAATAACGCTAGATCACATATACTAAGGTCTATCGCTGAAAATGTTCCATGACCTGGGTGAAGATATGTAGGTGAACCATCATTGAACAAGCAAAGGGTGTGGTCATTGAGAAAATCTTCAATGGTTTTTCCTTTGTTGTTGTGGGAAGTGCTTCCCCACAATTGGTTATGGCTGTTAAAATCTCCTAGGATAAGACGCGGTTCAGGCAGTTGATTGTAAAGGTTATGCAAATCACTGGCTGTAAGGTGAAAGGGTGGAGGAATATATAAGGAACATATGGTGAATGTTTTATTCAGGTTCAGACGAACTGCTGTAGCCTGAAGGTTAGTGTTAAGAGCAATATGGGTATGAATGATGCCATTTTTAACTAAAATTGATGAGCCACCAGTGGCTCTATCGTGGGCAATATTGCCATATGTATTATACATATGATAGTTTCTCAGTTTAAAACTATTTGGAGGTTTCAGAAATGTTTCCTGTAGACAGAAAACACTAGGGTTTAAGTCTTGGACCATGCAACCTATTTCATCGAAGTTGGCTCTGAAACCTCGACAGTTCCACTGAATGATACTGTCCATGAATTAGTTAAAAGAGTTTAATATTATCATAGTAAAATTTGTATGAATATTCACTTTTTCTTCAAAGTCGCTGCCTCTTTTGGTGTTAAGATCTTTTTGAGGGCCCCACCATGCTTAGATGGTGGTGTTATGAAGCTCAGTGCACTAGATTTTTCTAGTGTTTTTCTGATGAGGGGGGGTCTTTTGGGAACAATTGATCTTTTATCAATTGCCCCCTCCCGTTGAGGCCTAGGTATGGTGGTAGTCCCTGCCTCCTCTTCCATCGGCTGGTGCATCTCTTCCGACTCAACGCCGGAAGGTGCACCCTGTGAGGGTACACTAAGTTGTGACGCACTAACCGATGGAGCTACAAGACGTCCTTTTCCGACATCTATAGCATGCTGCTTTATTCTTGCGAGGTGATCGTCTGCCTGTGAAGTCTTAGATTCTGGTTTATGTTTCTGCAAGCTTTGCCCTGCCTTGGAATAATTATAATTAGGATCTAGGTCAATCCTTCGCCTGGGCGATGATCTGGGCGAAGGAGATCTAGGTCCAGCCATCTGAGACAGGACTGAGGCATAACTTGCCCCAGCAGCCTGTTCAGCTATACGGCGTGCTTGGGGAAAGGAGATATCCTTGGTGGTCTTTAACTTCAGGATCTCTTTCTCTAGCTGCCATTTGGGACAGCCACGGTGATAGGCTGGCCCATCACCTCCACAATTAACACAATATGACTGTTTCTGACATGGTGAGTCACGGGAATGAACGTGTTCCCGTAACCCACAATTGGCGCAGGTTGCTTTGGCGCGGCAGGAGCCGCTAAAATGGCCAAATCGCTGGCAATTATAACATCGTTTTGGGTTCGGGATGTAGGGACGTACCCTACACCACTCGAACCCTATGCTGACCCTATCAGGCAACACTGTGCCATCAAAGGTCAGAGTCAGTAGCTGTTGTGAATATCTGGGGGGCTGGCGGTGAATGTGGATGACATTGTAGTCATTCAGCCAGTCCCTCAGTTCATCATCGGAGCAGAGACTGCTCTCATGAGATGTCACAACCCCCTTGCAAGAGTTGAAGAACCGATGGGGCTCCACCTTTACAGGGGTACCCGCAAAGGCCCTCAGCTCCAGCAATTTTAACGATTGGTCCTTGTGGGCAACCTGCACCAGCAAGGATGAACTCCTGAGCCTTCTCGTATTTTCAACGAAACCAATACTTTCTTTCAACGTTCGACAAATTGTTATGGCTGAGAGACGGGAAAACCCATCGTCACTGCCAGTAACAACAAGAAACTTAGGCCATGGCGTAGATATAACATCATAAGTTGTACTTGGATTGGCATCATCTGTAGATGAGCAGAAACGTTTACTTTGTCTGGAACCAGTAGCCAATTTTTCGACCTCAGCCTGGTTTACCGCTGAGGGACGCGCACCTTGTTCACCCGGGGGACGTGCGAGCCGGTCTGAAATTGTCGATTCGGACATATTCATTTTTGTTTCCCCTGTATGGTAGGGGACACACCCTCCTGTAAAGCTGGAGCAGCTTGTGCAATGCGCACGGTCCTGTTTTAGCCACTGGGGATAGAGGACTTCACCCCAAGTGTTTCCACCCTCGCCGCGTGGAGGCCCAGGACCTTCGAGGGCAATTTCAGGCCATAACTTTGTTATTATTACACATAACACAAAAAATGATATATCTGTACCAATGTTTTTGGGGCCAAGGAATTCATTAAAGGTATCAAAATATAAGTTTCATCAACTGTTCATTGTTAAATCCACCTGTGTGGAATATTCATAATTTATAATAAAGACAAGGGCTTACTGGAAACAAATAAATATTGAATAAGTAAGCACTGTGGGGCTCTTATGCTGTTCTGTAGTATATAAGCATTACTTTGATATGAAATAATGTTTGTTGATTGTTTTTTCAATAAAAAGCAATTAAACTTATTGAGCTTTAAATGTGCCAACTGAGCAATTCAGAATGAAATTAATAAGACATCTTGTTTCATTTTCAACAAACAACTGCATCACTTGTCTTTCATTTAACTACAATGATGCACAAAATACCAATGACACATAGAAATAGACTGGTGACAAACATGGGACAGCAATACATTTCACTCCAAGCATGACCCTCAGAGGTAGCGCTCTGGGCTTCCAACCGCTGGGTCCCGGGTTCGATTCCCAGTCGAGCCTAAGTTGGATGGCTGTTTCATCCTTCGTCTCATTGCCATGGTCTCTGCCTGTCCTAATTAGCCCAACTGGTGCAGAAATACAGGACGTAAAGCCCTAATCACACACACACACACACACTGACTGCAAAACTGGTGGATATTCATTCTTTTGTATCAATGTGACGAATTAGCACGATTTGAGGTGAGAATTCAGCCAACTCCATGAGGTACTATTTTGGTTCAAGTTACTGAACAATCGTTGCAAAATCATTGCACTGGTTTTCTAGTCTGTTGCATTGATCTTTTACCCACAGTGTACTGCCATGCCTCACATCAGTCTGTAGAAAGACTGCTGCTATGCACAGGACAAGTACCGTCTTTCGGTTAGAAATGGGCATCCACACTGTCACCCCAGAATTTTTGGTAGTTATTTAGTGTATCTGAATACCTGGATAAGCATACAACCTTATCATTGCTATAGCTAAAAGCACAAGTGAAAAAACATGAACCCCATCAACAATTCATTAACAAATAATTGACATACAATTTGTAGCTAAGCCCAAGTGAACAAGCATAAACCTTTAATTTCACAAATAAACAAAATCAAACTACAAGCTGGTAGCTCAAAATTCATATTAACAAAATAAACTCCTAAATGTTGTGAATAAACAATTGAAATCGAGTGTCCTTCTAGTCCATATATATATCTGTACTAAACATAAGTATGTCTTACTTAAACAGTGTTTCAAAATAAATGGAGAAATAATACTTGAAACGTCAGTAACATCAATCAAGACGCAATCAAGGCTAAAAACGAAAACATACAATGGTGTTCTTTCATTACTTAAATGAATTAGAATATGGACAACCGACCCTTATAACATTCTTCTTTTAAATTTATTGAGTTTTCACTAGGTTGCAGAGAAATGAGAACAAGTTTCAGAGGCCGAGCATCTAGTAGTATGCAAACCACAAAACAGCTGAAATACATACCAGCACAATCAAGTTAACTTTGGCTAACTTTTCCCTTAAGTGTCCCTTAAGCCCACAAAAGATTTTGGCATTAAATTAATAAATGCTGCAGACAAATTTTTCAGATGTGGGCAAAATGCCAATGCTACTAAGTCCTCATTAAATCAGTTGCACACAATCAGACACTAAGTTGCTCCAGCATAGGTCTTTGTGGAAGAAATCCCTAAGTAGAAATAGGGGCTTTGGTAAGATCGAACTTTCGCAAAAAAAGGAAACTAAGTTTGTACAAAGTGCTAAATCTAAGTGTGGGCAAGCCACATCAATATATTCTGCAAAAGGCTCTGAAAATTCTACAAAATACGTTCTAAGCTGCATAATGTATTCAAGTGATGGTTGATCTAACATTAGAAGGCAATCCAAAAGGTCAAAATTAACATTTTTCCTCAATACTTTCCGAGCCCTAACTACAGTGTACATGTGTTTGGTGACTGTTGACTGATTGTAATAGTTCAATGAGTGGCAAATTTAATATGGCAATCCTTAGGCAGATCACAGAGACTTGGTACCTGATATCAAATTATACGTTTTGGATCTTTATGTATTCAAAGTTAAAATACAGTATCTCGATTAAGCCCTCGAAGGTCCTAGGCCTCCACTAAGGTGCCTCACATTTGAAAAACTTTTGAAATTTGAGGTACCTGGTATTTCATGTTGTTAGAAATGGTATAATGATTATGCATGCCAATTTTCAGCCACAAATATTGATATCTGAAGGTCTTAAAAGCATCATTGAAAGTTTAATGTGTTAAATACTTTTTGGTAGCATTTCGTCCAGTAGAATCGGGTGCAAATCGCCGGTAACAATATGCATCATTTTATTTTTTTCCCCCACATATCTTGCATGTATCTTAGCATACTGCAGCTGAATATTAAGCCTTTTAATCATAAATGATCACCAATTCTACTTTTGAAAAAGTAGAACTACATTTTTGTACAACACTCGGGTGAAGACCTTTATCCTCAGTGGCCAACATAGGGCAGAGCGCACTGCACAAGTAACTGCTTTATTGGAGGGTGTGTCCCCTACCTTACAGATACACAATAAAGATGTCTCAATCATTTCAGTACTTGGTGAAATTAGCAGCCTGTCCAACAAATCCAGCATTTCATCCTAGATTTACCCATCTTTATGAGGCTCGTCCTCATGGCATTAAGCCATTGGGACTGCAAATGACATTTTATATCAAAATGGAATAGATACCACGACCATAGAAGAGATGGAAACACCATCAATACCATTCTTAAATATTCCAACCCCTACAGTTAACATGTAATTGGATAAGCAAAAGAAAGCAGAAACCAGTCCAGAGGAATAGCAAAGAAGATTTAACATCATCAGATGGGCGGGGGCCTAGCTCAGAGGTAGCACTCTGGGCTTCCAACCGCTGGGTCCCGGGTTCGATTCCCGGTCGAGCCTAAGTTGGATGGCTGTTTCATCCTTCATCTCATTGCCATGGTCTCTGTCTGTCCTAATTAGCCCAACTGGTGCAGAAATACAAGACGTAAAGCCCTAATCACCCACCCACCAACATCATCAGATGCCACCATGAAAATACAAATTTCTGTATACTGATGGTTCCAAAGATGATAAAAACATTGCTTTATGCGGTCTCTTCTAGTAAATCAAACTACTGCAGTGAACGCCCTCCAGATGAATACTCTGTGTATACTGCAGCGTTAATGGCCATTTATAAAGCTACAAGGATTACAGCAAATTCAGAATATAAAAACTTTTTTGTCTGTTCAAAGTCTTCATTACAAGCTCTTGAAAATTAACATGTCGAACATCCTATTATATTAGATATACTGATGACATATGCATTGTTGATAGACAGCAAAGAAATAATATTCTGTTGGATACCAGGTCCTGTAGGTATTAAAGGGCATAAAAAGCAGACCATTTGGCCAAAAAAGCATGGACACGAATCACTTTGACTATAATGTACCATACACATATTTTAGACCAATCATAATTGATTTTATCATGCATGTCTTGCTGGCAAACACAATGGAATGAATGTGAAAATACAAAACTACGCTAAATTTTACCTAGACTTAAGGATAACTTATCAATTAACACGAATACACAATCATAGATGTCTTAATGGATTACACTGAAGTGTAATCAGTCACTTGACAAAGTGTTCTGATGATGTCACAATTTACCATGCTCGAGTTGTCGCTATTCAAGCCCATAAATAGAAATGGACTTAATTTCTTTGGGCTCAATTACAGCTAGTCAGTTGTGTCATGATGAGTGAATGCTTGGGTGGGCATGATCACCAAGTTCCAAATATTGCAAATAAATTGGTCACTGTGTTTTAAAATTGAATTATCTATCTATCCATCTATCTTTCTATCTGACTATCTATCTATCTATCATCTATCTATCCATCTATCTATCAAAATACCATTTTAAGAAATAAAATGCTATAAAAGTGATAGTAATGAAGCAGAAGATGAACTACATTGTCTCTCAATCTGTAACAATTATGCGGAACACAGAAATCAATTAATCCTAAAAGCAAATAACCGGATACCAAATGTCCATAGCATAGATAAAACACAACAATTTAAAGCACTGATGTCAAATAAAGAACCTGAAATGATATATGCTCTTGGTAATTTCCTAAATAAAGTAATGTAGACTTTAATTTCCACTGGCTGGGCTCCTCTAACATGCCACTTCCTTGACATGACTACCCCATTACAACTCACTGTCAACACAAATTAGATGAGTCAAAATGCTAGGGTCAGCGCATTGTTGCCTGGTACTTTTATTCTCACATTGTGCCTGATGGCTCTAAACGAATCCCCTTAAATTTGACTAAGAATGCCAGGGTCAGCACAACGTTGCCTGGTATTCTTATCCCCATGTATTGCACTTGACAGCTGCACATACATTTCGAGAATCCCCCCTGAAATGACTTCAAATGCCAGGATCAGCCAATGTTGCTTGCTATTTTCTCTCCTATATTTGCTTCTTTTTTTTTTGGTGTAAGTTTGAATCTTATTGTGATATTATTGTTGCAAATGGCCATAGCCATGTGCATTTGTTTTGATCATGGTCTGCTGGTCACAGGCTGACCTGATTAGTGGCCAGCTGATAGCATTGGAGCATGTCACTCTGGTCTCCTCTGAGCATGACAGGATATGAGCTGTCAAAAGATTGTTGAAGTGGAGAGGGGGATTTGAAATCTCTGTCACTCTCCAGCAGCATTTGAGAAGTCAACTTCTTTACCAAATCATGCTTTTTTACAAGATCATCATGCTGCATTGTTTTAACATAACAGCTAGTTAACCAGGTGAGATCTTTTTGGTCTTTTGATGGCATTTTATTGCATTATGTTCATAATTATTTTCATATTTTATTCAAAATGTTCAATGGAAATTTCCACCAAAAAAAAAAAAAGATAATTTTTGGATTGCTTTGACCTGCGTTATTGATTACCATGTAATTCTAGCATGCACATTTATCATGCATATTTACCATGTGCATAATGTATCACACAAATTTATTTACATTATTGATTTATTGTTGTGAGATACATTTATTGTGAATTTGTATTTATACATAAATGCACTAATTTGCAGGATGTCCATTGTCTGCGAGTGCAGTTATAATCATATTCATGCCAGAAGTCGCATATGCTTGTGAGTTTGTCATATTCAATGAATTGTATATAATTCATATTTATAATAATATCGTCATTTATATTATATATTTTTTACATGATTTATAATCTTTATGCTTTTAGATTCACCTGCAACGAGTGAATAAAGCACTTCTATAAATACAAAATACGCCTTTTAAATCTTCAACAACGCATTCGCAACAGTAAAAAAGCACGATTTGGTAAAGAAGTTGACTTCTCAAATGCTGCTGGAGAGTGACAGAGATTTCAAATCCCCCTCTCCACTTCAACAATCTTTTGACAGCTCATATCCTGTCATGCTCAGAGGAGACCAGAGTGACATGCTCCAATGCTATCAGCTGGCCACTAATCAGGTCAGCCTGTGACCAGCAGACCATGATCAAAACAAATGCACATGGCTATGGCCATTTGCAACACACCCCACCTTGAATGATTTAATTCAATGAAAGCAAGATATTGTGGGAAAGTCCAGTTCTATAAGCTCTTTTGATCCGGTCCTAGATTTTGACGGACTGATCAGAGTTGGTGGTAGATTGAAGCTTGCAAGGGTTTCTGAGGTTGTCCGAAGTCCATATTTAGTCCCACATGATCATCCGATTGCCAAACTCATTGCTAATGATTTTCACAATGTTGCACATTGTGGCACTGAGTGGGTCATTAGTGAGATTAGGAGGAAGTACTGGATCACACGCGTCAGGAGTGTTGTCAAAGGTGTTTCTCATGCATGTATGTTTTGTAAGAAGATGTTTGCCAATCCTTGTTCTCAAAAGATGTCCGATTTACCCCCAGAGAGGTTGGAGGCTGGAAACAGGCCATTCACATATACTGGATTGGACTGTTTTGGTCCTTTTCTGATTAAACAAGGACGTGCAGAAGTGAAGCGCTATGGCTGTCTTTTTACTTGCATGAATACGCGAGCAATTCATTTAGAGAAGTTGAATTCTTTGGATACAGATAGTTCCTTGAATGGATTCAGAAGGTTCGCTGCAAGGAGAGGAATGCCAAGGAAAATTTGGTCCGATAATGGCACCAATTTCACAGGTGGGTTTTCTGAGATTTTCAAAAATCAGAAGGAATATAATCGAAGAGTTGTGGGAAAGTCCAGTTCTATAAGCTCTTTTGATCCGGTCCTAGATTTTGACGGACTGATCAGAGTTGGTGGTAGATTGAAGCTTGCAAGGGTTTCTGAGGCTGAATCCGAAAAACTCAGGGCAGCTTTTGGGAAATTCGAAGCTGCTCATGAAGTATATCACTCTCTACTAGAGAACATCGATGAGTTAGAGGCAAGTGATGAGTATTTCTTTGAAGTCGAAAGAAATTATACAAAGATGATAAAGACTGTTTACGATTGGCTTGATTCTCTTGAACCAAAACAACCTACTAAATTGGAGCAACATCACAAAGTTGAACAGTCTGACTCCACACCCTTCACTGTGCAGTCTGAAGTGTTGGAGCTGACCAGTTTGCCTAAAGTAGAAATGTCTAAATTCAGTGGTGATGCGTTAAAATACCACAGTTTCATTGCTTTGTTTGAGGAGGCTGTGGAGCGAATAACAAAAGATGATCAAAAGAGACTTGTCAGATTGATTGATTGCACCAAAGATAAAGCATATGAAGCGGTAGAGCCCTGCATAAAAATGAAAGAGGGAGGCTACCAACAGGCTCGTAAAATCTTAGAAAAGCGATTTGGAGATCAACACATTGTCATCAGTAGAATCGTGGCACAACTTTGTCAGGGCAAACAAGCCCACACGGCTGATGAGCTACATTCGTTGTCAGATGAGCTGTCGAATAGTTTGATGACGTTAGAGCAGTTGGATAAATTGAAAGAAGTTGATACCCAGACTCTTATTGTGCAAGTGATTGATAGATTTCCACCCTACATGCGAAATAGGTGGAAGAGAATATGCCTCGAGGTGTCTGGCCCATGGGCTTAGTAGAAGAGGTACATGAAGGAAGTGATGGTCTTGTTCGATCAGCTAAGATTCGAACAAAATCTTCTCAATTAATAAGGCCAGTCACTAAGTTGGTTTTACTTGAAGGTTCTGTATAGATTTCTGTGTATCATTTGATTTTAGTGGTATCTTGCTTTCATTGAATTAAATCATTCAAGGTGGGGTGTGTTGCAAATGGCCATAGCCATGTGCATTTGTTTTGATCATGGTCTGCTGGTCACAGGCTGACCTGATTAGTGGCCAGCTGATAGCATTGGAGCATGTCACTCTGGTCTCCTCTGAGCATGACAGGATATGAGCTGTCAAAAGATTGTTGAAGTGGAGAGGGGGATTTGAAATCTCTGTCACTCTCCAGCAGCATTTGAGAAGTCAACTTCTTTACCAAATCGTGCTTTTTTACTGTTGCGAATGCGTTGTTGAAGATTTAAAAGGCGTATTTTGTATTTATAGAAGTGCTTTATTCACTCGTTGCAGGTGAATCTAAAAGCATAAAGATTATAAATCATGTAAAAAATATATAATATAAATGACGATATTATTATAAATATGAATTATATACAATTCATTGAATATGACAAACTCACAAGCATATGCGACTTCTGGCATGAATATGATTATAACTGCACTCGCAGACAATGGACATCCTGCAAATTAGTGCATTTATGTATAAATACAAATTCACAATAAATGTATCTCACAACAATAAATCAATAATGTAAATAAATTTGTGTGATACATTATGCACATGGTAAATATGCATGATAAATGTGCATGCTAGAATTACATGGTAATCAATAACGCAGGTCAAAGCAATCCAAAAATTATCTTTTTTTTTTTTTGGTGGAAATTTCCATTGAACATTTTGAATAAAATATGAAAATAATTATGAACATAATGCAATAAAATGCCATCAAAAGACCAAAAAGATCTCACCTGGTTAACTAGCTGTTATGTTAAAACAATGCAGCATGATGATCTTGTAAAAAAGCATGATTTGGTAAAGAAGTTGACTTCTCAAATGCTGCTGGAGAGTGACAGAGATTTCAAATCCCCCTCTCCACTTCAACAATCTTTTGACAGCTCATATCCTGTCATGCTCAGAGGAGACCAGAGTGACATGCTCCAATGCTATCAGCTGGCCACTAATCAGGTCAGCCTGTGACCAGCAGACCATGATCAAAACAAATGCACATGGCTATGGCCATTTGCAACAATAATATCACAATAAGATTCAAACTTACACCAAAAAAAAAAGAAGCAAATATAGGAGAGAAAATAGCAGGCAACATTGGCTGACCCTGGCATTTGAAGTCATTTCAGGGGGGATTCTCGAAATGTATGTGCAGCTGTCAAGTGCAATACATGGGGATAAGAATACCAGGCAACGTTGTGCTGACCCTGGCATTCTTAGTCAAATTTAAGGGGATTCGTTTAGAGCCATCAGGCACAATGTGAGAATAAAAGTACCAGGCAACAATGCGCTGACCCTGGCATTTTGACTCATCTAATTTGTGTTGACAGTGAGTTGTAATGGGGTGGTGGGTGGGTGATTAGGGCTTTACGTCCTGTATTTCTGCACCAGTTGGGCTAATTAGGACAGGCAGAGACCATGGCAATGAGACGAAGGATGAAACCACCATCCAACTTAGGCTCGACCGGGAATCGAACCCGGGACCTAGCGGTTGGAAGCCCAGAGCGCTACCTCTGAGCTAGGCCCCCGCCCGAGTTGTAATGGGGTAGTCATGTCAAGGAAGTGGCATGTTAGAGGAGCCCAGCCAGTGGAAATTAAAGTCTACATTACTTTATTTAGGAAATTACCAAGAGCATATATCATTTCAGGTTCTTTATTTGACATCAGTGCTTTAAATTGTTGTGTTTTATCTATGCTATGGACATTTGGTATCCGGTTATTTGCTTTTAGGATTAATTGATTTCTGTGTTCCGCATAATTGTTACAGATTGAGAGACAATGTAGTTCATCTTCTGCTTCATTACTATCACTTTTATAGCATTTTCTTTCTTAAAATGGTATTTTGATAGATAGATGGATAGATAGATGATAGATAGATAGATAGTCAGATAGATAGATAGATGGATAGATAGATAATTCAATTTTAAAACACAGTGACCTCAATTTATTTGCAATATTTGGAACTTGGTGATCATGCCCACCCAAGCATTCACTCATCATGACACAACTGACTAGCTGTAATTGAGCCCAAAGAAATTAAGTCCATTTCTATTTATGGGCTTGAATAGCGACAACTCGAGCATGGTAAATTGTGACATCATCAGAACACTTTGTCAAGTGACTGATTACACTTCAGTGTAATCCATTAAGACATCTATGATTGTGTATTCGTGTTAATTGATAAGTTATCCTTAAGTCTAGGTAAAATTTAGCGTAGTTTTGTATTTTCACATTCATTCCATTGTGTTTGCCAGCAAGACATGCATGATAAAATCAATTATGATTGGTCTAAAATATGTGTATGGTACATTATAGTCAAAGTGATTTGTGTCCATGCTTTTTTGGCAAAATGGTCTGCTTTTTATGCCCTTTAATACCTACAGGACCTGGTATCCAACAGAATATTATTTCTTTGCTGTCTATCAACAATGCATATGTCATCAGTATATCTAATATAATAGGATGTTCGACATGTTAATTTTCAAGAGCTTGTAATGAAGACTTTGAACAGACAAAAAAGTTTTTATATTCTGAATTTGCTGTAATCCTTGTAGCTTTATAAATGGCCATTAACGCTGCAGTATACACAGAGTATTCATCTGGAGGGCGTTCACTGCAGTAGTTTGATTTACTAGAAGAGACCGCATAAAGCAATGTTTTTATCATCTTTGGAACCATCAGTATACAGAAATTTGTATTTTCATGGTGGCATCTGATGATGTTGGTGGGTGGGTGATTAGGGCTTTACGTCTTGTATTTCTGCACCAGTTGGGCTAATTAGGACAGACAGAGACCATGGCAATGAGATGAAGGATGAAACAGCCATCCAACTTAGGCTCGACCGGGAATCGAACCCGGGACCCAGCGGTTGGAAGCCCAGAGTGCTACCTCTGAGCTAGGCCCCCGCCCATCTGATGATGTTAAATCTTCTTTGCTATTCCTCTGGACTGGTTTCTGCTTTCTTTTGCTTATCCAATTACATGTTAACTGTAGGGGTTGGAATATTTAAGAATGGTATTGATGGTGTTTCCATCTCTTCTATGATCGTGGTATCTATTCCATTTTGATATAAAATGTCATTTGCAGTCCCAATGGCTTAATGCCATGAGGACGAGCCTCATAAAGATGGGTAAAGCTAGGATGAAATGCTGGATTTGTTGGACAGGCTGCTAATTTCACCAAGTACTGAAATGATTGAGACATCTTTATTGTGTATCTGTAAGGTAGGGGACACACCCTCCAATAAAGCAGTTACTTGTGCAGTGTGCTCTGCCCTATGTTGGCCACTGAGGATAAAGGTCTTCACCCGAGTGTTGTACAAAAATGTAGTTCTACTTTTTCAAAAGTAGAATTGGTGATCATTTATGATTAAAAGGCTTAATATTCAGCTGCAGTATGCTAAGATACATGCAAGATATGTGGGGGAAAAAAATAAAATGATGCATATTGTTACCGGCGATTTGCACCCGATTCTACTGGACGAAATGCTACCAAAAAGTATTTAACACATTAAACTTTCAATGATGCTTTTAAGACCTTCAGATATCAATATTTGTGGCTGAAAATTGGCATGCATAATCATTATACCATTTCTAACAACATGAAATACCAGGTACCTCAAATTTCAAAAGTTTTTCAAATGTGAGGCACCTTAGTGGAGGCCTAGGACCTTCGAGGGCTTAATCGAGATACTGTATTTTAACTTTGAATACATAAAGATCCAAAACGTATAATTTGATATCAGGTACCAAGTCTCTGTGATCTGCCTAAGGATTGCCATATTAAATTTGCCACTCATTGAACTATTACAATCAGTCAACAGTCACCAAACACATGTACACTGTAGTTAGGGCTCGGAAAGTATTGAGGAAAAATGTTAATTTTGACCTTTTGGATTGCCTTCTAATGTTAGATCAACCATCACTTGAATACATTATGCAGCTTAGAACGTATTTTGTAGAATTTTCAGAGCCTTTTGCAGAATATATTGATGTGGCTTGCCCACACTTAGATTTAGCACTTTGTACAAACTTAGTTTCCTTTTTTTGCGAAAGTTCGATCTTACCAAAGCCCCTATTTCTACTTAGGGATTTCTTCCACAAAGACCTATGCTGGAGCAACTTAGTGTCTGATTGTGTGCAACTGATTTAATGAGGACTTAGTAGCATTGGCATTTTGCCCACATCTGAAAAATTTGTCTGCAGCATTTATTAATTTAATGCCAAAATCTTTTGTGGGCTTAAGGGACACTTAAGGGAAAAGTTAGCCAAAGTTAACTTGATTGTGCTGGTATGTATTTCAGCTGTTTTGTGGTTTGCATACTACTAGATGCTCGGCCTCTGAAACTTGTTCTCATTTCTCTGCAACCTAGTGAAAACTCAATAAATTTAAAAGAAGAATGTTATAAGGGTCGGTTGTCCATATTCTAATTCATTTAAGTAATGAAAGAACACCATTGTATGTTTTCGTTTTTAGCCTTGATTGCGTCTTGATTGATGTTACTGACGTTTCAAGTATTATTTCTCCATTTATTTTGAAACACTGTTTAAGTAAGACATACTTATGTTTAGTACAGATATATATATGGACTAGAAGGACACTCGATTTCAATTGTTTATTCACAACATTTAGGAGTTTATTTTGTTAATATGAATTTTGAGCTACCAGCTTGTAGTTTGATTTTGTTTATTTGTGAAATTAAAGGTTTATGCTTGTTCACTTGGGCTTAGCTACAAATTGTATGTCAATTATTTGTTAATGAATTGTTGATGGGGTTCATGTTTTTTCACTTGTGCTTTTAGCTATAGCAATGATAAGGTTGTATGCTTATCCAGGTATTCAGATACACTAAATAACTACCAAAAATTCTGGGGTGACAGTGTGGATGCCCATTTCTAACCGAAAGACGGTACTTGTCCTGTGCATAGCAGCAGTCTTTCTACAGACTGATGTGAGGCATGGCAGTACACTGTGGGTAAAAGATCAATGCAACAGACTAGAAAACCAGTGCAATGATTTTGCAACGATTGTTCAGTAACTTGAACCAAAATAGTACCTCATGGAGTTGGCTGAATTCTCACCTCAAATCGTGCTAATTCGTCACATTGATACAAAAGAATGAATATCCACCAGTTTTGCAGTCAGTGTGTGTGTGTGTGTGTGATTAGGGCTTTACGTCCTGTATTTCTGCACCAGTTGGGCTAATTAGGACAGGCAGAGACCATGGCAATGAGACGAAGGATGAAACAGCCATCCAACTTAGGCTCGACTGGGAATCAAACCCGGGACCCAGCGGTTGGAAGCCCAGAGCGCTACCTCTGAGGGTCATGCTTGGAGTGAAATGTATTGCTGTCCCATGTTTGTCACCAGTCTATTTCTATGTGTCATTGGTATTTTGTGCATCATTGTAGTTAAATGAAAGACAAGTGATGCAGTTGTTTGTTGAAAATGAAACAAGATGTCTTATTAATTTCATTCTGAATTGCTCAGTTGGCACATTTAAAGCTCAATAAGTTTAATTGCTTTTTATTGAAAAAACAATCAACAAACATTATTTCATATCAAAGTAATGCTTATATACTACAGAACAGCATAAGAGCCCCACAGTGCTTACTTATTCAATATTTATTTGTTTCCAGTAAGCCCTTGTCTTTATTATAAATTATGAATATTCCACACAGGTGGATTTAACAATGAACAGTTGATGAAACTTATATTTTGATACCTTTAATGAATTCCTTGGCCCCAAAAACATTGGTACAGATATATCATTTTTTGTGTTATGTGTAATAATAACAAAGTTATGGCCTGAAATTGCCCTCGAAGGTCCTGGGCCTCCACGCGGCGAGGGTGGAAACACTTGGGGTGAAGTCCTCTATCCCCAGTGGCTAAAACAGGACCGTGCGCATTGCACAAGCTGCTCCAGCTTTACAGGAGGGTGTGTCCCCTACCATACAGGGGAAACAAAAATGAATATGTCCGAATCGACAATTTCAGACCGGCTCGCACGTCCCCCGGGTGAACAAGGTGCGCGTCCCTCAGCGGTAAACCAGGCTGAGGTCGAAAAATTGGCTACTGGTTCCAGACAAAGTAAACGTTTCTGCTCATCTACAGATGATGCCAATCCAAGTACAACTTATGATGTTATATCTACGCCATGGCCTAAGTTTCTTGTTGTTACTGGCAGTGACGATGGGTTTTCCCGTCTCTCAGCCATAACAATTTGTCGAACGTTGAAAGAAAGTATTGGTTTCGTTGAAAATACGAGAAGGCTCAGGAGTTCATCCTTGCTGGTGCAGGTTGCCCACAAGGACCAATCGTTAAAATTGCTGGAGCTGAGGGCCTTTGCGGGTACCCCTGTAAAGGTGGAGCCCCATCGGTTCTTCAACTCTTGCAAGGGGGTTGTGACATCTCATGAGAGCAGTCTCTGCTCCGATGACGAACTGAGGGACTGGCTGAATGACTACAATGTCATCCACATTCACCGCCAGCCCCCCAGATATTCACAACAGCTACTGACTCTGACCTTTGATGGCACAGTGTTGCCTGATAGGGTCAGCATAGGGTTCGAGTGGTGTAGGGTACGTCCCTACATCCCGAACCCAAAACGATGTTATAATTGCCAGCGATTTGGCCATTTTAGCGGCTCCTGCCGCGCCAAAGCAACCTGCGCCAATTGTGGGTTACGGGAACACGTTCATTCCCGTGACTCACCATGTCAGAAACAGTCATATTGTGTTAATTGTGGAGGTGATGGGCCAGCCTATCACCGTGGCTGTCCCAAATGGCAGCTAGAGAAAGAGATCCTGAAGTTAAAGACCACCAAGGATATCTCCTTTCCCCAAGCACGCCGTATAGCTGAACAGGCTGCTGGGGCAAGTTATGCCTCAGTCCTGTCTCAGATGGCTGGACCTAGATCTCCTTCGCCCAGATCATCGCCCAGGCGAAGGATTGACCTAGATCCTAATTATAATTATTCCAAGGCAGGGCAAAGCTTGCAGAAACATAAACCAGAATCTAAGACTTCACAGGCAGACGATCACCTCGCAAGAATAAAGCAGCATGCTATAGATGTCGGAAAAGGACGTCTTGTAGCTCCATCGGTTAGTGCGTCACAACTTAGTGTACCCTCACAGGGTGCACCTTCCGGCGTTGAGTCGGAAGAGATGCACCAGCCGATGGAAGAGGAGGCAGGGACTACCACCATACCTAGGCCTCAACGGGAGGGGGCAATTGATAAAAGATCAATTGTTCCCAAAAGACCCCCCCTCATCAGAAAAACACTAGAAAAATCTAGTGCACTGAGCTTCATAACACCACCATCTAAGCATGGTGGGGCCCTCAAAAAGATCTTAACACCAAAAGAGGCAGCGACTTTGAAGAAAAAGTGAATATTCATACAAATTCATACCATGCACTACAGATTTTACTATGATAATATTAAACTCTTTTAACTAATTCATGGACAGTATCATTCAGTGGAACTGTCGAGGTTTCAGAGCCAACTTCGATGAAATAGGTTGCATGGTCCAAGACTTAAACCCTAGTGTTTTCTGTCTACAGGAAACATTTCTGAAACCTCCAAATAGTTTTAAACTGAGAAACTATCATATGTATAATACATATGGCAATATTGCCCACGATAGAGCCACTGGTGGCTCATCAATTTTAGTTAAAAATGGCATCATTCATACCCATATTGCTCTTAACACTAACCTTCAGGCTACAGCAGTTCGTCTGAACCTGAATAAAACATTCACCATATGTTCCTTATATATTCCTCCACCCTTTCACCTTACAGCCAGTGATTTGCATAACCTTTACAATCAACTGCCTGAACCGCGTCTTATCCTAGGAGATTTTAACAGCCATAACCAATTGTGGGGAAGCACTTCCCACAACAACAAAGGAAAAACCATTGAAGATTTTCTCAATGACCACACCCTTTGCTTGTTCAATGATGGTTCACCTACATATCTTCACCCAGGTCATGGAACATTTTCAGCGATAGACCTTAGTATATGTGATCTAGCGTTATTTCTGGAATTTGAATGGAGAGTATTAGCGGACACTCACGGCAGTGATCACTTTCCTATTGTCCTACAAAACGTAGAAGGTACAAGAGAAGTGGGTCAACTCCGATGGAAGTTGCATAAAGCTGATTGGACCTCCTTCGAAAAGCACTGCTTAGAAACAATTACTATGTCTCATTATAGGAATTGTAATAATCTCGTTGAAGATTTTACTGATGATATTACTGATATAGCCAATAAAACAATACCGATGACAAAAAATAATTCTAAACGTAGTGCAAGACCTTGGTTTGATGACGAAGTAAGAGAAGCTATTAAAAACCGTAAGAAAGCCCTCAGAATTTTTAAATCACAGCCGACCATCAACAATCTGAATAATTTTAAGTGCCTGAAAGCCAAAGCGCGTAGAATTGTCAGGCATAAAAAACGTAGTTGCTGGAGAGACTATGTCTCCAGACTCACTGAAAGAACTCCTAGCAATAAAGTCTGGAAAATGATTAAGAAGATTGAAGGAAAAAACCTAGCTTCGCATGTAAGCATTCTAGAAGTGAATGGAGAACATCTCTCCTCACCAGAACAAATATCAAACGGGTTAGTAGAACAGTTTGCATACAACTCCTCATCGGAGAACTATACGAGAGAATTTCAATGTTATAAGGCTCAAGCTGAGAGATTAACCCTAAATATACAGTCTGATAACAGCGAAGATTATAACTCCTACATCACCTTAGAAGAACTTCAGAAGGTCATCTTAAAAGCGACTGACTCTGCAACAGGCCCTGATAATATACATTATCAAATCTTAAAACACCTACCTCAATCCTCTTTAAAAACATTACTGTATATCTTTAATCAAATTTGGGAGAAGGGATGTCTTCCATCCCTGTGGAAACAAGCCACGGTCATCCCAATTCCCAAGCCGGGGAAGGATCATAGTGATCCTATGAATTATCGACCAATAGCCTTAACCAGTTGTCTATGTAAGACAATGGAGCGAATTGTTACTGATAGACTGGTTTGGTTCCTGGATTCGAACCAGCTTATTACAGAGTTCCAATCTGGATTTCGCCGTCACAGGAGCACATTAGATCATTTAGTCAGACTGGAAACTTATGTTAGAGATGCTTTCATTAACAGAGAACACGTAGTAGCCATATTCTTTGACCTAGAAAAAGCTTATGACACTACATGGAAATATGGAATAATGAAAGATCTCCACGACTTAGGGCTTCGAGGTCGCCTTCCAGTTTTCATCGGATCCTTCCTACAGGATCGCTTCTTTAAGGTCCGAGTGGGATCAACGATGTCAAGCCCCTACTCTCAGGAGAATGGAGTCCCTCAGGGTAGTATTCTCTCGCCCACCCTCTTTAACGTCAAAATCAACAGTATAGTAAATTCCATCTCAGAAAATCTCATGTCGTCCCTATATGTTGACGATTTCCTCATTGCATATCGTTCCAGATATATGCCAACCATAGAACGACAACTGCAATTAAATTTGAATAGGATTCACAAATGGTCACTCGAAAATGGCTTCAAGTTCTCTAAACAGAAGACAGTTTGTCTGCCTTTCTACTACTTACGATCAAACCATCCAGATCCATCACTAATAATTGACAACTGTCAAATAAAAGTGGTGAATGAAACAAAATTTTTGGGTGTACTCTTTGACTCCAAATTGTCTTTCATTCCGCATATCAAAGCACTGAAAGCAAAGTGCCTGAAATCAATGAACCTCCTTAAAGTGGTGAGCAAATATAATTGGGGTGGGGACACAACGGTCCTCCTTCGTCTCTATCGAGCAATTACTCGTTCTCGACTTGATTATGGTTCTGTGGTATATGGCTCCGCCAGACCATCTTATCTAAAATGCCTGAATTCTGTACATCATCAAGGGTTGCGACTAAGCTTAAGAGCTTTTCGTACATCTCCTGTAGAGAGTTTATATGTACTGGCAGGGGAACCTCCACTTTCCCTTCGTCGTATCAAGTTATCCATGCAATACATACTAAAGGTAGCTTCAACTCCAACAAATCCAACATATGATGTAATATTTCATCCAAAATACATGCATCATTATGAATCTCGTTCAAACGCCATTCGACCACTGGGATTACGCATGAAATTCTATCTTGAGGCTGCAAAAATTGATACTACAATCATTGCCGAGACGGAAGTACCACCCATTCCGCCATGGATTCTCCCAGTCCCGAAAGTTATACTGGATTTGGCAGAGCTTAAGAAAAGCGAAACCAATCCGGTAGACTATCAAAACCTATTTTATAGTATAAGGTTTAAATACGAATCGTACAAATTTCTATACACAGATGGCTCAAAAATGGAAAGACGAGTAGGCTGTGCTGTCACTTCTTATAAAACCGTTATAGCTGAATGTCGTCTTCCAGACCACTGCTCAATATACACTGCAGAATTAACAGCTATTTACCTTGCCTTAAAGAATGTCGAGGACTCAGAATCAGATCGTTATGTTATCTGTTCTGATTCCAAATCTGCTCTTCAAGCAATCCAAAATAAACAACTTGATAACCCTGGAATCTTAGATGTTCTTATTAAGTATTTCTATCTTCACGAATACAAAGACATAGTATTCTGCTGGATTCCTGGACACGCTGGCATTGAAGGGAATGAAAAAGCAGACCTGGCAGCAAAAAGGGCTCTTACAAAAGAGATAACTGATTTTACCATTCCATACACTGATTTTAAAATGACTATAAAATCTTTTATCATGTCTTGCTGGCAAAGACAATGGAATGAATGTAATAACAACAAGTTGCATTCAATCTTACCTTGCATTCAAAATAAAATACCTAGTAGGTTCAATACTCGCAAAGATCAAGGAATATATCACAGATGCCTCATAGGACATTCAAGACTTACACATTTACACCTTTTAGTCAATGAACCGGCACCGGTATGCCAGAGTTGTCGGCGCCCCCTAACAATCAAACATATTTTATTAGATTGCATCCACTTACAACGCATTAGAAGACCTCTGTTTCAAGCTACTACCTTACAACATCTCTTTACTAGATATCCAACCCAGACAATTATTGATTTTTTATATGCTTCTGGTTTCTACTACCAAATATAGATAATCAATCTTAACCTAGAGAGCCTCTACATAGCCCACTCAGGTGCTGATGAGGCGTTAAACAATAACTCACACACACACACTATGGCCTGAAATTAGTTTTTCGCCCATGGCGGAAAAAGATGGCCACCGTAGTCATCACAGAAAAACTGGTGGTGACATCACAGCAATTTTTGATTTTGGTCCTTTCCTCTATCTGCGCTAAATCATATGTGTTTATCATGATAACAAGGACAGGATTCTGGTGATAATTTAAAAATAGATGCAGGACTATTTGGTTAACCGCTAGCTTAACACATATTTCAATAGGAAAAAACCATCATTATACAAATGTAAATTCCAGTATGTTCCACACAATATATCATGGTAAACTTTTTGTATGTACTTTCTATACCTTTCTAGATTAGGAACATTTAGAGGTAGAAACTGTTGCAATTTGTCCTGGGTATATCTATACATTACCTAGACTATATGTAGAGGTTCAAATGGGAACTTGGTTTGCGATTATAATATTATAATTGGTAATTTAGTTCACGTAATAATTGTAAAGATACTATTCAGAGGATATGATGTACAAAAGGTGTTTCAGAGAATTTGACTGATATAACGATCTTTGTCTTTGCTGTAAATTGCTACATTCTAAAAAAATATGTTTTACCGTAAGGGGTTGTTGACATCTTTCACATACTGGGGCTGGTCTGTTTAAAAGATGTGAATGAGTTAGTCTAGTACAGTCGACCCTCGTTAATCCGAAACTCCTTTCAGCTGTAAGGTTCCCAGTAATAACACTTAACGCAGCAAGTTACGGTTCATCATTATATTTACCCCGCCACACAGTCCGTCTAGATCGGTTGTTTGTCTGCCCTCTGCTGCTGAAGCAACCCCCCAGTGGTTACCCAGTGCCCATTCCTTGGCTGTGACTCAGCTAGGTCAGTGACCCGGGTTGCCACATTACCCTCCTTATTAATGGGAATGTTTCCAGACTATTATTTTTTACAAGTGAGAATCAACATTTTTAGAAAGTCATACAAGATAATCAAATTTTATAACATATAACCATTTCTAAACATATCAAGTTTCTAAACACTACACATTTCTAAAAACTAGAGTTCCAGGAAATCATGAGCCTATTCCAATAAAATTGGCTGACAAATTTTCCAAAACTACTTCCGGAATACTAATTAGTAATATATCAGACCACTGTCGCTAGATTACTTGTTCTCATGTGAAAGAAGAAAAAAGAAGTTAAAGTGTTTCATACAAGGGACAGTTCAATAAATGAATTTAAAAATGACCTCAAGAAACCGGAAGTAGTTAATAAATTTAATAACATACTAGATACAGACTCCAACCACAGCTATAATAAACTTTGCCCTATCATATAATAAACAAAAGAAAAAAAGAACTGATTTTCCGAAACAATTCTTAATAAATAATACCTTAGAATCTGACCAAAATAACATAGCTCATGAATTTAATAAATACTTTGTACAAATAGGACCTTAACCTAATGATAAAGTCAGAACCCAAATAACAAGTCATTCAAAGACAAGATCAGCCCCCGAGAGGGAGGAAAAACATGGGCCCATGGGCTTAGTAGAAGAGGTACATTAAAGAAGTGATGGTCTTGTTCGATCAGCTAAGATTCGAACAAAATCTTCTCAATTAATAAGGCCAGTCACTAAGTTGGTTTTACTTGAAGGTTCTGTATAGATTTCTGTGTATCATTTGATTTTAGTGGTATCTTGCTTTCATTGAATTAAATCATTCAAGGTGGGGTGTGTTGCAAATGGCCATAGCCATGTGCATTTGTTTTGATCATGGTCTGCTGGTCACAGGCTGACCTGATTAGTGGCCAGCTGATAGCATTGGAGTATGTCACTCTGGTCTCCTCTGAGCATGACAGGATATGAGCTGTCAAAAGATTGTTGAAGTGGAGAGGGGGATTTGAAATCTCTGTCACTCTCCAGCAGCATTTGAGAAGTCAACTTCTTTACCAAATCGTGCTTTTTTACAAGATCATCATGCTGCATTGTTTTAACATAACAGCTAGTTAACCAGGTGAGATCTTTTTGGTCTTTTGATGGCATTTTATTGCATTATGTTCATAATTATTTTCATATTTTATTCAAAATGTTCAATGGAAATTTCCACCAAAAAAAAAAAAAGATAATTTTTGGATTGCTTTGACCTGCGTTATTGATTACCATGTAATTCTAGCATGCACATTTATCATGCATATTTACCATGTGCATAATGTATCACACAAATTTATTTACATTATTGATTTATTGTTGTGAGATACATTTATTGTGAATTTGTATTTATACATAAATGCACTAATTTGCAGGATGTCCATTGTCTGCGAGTGCAGTTATAATCATATTCATGCCAGAAGTCGCATATGCTTGTGAGTTTGTCATATTCAATGAATTGTATATAATTCATATTTATAATAATATCGTCATTTATATTATATATTTTTTACATGATTTATAATCTTTATGCTTTTAGATTCACCTGCAACGAGTGAATAAAGCACTTCTATAAATACAAAATACGCCTTTTAAATCTTCAACAACGCATTCGCAACAATTATGATTAATATTTGTATATAGTTTTGTAAATTTTAATCTAATATTGATATTGTGATAGTATGGGCCTTGTGAATCAGCAAAATATAAAAATCAAAGAGAATGATTTAATCTGTAACACATGATTTACATGGATTACCCTTCCTGGTTAAACGTTATCACTCAAAAATTTTTCCTTTTGGGAATTTGGTAGTCACATGGACCACAAAGCGGATACACATGAATAATTTATTAATTCACTTATGTCCCCAAAACCAGCTTTTCTAAAAAGTTGTGACCGCATTAACTTCCCTTTTGATTTGGTAGTAACATGGACCACAAAACGGATAAACATGAATCTTTTAATAATTCATTTATTTCCCTAAAACCAGCTTTTCTGAAAAGTTGTGACCTAATTGTTTTACATCACTGCTATATATGAGACTCACATGTCAGGTCATTGCATGGGATTTCACTGATCAATCTCAAAACTTCCTTACAGAAGACACACCATTGATTAAACAAGGTTAGTACAATGTACATGTATACATTACACGAAAAAATCATCAGTATAGTGGTTAATGAGTATTTTAGTTTTTAACTGCTGATAGATAGATAGATGGATAGATGGATGGACACAGACAATCATCAGTATAGTAGTTTATGAGTATTTTAGTTTTTAATGGCTAATAGATAGATAGATAGATGTGGAGAGTGTAGCCCTCTAAGGCAAGTTCTTGCTGCTATCAAGGGTGGATTGATGAGGTGAGAGAGAGGATGAGTCCACCCATGTAACACATTTACCCCATGAGTGGGGTCTTTAACTTGCCTTAGCATAGACAGAGAGTCCAAGGGACCACCAATTTAACGTCTAAACTGAATGACATCCAGCTGGGATGTTGCTCATGAAGGGTGCCCGGGCCTGGAATTGAACCAGGGTCCTTCAGAGGTGCAGGCGAGTGCCTTACCACTAGACACTAAGCTGTACAAGTGCTTTACTATGTACTTGGAGAAGGTGATATGGAGAAATCAAGTTTTGAAACATTTATATGAATAAATTTATTCTGTTAAATCTCACTGATCAGAATTATGTGCTAAATTCTGCTTATTGTTGCCTATCTCTGGTAGAAATATAATGGATGATTCGCAGCGTTTATATGCATACAAAATAAATGCTCCAATTATAAACAAATTTATGTTTAAAAAACTTGGTTAAGGCATTTATAGAATGATTTAGTTGCTCTTGAGACAAATATACATATGTGACTTGTGGCATAATTTTTGATTCAGTGTTAAGATAGCAATAGAAGTATTATATAGCAAGAGACATGTATTATTTCAAATAACAAATTTTCAATGGGCATGTATGGGGGGGGGGGGGGGGGTTAGCAATCACCGAGAAAAATACATTTGGTATGGTTAGCTTGGTTTTGACTTGGTCCATATTTTCAGGGGGTTCACACATAGCCGGATCAGACGCCGGAGTATCACTCCGGCATACTCCGGGTAATACCGTGTAGACCTCATGTTTATTTCTGGCAATTTTTCATGCCGGAGGTCTCGGAGTAATTTAATCTGTGTTGATCCGTGTAGACTCCCAGTAGACTCCACCGATCTCCGGGAATCTCTGTATTGACTCCGGCATACTTCGTGTTATCTCTGGCTAAGTCCGGCTAAGTACAAGGACCAACACAGTTCCACACAAATGAACAGGGTGTAAAGACCGGTTATATCCGCGAAGGCACCGTGTAAAAACCGGTTCACTCGGCACTCTTCCGGGACAGTCATGTTAACTCCGTGTTGCTCCTTGTTGACACCGTATTGCCATCGTGTACACAACGCCAAACTTTTATTATTTGTTGAAATTTTCAGCTCTCTGATCTGGCTATGTGTGAAGGGGGCTTTAGACATTGACTTTTTTAAATTATCACCCTCCCCTAGTTTTAGTTTTGAGGCCTAGCAATGGTTCTTGGGAATACTTTGTTTTTGTTTTAGAAACTCCAGGAAAACTGTAAATAGTTATTGTAACCAACTACCAAACAAAGTTGCTATACTAGTTTGGTTAGCTGGTTTTGTATATGTGTGTATTGACAAAAATCTACTGTAAAATGATTCATTTGTGACCATTGAACTTGGCAAAGTTACGTAATGGTGAAAGTAGTTCATGCTATATAAACCCCTTCTTCAAGATTAACTTGTGAGACCAGTGATACAATATCATTTATTTGTGTATTTAATTTTAGCTCATTAGGCCACGGTTTTTTTATATCTTATGTTTCTCGGAACTTTCTCAGACCGTTTTCCATGAGACGGTCAGTCGGAAAATTAAAAAAAAAAGAAAATTTACTTTAAATTTACTCCCCAGAAAGTGTTTTTTTCATAAATAAATTTGAAAGTGTTGATTTTTTAATTGAGCGGCACTGCAAAAGTTTGGCTGGCGGTGTCGAGAAACAAAAGATCAAAAAACCGTGGCCTTAGGTCATTATTAAGAGTTTTTTTTTCTAAACTCCTTACTATGTTCCTGTTTTGTTTCTGAACAGGATTTGTCATTTTAATTTATGGCCTGGTGCAATTAAAGTGTGAACTTTTCCCAAAAAGTGAACTTTATTGAACCGGACTGTGTTTATTGGATTTGAGGAGCAACTACACTCTAATAATGTTTTTTTGCTTATTGGCAAATGTATGTTCCTAAAAATACAACATTCATATTAATATATTTAGTTTTTTCTGTCATCTATTTGGTGATATTATTGCCAGTGGCATTACCTATTTATCAGCATAATCAGTTTGATAATGCTTTCAAATCACTTGGTGAACCTAATAAAATCATTAAAATAGCTTATAGGTTGCATGGTCCAAGACTTAAACCCTAGTGTTTTCTGTCTACAGGAAACATTTCTGAAACCTCCAAATAGTTTTAAACTGAGAAACTATCATATGTATAATACATATGGCAATATTGCCCACGATAGAGCCACTGGTGGCTCATCAATTTTAGCTAAAAATGGCATCATTCATACCCATATTGCTCTTAACACTAACCTTCAGGCTACAGCAGTTCGTCTGAACCTGAATAAAACATTCACCATATGTTCCTTATATATTCCTCCAACCTTTCACCTTACAGCCAGTGATTTGCATAACCTTTACAATCAACTGCCTGAACCGCGTCTTATCCTAGGAGATTTTAACAGCCATAACCAATTGTGGGGAAGCACTTCCCACAACAACAAAGGAAAAACCATTGAAGATTTTCTCAATGACCACACCCTTTGCTTGTTCAATGATGGTTCACCTACATATCTTCACCCAGGTCATGGAACATTTTCAGCGATAGACCTTAGTATATGTGATCCAGCGTTATTTCTGGAATTTGGATGGGGAGTATTTGAAGACACTCACGGCAGTGATCACTTTCCTATTGTCCTACAAAACGTAGAAGGTACAAGAGAAGTGGGTCAACTCCGATGGAAGTTGCATAAAGCGGATTGGACCTCCTTCGAAAAGCACTGCTTAGAAACAATTACTATGTCTCATTATAGGAATTGTAATAATCTCGTTGAAGATTTTACTGATGATATTACTGATATAGCCAATAAAACAATACCGATGACAAAAAATAATTCTAAACGAAGTGCAAGACCCTGGTTTGACGACGAAGTAAGAGAAGCTATTAAAAACCGTAAGAAAGCCCTCAGAATTTTTAAATCACAGCCGACCATCAACAATCTGAATAATTTTAAGTGCCTGAAAGCCAAAGCGCGTAGAATTGTCAGGCAAAAAAAACGTAGTTGCTGGAGAGACTATGTCTCCAGACTCACTGAAAGAACTCCTAGCAATAAAGTCTGGAAAATGATTAAGAAGATTGAAGGAAAGAACCTAGCTTCGCATGTAAGCATTCTAGAAGTGAATGGAGAACATCTCTCCTCACCAGAACAAATATCAAACGGGTTAGGAGAACAGTTTGCGTACAACTCCTCATCGGAGAACTATACGAGAGAATTTCAATGTTATAAGGCTCAAGCTGAGAGATTAACCCTAAATATACAGTCTGATAACAGCGAAGATTATAACTCCTACATCACCTTAGAAGAACTTCAGAAGGCCATCTTAAAAGCGACTGACTCTGCAACAGGCCCTGATAATATACATTATCAAATCTTAAAACACCTACCTCAATCCTCTTTAAAAACATTACTGTATATCTTTAATCAAATTTGGGAGAAGGGATGTCTTCCATCCCTGTGGAAACAAGCCACGGTCATCCCAATTCCCGGCTAACTGTACTTTGCGAAACGAAACGGAACGGAACGAAACAGAAAGGGGGGTCACTTCAGAAAATGTCAAGATACATGAATCTTGCACTGTGTCTGTATAGGCCTATATCAATAGCTGCACTGTATACTTGCGAGATGGCTATCGGTGGGTTAATTGGCATCCGTGAAATATATGGGATTTAATTTACTAAAAGGGGGGGGGGGTTGAAAGGGGGGCCTGGGGAGGGTTTGCATTACGTGCTATATATTATCTTGGATAAATATCCAAGCTATTATATTCCATGTTGTTCCGTTTCGCTAAATACAGTTATCCAGTGGGATAACTGTACTTAATGGAACAGAACAAACATTTGCAGATGTCCAATTATGCGCTGAAGACCATTCAAAATGTCTAGAATATAGATGCTGCACTGCTGCTGCTGGTGTTTGTCTCACCCAGCACAGCCACTGCTAGTGGTGCAACTGATGCTGCTGCTTTTGTGGCACCTACAATACCTTATGAAGGGACCTAGGCCGATAGATTTAATGACCGTCCATTCCTACGGTCCTACCCTAACTGTTAACCTTATTACTTAAAACTGAGTTTAACTTTCTTGATGGAGTTTTAAATGCAAGGTTACCACCTCATTCAATGTTCTTATAAAAGGCGCAAAACACCATGTTACCTTTCTATGAAAGAAATGAAAAATAGACCGATAGATAGATAGACAGACAGACAGACAGACAGACAGCTAGACAGACAGACAGATAGATTGACTGATTGATTTATTGCTGTACGAATTCAAAAGTGGAACTTCTTTGGAATAATAACAGAGACCAAAATGCATTATGAATTATAAGTATCTGTAATAGTACTTCAAATTGAAATATTACCTGCCTGTGCATGCACATGAACTATATTGGCTATATATTACAATTGCCTGATTAACAAAAGTTAGATTATAACCTATACCATTTGGCATGGTGTGGAACTTTCAGTTTTGCATGTCAATAATATCAATTATGACCATAAGAAAAACGAAAAGGACTATATATCTATAATCATCCGGCCAAGGAGTTGCTTCGTACTCCATTATATACTTAAATTTAGCTAAAGATGCATAAAAACCACATTCATTTACTGTTATTGAACAAAAGGATTATTATAATAAACTCATCATGTATTAAGTTTGGATCCAGGGCATATATTATGTTGTCTATTTGCAGTGCATTGGCTGCTCCACAAGTCTTAGAATGCAATATTTCTAGAAGTTAATGACCTCAATAGTCAGTAATTCTAATCTAGACACAGTCAAAATGTGCATAAAATCCTGTATTTAAGTGCATATTGACAGTAACATTGTTCTATTAGTAAATATAAGCAGCAAAATTAATGTGTAACGAAGACTCCCCCTACTCCTAGCTACTTTAACCTAAACTTTAAGGCACATCTTTGCAGAAAATGTCTGTTCCGCAAAGTACAGTTATCCCATGGGATAACTGTACTTTGCGGAACGGAACAAGTTGTAGGCAGACAACACCAGAGGTCTCCACTACACCAGGGTGGTTTGTAATCTGCAACCAGGCTCAGTGAAAGGTCAGCGTTGCTATCAAAGCAGCAAACTAATGAACCTAAAGATGTTGAATTTTAAAACTTTACCTCACCAAGACTGCATCTACTCCCGTGATTCCACAAGAACTTGAAATTTTAGGCTATAATTCAACATCTAGGTTGCTTTCCAGGATCTTTCTAAAGAAACAAATTTACAATGGAACTAGAGTTCTTAAATAATTGTTGTCGTATAATGATAATTTTAACTGAATTTTATCGAGTTGCATAGCGCATATATGTAAAATGATTTAGGCCTAATGATCTTAATGCAATGTACAGGCATTTGCTTATAACTCCTTATCATTGCTTATATATATGGGCAGTACCCCATAACATGTTGTACTGATATGGGCTGATTGAATTTTGCTTGTATTCAGCCCCACCACGACAAGTATAGTTTCTGTGAGGTTTTTTTTAAATTTACAATTATGCCTACTTATTGAAAAGGCACGTATTGCAAAATAGCTTAAGTTGAAGAATCTGCGTTTATATGGCAGCATTCACAAAGTGATGAAACCTGCATGGACACATTATGAAATTGTTAAACTTTTAGAGATGTGCTCCGTTCAAAAAACCGTCATCTTGATTTTCAAAATAGCTCTCTAACTTCAAATTACATTGACTAGGTGATAGAACACCAGCAATGTTGTAGAAGATCACAAAAATATCATGACCAATCCGGCTTTGACAGCATAAGCCGCACCTTCCTGACTGCCCCTTATTAGCAACGGTAACTAGGTTCGTCCATGGAGACAAGAGTGCATGTTTTTGCAGATTGAAGGCCTAAGTTGGAGAACCTTGAATCTCTGGATATGTTATACATAGCATAGTGATTATTGTTTCATTAAAAAGAGTAACTTTCATTCTATTACCTCTTTAATTGCCAGAATTCTGGCATTTTTATTTTTTCTACAAATAAGAGTTGAAACCGATGTAGAATGCATCTCTGATGTACTATCCATGCTTGGATGACACTGCTGTCACTGCATTTCTATTAATCAAGAATAAACATAAATAAAACTGACCTGAGGCTTACAAATAAGCTGTAATTCTCAATTAAATTCATAAGTAACTGGTCACTCGAACAAAAAGAGAGGTTTCTAGAAGTGAGACATTAAATCATGATTGAACTGTGTTAACTTTGATAAACAACAGATTTGTGAACATCACCCTATTGCAAACAGAAATTAGGAAAAATATACTTAAAATGAAAGTAATACAAAAATTTCTGTATTTGAAGAGTTTGCAAGTATGATTTACTTTTAATTGCTGGCGCAAATGGCTTTTTGTAATCGGCAACCAGCGCTCAGGGTGCCCAGAGACTGCTTAAGCCAGATTGTGAATATTAACCCACAGGACTGCACTGCTTTTAGTAATCGGCGCCATGATACTATTAGTTGTTGTATACTGTGTATATATATATGTATTTAAATAATTTCCTCTGTGCAATTGCTTGCCAATTTTTGGGGAGCATGGGGGGTACAAAAAGCTACACAATTTTAAAATCAACCAGAGAGCTGCACTATGCTATGCTATATCATGCGCATAATATTTTTTTAAAATATATTTGCACAATACAGCGAACTTAGATGAGCCCCCCCCCCCCATTTTTTTTAATTCAATAACAGTCGTGGGTAATTGCAGGGTGTCCTCACTGGCAAGTTTACGATCAGGTTAAGAGGATTGGGCAAAATATCAAGGCCAAAGTGTGATGTAGTAAGGTTGAAGTCTATCTATCTATCTATCTATGTAATAGTATCTATCTATCTGTCTATCTATCTATATATCTATCTATCTGCCTGTCTGTCTATCTGCCTGTCTGTCTATCTATCTATCTGTCTGTCTGTCTGTCTAGCTGTCTGTCTGTCTGTCGAGCTGTCTGTCTGTCTGTCTGTCTGTCTGTCTGTCTATCTATCTATCTATCTATCTATCTATCTATATATCTATCTATCTGCCTGTCTGTCTGTCTATCTATCTATCTATCTATCTATCTATCTATCTATCTATCTATCTATCTATCTGTCTGTCTGTCTGTCTGTCTGTCTGTCTGTCTGTCTGTCTGTCTAGCTGTCTGTCTGGCTGTCTGTCTGTCTATCTATCTATCTATCTATCTATCTATACATACATGGGGTATGTCCTAATTAGAACTCAGAATCTAAATAGACATGCATATAATTGTAGAAACCATTCCGAAACATCATTTAAGTGATACTGTTACAATGCAATTTGATGTAAATGGTTTATCCACTAGGAGCATGGAGTCTCTAGTGACTCCATGCTAGGAGTCATCCTATGAATTTTTATATGCCAAGACCAAGCTCTTATTGTGGTGCTATTTATTGGAGTATTTTACCTAATCATATTAAGGATATTAATAATTTCAATGCTTTTAAATGCGCACTTAAAGTTCATGTTTTAGCAATGTGATTTTATCATCATTATTTTATCTATTTATTGCATGTTTTTATTTCTGCTTTTAGTTGTACTATCTATTTGTACATAATGATTTTACAGGGCCTACATGAAAAACAGGTCTACTGATTGTATACACCCTGTGTAAATATGTTTAATAAATAAATAAGTCTATCTATCTATCTATCTATCTATACAAAACGTAAACAAGCAGGCTATCTTTCAAAAAATCGGATAGAAAAACAGCTTAAAGCATCATGCAGTGACCACGAATGACCTGAGATTTATTGGCATAATTGTCCTGGACTAGAAAATACTTTCCCGATTAGCCATGCCTATTTATGAGATTTTACGGTCTTCAGGTGGTGGAAAATTTCCCATTAACAAGGTGGTGATAGATGTAATCTAAATGTCCACATATGTCTGCAACACTGCCTCCTTGTTCTCACCACTTCAAAGGCAACAACAAGATTACTTCTGTGACTTTTCCCTCCTAATAACTTATTTACAAAATATATCAATAATAATATATAATTATTAATACCTTTATTCGTGCATTTATAATTAATTTTTGCTGTCGAAATTTTCAAATTTCAAAGAAATTCTTAATTTGTTTTAACTATTTTGTAAATGCAAAAATTGATTATTTTGTCACCATCAGACAACTTCAGCAAAATTCGAAGAGCAGCCATCTTGAAATGAAACAGGCTTAAAAGTTGTTTCTTTATTACTAAAAAAATAATCCTGTGGTAATAACCAATTTTCTAACTTGGACCTGTGCTGACATTACCCATTGAATTCATGTCCATAATGACCCGATATCTTTATTCCGTAATGTTATAGAAATCATTAAAATGATGACTGATAACTTTTTATAAAGCAAACTCCTTTCAGAAACTGATTGATTGATTGATTTAGTAATTGATCGATTTTTATGCACACTTTTAAAAGTTTACAATTCCAAGGTTGGGTTGTTTTAAAAGTAGGAAAAGCAGTTACAATGACCTGAGCTATTTCACAAGCTGACCTCTGGTGGCCCCTTGTTTCGGTTCGTTCCGCAAAATACAGTTATCCCATGGGATAACTGTACATTGCGAAACAGATGACCTTGCATGCTCAAAAGTATGATCTATTGCACAGGATGCTTGTGCCTTGTTATATATAGTCCAGAATTTTGTTATATTCTCCATTGTAATTATGCAGCTTCTTTGTGATCATAACAAAAAACCAAAAATTAAAGAGGAAATTTATTTTTGATTATACTATAGTTAGAAAAGAAATTGCAACAGAACGAATAAACGCATATCTATATTTGAATTAATACATGCAACAAATAGACTTGCATTGCCAATATGTTTCCGCGGGTCTAGGGGTAGCGATTACCCCTGGGTCGGCAATTAGCGCAACATACCATATAATGGGATTGGGGTTCTAGAAACTGCTGAATACCTTTGTAGTCATTGGGTAATCAGCAATGGTCATTGCGTCAGACTGACAAATGACTATGGGGGTAGAGCACACTTGACTGTTGCTTTGCAATGTAAACTAAGATGAACACACCTGTCAATTCAATATTTAAAGAAATAGAGTAAACCTTTATCATAAATATGCATAAAACAAATGATAGCTAAAATTAAATGATAAAATTAAATAGATAAAATTAAATAGACAAAAGTTAGACAGATAGTTAGGTAGTTCTGTCTATCTATCTATCTATCATTTACCTCATGAAAAAAAACGATCTATCTGCAAGTCAAATGAAGAAATTTACTACTATAGCAAGAAATGGCTTGAATAATGTTTCTGCATGGGTTATATTAGTATAAAAAGCATCGAAATCTGTACAATTAACAGGAGTAATCTGATATGAAAATTTGGCAGTTGGGAATTTACCAAATATAAATATATTAACCCTGTGATATAAATTAATGGTGTCAACTTCAAACATAAGTTACATGGTCATATTCAAAGGTGTTACATAATGCCACATGAGCATGTGGAACCAACGTCAGATTTGGGGTGCTATTGTCTCCTTGCTAATTCCCTATTGTACCCCCTTACGCCCCCCCCCCCCCCCAACTCTTTTGCTATTTTGCAAAAGCAGCATTCTAGAATAGATGTCAGTGAGTGAAGCATCATATGTATACATTCATGAAGCAGTCATTTGACAGGAATAGCAATGTAATTATAAGAACATTTCAGTCAAATTATGGATTATAGTACTTTGCTGTACTTGGAATAACATGGATGACTTTGCTTTGAAATTATTTATGATATGACACTGAAAAGATGCAATCCAATATGTACCACTCGGAATTGAGACTGGCACTCAAATTATTTGAGGTACTTTTGAGGATACATTTGAATGTATTACTATCAGGCAATCATGTCTGGTAAGCAAACCACGTGGTTGCTTGGTGTTTACAATCAATGCATCTCAGAGGGTGGAGTCTAAAATATCATGTGTGACCATCAGCCAATCACATCCATGCCCGGTGTATCAAACACGTCGAAAACACAAATTTCTGGTGACTCCATGACTAAACTTGGTCCCCCAAAACGAATTATGCAAAGATATGCACATTTACACTGTTTATTTAGATATTCAAGTTCTTGTGTAAGGGGGTGTGAGATGTTGACTGCTTGAAGGCCAAACCCAGAATGATGGGGTGCCGCGATTGTGGCCTTATATACCCGACCCCCGGCTTTTTTTTTAAATATGCATGCAAAACATGCACACTCCGGTTAATTTTATACTGTCTAAAATCATGTATGCAAATGTATCAGTTGACCAACTGGGGTTAATGGGCACCCGTGGATTTATGGGACTGAATTAAAGGGGGGGGGGGGGGTGTTAAGGGGAAGGGTGACGGGATGTGCCCCCCCCCTGGATCCGCCAGTGGCACGTACTTGAATCATATTTGAATAGATAGATAAATAGATAAATTTTTGTTTTATTTTAGCAAAATATTTATTATATAAATGTTTTGTTTTTCAGTAAATCCTTAGTTAAAATAGATAGATAGATAGATAGATAGTGTGCATTGCTGATAAAATTTTTCAAGGTTATCTGTCCATGGAGACTCATTTAGACCTATAGATGAGGTTTTTTGTATAGGGGCCAGCTATCAGCGCCCAGCGCCTGTGCCCCCCAATGTAAACGTTGAAGACCCAATTATGTTTCTAGGGGGCTTCACATAGGCCTAAAAAATGTCCACACTTACAATGCAACTAAGACATCTCTGATGAATTATTAAAATAAATAGAAATAGTGACATTTATATGAAATGTTGTAAATATATATGGGAAACACTCAGAAACAAAAATAAAAAGGCTACGAGTCTCTGTAAGTTACTTAGAGCAGTTACTGAACTTAGTACAAATATACTGTATGTATATAGCGTATTAATGGTATTTACAGGGTGTTAATACTTTACAACCAAACACAAACATAATATCATAAAAAAAATGACTGACAAAAATATTTAGTCATAGGCATAAACCCTGGGATGAATTACATATGGGCCTACAATTATGCATGTACTGCTTTGTCAACATCATATCATAAGGTTCATGGGACTGCATGGTAGATGATACGGGTTCAGAATCAATATTTCTATGTTAAAATGAACCCTAAGATTTATGGTCTTGGAGATGATTTGTTTGAATTCAGCTATTTGTTAAGAGCATACAATTCACTGGCATTACAGCCATATACAATGCAGTTCATGTCAACTCGGTAAATTGCTGCATTGGTACCACTGAACAGTGGGAACTATTTATGGCTACAAGCCCTATTTGAAGCTATCTATCTCTAGAAGTCCTTTGGATGGCTTATTGACTGTACACTAACATAATAGTTCTTTATTTGCATGACAAGCATTGTCCAAATGTTACACTGTGTCTATTTTTGAGTAATACCTCAAGAAATTTTGATCAACAAGAGAAAGGGAGTTTATTCACCAAATCCATAAACAAATAGACATCCTTTAAATCACGTAAGTGACGCTATACAGGATGCCCCTGGTAGTCTATCAATTCTGTATGCTAAATTATATGAGAACCACAACAGCCAAAACAGATAATAATTAATTAACACAGTAGACAAAACAAAACTAAATACAAGAAAAGCTTTAACAAAAACAATGCCATATGACAGCATTATTGGATTTAATCTATCATTTAACTGACTGAATTATTTTGTTTAAACATTGAAGCATGCTGTTCATAGTGACTTCATACTGTAAATATCCTCGGGGGGGGGGATACTTACATTATCGTCACCCCCCCCCCCCAACTTGCTTTGTAGGGGTACATCCCCCCCCCCATTACCCCCAGGATGTGCGCCCCTGCGGAAAGACCTCAGTGAATGAGCAGGGTGAGGCAAACACCAGCAGCACCAGAAGCAGATAAATTCATGATATCTTTAAAGTATTACATAAGTATTACATAAGATTACCAAAAAGTACAAATTGTCTGGTGCGTTAAACAGCATGTACTCTCTGTGTGATAAACAGTTTATTTCTTTTTGACAAATATAGGCCTGAACATATCCCAACTTTACAAGTACGTTTCTCAGAAATTACTCGAATCTCAAGGGAAAATAAGTACTCACTCAATAACTTAGCTATGAAACTTGTATTACATTCATTTCATTTTCAAAGTCGACGTTTTCTTTTTTAAGTCTTAGTGTCTGAGAAAAAGAAAAGTAGATAATATGCTCATTATGCAGAAAAAAGTGAAGTTGTAACCAAGACATTTGACTAAATATTTCAGTGAGATCATAAAATGAATTGCTCTGTATGAGATTAAAAAAAAAAAAACCAGTAGATGGGAGCTAATCATTCAATAGTTTTGTGTATTGTTGTCAATGCAAAGTCCACCACACTCAACGTACCTTCTTATATAAATAGCAGGTGCAACACGCGATTTTAGGGCTTTCAGGGATCTTTGCTGGATATTATATAATACATGATATGATATATTTCAGTATTTTGATATATAGATAGATAGATTGAAAATTTAACTTTGCCCAAAAAAATTAAAAAGTACATTGTATTCTTATGGATAGATCAGCATCTGCTTTATACCAATGTCTACAGTTGTATAATAGGTGTTGTAAGCATGTTGGAGAAGGTAGCAGGTCGTTTCGGCCTTGAGCCTGTTCGGCCCCGCCAAAACAAGACTATTCGGTCTGCCAGCTGAGTTGTGCAATCCTAATGAAAGGAATGTGTTTTTTTTCAATTATTAATTGATGCTTTGATGCACTGGATAAAGGAATAAAGAAATAATTGAATGCAATTGGATATGCTTTGTGATATTACTTGAAAGAATGAGATGATGCAAGTGTAAAAATTAAAACACATATTAATAAATAAAACATTTATGTTTGTTTTAATTTATATATATTTACAAATAAATTTGAAACCTATTTAGATAAAATCTAAATCTAAATACAATTCAAATGTGCTGCTGTAGGAAATACCATGTTGTATGGACTAAGATGACCAGGTATCAGTGTGCCAAGTATAGCCGACTACAATACAACATCTACGAGTACTGGGATGCTTAAATCCATGGAATTGCTTAAAGAAATCTTCTCTAAATCACTACAATGTGACTCAATTGTAATATTTACAGTTGTTAAAGTATTTATTATATAATATATTGCTTTATCATAATTTTTTTTTTTTTTAATTGGACATTGAGTGAATGCAGTGCTTTAAATAAAATTGCAGAAAACAAAGTTCTTTGTTTTAAAAGGGCTCGATACCGCGAACAATTAGGTGTAAATAGCATCATTCTATCATGATTAGTTATCAAGATATATTTCTTAGCAGCGACAGGGGGGGGGAGGATGATAAGGGCAGATAAAGTATTATTTGGCGGCCGGCCGAACCCGCGGCCGGACATTCGTCAGAGCCGAATAGACTAATTTCTTAGACCGAATGGACAGAACCGGGTCCGTTCGGCCTCAATGCTAATGTACAGGGAGCCGAACCGACTTTTTTCGTAGGCCGAATCGACTCAGTTAAACGGGTCCTTTCGGCCGGGCCGAACTGGCCGAAGGCCGAATCGACTAGCATTCTTGGAGAATTACTATATTTTGAAAATTGTGGTGGCTATGACTGACTAACCTCTTGGTCAAATGACTCAATGAGTAATAAGGCCTCCTTAGGCCCATCTCACGTGAAAACCTCTGTTATCCATGGGGATAACTGTACTTTGCGGAACGGAACAAGTTTTTGGCAGAACACATATGACTAGCTACCAAAGACAGACGTAATTGATGTTGAATTTTAAATTTTATAATTCATCGATCTAGGTTGCTATCCAGGATCTTTCTAAAAGAAATAATTATGGTCCTACAATGATAATTTACCAGAGTTTTTATCAGGAGCTGCATAGTGCATATGATGCGTTATGATTTTAACTAAATTTGAATGGCTATCAACAGGTGAATCGCATACTCCCATACAGGGTGACTTGTCAGGGTGGTGAATCGTCATTGCCACTGAGACTTTGGCTTCAGGAAATATGACAACCTTGTGGAATAAATTCCTGTATTCTCAAAATATACATGTGATAACTTATAGTTCAGGCATTTGCTAATACACGTAACTGCCTGTATTCAACTCCACTATTGTTATATGGCAGCATTCACTCAGTGATGAAACCTGAATGGAGACGTTATGAAATAGTAAGGCCAAAGCATGGTTACATCATAAAACCATTGTCTCCATGATAAAACAGACAACCACACAGAAATACCATAATAATCAATATTTAAAGCATAAATTTATCTAGTCATCTTAATTTTCAAAAGTTATATAACACCAGTAATTTTGGAGCAAATCACTTTAAAAGTAGATGGTTTCAAGCAAAAATAGAAGTAGGCCTATATACTTCTGAGTAGCATGTTATATTAAACTTTCATCCTCATGATAACGCCAGTAATCAAGTTAGTTTCATTAAAAACAGCCTTTCTGTTATACGATAAAACCTGCCACTAAACGGAACTACCTGGCTATAACTGGCCACTCGAAGTCAGATCTAAAAGTACATATTTCTAATATTTCAGATAAATTTCCATTTGCCAAGGTTTAATACTAAAATGAGTCAGGCATAGGTTTGGAAAATGTGCCATTTATTGGCTGTAATGCAAACACTTACACTCGATGACTCAAAGATGAGTTTCGACAAATACACACAAAACAGGCTCTAGTGGACGTCCAAAAACATGCTTGACATTCCCAAGAGCCGGTTTGTGTGATTATATTTAAAAGATTCGCGTGCGCGTGCAGGGTGTGCTAGAGGATACGTGACCCGAAGCTAATAAGCGTTCAAATTAATGAAGCGAATGATGAAGGGAGTTGAGGGGTTGAATTTATAGCGAGTGATAAGGAGATTAAGAGAAGGGCTCCTATTGGCCCAGGCGAAGTCAGCTGTGCGCGGAAGCGGAAGTAGCATTATTATTAATTAACTAAATTTAATAATTAAATTACATTTATATTTCTTTCAGTAAACCGTGGATGTAAACTGATTATAAGCTAGGAGTAGACAGAAGCAGATGGCTTAGGCCAGTTATGTTGGTAACTTATGACAATCCTTTTAAAAAATGACAATTTTTCTTTGAGGTAAAATAGTGTCTCACTATTTTATTTTTTAAATATACCTTACAACATTCAAGCATGGAGTCACTCTCTCGTGACTCCATGATTCAAGTTCATACACATCCTGAAATTTCGATATTTTCTGCGATTTGAATAGTGGCTCTGTATGAGCATTGTAATTTGAATTGCTGATCATCCTAAGAGCTCTTTTATTTAGTCCATACACCACCCCAAGCTACAACACCATACATAAACCATATGTGGATATATCAAAGCATGATATAATGTCTTTAGTGTTGATAACGGTTGGCAAGCTTTTATCTTATAAATTATAGCTATTGTTTTTTTTTAATTTGGTTCCACTCATAAGTGATAATTATGGTCTTTCCAGTCTAAGTTTTCATTTAAAATGATTCCAAGAAATTTTGTCTTTTTGGCAGAAACAAATCAAACAAAAACAAAACAGGAAGCCTCAGTACCTTACACTATATAAATTGTCTAAATGATGAACTATACTAAATATCACAATTGATTTGCGTTATCTTATCACATAGTGTAAAATAAACATAATAGAAATGGAAAATTCTGGAGAGTGCCCCCCCCTTCAGCCCTGGCCATGTGATCAGCCAAGTGCAGCAAGTTAGCAGCTGTGAAGTGTGCACCATATGGGTCTAATTCAGTTTTTGCAGGTTGGTTAGTTAAACTGTAGTTCAAGTATCAAACTTGGTGGAACATGGAGATTATAAATATTTAATATCACCATTGCATTAGTCATAAAAGAACATGCAGAATGATACCAGACATGACATGTATATTATAACTATTATGGGAAAAACCCTCTGATTAATGTGTAGTCCAATCAGCTGATAATTGCAAATTTGCATTCTTACACTTTTATTACAAATTTGATTCATTGTTTACACTACAGTAGGATTCAAAATAAACATCCACCACCTTTTTTTCTTTTTCTGTACGTTGTGGGGCGAAAGCTATGTAGGGATGGGGGCAGTTTTGTGAACTATTTCATGTCTCAACATCAGCAACACAATATAGGTCATATGAAGGGTGTTTTTGTGGGCTTTATAATGGCTGAGGCTAAAAAAATATCTGAATCCAGAAACTTAGAAAATATTATACTATTTGGTATGATTTATCCACTAAAAGCTACATTGACGAGACAAATGACATATTGATGCTAAAATTATAATAAATATATGTATACTGTATGTTATTGTTCATATGCAAGTTTATGAAAGACCGATGTTCTATTTAAAAAAAAGAAATAAAAAAAAAAAAGAAGGAAGAATTTTCAAAGGTGTAGGACCATATTTCAAGGTATTAAAAATGGTATGACAAATTATTTCTTGAACATGAAATGAAATTACTTTAGAATTTGATAAACATTCAGCCAAAAGCTGTTTTTCAAATTGATCCTGTTACACAATAAATAAAACAATGATTACAAGAACATAAAATATGTACATCATAATATATGTAGGCCTAAATATATGTACATCATGCATAGTGACTACAAATGACCTGAGATTTATTACTCCTTAGTGGAAAATATTTCTCACGAATACGTAGCTATGCCAATTTATGAGATTTTACGGTCTTCAGCTTGTGGATAATTGCCCATTAACAAGGTGGTGATAGATGCTATCTAAATGTCCACATATGTCTGCAACAATGCCACCTTGTTCTAACTATTTCAAAGGCAACTACAAGGGACTATTTCTGAGCTTTTTTCCGTACCATTGACAGTATTTTCAGTGTTGATACTTGATTCATCATTATGCAATTGTGACAATGTTAAGGTTTTAAAAAATATCAAGAAAAATGCAGTCCCTCAGATTGAGAGATAGGATGGTCAGAGCTCTATATGCATTATTTATTTACAAAATATATTAATAAATTATATATAATTAAGTATTGATATGCTTAGAAAAATAAAACAGTTGGTGCTAGTAGGTGTAAAAGAAAACCTGTTTAAACTTCCAAATTTCAAAAGAAGTTCCGTTTCACTACTTTGTAAAGTTCACTTGAATACTTTCATAAGTATACACATGTGTAGGCTTTTTGTAATCGGCGCCCAGCGCCCGCGCCCAGCGCCCAGTGCTTTGATAACCCCAAAATGGCATCTGACCATGGAGTCAGAAGAGAATAAAGAATCTGCCATATAGACGTATACATTGTAAAATAAATAAGATATTCAAGAATTTTGTTGCATTAGATGATCTTCTGTGGGGAGGGCAAGGGTTTTTTCCAGCGGTATTTAACTACATAACTCTAATGCCATCTGGTCGAGACCAGTGATTAGTAGGACCTTGGATATTAGAGATCAAAGAGGCAAAATTTTTATAAGCATAGAATTCACTTGTGTCAGATTTAGACCTACTATTTTCTAATAAGCTAATGTTTATGGCATAACACTGCGACTTGTTAGATTAAATCATGAAGATAATATCTGAATAATATCATAAATACCAGGGTAAGATTGGTTAAATGTTGAGGAAATAGCCGAACCACCCCCCCCCCCCCCCACCCTAATGGCAACCACCGCATAATGTCCACTAAAGGGTCTATGGTCTATTTCCTGGCTGGGCGCTGGGCGCCGAATACAAAAAGCCCATGTGTACACAAAAAAATTGTGTAAAACGACTTTTAATTTTACAGTCAATTAAATCTACTGTCTTAAGAAAACTTATAAGCATAAGAGATAATCTAAGATAAGATGGGTAGACCGCCAGACCAGTAGATCCTTAATAAGGGGCAATTATAAAGACATTTTGAGTCTGGCATACCTGGTACGTTAGTGTGCTCCCCCCCCCCCCCCAGCCAAGCAAGCATGTCCCTCATTTTTGTCCGAGTTCGCAGATCGCCCCCCCCCCCCCCCAACTCCCCCAATGACCATGGATGTGTACCTAGATTTGTTTCGTTTCGCAAAATGTAGTTATCCCCTGGGATAACTGTAGATTGAGAAACGGAACGTATACATGTACGTACTACTCAGATGGGTGGGGGGGGGGGGGGAGCAGCTCCAGAACGGGGGCCAGTTCCTGTATGTGGTATATATATGTGTAAATTTATGTGGCGTATACGGGAAGGGGGGGGGGGTTAATTGGGACTAGAAATCCCTCCCAGTTTTTTTCCTGGTTGTTGCATCATAACCATTAGCATCATACATATATACAATACTCGAAATCAAAATTACTTAAGTCCAAGACTATTCCATACCTTTGCAAACATAAATATAAGATATCTTTTACAAAAACTACATGAAGTGCAAGTATACTAGATAAAGTAGTGACTCTTTCAAAGAAAGGATTTTCTATTTATGTAAAGAATTTTTTGTTAGAACAAAATAATGAGCATTGCCTGTTGGAAAATTGTTACATTTGTATGAATAAGAGAGATTTTTTAAAATTTAACTCAGTCCTTCTACAAAATCCTTTACATCATCATAATCAAATCAACTAACCCTAACAACTTTTGTATTATCATTTTAAATTATCATCATTATTTATTTATTTACACTGAAATTATTGGCTTAATATCCAATGATAATTGTTTGACGCAGGGGCTGTAATGCCAGCGCCCTTCAAGGGTTATTTCATATATACGTGTTTTTGTTTGTAATCAAGATCCAAATAAATTTTCTCTCTCTTTATAACTACAAGAAAAAAATTAGTTATCTCTCTTTCTCTCAGTAAAGATTCGTAACAACACTACATTCATTTTAAAGTTTCTCTGGGTTTGGTAAAAAATGACGCTGAAATCAATATGCGTGATCAGCCGGTTTCTTGTTTCATATAAATAGGGCATTACATTATGATACATTATATAAATAAACATTAATTTGAAAATATTGTTGTTAAATTTGCTAAGTAAATTCAGTTGATAAAACGTTTGTAAAACGTTCTAATATGGGATATATAAAATTCATTCATTTAAGTGGAGGGAAGAAACTGGTAAAACGTGTTGGATAAGATAAGATAATAAATATTATTATGACTGATCACTGTTTCTTAAGTAAACTCATGGGAGAAACTGACTGATTGATTGATTGATTGATTGATTGATTTGCTGCTGCTGGTGTTTGCCTCGCCCTGCTCAGCCACTGCTAGTTGTACAGCTGATGGTTTCCTTTGCTGGAGAGTAAATTTCATGTTATTCTTTGCTCCATGATTCCTATTTTGTTTTAAAATTCAAAGACAGACAACCCTGGAATTGTAAACTGAAGTGTGCTATCCTATTGTCATTACGACAATGTATTTTTGAATTGCCTATTTCTGTTTTTAGGGCTCTAATACAAAACGAGTACTATAGATAGATTGATTGATCAATCAATCACTCATTTGACAGTGCCTGGAGTCGGACTTGGGTGATGCAAACGGCCTGAACCAGGGTTGGTCAAGTTTGGGCTGTTAAGACGTAGCAAAAGCTGTGAACATTTGAAAAAATACACTTTAATTTGAGTGCATATTAACTTGTTTAAATCATAAACTGAAAACTGAGAAGCCTCTCTCAAACGTGTATGCATCAGGCCTACACACACACAGTTCCAACTTGCGCACAAGGGGGAGTGCAAGGTAAAATGACGGTAGGAGAGGAGGCGCTGTGAGCAGCTTGACACAGTTCATGACCTGAGCTATTTCACAAGTAATTACCCATGCTGCCCTCTGTAGGACTTTCGTTCCGTTCCGTTCCGCAATATACAGTTATCCCAAGAGATAACTGTAGATTGCGAAACATAGAAAAATCAAAATAGAAATTAATTAATTTACACAACAACATAAATAAATGTCAACATATTTGAATTAAATACATATTTAAAAAACAAATTATTCTCACTGGTGCTTGAATTATTCATGGAATGTCTACTACTAGGTAAATGCAAAAATATTAATTGGTCCTATTAAAATCAAGTTCACCTGTCAAATAAAAATCCCCATACTTTAGATTAAAAAATGCTATCACCAGCTAAATAGGAACCTGTCAATCAAGAATAGTCTTTGAGAATTGCAGTTAATGCAATTTTTTTTTATTTGCTTCGTTTAGACATGTGACATGTTTTGCTCTTTGATCCTGGTGATGACTTTATTGAAATATAAAAAAAGATAAATAAATCTCCAATTTGCCAAATATCGGTCTTACTGTACATACACTTATGAATACATATTTCAGCATAAACAGATAAATAAGGACTCTAAGAAAGAATTAAAGTTAAAAAGGACAAAAATAATGTAAAACAAGGTTAAGATTGATTCTGTTTTTCAACATGAATAAAATGAATTACGGACATTGGGTGGTCGTAATGGCAGGGTTCTACTATTTATTTTATTTTACACAGTGAATCATCTCATCTTTATAAACTGCAGGTGCATTTTAAGCTTCATTTTCAATCAAGTGTATGTAACTATGCTACCCCTTCCTAATCACCTAATGGATGCTTTAAGTCAGTGTGAAATTAATGTTCAACAGATTGTTCTGACTGATAAGAACAAACACCCCTTATTCATGATGCCTAAACTAACATTTTCTGAAGTGACCCCCCTTTCAGTTTCGTTCCGTTCCGCAAAGTACAGTTAGCCCAATTCCCAAGCCGGGGAAGGATCATAGTGATCCTATGAATTATCGACCAATAGCCTTAACCAGTTGTCTATGTAAGACAATGGAGCGAATTGTTACTGATAGACTGGTTTGGTTCCTGGAGTCGAACCAGCTTATTACAGAGTTCCAATCTGGATTTCGCCGTCACAGGAGCACATTAGATCATTTAGTCAGACTGGAAACTTATGTTAGAGATGCTTTCATTAACAGAGAACACGTAGTAGCCATATTCTTTGACCTAGAAAAAGCTTATGACACTACATGGAAATATGGAATAATGAAAGATCTTCACGACTTAGGGCTTCGAGGTCGCCTTCCAGTTTTCATCTGATCCTTCCTACAGGATCGCTTCTTTAAGGTCCGAGTGGGATCAACGATGTCAAGCCCCTACTCTCAGGAGAATGGAGTCCCTCAGGGTAGTATTCTCTCACCCACTTTCCCTTCGTCGTATCAAGTTATCCATGCAATACATACTAAAAGTAGCTTCAACTCCAACAAATCCAACATATGATGTAATATTTCATCCAAAATACATGCATCATTATGAATCTCGTTCAAACGCCATTCGACCACTGGGATTACGCATGAAATTCTATCTTGAGGCTGCAAAAATTGATACTACAATCATTGCCGAGACGGAAGTACCACCCATTCCGCCATGGATTCTCCCAGTCCCGAAAGTTATACTGGATTTGGCAGAGCTTAAGAAAAGCGAAACCAATCCGGTAGACTATCAAAACCTATTTTATAGTATAAGGTTTAAATACAAATCGTACAAATTTCTATACACAGATGGCTCAAAAATGGAAAGACGAGTAGGCTGTGCAGTCACTTCTTATAAAACCGTTATAGCTGAATGTCGTCTTCCAGACCACTGCTCAATATACACTGCAGAATTAACAGCTATTTACCTTGCCTTAAAGAACATCGAGGACTCAGAATCAGATCGTTATGTTATCTGTTCTGATTCCAAATCTGCTCTTCAAGCAATCCAAAATAAACAACTTGATAACCCTGGGATCTTAGATGTTCTGATTAAGTATTTCTATTTTCACGAATACAAAGACATAGTATTCTGCTGGATTCCTGGACACGCTGGCATTGAAGGGAATGAAAAAGCAGACCTGGCAGCAAAAAGGGCTCTTACAAAAGATTTTACCATTCCATACACTGATTTTAAAATGACTATAAAATCTTTTATCATGTCTTGCTGGCAAAGACAATGGAATGAATGTAATAACAACAAGTTGCATTCAATCTTACCTTGCATTCAAAATAAAATACCTAGTAGGTTCAATACTCGCAAAGATCAAGGAATATATCACAGATGCCTCATAGGACATTCAAGACTTACACATTTACACCTTTTAGTCAATGAACCGGCACCGGTATGCCAGAGTTGTCGGTGCCCCCTAACAATCAAACATATTTTATTAGATTGCAGCCACTTACAACACTTTAGAAGACCTTTGTTTCAAGCTAATACCTTACAACATCTCTTTACCAGATATCCAACCCAGACAATTATTGATTTTTTATATGCTTCTGGTTTCTACTACCAAATATAGTTAATCAATCTTAACCTAGAGAGCCTCTACATAGCCCACTCAGGTGCTGATGAGGCGTTAAACAATAACTCACACACACACACACTCATTAAAATAGCTTAAATTAATATTCATGAACAAAATATTTTTAATTTGCTGGAATATACATCATCAGTATTGTAAGTAAAAGTGCCATAATTAGTAGACAGTTTGTTGTCGACAGCATGTAATGAAATATCCAAACTAATTAATTGTAATTTTTAACTGTTAATACTTCAACATAATGCGAAAGCTGAGTTACTCAACTAATATGTGCACATTTGTTGTAAAACTATGCTTTAGTAAGCTAAATTTTTATTATCTTGAAGTAAAATCTGTTCAAAATTCAAATAAATCAAAATTAGGGAGGTCCTTATGGTTGGGACAAAAGCTGGTATGGTTGGACAAGTGTTTATGTTGCAATTTCTGACATCAAGACTTGTACATAACGACAGATAGACAGGTATTATTACAAGGATCATTACCATTATTGTTGGGACATGAACATTTGTCAAAAAGATACAGCTGAAGCCAAAATGATGTGAGCGATATTGTTTACATGACCGGGGAAGTAAAACACAAAGTGAATGCTGTCATCTAACACCATATTTCACAATAATTCTGTAAAATTTACAATTTAAGTGATCAAAAATTGATACATTTATAAAAAAAAAAACATTTATTTGGGCTACATTTGACCGTTTTACAAAAAAATGCATGCCAAAGTGCCAAATTTCGAGTTAGTAAGAAAATCTTAAAACTATATAACCCTAACAGGTTTCCTTTACTTTTATTGATATCAGGTACATTATTGTAAAGTGAATTTGTGTTAATGGTGGTTAAATACATTGATTTATAAGTGTGTCGCACATAAATAGCTGTTTAATATGCATTTCACGAAAACCCAAACTTCATTGTTTTGCTTGTATTTGCTCGATTTGTCTGAAATTTGAAGCACATTATCTCTAAAGCAGCTCTTTCAGGAAATACCAATATGGAAGTCATGCTGTTATAAATCTATTCCTTATAAAAGATCATGTGTTGGCCTAAACAATTATGACTTATTTGCACCAGGTCTTATGTGGCCTTATATGTCAAGATGGCATCTGACTAGTATTGTATACCTTTTTGTTTGATACAATAAAAATATTGAACAGCTAAGAGAGATATATACTTATAGACTCACCAGTTCAAACAGGAATCTTCAGCAGGCTTCTGATGGTGTTTTGTTTTTCAGGTTCTGATCTTATTGCCTGGAGTTTCTTCCTGTTATATTACAAAATAAGTGACATCCGGGAGTTGTTATTTGACAGAGTTACATCCGGGAGTTGTTATTTGACAGAGTTCAATGGTCCCCAATTCCGATTTCTTTAGGCTGTTTTTTTTAGTTACTCGATATGAACATTCTCACACTCTTGTTCGTGTATGTTAATTACAGCGTTTCACATCCTGTTTTGGCCTGAAACATTTCCCTATTTGATTAAAATGGTGAGGTCCGCTTTCCACATAGCCCTTGGAAGTTCTGTGCCTCTTTATGGTAAGGGTGTTAACACTATGGGTGAAGACCATAGGTACTTCTGTCGGAGAATACAGTTAGTTTCATAAAAAAACGGCCCATCAAATTAAAACTAGACAAAGCTGTCATAGCTGGCTACTCAAAACCAGATCTAAAAGTACATATTTATAATATTTTAGATTAATTTCTTACATTTACCAAGGTTTATATTTATCAGGTGATAGATGTTAGCCGATTGTTAGCTATAGAAGTGGAAAGAAGCAGCTGGCTTTAGCATGTTTAGACCACAACCGGGTACAGGTCGCTACAGACAGCTAGAGTTGATCGTATTTTATAAAACTAACTGTGATAAATGAGGATCTTAATATTGTAAATATTGTTGGGTTCGATTCCCGGTCGAGCCTAAGTTGGATGGCTGTTTCATCCTTCGTCTCATTGCCATGGTCTCTGCCTGTCCTAATTAGCCCAACTGGTGCAGAAATACAGGACGTAAAGCCCTAATCACCCACCCACCCATTAACAGTTCCTGTGAATACTACTGTTTCTGCATCTTTTTTTTTTAAAGTATTCATGTTATCCTATTATCATTGAGTGCCCACAAGGCAATATCACTGATATGTAGTGATTATTTATTTGTGGACTTTTTGGTGTCATTGTATTTCCTGTATTTAAAGAATGGGATTGTAATATTAGGCTAATATAATGAGCGATTTGAAAGACTGTTTTCAACCATTATACTTGCTCTCCATTCCATAAAGCAAAATTGATGTTTTCCCTTTTTCCGATGCGGCTAAATATGTTGCCATATGTTCCAGGGGCGGATACAGGTGGTGGGGCGGACCCGGCATGTGCTCCCCTAAACATTCGCTGAGCGAGAGTGTGACAAACAAAACTTGCTTTATTTTGTATTCGATAGTTGACGACAACATTTTTATACAATATTCATGGAGTGAATAACTAGCTTTGTCAATGTCATATGACTGGCCGTCCCCCCTAACCGAAATTCCTGGATCCGCCCCTGATATCGTCCTTGTATTGAAATCATACCTGAGCGCTACTATTATCGTCACCCTTTAATTTCGGAGGCACACATCCACCAGAAGCTGAGGTAAAACTATATCTTTCCAACTTCCAAGCCCGGGAATCACTGAGGCACATGGTCAGCAGGAGCCAATAAAACAATGTCCGTCACGTTAATAATCCATGATGACAGTGTCCATAATTTTGGATTATATATCGGGAAAGTGACTTCAAATATTGTGAGTTTTATCTCCTGAAATTTATTTCTATCCTTCTTGAAGGAGGCATTGGCAGTTGGGAAAGCAAGCCATATATCAAATCACTGTCTCAAAGCCTTCAAGGAGCTATTATCGTTTAAATAAACTTCGTAGCTCTTTTAGATATATTTTTTTAATAATTCCATAGATTATTCTGTATTAATCTAATGGAAAAAAAAGTAAAAAGAAAAAAAAGTTGGTAACTGGATATTGTTGCTTTTACTGAAAGAATTGTACCTCATTAAGGTGATGTTGATGTGGCGATGTTGGTCCAGTCATTTGCAATACACATTTATTGGTTTCGATGTGGCAAATTCAGAGGCCGGATGGCAAGGTCAGAATGAAGATATTGGCTAAATATTTCTGGAAAATGTTCTATTTGCAAATGTACCGAGAAAAACACCCTAACAAAAACAGCATAGTTCAATATACTTTTGTAATGAATCTGTGCCTTGTTTTTCAAATGACACATCCTGTAACACAGTTTATTTCTTTCAGTTATTGGTCATCTGATTTCAAGTAAAGATGACAGAGGAAAACCATGAAGTTTGCGTGGGAGACCACTCCTGCCTGGTCCACACATCCAATATAGATGAGAGCAAGAAGAAAGAAGTGATTGCAGCGATAGGAAACACGCTGAATACTACAGCGTACCACCATTATGAGCCAAGTTCCTATCTGTACAGAAAGATGGCACCCGAAGAGTTCGCAGAGTCCTTTAAAATCAGGGGCATTGTGAACTTAGATAAAATAACTGGTGAAAAATGGTTGACCGAGTCCTTAAAGCACACTCAAAGATTTCAAAATAGAGGAGGGCCTGAAGACTCGACTGTTGGTGAGTTCAGGTTGAAATCAGAACCATATAAAAGGATAAGAGAAAATGCCATACCACAACAAGGATCAAAGGCTCTAAATACATCACGTATAAAGGAAGGCCAAAATCCCTTGAACCTTTGGCACACTGAACAGCTGAAGGATGTACCTGGGAAACGAAATATTGGACTCAAGGGAAATGCCAACATACATGAATTCAACAGCCACACGGTCTCTGTGAAGCAGATAGACCCAGCATCAGTGACAAACAAGAATGCAGCTCTGCACTGGCTCAAGAACAACAAATTAACTGCAGGAATGGCTGCTATTGGTGTGATCTTGGATGGTACTACCCTGATTTTGTCTATTATTGAAGACAAAGGAATTGGTAAAAATGTTGTTGTTTCTGTGGCTGAAATCGGATTGGGTCATCTTGGTGGTTATATTGGAGGGTTGATAGGCTCAGCTCTCATGCCAGGCCTGGGAACTATAATTTGCAGCATAATAGGTGGGATAATAGGATCCCTACTTGGCAGTCTAACCAGCTTCTTCTTTGGGTACAACTGTGTTGCTCCAGGGTTAGGCCAACCTGTTGGTCAAAGCATGGCAGACCATGGCACACCTCCAGCAGAAAGCAGAGTCAGCCACGAAGCTCCTAAAAGCAAAGGTCAAGTGCATCATGGGGTACCACAGGGTCGTTCCACTGCCAGGCACAGATTTCCAACTCCCAGTCACCAAGTCAGGAAGTGAATTTTGTCATCTGAGCCACATCTTAAGGAACAGTATCCTGCATGAAAGCTTCTGTTGCTTCAAAGCTATGAAGAAAACTCCCTCTGGACTTCTAATGTTCTCTTTTTAAATCTATTATTCTCTTTTTAAATCTATTATTCTGTGCACTAGCTATCGATACTAGTGTAGTCATACCAAAATCAGACATTAATGACATGCTACCCTGCCACATCTGAAGAACTGTCACACCTGTTTTCATGTAAATCAATTTTTAATCAGACCAGATTACTCAAGTTTCAAGCAATGCTGATGGATCGTACTTTCGAGGACAATGTGGAAGCTATAATTGTGTCATAGTGTAAAGTTCTTAATTTTCTGTGAACAGTTCACCAATGTGTACATTGACTTATATTTATGCATGTGCAATGTTTTTGTCGAATTGGAAACCACAATTGTGTGTCAAAACCTGGTCTCCAGACCATCAGGGACTGCAGGTTATTATCATGTTGTTTCGAATAAAGTTATGTTGACCGTCATATATATTTGGAAATACAAAGTGATAATATATATGCTGTTGAATTTGTGTGTACAGCTCAGTGAAATAGGCATTGACTAATATTTGTTGACTGTCTAGTATATCACAACAACATGGCACTTGTATTTCATGTGTACTCCTTTATACATGTTTGTACTTGAAATTATATAATACACTCTTTTAAAGCCACTGTCACACGGGCCGGTTGTGCCGTAGTGAAGCCGTAGTATTACGTAATAGTTGCGGAAATCGCTACCCGGCTCGAAGCCGGCGGCCCCAATACGGCCACCCGTGGATACCCGTGGATACCCGTCAAGCACCCGTGGGACCCTTGGCCAAGCCGCGAAACCCGGCCCCGGTAGCCGGTTGTGCCATGCTTGCATGGCACAACCGTAGATATCTCACGGGTGTAAAAAAAAAAAAAAAACCCCGTGGAAGCCGGCGGGTGACCCGTGGAAGCCGGCGGGTGGCCCGTAGAACCCGGCGGGTGGCCCGTAGAACCCGGCGGGTGGCCCGTAGAACCCGGCGAATTATTCGTCTCTAATTTCACCCCGGCGGCTTGTTGAGGGGTTCTACGGGTAACCCGCCGGCTTTCACGGGTAACCCGCCAGCTTTTTGCTACCAGCGTCAGCGTAGGCAGGGAGGTATATACTTTAAAAAGGCTGCTGCTCCTCTAATATTAGTCCGATTTTCCTCAAATAAAGACTGAATGGCAGTATAGCTCATACTGATTCCATACGTATTTTCGGATTTAAAAAAACCCGAATATTAAGCGAGATATTTGTCTGAGAAGGCAGTTGTCTTGCGGCGGCTGTTGCTCCATTTATAATAATCCGATTTACGTCAAATCAGGACTGAATTGTAGTATAAATCATACTGATTCCATACGTGTTTTCGGATTGAAAATAGACCAAATATTAAGCGAGATATTCGTCTGAGAACGTAGCTAGGTTGGCGGAGGCAAACAGTGGTGCTCTCGCAGACGTCCGCGCCCTGACTGTATCAATGAAGTAAGGGCTGAGCCCTTCTTTAAAAGGCTGCTGCTCCCCTAATATTAGTCCGATTTTCGTCAAATTAAAACTGTATTGTAGCATAGTTCATACTGATTCCATCATGCTCAATACATGTGTCAATTGCCTAATTGCCTAAATTGGGGTTCTTTGACCTGTCATTTCATAGTTTGTTCAAAGATGACACAGTAATATGACATTGTCTTGATTGTCATTCACAATTACAAAAAGATGTAATTGCTTTCATTAATTAAAAACAATGTATTGTATTGTAATTACCAGGCAATGATTATATTTGTATATTGGTATTTTTTTTATACATGTGAACATTCTTATCTTTTTGTGTATATTTTTGTAAAATTTAAATGTAATATTGATATTGTAATTATTATTTGTGATTTGATCTGTGATTTTATTTGCTATCTTTTATGTACTTATATGGACCAAATATTAAGCTAGATATTCTATATTATATAATAAGCATATAAATCTATCTGTCTCTCTAAACTATCTGTCTATCTACATATTCGATTTTCGTCAAATAAAGACTGAATTATTCAGGGAAATGTGTAGAATTTATATAATAGTTAAGGTGGGGAAAATTAATGGAGTATACTAGGCACAAACAAGAATATTCTTGTTAATAAAGTTAGTAATACCTCATAGAATATAGATATGTAGATAGACAGATAGTTATAAGATCTTCACCTAATAATATGTTACTATCAATAATTCATTAATTCGTAATCAATAAAAAACGAAAATAAAACAATGTTTGTTTGCTTGTTGCCAATAAAATTCTGACTTGATAAAGATGTCTATGGAGCTATAACAACTATCTATAGATAGATATACTCTAGTTTATATAAATTATCAATATTTCGTTGTTATTTCTGAAAATAATCCAACTGAAATTAATATTGATATTGCATGTTCCATCCATGATCAAAACAATCTCCCTCTTTAATATGCATATTAAACAGGAATCAGTTGAAATTCAGAACTTCAATTAAGGCTTGTGATCAATGATGAAAAAGCATGACTTACCCCATTCTTTGTATTATTCAAAATGTTAATAGCAATTGACATAACGGTCAAGGCAGATTGCTATTACATATATAGGTTAATTGACTTTACAAAAACAAAGGAAAAGTCCTTCCCATTGGCCAGTTGGCAGAATGAGTAGAAATTAATTGCAATAAAGCTCATCCAAACAATGTATATATAATGGTAAAAAATATTGACCACACCATTTCAAGTCATGAACATACACAGAGCACCTTGCTGCCTTCTCAGACGAATATCACACTTAATATTTGGTCTATTTTCAATCTGAAATTATGTGTGGAATAAGTATGAACTCTTCTATAATTCAATATTTATTTGACGCAAATCGGATTAATATTAATGGAGCAGCAGCCGCCACCAGACAACCGCCTTCTCAGACGAATATCTCGCTTAATATTTGGTCTATTTTCAATCCGAAAACACCTATGGAGTCAATATGAATTATACTACAATCCAGTCTTTATTTGACGAAAATCGGACTAATATTAGGGGAGCAGCAGCCTTTTAAAGTATACTCCTGGAAGCTGCAAGTTACTCCTACTACTCGCCGGCTTACTCCTACAACTCGGCGAGTAACCCGTAGAACCCGCCGAGTAACCCGTAGAACCCGCCGAGGCACCCGTAGAACCCGCCGAGGCACCCGTGGAAGCCGGCGGGTATCCCGGCGGGTTACCCGTAGCACCCGGCGGGTAACCCGGCGGGTGCTGCCCCGCCCCTTTTTGCTGCCAGAACCGGTCGCCAAACCGGCGGAAAGAGCTGTTACATAACTATTACGTAATACTACGGGTTCACTACGGCACAACCGGCCCGTGTGACAGTGGCTTAACAGAGCAGCCATGTTGGCATTTTTGCCACATTGCTCTTTTTTTTTTTTAATCAGATACAAGTAACTGTGATTTCTTCATCAGACAATGGCCATTGTGAGATCACAGCAATGGTCAAGTAATGACATTTTAATATATTATGTAATTAAAATGAGGTCATTATCCTAATGACTGCCACATGAAAAGGTTTATTAAATGAATTTAAGCACTTGTAAAGTAGATTCCTGCCTTAATAAATCTTCAACTTGACACAAATATCCATTGAATTATCTTAATTCAAAATCATGCAGAGAAACTTCAGGCCAACTCTTGATGAATGCACATTGGAATTTACAGATGATTGCTTGCACTTGATTTTGCATCACCTTCTAATTGGGGATTTAACTATTTGAGTCTAATAAGTACTGAAAAGGGTCCATATGCAGAATTAAAAGAAAAACTCAGCTACTTTCAGTACCTCACCTCAAGCCAATCCACCGGGATAAGCCTCACTGGCATAGCCCTGGGGTTATTATCTTACAGCAGGATTGTCTTATAGCAATTGGTATTGTTGATAAAGCCCAAGCTATCACCCTAGTAACAGAGCCAAGTGACCACGGACATAAAAGAGGGACTACACGTCCTCACTCGCGGTCAACAATGCCTCTGTTAATCACATATGAATTATTTTGACGAGTTCATGTTTTATGTTTCACCCATCATCTCATCTCGTTGCCATGGTTACTGCCTGACCTAATTAGCCCATCAGGTGCAGGAGTACACCCACCCACCCAACATGTGATTGGTGCTTTAATGACAGTTCAATTTAATACCTATAATGACACTTTATTTTTCATTGCAGAGCTGTTTTGAATTCAGGCATCATGGGTAACCAGCATAACACACATGTAGCAAATGCCACGTCTGAGGTGGTCCGAATTGTGCTGACAGATTCAAATGCACGCAATACAACCAAAGTGATCAAACCTGGGGAAGTTATCTGCATTCCCACACCTCATGGAAGAAACAGTGTGGATGTCTTCGGCCAGGTTTCGAACAGCAATGGCCACGAAGTTTTTGATGAAAGATCTGTCGCAAATTACACGGATGATTCAGACTACAGGTAAATGTAACTTGTGCTGCAGCAAAACCCTCTGTAAATGGGTGGGGGCCTAGCTCAGTGGTAGCGCGCTGGGCTTCCAACCACTGGGTCCCGGGTTCAATTCCCGGTCGAGCCTATGTTGGATGGCTGTTTCATCCTTTGTCTCATTGCCATGGTCCCTACCTGTCCTAATTAGCCCATCAGGTTCAGAAATACAAGACCTAAAGCCCTAATCCACCACCACCCTCTGTAAATGTAGTTGAGGATCTAGACTTTAAACTAATGTACTATATTTTGTATGTAGCTCAAATTCTGAGGAATTACAATGTGATTCTAATAAAAATGCAAATCAACAGGAAGCACATAAGGCACACTCAGATGGTGTTACTGATGGCTATAATATGTGTTTGAGCAGCTTTAATAATTATACCAGATATCTATCAAATGTATCGTCATGTGCTTTCTGTTGATTTGGAAATATCACATTGTTTTCCCCTTTGGTCGAACAAGTGCTTTCAAAAATATAGTATAATGTCTGGAAGCTACATTTTGTGCTATGTCGCTCTGCAGTTGGAGTTTCACTGCAGCACAACAGATTAAAATATAAGTTTTTACTTCACACAAGGGAGATATGCAATATAGTTTAATTCCATTGCATCATGAAATCTCTGATTAAAGTTAGTACTTCAACTTAGTCTGTTTGTTTTTCAGTTTTATTGTGAAAAAGATACCAGCGGGACATCTAGATATTGTGAGGGCAAAATATGGCACAGTTTGGGAGGAAGATGCTGGACTGCGCTGAAACAAACACCATTCATGTTTTTACTAAACTGCTGTGAAATCCTTAATAACTATATCAATAAAAGTCAAGGCATGTTTGTATCTGTTCTGTTTTGTTCCTTGAAATTGCAGTTTTTATTTTCTCCATATACTGATCATTCAATTCACAGATTTTCTGACCTAAAAAAAGATTGACAATAATATGTATGTCCATTAGTATTTCCCAATGAACTCGAATTTTTTTGTTTTATTTTGGAATTCAGAATTTTTTTTTTTGAAGACATAAATCTTCAGGAGAGGCCCTCTAAGACTAATAAGAAGTTGCTGTCGAGTGCTTCCTCTTGATGAAATTTTACATCAATATTGCAAGTAAAAAAAAAAGAGCCGTAAATGATGACGGAAAGATATCATATTTTATTAATTGTGGTAAAAGTAAGTTAAATTTGAAATGTTATGAGAAATTTTGTGGTAAAAAAAAAATTTAAAGTTGGAATGTTTTAATTTTGACACTCATAACAGTCTCGGATACTGCATTTTGAATATGGTGAAATAAACCAATTGTTTGATATGAAGAAAATTGTTTTTTTTTTATATCTGTGAGGGTGCGTTATTGCATAGCACTCTATGGTTATTGTAAGGCACAGGGATGACATACTCAATACTGCATTTAGCAAACTGATGTCTCACTCTTATTTCTGACATATAATTATGTATATCTGATTTTCTTTGAAATATGTATCATAGAAATATAATGGTGACAAGTCTTTTTTCAATTTTTGTAAAATTTTAGCTCATGCAGTGCACATATATCCGATATTTTCAATAAATTCAAACTTTTGAAAACAGGATTTGTGTGAATTATATTGTTTGTTTGCTATTATATGGAGAGCTTTTTTTTGTAATTTATACACAGTATAAGTTATTGGTTTCCAACAAAGTATCCCATAATAGTATATGGTACAATTAGGGTATTGTATAAGGTTAAAAGTATCTTCCTCTTTGACATAATTCCTATAGTTCTTGAAATTTTTCACCTGATCTTTTCAACATGTGCATTCCATGTAAGATGTTTGTCTAACTTAATTCCGAGAAAATTTAAAATCTACAAATTTATATTTTAGCGTTAACTATATTTATTTTTGGAGGAGTTACTAATCTTGACTTAGAATGAAATAACATTGCTTTAGTTTTCTCAATATTTAAAGACAATTTATTCAGTTTTAACCAAGTAGTGACATTTGTCAGTTCATTATTTGAGGTAGCCAGAACCGACCTACATTGCATTAAAGCGATGTAGGGTCAGAACGACTTTTATAGGAATTCTTAGAAGTTGACATTTACGACACATTGTTTTCAATAAAAACGTTAGCATACCTTATTTCGTCGTTAGTACTGCTCTGTTTACTATCGACTTACACTGAGATTTTACTGAAAAAGCCAGTGGAAAAATCCTTTTCAAGAGCATTTTCAAATTCATGTTCCCTTCGTTCATGCTATCACCCATTGCTGCCTAGTTCCACTAAAACTCACTAGAGGGCTCCAACGACATCACAGCGACATCACAGATGCAATGGTGCAGATACATATCTAATACTTTAGTTTCATTAGACCCATAGAACAGTGGCATCGTGTGGAAATGGTCTATTAACTTATTATAATTGTGAAATTGAGAAAACTACAGACTTGCCAGTGCTATTCTGTGTGAATCTTATTATCCACTAGGGGCGTTGAAGCGTCGCTGGAGCGCTATTCTGTGTGAATCTTATTATCCACTAGGGGCATTGAAGCGTCGCCGGAGCCCTTTTCTGGCCCTTAAAGGTCCTGGGCCTCCACGCGGCGAGGGTGGAAACACTTGGGGTGAAGTCCTCTATCCCCAGTGGCTAAAACAGGACAGTGCGCATTGCACAAGCTGCTCCAGCTATCCAACGCAGACACTTATTGATTTTTTGCATGCTTCTGGTTTCTACTACCAACTATAGATAATCAATCTTACCCTAGAGAGCCTCTACATAGCCCACTCAGGTGCTGATGAGGCATTAAACAATAACACTACCTACCTAGCCCTTTTCTGAGTTTTGGCAGAACTAGGCGGTCGTTTGCTGTCATGTAATCAAGTAAACATGAGTTCAAAAATAGTGCAGAAATCGATGATAGTTGGAAGAAATCAACCATATCTGAGCGTGATACAATAGAAAAAAGGTATATTTAACCCTAGAGCAGGTGTATTTCATATGGCAAATGTTTATTAAAAGTCTAGTTCCCACACAAGCTGATTATCAATATTTTTTCATCTAGATTGTTGTAACACTGTCCTGTGGACAGGGGACTTGTAGCTATATTTAAGGCAACTGTCTGGGTTATGAAATTTTGGAAAAGTCTAATGAAGCAGAAAGAGAAGTTTGAGGTGGCTAAGTGAAAATAATTTATGTATATTATGAATAGAAGGGGGCAAGAATAAATCCCTGAGGGACACCTGTTTTAATACGTAATACTTCTGATTTAGGGGCAACAAATTGTTTTCTATTAAATAAACGTCTTTCAAAAAGGTTAAGGGCTTTGTTTCGAATTCAGCCTTAAACAGATCTAAATAAATGCTAATGGGAATTTGATTTCTATACATCATTTCAATATTCCTACTTATTATTTCTATTTGAGTGTAATTTTTAAAAACGAGTGCAAAGTTGACAATGCATAATTCCCTTGCCTGGCATAAAGACGTAAAGCATTTGGGGAATTATCTCTCCAGTAATTTAAGTGAACCGAAGGAAGTTTCTGCAAAAAAGAGTGACTTAATAGGAAGAGTTAACACTCTTGTTGGAAATGCCCCAACAATTGATCGCAGGATTATAATGTCGATCTTCAGCAGCCAGTGCTGTCACTTTTATGGGGTTCAGACATGGAGGCTACGAGATGGTCATCTCAAGGATTTTATGACATTGTGGAACCGTTGTACCCGGCGCTTTGCCGATTACCTCCAAAGACTCATTGTAGATTCCTTCCTCACATAGCTGAGATGAAGAGCCCTCATGACAAAATCTGTGAGATGTTTCTTGGGATTTATGACCGCATGAGAAAGAGTGACAACATTTTTGTCAAATTCATAGCAACCAAAGGTACAGCAAATATCCAGACAATTTTAGGTGACAATTTGAACTATATACAGAACTATTACCACTTAAATGGGGTCGTTGATGTTTGCAAGTTGAATTCCTGCAAGTGCTCCTCAGAAGATTTTGCCATGATTGAGGCTATCAAAGACATTATAGACAATAGAGTACAATTTACACCTGATGAACTTTCACAATTTTTACATTTTCTTTCTCATTCATAATTTATATGTAAAAAATCTAAAATAATTTACCTCACCATGTCTGTACACCTTTATGTGTGTGTAATAAAGATATATATATATATATAACACGTTCAAAAATTTTAGATAAACTTTGCAGAACTGAAATTGCCCGGTAGTTTTCAAGCAGAGCATTATCATTTTGTTTATGTGTGACCTGGTGTAATTGATTTAGTTTAGTGATTATTATATTAGGCCTATGATTAATGTATATATTTCATATTATATATATTCATTATTGTGAACATGAAAAGTCATTTATGAAGTCAATTAGGATACATTGATTATGATGCCAGAGGGCAGCATAGGCTAGATGAATTTGGTCCTCTAGGAGTTAGTGCAAGCAGGAAGTGCCTCTTGTGGCAATTTCATAAGGAAGCTGCTGTCAGACAGAATGGTGGAAAGGCTGTAGCCTAAGAAAAGAAATCTGTTATCATTATGTGAACACATGTGAACTATTTCTTTAAAAGTGTAGTCCCAACTTTACACTACTAGTAATGGGGGAAATTCACAATAAGCTGCAGCACTGGTTGTGATGGTTCAAGTCATTGTGTTATGTGGAAGAGAAGGATTGGTTTGCAAATGAAAGTGCACAGTCATACCACTGCCCTCTAGTTCTGACTAGTCTACTCTAACTCTAATGTTCACTTGTCCGCACCTGATAATTGTTATTAAAGAAATTGAATCCCAAAGAACCGAGTTGTGTCATCCGTAAATATTCAACTGGGACTTGGTTACATATGTAGAGGGTTTCCTTTGCAGTTTTCAGCTGTTCTGCAAATACACCATTACAAAATGACTGATATATGATAAATTGCCTCAGGCTGGAGGATGCCGGCCCCTTTACAAAGAAGGATGGAGCCTGACTGTATCTTGCCACGAACAAGTTGGTCCCCAAATTGTTAAGGTCACTGCGCATCACTGCCGCTATGTGAATCTGTCATGCACATTGACCACAAAGGGGTGAATGCCCAAAAAGTACCTGAAAATGTTTCAATGGGTGATTAGAAAATTAAGCAACCAGAAAATTTCAAGCAATTTATTGATATATAAGGATTAGTGTTCAGTATATGTGGTTAGATACACAACTGTGTCACTGAACTATTAATGCAGTTTCTTACAACCAAATTCATAGGGCTGGTAGCCAATCTCTTGGACTTGAAAGCTGAACTCCAGATGATGTCATGTGTATGCAGGATTCCCATTAGTTAAAGCAATCCCTCAGCCAATGAGAAGGGCGGGAGCCTAGCTCAGAAGTAGCGCTCTTGGCTTCCAACCGCTGGGTCCCGGGTTCGATTCCTGGTCGAGCCTAAGTTGGCTGGCTGTTTCCTCCTTCGTCTCATTGCCATGGTCCCTGCCTGTCCTAATTAGCCCAACTGGTGCAGAAATACAGGACGTAAAGCCCTAATCCACCCATCCACCCTCAGCCAATGAAAGTCCTGAATTCACATGACGTCATCTGGAGTTCAGCTTCCAAGCCTATGAGACTGGTTTCCAACTCTAGGAATTTGTCTGTAAGTCTATTGGGACATAAATTGCTGTTTCAGGACATCAACTATAATTATAAAGTTTCATAATCATCGGTGTGTTGCCCTTTTTTATGACGCCATTGTTTGTTGAGTCGCCAACGCTTTGTCTCCAAATCTTGGCCCAAGAATTTTCCAAAAGTATCCTGATATTCCTGATGTCAAGAAAATATAAACACCCTGTAAGCCATTCAGGACAACAAACACATACCAGAGTTCTGAAATGCCAGTTGCAAAAGGTACAAGAGCCTCCGATCTTGATAAATATTAATGCCATATTCCGGTCAGAAGCAGCAGCAATACCAGCATCATCGGGCATTGCAATATAGATGTTATACACTGTGGCAAGGAAACAGACTGCATTGGCGGAAATTAGAAAAAGTATGGGCCCTATGAATAATGTAATGACGTAGAGTTGAGATTCAATGAAGCATATTCCTCTGCTAGAAGCGTAAGTTCGGAGAAGGTCTGTCAATTGGTCCATACAGATTGGTATCAACATCAATAACATGCTAACAATCCAGCAGAATTTGACCTTTTCTTTGGTTATATATAGAATTCCATGGAGATGAATGTCATAACCAAGAAAGCTGTGAACCAAAAGTAGTGCAATGACATTCCAGTGATTTGGCAAAGTACAGTGATTGAAGTGATCACTTCCATATGGCTGATCTGAAAGAACATCATCATGCATTGTTTATTTTATTGATTACCTTATAAAATACTCTCAGCACGAGTACCAAGAGGAGATGAAGATGTCGAAGGTTCTCCCAATGAATATAGAATTCACCAGTGTGTGTGTACTTCATAGATTTAAGGATCAACTTGTGGTGCCATGACTCAAACCATGCACTCTAAAAAAAGATTGTCTGTTTCAGACAGATAATTGTGTCACTGGTATCCACTCAATAGTTTGCTTAAATTACGCCATTATATTGTTTGTCATGAGACATTGATTGTATAAAGGGGCATTCACCCTGTCACGGATAAGACCTACGTTTAACCTGTCATATATCGCTTGGCAGACGTTCGTCGACCTCTCGCGGAATTTCCGTCAACCGCTCGCCGATCCTCTGTCACCAAGCAACCGTCAGGCATCCATGAGGCATCTGTCAGGCCTCTATGAGGCACTCATAGATAGCCCATGCGAGTGGTTCAAGAGTGAATGAGGAGAAGGCTGCAGATGGGCTACTGATGGGCACGGACAACGACGGGCGGGCCACGGAGGGTTCTATGAGTGGACACTAGTGGATGGCGAGTATACACGGATAGACAGCTTTCCCTGCGTACCTACAGATGGCCATGGATGGCCATGGATGATCGTAAAACGTTCGCCGAGTGAACCCTGAGCGAGTTACGTAACTAATGTGAAGAATTTACTCGTATAATGTCCGCCAAATTTGTTAAATTGTTTGCCCTCTGCACGGATGGTCACAGATGATCTAGCACTACCAGGAGCATCCAATGGATTTTCGCAAGTATACATAAAACGCCAAGAGCAAAACATTTGTTTAATCCGTGGTCATACTTAAATTTTATTTTTTCCCAATTTTAAAATTAATTATTTTTTTCCCAATTATAAAATTCATTATTTTTTTTAATTTTTAATATAAGCAACCACAAGTGTAACATGTCTCACCTGGAAGAGCAGTTGAGCCAAAAAAAGTGCTGTTGAGAGATGTGGAATGGTGGAGACCATCCTGGATCGAATTGATCTTGATGTAACCTATGAGCAGGTGATTGTCACCAGGAGAATGAGAGACACAGAGTTGCATATTGTTGTTACAATACCAAGGTATATGTCTGTGTGGCCAGTTCGTTTGCTAAAAGGGATACAATGGATGTATTAAATTTATTCTTGCTGCTCTCATACCTCACCTGTCCAATGATGACTGAGTCCTTCATGGTGTTGAGATGTTTTCTCTCATCAATATCTGCAGCAACCATAATTTGACCAGAAAAGTCAAAAAGATTTACATCTTTTACCAAAAGTACGTCTGAACTCATGCAAAATGAATCACTAGACAAGATCAGCATTAAATATGATAATATTATGGAGGTATGGTTGATAGCGTTTTTATATTGTCTTAGCATTTGAAGTTATTTGATTTTCTGTTTGACATAACACATGACATCTTGTGGATTGGATGTGATTTCTTTAAGTAGTTCACAACATGGCTGCTTGCAAAAGCCAAATGACACGGAATGGCATTCATGTGAGCATCAAAATCTTGCCAACATATTTTCATAGGCAGATTCTGCACATTTGATTCACTCAGGATTGCCATCGTTTTCATGGCAGATCCATTACCTTGATTTGGCAAATAAAACCGCTTATCATATTCAAAAAGGTTCTCTCGACTTAAGTCGACACAATGGTCATTCATGAGGTCAAGGTTACCTGTCCTATCACAAATGGTATCAAATTCATATTTTGTTGTTTATTTTCGTATGGCTGAGGTCATTTTTGATTCGAGTGAAAACAGTAACGTGTAGCTTGGTAACCTTTCAATAGATTTGCGCAGATTTGGGCTTTGGGCAATGACAAGAAAAAATGAGAGCACTGAGGTCACACTCATGGCATAAAGGATTTCCAATGTCATCTGCTACAGGTAGAATAAAAGACCGACACAAAAAATCATATCTTTCACATTTAATTTTATTTCTCTCAATACAGCTTTGTTGAAGCAGTGCATCGTAAGTAAGACCAGGAGTGCCGTGGAGTTCACTGCTTCTGACCAACTCAACTGCATATCGACATTTTTAGAAAAGTAAACCACGAACCTCGGACAAGTTGCTTATTTGCAGTTCATTGCTTATCAGGTTTTTCAGGCTTCCACCATTGCAGTAAAAACTGATAGGCATTGGGACAACTTCTGTAGTATTCAAGTCATGACAAGATGTGCAGTAATTATTTTTGTAAATTCCAATCTTGTGGTGATAACAGGAAAATATGAAGACATATCAGGTCTATTTTCCTCACAGTTTCCTTTGATTTTATTTGAGGTCATAAATGTTTCAGGACATTTATCAATTATATAATTTTGCCATGGATAAAAATGTGACATATTCATACAGCCAAAATACCCCTTTGCGGTTTGCAAATTACTGCTAACTTTATATTGACTAACCAAATGATATTTCAGAAAACTTGACAGAGTGCTGTGCATGTTGAGTAACCTTTCTCTGACATCGATCAGCCAGTCAGGGATAAATATTTCTCTTTGGAATAAATCGTCGAACTCTGAAGAACTTGTGCAATGATTCCAATAATCAAGACAGCAGTCCCATATGCAACACAAGCCCTATCACATTTATAAAGATATCTGCAAAGTGAATTGCTGCATTTCTTGCGACGATTATTGCACAAATTTTCGCAACTCTGATGGTATTTTTTACACGTAGAGACAATTGTGTCAATTCTACTTCCAATAATGTTAGATTCATTTGAATTTACAAAACTATCTGCAATTCAAATAAGAGTTTTTACCATGTTATTTTAATAGCATCAAATTAATATGCAGGGTGTATGAACCCAGCAAACTGATACTATAACATTATTTTATAACCTGGTAACATTATTGTATAACCTGGTAACATTGTATAACCTGGTAAAATTATTGTATAACCTGGAAACAATATTTGATAACCTGGTAACAATAAGACAACCTTTCCAGATATACATTGAAACTGTGAACGCATAATAGTATTTTGCTAACAAAAAGAATGTAGCTCTAAAGTTATCATTTACGGCCTATTGCTAATGTGAAATGAATGGGGTGCCTATTTATGGTAACTTACCTGGTAATATTTCCATAATGGTATAACCTTATTTTAATATTACCTTGTTTGCTGGAGAAAAAGTACACTGTAACAAGTTTTCATAATTTTCTTGTATTTTTTACAGTAGTAAAATACTGTTTATTTGGTACACAACATGCTGCAGTCAATTTATTTTGGCAATATATCGTCAATCCGTTCTATAGCATAATGCTAAAAAATTTACAGTTGAGGTAGGCTAAAGCGAATGGCAATGTAATTTAGTTCATGCAGTAGATTACTGTGAAATAGATGAAATCGAAAAAAGCTATACCATTTTGCTAGTAACCACATATTTCAAGGGAAAATACTATACAGCTACTTTACCATGTTTACACCAGAATGTCAAGGCATACAGTTAGTTTCTAAAAATATTATGGCAGCTGTAGCAACCTATTCCTGGCTGAAGCTGTAACTGACTAAAACCAGCCGCTTCTGTCTACTCCTAGCTTATAGTCGGCTTACTGAAAAATATATAAACCTTGGCAAATGTAAGAAATTTATTTAACGTGTCATAAATAGGGGAAAGTAAGGAGAACTGGGCGGGTGGAAGAACTAAAACACTAGCTTACACTATGAAAATGAAAGGAAACCCATAATCTATGTCACAATCATAGTTGACTTATGGCTTACAATACAAGTTGGTTCAGCCCATGCTTGCACTTTCAGAGTTCAAATATAAAAAAAGAAATTCAGCAGGCATATTTACCCAGCATTAAATCATTCGTCAAATGTTTATATGTTGTATTACAGCTTGCGATTAACGACATGTTAACCAAAAAGGTCAGAGTGTTTGTGTCACCCTAATGTATACAACCTGATCAAGTTTGGGTGAGCAACAACGAAAAAGCAAAATGCTGAAAAAATATCAATTACGAAGGTCTTCACCAACAGTGATTTTGTTGCAGACCAATAATCAAAGATATACTATGAAATACCAGATGACATAATGCATACTCACACAACTTTCGAAGGTGAAAAGGAACTTCCGAACCATTACAACTGAGAGGCAATGCTGAGAAGAAGCACAAGCTTCAACATTGCAAAAACTGTCATTCACAGACAAAAACAGATGTTGTGTATTCTGCAGTTCGCCAGCAACTGTTGTACTTTTGCTTATTGCATTATCATTGTGTTATTTAACACAAGGGAAGGAATTAGTTTCCTCTCCAGTTCCCTGAAGTTGATAAATATATTGATCTGTGACATATAATTTTTGCCTGCTAGTGAGCTCTAAAATTAATTAGGTTTTGGAGAGCAAAATGTCAGTGCAGAATGAACTTCAATCACAAGCATCAAATTGAATAAAGATTGGATTCTGTTTTATGCCAATTCAATAAAGGATTGGCATTACGCATCATTGTGTACAATTTTAGACAGTCATTGTTGGATGACATTTGTGATCCTGATTATTGAAGTGTTATAACTTAAGGGACAGATAATGTCCGTATGGACATTTTAGTTCATAAATCATAATTATGTGTAAGTTATATGCATGACGATTATGATTACCTCTTCATAATCTTTACCCCAAACACCTTCCACCTAATTATTACTTAAATTGATTAACCATATGATTTGCTTTTTTTTTATACTGCTAGGCGGGGGCCTAGCTCAGAGGTTACGCTCTTGGCTTCCAACCGCTGGGTCCCGGGTTTGATTCCCGGTCGAGCCTAAGTTGGATGGCTGTTTCCTCCTTCGTCTCATTGCCATAGTCCCTACCTGTCCTAATTAGCCCAACTGGTGCAGAAATATAGGACGTAAAGCCCTAATCACACACACACACTTTTAATACTGCTAGTTGCTGCCGATAAAATTTGTCTATTTACCAAATTATGCATAAACATATGTATAGTCAGTTACAATTGAAATTTTTGTACTTTCTACTTCCTACTAATCTTACTAGTCTGGGAAGAACCACCATTTGAAAATCTGTGTATCATCCACATTAAACAGATAAAGTTCAATTGACAAATAAAGTTCAATTAACAAAAGGCTTTACGATTTGATGAAAAAAGCGAAGGTCACTGAAAATTATGCCTAAGCCATGCATTGAAGGTCAACTCTAGTGCAACATTTAAAATTTAGAGAAGTTATGTAAACCCTGTACCTAGTTTCAAATGCCACTAAATGGTAAAATAAAGATATTTATTTCTGACAGATTTGACTGGGCTGTAGCTTTTCAAGAATACTTAGCTAATGTCACGTCCGCATCATGCATTGGTGCTGCACATTATCCACTCACTGATCCTCATGGTAATGATCAAGTCTTAGTGACCACTTTTCTTAAATATCAAACTTTGAAATGTTCAATAATAATCGATTGCCAAAAATCATAACCCAGAGACCATTTATTCACACAGCTTGGCAGGTTATTGTAGGTACATCAAAAATTACATCATAAATAAATACTCTGAACTATACAGCATTTCAAATTGCTATGTCTGCAAAATTAAGAGGCAATAGTACTGACTCATGATCTTGCATTGATACAGCCTAATTTATACAATTTTATTCATGAGGTGGCCTTTTTGCAGTGGCATTAATTGCCACAACAAGGTCTCCTGACTATTTCTATGACATATTATGTAACAATTTCAGTCAAAAAAATTTGTTGTCAGTCTGTGAATGTATACCTCATAAAAAGTGCATCCAAAAAAGTTCTAGGATGCTGTGTTTAAAGTAATGCTATACAGGTTCTGAATTAAGTCCACAGGGACATTTACAGTCATGGCCTAAAGTTTACGGACTCTTTAAAACACTTTAATTTGGTCTAGATTTTTTGCTTTATTGAACTTTTTCTTGAATTAGTTTCTTTAGGGATCATATTTACAGTCCTAAAAACACATTTGCACTACAAACATGTCAATATATCAATTAAGTTATGGATGGTCAGAGGGAAGAGCCTCAATTAAGTTATGGATAGTCAGAGGGAAGAGCCTCGTTTCCCACATGTTATGCAGGCAGGAGTTGAGTGATGAGTCACAAAGTTCTGCATGAGTTTGTCCTTTGTGATCTAGAAACAGTCAAAATCTTCAAATTTTTACCTCATTCAAGGTCTTCCTCTAAGGTATATTACTTGTTGTTCCATAAGCCTAGTAATCAATGGACTTGAAGTCATCATGTCTCGAAGGGGCGTTCTCACTGTCACGGATAAGACGAGTGACCATGTACATAAAACATGGGCTATACGTAGCTATACGTGCTTACTCGTAGCCCTGTTAATCACGTATAAATACTTTCCACGAGCGTACATGAGGCAGTCATAGATCGTAGATTACTTGGCGGACGTCCATCAAACGCCCGCCAAAAATCCATCGCCAAGCATACGTAAGGCATATGTGAGGCATACATGAGGCATACATGAGGCATATGTGAGGCATACATGAGGCACTCAAAGATAGCCTGTGCGAGTGGCAACTGACGTCCGTCGAACGTTTTACGAGCGTTCTACGAGTGGAAACAACAGGATGTCGCGTATATACTGATGGACAGTGGCAACATATGGCTACGTATGGATATACGTAGAACGTACGTAGAATGCTTGTCGACTGACCCCCAAGCAAGTTTCATAACTAATATGAACAATTCACTTGTAGAATGTCCGCCAAAGTATTAAACATGTTTAAATTTTTTGCCCTCTCCACGTATGGTCACGGATGATTTAGCTCTACCAGGAGCGTTCTATGGATTAGCAAGAGTATCCTTGAAACACTTGCCGACTGAACGACGAATGACCAAGGATGAGCAAGATTAATATTTTTCATCCATGGTCATAAGTAGGTCTTATAAGTGACAGTGTGAACGCCCTTTAGGTGTGGCTGACAGACAGACACAGAGACAATAAGGAGGGACAAACTGACAGACATGCAGACCATCACAATACCCAAGTCCATCAACATTGCCAAGGGTTAGCCGGTGAAATTGAACCTAGACAAAGCTAGACAACTTCTGCTATATGATGCTATCTGGCACAAAATAAGACTATCTGGCTATAGCTTGCTACTCAAAGCCAGATTTAAAAGCGCATATATATGTTATATTAGATACATGTCTTACATTTACCTAGGTTTATATATATTTTTTTCAGTGGTGGTAGATGTTAACCGACTAGTAGCTAGAAGTAGACAGAAGTAGCTGGCTTTAGCTAGTTATGGCTGCAGCCAGGAACAGGTGTCTACAGCTGTCTAGAGTCGACCATATTTTATGGAAATATGCCTAACTGTATTATGGGAGTTTAAAAAAGCACCATAGTCGCCATATATCAAGTGTCCATGAAAACTTATGGCCACAGCTTTAGACCACTGCAACAGTGATATTTACAAATGAAATATAAATATGATTTATCACGTGGTTGTCCTCAAATATTTGGCAATATTTAAAATAATTTGATATTAAATAATGAAATGATAACCATAACAACAACTGTTAAATTCCCCATTAAGGAGTATAATTCATTAAATTATAGATTTGTTCATTTCATGTTTCAGTTTGTCTATTAATTAAACTGTCCAAAATAAGAAACGCAAAATTGATTTTGCAATTTAATTTTAATAAGCCATGAGGCACAAATATAACATGGTATATATAAACAATAACAACAATCATTTGACAATTAAAAAATCGAACTTGACTCATCTGTAAAGAGCACAGATCTCCAGCGTTGTGCAGGCCATCGCATTCGCTGTTCCACCCACCGACTACGTACTGCTCTTCGACCCTGGTTTAGGACATGTCCCACACAAGGGCGTCGGGCCCACAGCCCTGATTCATGAAGCCTGTTCCGGACAGTTTGATCTGAAATCTGCCAATTATGTGTGCTGGGTGTTGCAGGTGCAGTTCGAGTAGCAGGTCTGAAGCGATCTCTGAGATGCTGCAATCGGATATGGCTGTCTTGGGCAGGGGTCGTTACCCTTGGAGCACCACTGCGAGGACGGTCATCTGATGATCCAGTCTCTCTAAACCTTTCTCTCAGCCTGCTAATGGTGGATACAGCAACATTGAAGTGCCTGGCTATTCTGGAAAGGTTCCAACCAGATGTCTTCATCCCCAATGCCCTTTCTCTGTGAATTTTGGAAAGGCGTGGCATCTTTATCCCTGATTGCAGGAAAATGAAAGATGTGGCCTTTTTCAATTAAGGACTGAACCTTCCTTAAGAATTGATTAAGGAGTCACTTTGATTGATTGTTGTTGCATAATGCCAATTTTCTGTGTTGCATTGTTGTGGTTGTCTGGTCACGGTCGAGTGCTGTCAGAGGTTTAATTTTTTTTTCAATGCAAGGTCAACCTGTGTTTAACAAGTATAAGAAATTATGGCATGATTCTTTTTCTGGTTTTTCTTATAACAGGGGATTTGTACTTTTGCGTTTCTTATTTTGGACAGTTTATATCTGATATATAGCCAGAATGAAAGGACGATAGAAATAGAAAGACAAACAGACACACAATACAGACATGTAACAACATGTGTAAAAATTATTATTGCTGTATAATTTTTGTAAAAAAACTTTGAATTTTTTGCTGGCATCATACAACAAATACATGGAAAAAAATATATAAGACTTATATAAATATGCATTCCATAGGCCTATGTACATGAAATATACTGTATAAATATGCTGATGCAGATTTCCAAAGTGATCATATAAATTTACTAGGTGGAATAATCACATTGTGGTTTATAATATTACTGCTAGTTTCTGGACATCTTAAACAGGTTAATGTATTGAATTGCAGATATTCAACGTATAAAGTAATATTCCATCCATACAATAAAGAACAATAATATAATTTACTGTACTACAAGGCTACTTCATTGGGATACGAGACCTGTTTTGATTATTTCCTAATCACCAACTAACACAATACAGTTAGTTCCATTAAACACGACCTGTCAAAATTAACCTAAGCAAAGCTAGACAACTTCTGCTATACAATTCTACCTGGCACAAAACGGAACTGTCTAGCTAAAGCTGGATTTAAGAGTGCATGCAGCATTTATTGGTGTGACAAGTTGAGCGCTACGCATACTTGCCATTTTTTGTTGTAAAGATACACGTCGATTGTACATACATATTTATGATATATAAGATCAATTTTTCAATTTACTTAAGTTCATATTTTTCAGTAGCGGTAGTTGTAGCCGACTATAAGCTAGGAGTAGGCAGAAGTGGCTGCCTTTAGCCAGTTGTAGTTATAGCCAGGAATAGGGTTGCTACAGCTGTCTAGAGTCAACCATAATTATAAATTATGAAACTAACTGTATGTCAGCCTGGTAGACAACAACCCTGGTTAGCACCTCAGAATTTCCGAGGCTCAAAACTTGGTCCATGCACTCTTCATGAGCTACATCTCAGCTGGAACTTGGTCACATGAGATGTTGAATTGGTGGAGTCTTGTGCTCGGTGTCTATATAATGGGAAGGTAAACCACCTTACTCAAGGGGTACATGGTGTTGACTCCATGCCTTATCATGACAGACATTAAGACAGTTTTTTTTATCATGTCATCATTAAATTTGTTTCTGGTTCTTCTGGAAAGGAGACACTCAAAACATTGCTTTAATTTGTAATAAATTCAAGATCCTTGTTAATTCCTCAGACACCAGCTGAAGCAATTTGCTGTAGTTGTTCTTCTTGGGTGGTGGTTGAGAATGTCGAAGTGCCATTTTGCTCATTATCACCAGATGTCGCTTTCTTACAACAAAACATCTCCTTGATGGCGCTGCGTATGAATGCCATAGAAGCGGCATATATGAATGGATTTACGCATGAGTTTAGGGCTGTCATGCACACTGAAACTATTTGAATTGGAGACTGGTATTCATAACTGACAACACCAACAGTATACAGAAGATAATACCAAGAATCAAAGCTGAAAGTGATGATGAAAAACACCGTGACGTAACCGAAGGTTTTTGTTGCTTGTGCATTTGCATTAGCAATAACAGTCGATTTGCCAAGGTTTGGATTGCTCAGTCTTTTCCTTAAAGTGCTGATGATTATCCCATAGAATATGAAGAATAAAGGAACTGGTATGGCATAAGCGCATACAAACCAAATCACGCCATAGAAACTTATGAAGTTGCTGAAAATTGGCGAATCGTTGTAGAAGTCGCTAGTGCATTTTTTGGTTTCCTTGTCATAACTGAACTCAAATATAGCTGGTAATGCTACAAAGAATGCCAAAATATAAATGCCAATCAAGGCTAGCATATAATTCTTAGTATGGATCAAGTTGTATTTTAGCGGGAACCCAACTGCAAGAAATCTGTCGACTGCCAGGAAAACCAGATTCCAAACTGACATCAGAAGTGCCCACCAATACAGAACTGAAACAAAAATCTAATTGTTACATTAAGCAAAGCCTACATATTTCAGAATTGTAATTTTTCTTCTTAGTAGCTGTTGACATTGTCAAAGCACCCATTATCCCCAGACGTTACTTTCTTACAAAACATTTTCTTGATGGTGCTTCAAAGGAAAAATGTTACGGAACACAGATATAGAAATCCTTTGTTTAGACACAACGCTAGGCACTTGTGGAAATTAAAAGCTGTTTAATATATGACTTCACTGAAGTTAGGTCATTATTTCTTGGTTTAAAAATCTTTTTATACTTATAGTTTGCAGATTCTGTAATGCTACATTTATCAAATGGATGTAAGGAATAATGTGGGGTGGGGGCCTAGCTCAGTGGTAGTGCTCTGAGCTTCCATCCACTGGGTCCTGGGTTCAATTCCCGGTTGAGCCTAAGTTGGATGGCTGTTTCATCCTTCATCTCATTGCCATGGTCCCTGCCTGTCCTTATAAGCCCAACAGGAGCTGAAATACAAGACGTAAAAGCCCTGCTCCATCCACCCACCAACCTGTAAAGATTAACTTTTGAATATAAATGCCTTAGATTCACTGGTCATTACCTCGATAACATGCCACATGGCTCGACATTGGCCCGGCTTCAGGCCTCGTCGGCCAACTTTGGTTTGATGTTGACCAGATTTGGCATGCTATCTAGGTACTTTCCTTGGGATATCATTGTTTTTACTTACATTGGCTGTGCCACACATGACACAGAAATATATCAGCATGGTAGTTGCCTGAAGTCGAGAAGGGAGGAACCAGGAATGCTGGTATCATGAATGAACACACGAGGGCGTCCATGAGCCCCTGGTGGATAACAAGAGAATTAGTGGCTGGTGAGATGTGTCCTTTCGTTCTCGAAAGAAGAAAAATCGTAAACAAATTAGCAAAAAGACCTATGAACAAAATTATTACTAAAATATTGTCAATAATTTTCCATAATTGTGACTTTCCACCAGAATCATCATCTGTTGACTCCGTGAAATTGGAATTTTCGTCAAAGTACTCCCAGATTGATGACGTTGCTAAATTGTGTGTTTCGATATTGTCTGCTCTGTCATGATCATAAACCCGGAAAGAAGGACTTGTCACAACAGATTCATTGGTGTGTTTTACTGAAGAGTTTGGTTGAATCAGACCAACGATATTCAGAGAGAAAAATGGCAATATACAAAGTAGGGCAAACTTCTGTTGAAGCATCATGACGTTTCTATTTTCAATATAATCCGTGAATTTGAATCTGAAAAGAGATAAAACGAAACAACTAGGTCTAAGAAGAACCATTTTACCATGAAGTAGCAATAACAGTGCATTATTTGAAAATAGCATATCTGGATATCGGTGAGACGATGGCCAATCTTGAATAGTTCAAATATAAATGTAAATGTGTGTGGGTTTTCTCTCTGTCATCTTGGTACATCATTATCAGCCAGAAAGCATCCAGAATCCCCTGATGAAGTATATCTTGATAAATTTAGGACTATTTTTAATGCCTTCTTTTGCATACACGAAGTGGTCTCATAACTGTTGAAGAAGCTGAGCCCCATACAATATTGCAATAGTTAACTAAATTAAATGGTAATACAAATGTCTTGTGTAATTGTAATTTCCATTTAAGTGTTAAAAGATACCTAACTTTGTAAATAATTGCTAAACTTTTAGAAATTTTCTTTCCAAGAAATTGCATCATCAATAACTACCCCTAAAAACATGGTAGCATAGACCTTGCATATATCATCATTTCCAAGTTTTCTCAATACATCCGATGGAAATCTATAATTGGAGAAAAACATATAACTGATTAGCAGCAAACCATTGATTTAGCTTATGAATTCTGAATTAATATAATTAACATTTTGAACTAAAGAAACAGTTTTGAAAAATACACATTGGTATCATCGCATCATACAATACATATTTGGCATACTGATTTACTTTACTTAAAATCATTCAACTATAACTGTGCCATGTGCAACGCTTTCACGTGCTATTCAGCAATTGCAGAATATTATCAGTGTGTGTGAGGGGGGGGGGGCGGGGGGGGGGGATCGCTCACAACCAAATGTGGCTATATATAATATGTTAATGCCTAAGCATAAAGCCGAAGCCATTTGTCTAAGGTTTCAATATGTTAATTTTAAAAGTCGGATGAAAACTGAGGAAGTTATTAAATAAAGCGTACAAGCATATGTCAGATCAGTAGAAATGCCTGCACTAGCTTTTTATTTTAAGTTAGACTATATGTGAGAGAACCTATTACAATATATAGATATCTAGTGTAAATCTTTTGAAATAATTTAGGAAGAAATAATGCAAACTTTTATTTATATACATTTTGAGATGCCTAATAGGAGCAGGGGCCATCTCAAAAATCGGAAAAGTGCATCATTCGCTTATTAAAATAAATAAATAAAATTGAGGTGCAGAATTATCACAAAAGGTTTTCCTTGAATATGGCATCTATGTCTGTAGTGGGATTTCCATGGTTCTTATAAATTTTTGCTAATTAAAAGCTGCTGCCAACTAATTTTATGCTCCAAATTCACTTTTTTCTTGCGCCGAATTCATTGCTGTTTGCCGCCGCTAACCTACCTGCCTTCTCCTACCTCCATCTCACTTAATATTTGGTCTTTTTTCAATCCGACTTCACTTCTGTCAAGTCAGTGAAATCAGATATTAGTTGAACTCAGTCAGTCAACTCTATCCATCAGTTAAGTCAGTCTGTCTATTAGCACAACAGAACATGACAGCTGAAAAGTAGTCAGTCATTTTGTCATCAGTATTTTTTTCTTCTTCAATAAATTAGGTATTAGTGTATTTTCTCATTGTGTTGCTTTAAATATATCCTAGATGATAAGATAGGTACAAATGAACTATCTAGAAAAAAACCGCATTGTTCTATCATGTATAGAAGCCAAGTTATTGCAAGTTGAAGTTTTGCACTCCTCCAACATCTTCAGGTGAGTTAAAGATGAACGTCTTTAGTTAAAGAAAGTCAGGTGATAAGGCCAAGGCAAAATTAGAGCAGTTTCTCAGTCTAGGCCAAGGCCAAAGGTCTAGGCCAAGGCAAAAAGCGTTTCTCACAGATCTATGTGAGCCTAAGTAATGTTGCTTATTTTGTACAAAAAATGGGTCCTTATAAATGCTGTTATCACCTTGCATAAATCAAAGCCACTTTTAAATCATTGTTTTGTCCAGAACATTAATAAAAACAAGACACATGCAAATAAATAAAAATTAAATGAGATACAGGCTAAACAATTTACAATAATTTAAAAAATATATGCAGGCCTACAAGTGGTGTCAGCATATTCATTAAATCCATGTATATATATCTATCAATCAATCAATATATCTATCTATTGATCTCTCTATCTATCTATGATATGCCCCCCCCCCCATATGTTACGCAAGCATGTTACGTAATCATTGCAGCACCTCCAGTCAATGCAGGGGGCGGAGCTTATAATTTGCGATCTTGACCTTCAAAGCACTGAGTTAAACAACCCATGTGACTCATAGTGACATTGCTAAAAAAAAATCCGTTTTCAAGATCTATGCTCAAAATTTAAAATTTGATGCCATGTGTTTATTTTTTAGATTTGATTTTTGGTGCCTAGATTAAACATCATAAACATAATGTTTATCTTTTATTGTAATTATTGCAGTTCATTGTACTGTATTAAAGGAATATTTCTGTAGTTTATTCTCCCTGCTCATTTGTGCTTGGCTCAGTGGTTTGAGAGTCTGACTGCGGGGTGCGGATTTTGGATTTAGAACGCCCTCGAAGGTCCTGGGCCTCCACGCGGTGAGGGTGGAAACACTTTGGATGAAGTCCTCTATCCCCAGTGGCTAAAACAGGACAGTGCGCATTGCACAAGCTGCTCCAGCTATCTATAGATAATCAATCTTACCCTAGAGAGCCTCTACATAGCCCACTTAGGTGCTGATGAGGCGTTAAACAATAACACTAACTAACTAACTCGGATTTAGAACAGTATAATTAAAAATAAATTATATTAAATTTGATAATAAATAAAATTGTCCTAGCATTTATCTGTCAGCATATTTCACATCATATCAACGGATCTGAAGGCTACAAATTTTAAAAATAATAATAATATCCAATTTTGAAGTAATACCATTTTAAAGACATGGTAAAGACTCAGTTTAGAAAAGCTGATTATAAAAAAAAACAAAAAAAAAAACAGGTGGATGTTTATTTTGAATACTAATATAGTGTAAACAATTAAATTAATCATAAAGATGTTATCAGCCCTAATAATTACGGAATACATGCCATGTTCGGTATCATTTTGCTTGTATTTTTATGACAAATGAGAAGGTGATGTTAAATAATTACTATTTTGCATGTTCTACTAAGTTTCATACTTGAACTACAGAGTTTAACCAACACTTAAATGGATCCATATGTTGCCCAGCTGCAACTGGCTATGCTTGGCTGATCACAAGGTCTTGGCTCAGGTGAGGGAGGGGGGGACTCCAAAATTTCTCATTCCATTAGGCTGTTATATAAACCAGCTGTGAAATATGGTAAATTACATCATTTAAACAGTATATTTAGTGTAAAGTACTGAGCTTCCTAACAGATAATAGGGTTCAAAATAAATGTCCACTTGAGTTTTTTTTTCTCTCTCAAACCAACTTTTTATATATAACCATGGAGTACTCATGATATAACCCATAAAAACCCTCTCCATACCAATTACATTTAAGTGTCTTTACGATAATTTTTGGATCTTGAAATGATTATACATTATATATATATATGCATTATATGCATATTAAGCATGGTAAGCCTAAAGTGTTTATAATTATGAATCATAAAGTACAATTTTTTTATTCCCTACCTGATCAATTTTTCACCATGCACTCCCCCCCTCCCTTCTCCCGCTTTCGTTATTTGCAGACACCCCCCTCCCCCCCCCCCCCCACCATATATAAATATAATGGTTCTATATTTGTAAAAAAAAAAACTGGGTAGATCGTCATAAGTTGAACATGACAGCCTATAATCTACTTTCACTTTCAACAGCCAATCACACGCCAGCTTATGTAATCACGTCGCTCATGCCTATTCAAGCAGAATGGCGCTCAAAACAAACATGTCAGTCATCGATAACATGTAAAATATATCAATCATTACGATATGGGTGAGCCATGACAAAATTAAGGTATGAAGAATTTAAGGATCAATCGTTTTATTGTGGGAAAGGGACAGTGTAAGCGCTAGCCTCAATATACATGCGATTACAAATTATTACCATTTGACGGTCTGTGACTCCGATGTGCCATCGAAGCACATCGCGAACGTTTGGGGCTAGCTTAATGTAATCTTTTTCAGCTTTTCTCAGTATGTGATTTAATTTGTTTTTATACTTGTATCTAGATTCAGTACGTGATTTAATTTGTTTTTATACTTGTTGTATCTAGATTCAGAACATGATTTAACTTGTTTTTATACTTATATCTAGATTCAGTACGTGATTTAACTTGTTTTTATACTTGTTGTATCTAGATTCAGAACATGATTTAACTTGTTTTTATACTTGTTGTATCTAGATTCAGAACATGATTTAACTTGTTTTTATACTTGTATCTAGATTCAGTATGTGATTTAACTTGTTTTTATACTTGTTGTATCTAGATTCAGAACATGATTTAACTTGTTTTTATACTTGTTGTATCTAGATTCAGAACATGATTTAACTTATTTTTATACTTGTATCTAGATTCAGTACGTGATTTAACGTGTTTTTATACTTGTTGTATCTAGATTCAGTACGTGATTTAACTTGTTTTTATACTTGTTGTATCTAGATTCAGAACATGATTTAACTTGTTTTTATACTTGTATCTAGATTCAGTACGTGATTTAACGTGTTTTTATACTTGTTGTATCTAGATTCAGTACGTGATTTAACTTGTTTTTATACTTGTTGTATCTAGATTCAGTCACTATTAGCATGGATTTCTTAAATATTGTTTATATATGTTATAATTTTATTTTTATTGAGTTAATTATTGACCTTGTAATCCAGGGTTTATAATTCGTCCTTGGCTCACTTGATAGAAAAGAATTCAAATAACCATTAGTAAAGGCATGGTCATCAACATTAATAGATTCAGATTAAAATCCCCCCATTAAGTAACAGAGTATTTTCTCTATTAATTGTTTCATGTAAATTATTCATAGCCTCATTAAAGTCTATCTCACCTGTAATAATATTTTTGCTAACATTACTAATCATCTGCGGAAACTCAATAAATACACACTCTGCAGTATTACCCAATGAAACAGATAATCATCTCATACATCATAAGGTATAGTTTCTCTAATTAAAAGACTAACACCTCCACCTATCCTGTCTGTATGTCTAATAACAGAAATATAACTGAAGCATAAAGTGCGAAGTCCCTTTCCTGCAACCATGTCTCACTGACTGAGACCTATGACATTGAATTTAAAAGATAGAGCTTCTAGAAAAGAAAAATAAATAGAGACCTAGTAATCTAGAGCTTCTAGGAAAGAAAAACTCTTTAATATGGGCGGGTAGACTATGGATATTAACATGTAACATAGATAAATCATCATTCCTGAAATCTTTACTCTTTGTGCGAATGAATCTTTATTGTAATGGTCACAATCAACAAGTTGGAAAATTTAATACGTTTGTTGTAATATCAGCGATAACTGAGCTTAATTGCTTGGTCAAAAGGCGACAGCAGGTTGGGCCAAGAGTCCCAAGTGCCTAACTCGAGATCTCTTGTAGTGTGATAATTGCAATATTATTGCTTGTTATTGTCCTCTTACATCAAATACAAAAGATTTCACTTCCTATTGATTTCATGAAGGAGATACAACTCTCTACAACAATCGCCAAATGGTGATTTCCCATAATATTCCATAAGGCAATTTGTTTCATAACTGCTGTTAGCTTATCGGGATGTCAGAACTTATGATGGTGGTCCAGGGTACCATGAGAACAGAACTGGGCCATTCTTCACCATGGATTGAGTGAGGGGTTGATATTTAATAAACCTGTTAATTGGCAAGGTCATTCTCCCCTGTGCTATGTATGAGATAGATAGATAGATAGATATGGAAAGTTCATCCATCTAAGGCAAGTTCTTGCCACTATCGATGGTTGATTGATGAGGTGAAAGGAGTCCAACCATGTTACACATTTACCCCATGGGTGGGATCTTATAGCTGAACAATCAAAACCTGGGTGTGCATTGTGCTGAGCCCTGTGTTGGCCACTTGGGTTTGCCATGAGGCCAAGGACTTTCTTTCAAGGGCCACCAAAAATTGGAAAAACAAATTAACATTAGATCTAAAAAGGTATTGCAGCCTTCTAAAGCAAGTGCTTGCCATTCATGAGGTTGCTTAACAGATGAGAGAGAGAGGGAGGAATTATAAATTATTATAGCACTAAAGCATCTTGAGTGCAATATTGAAAACTGCTATATTTGTATTAATGTTCATCACACTGCTTCATCACAATAATCTTTTTCACCAATATATTCTTTAACTTGAGATGAGTAATGCAGATAAACTACCACTGATGAGAGTAATTAACATATTGTATTTAAATCTAATTAAATCAATGTACATTTTTTAATATTAATGGATCTCTTCAGTAAGGTGGCCTCACGCGTGCGATAACATATTATGTTATCTTAGTGAAGTCTCCTTGTGTAATAGTTGTGAATATAATGAATAAAATACTAGCAAATCCCACGTGTGTTCGTCCGACAGGCAGGAGGGCGGGCGATACATTTACATTTTCAGAGCAGAACTCTAACACACACTTTGGTTTCTAGAGCTGAACTCCAACACCAATGACTTAAGTGCATTATTATTATAAAATTTCATTAGTACCCTTATGAAATTTTATACAATAACATTCTATATGGCCTAGTTGTGCCTTGTGATAGCCACACTGCATATCTCACAAGGATGCACTGTATTTATAGTAATTTTAAAGTACAAGAAATATAAAATTCCCTGTCTGAGACCCACTATATGTTTTACAAAAATATTATTTCTTGAGTGTTTATATAGTGTGTGCGATGAACCAAAACAATTGCCACTTGGCCTACATAGCCTGTTATGCAATGCTTATTTGAGTCCAAGATGTCTTATTTTTTTAACTCTTGAATTTCTTTATTTGTTCATTATATGCTGTCAAGCGTAAAATAATACAGTGTTCCCATGGGTTATAAAAAAGTCTGAAAAAGTCTTGTAAAAATTAAGGCCCGTATTAAGTCTTACTTTTGTCCACTAAGTAATATTCAGACACTTTGGTAAATATAAATGAATAGAAATTATGAATTTTCTTTAAATACAAAAGAATTGCGTTTATTTTATTGCTTAATATCCAATACCCTGATGTTTTTTTTTTTGCGCATGATATTATAATGTTTACAAATATCTTTTGTTTTATGAAGGTAAACCTGCAGGAACCCTGTTTTAACAGCAATCCATTGTGTTCAGAGCCCTCCCACCAAGTAAGCATAAAAAGTATTCACTATTCTCTCCTTGCCATTTAATTGTTCTATTTTAAAGATTTTATGCACCATAAGGAGTATTGAGCTTACTAGAAATATCAACACAATAGCATGTTCCCTTAACTAATCTACAACTAAGATTAGCATTTATATGTCCAAAATAGTCATATATGGGCTATGGCAATGATCCTAAGGAATATATATGAAATTATTATAATTATTTACTTGTATTTAAATAAATAAAGTCGAAATACAAATAAATACAAAATCTTAAAGGTTTATTTCGTATGGAATGATACTCAACACATCCATTTTAATGCCGTTATAAGTCAAAATATTTTTTGCTGGCTGTTTAAATTTAGCTGACAACTGAAGTAACTATATATTATCAATTGCCATATTCCCTTCATTTACTGAATTGTTGGGTTCATTGCTGCATTGCATTAAATATGTGGCATTTAAATTAGTGTTTATAACTGAACACTTAACAGGTATACATGAAGAAAACAATAATAAGTATTGGAGTCAAGTGAAAGTAATATAGATCATCATGCAACTAATTAAATTGCTAATTATAAACAAAAACTATTGAATGGGTTAAGCATGGCCATACTATGAACAAATATTTAATAATTACACATGAATTGTACAACATTTACGGCTGTCATTGCTAAGTATGGGATGCTAAGGAATATGAAGGAAGCAACACAATGCTTTGCATTTATTCCAATATAATGAACAAAAAAAGAACGAAACAAATGTTTTAAAAGAAGCTTAAAAGTGAAAGTACTATAATCTAGATATATAATTGGCAAAATGTTACTGATGTAAGGATCATAGAGTCATTGATATGAGGGTTTGAAAGAGTACCTGTCCAAATTTTCATATTTTCCTTATTAAATAAAATTATCTGTCATAAATGGTAATGAAATCCCAAAAAGGTATCTCTACACTATTTTAGACATATTCTCACTAAGTTTTGTATGTAGGTGCAGTAGTGTGTGAGTCCTGCTCTGGAAACAGAAATTTCTATGTTTTTTTATATTTTTCCTAAATATTTTAAAACACAACTCAGATATGTTAATGTGACTATCAAAATACACAGCTAAGCTATATAGAATAATAGAATATAAAATTTTGTTAGGGTAAGTCCATTAATGGTAGGGTTATGCTCCAAAAACACAATGAAAATAAAAGATTTGAATTTTTTCTGATTTTCATATTTTTTTAATTAGCTTGAAATGAATATCAAATTGAAGTTTAAAAAGTGAAAATAACTATAATTTAGATATGTTATTGATACCATTTCATTCATTTAAGGTAAATAGTGTCTTTAATATGGAGGTTTGAAAAAGTAGGTATTCTTCCTTATTTTGCCTAAATTTTGAAAATTCTATAGTATTTACGGCCATGAGACCCCTCAAAGGCACCATTATATTTTTTTTAGACATATTATGTCAAAGTTTTAAACATGTAGGTGCAGTAGTGTCAGAGTTCTGGTTCGGAAATTATTTTTGAAAGTACGCCCACCCCACAAAAACCCTTTATGAACATCATTCGCTGAGGGTTAAAAATTGATGGACACCAATGAAATAATTATTGTCTGGGAAAATCTTTTCTATGAGTGCAGATCACAACAATATAAGGATATATATATATATATATATATTTTAAAAAGTGCTTGTGTTAGTCAAAGTCAAATCATAGTTGATCAAGATGACTAATAGTTATAGCTATGGTTTTGTCTAACTTTCTTGTAATTAAAAAAAAAAATTTTTCACAGCATTTTAATCTTTCTATTCAGTTCCTAAGTTCTATATCATATTTTTACAACATTCACATCCCCAATTTAAATGCTTACCTTGAGAAAGTCTTGCTTAAGCCAGCAAGGAATCGGAATAATCCGTTCTCCAAGCCTGATCGCCAATTTATTGGTAGCCATTAGTTAATGATAATTTGCGAGGAGGGGGGGATTGGGAAATGGCTGAGTCACTATGGAAACTGTCTGTCAACTACAGTGATACGTTGTTCACAGATTACCTAGCTTCTAGTAGCTTGCTACATTCTCAGAAAAAAATGCCGAAAATTTAAGACCAATTTCATCTGTATTTTTAGGTGAACTATATTTAAAGGTTACTTTCAATAATTAAGACTGACCTTTCCGAAGTTAGCTACTTGGACAATCGTTTCCAAATGATTATCAGTGATAATAAATATGAATATCAAAGAGGCTAACTTTTTTGGACTTAGTCTTTGTTACTAACTTTTATAAAAATTTCACTATGGAGTGAATGACCCTCCAAAGTCATTTTTGACGAAATGTAAGCAGTTACAAAACACAATTAGTCAGAATTGTTCAAGTTCATATCATACGTCATATTCCAAACAACATGCCAGCTGTCTGTCCAGCTAGCTGTCTAGCAGTCTGTACAGCTGTCTGTCTAGCTGTCTCAACATTGGAACAGCATTGCCAAAGTCGGATTGACTTCGACCCAACGAAAGGCCAACCTGACACTATCAAACTGACCGTACTTTTAAAACACTAAAGGGGGGTTCTCACATAGCCGGTTTTCCCGGTGAAGTGTTATTGCTATCGTAGAATTATGTAATACCCCATTTTGATGACTTCATCACTGTTGTTGGAAGCAAAAAAGAGGCAGTGCTTAAGACGCCAGGTGAGTTGGCGGCAGCAAGGTGTGAATCACGGTCAACCGGCTGATTACACGTAGGATACGTACCAAAACCAATAGATGATACCCGGTCTGATGCTGGGTGAGCCATGGGTAAATCACGTTTACGACGGGAGACTCCACAGCATCTACGTACCACCCCCAGGCTTTTACGTTTGAGGAGCGTATCAAGTACGTGTCAATCACAACTGTGAAGGTTGCAAGGAACGACCCGGCGAGTTAACTACGTCAACAACGTGTACTAAGTTTGAAGGCTGGCTGTCACGGTGGAGGGGCAGATGTGAATATATAAGTGGCTGCTTGTCTGTAGAGAAAGGACCATGGCACATGCAGTAGACCAAGCATCAGCCATTGTAAAATTGGCTCAAGCCAGCTTGGAATTAAATGTGCAAATAGCAACTATTGCACAGGCTATTAGGCACGATGTAGAACAGTCCAGAAGAGAAGGAGAAGGAAAAGCTTTTGGGTGAGGCCATGGCTATTGCGAAGACCTTAGATGGGCCAATATGCTTGATGAATGAATTATTGATGGAGGATGCAACCCACTACAAGAACTTTGTGAGAATGCAGCCAGCCATGGTCCAAGAGCTGCTTGCCAAAGTTTGGCCCAGAATGACCAAGCAAGGGGTGAGTTGGCGGCAGGGAGGTGTGAATCATGGTCACCCTGCTGATCACACATAGGATACGTACCAAAACCGATGGATGATACCCGGTCTGAAGCTGGGTGAGCCATGGGTAAATCACGTTTAGGTGTCTGCTAACCACTATGCTCGGAAAACAAAGACAGTGGAATCTTTAGTGCTTGCATGCTGCTGCCTGCACATCCTCATGAGAATCAGATATCCACCAATCCAGAACAACATGCTTTACCACGAAGATCCAGTCACCCATGAGGTCAATCCTGGGGCTTGGCGGGAAGCTGGAGAAATTCCTGTAATGCCATCACATAGGATAGGAAGGAACTAAGCTACCCAGAGTGCCAAATTACAATGACTGTACGTTGTGTAATATGTCAACTCAGAGGAAGGAAGTGACCCATGGCAAGACAATATGATTTGAGAAGCCTGCAAGATTTCACAAAACCCCGCCAGCAGGAGCTTCTTCAGTTGCCACGGGCCAGCCTGCAGGTACCTAACAGTCTTCTGGACCTGGATCTTCATTGGGTGTCTTCCCTGCTGTACCTTCTCCAGTGATGCCTGGTTTTTCTTCCTTGAACCCTCCTTCAGTGGGATCCTTGCTGTCTGCCAGTGACAAAATCAATACATCCAAAATCAACAATTAGTCAACTGCGGATTGTGGGGGATTCAAGAACAGAATAATTTATATTTTCTCGAAGTTGCTGACCATAAAATTATATGTACTGGGAAGAATGATTTTTCTTTGAATATACTTTTACACTAAACATTTTTTGGTCTTAGTGTACCGAGCGTAAGAGAACCCCACTCGTTTTTTCAATTAATTAGTGAATTGTAATAAACTATCACTTTATAGCTGCATGATCTTTGTCCCTTTGATTGATTGCAATTAAACCATTTATTAAATTTCCTTTTCTTTTCTTGGGTTGTGGGAGGGGGGGGGGGGTGGTTCACTAATATACCACTGTTTATCATACACTAAGAAAATGAGCTTGTTGCTAACACTGACAATTTCCAGCGATAACACTTCTCTCATTTCTAACCTATATTCCTAGAATCCTGGTAATATAATATCTAGGAACAAAAAGCAATATAATGTAGGCCAAGGTATCATACCTTTTTCAAAGCAGGATTGTAATAACTTGATTAATTGGAAGTAAAACAACATTCTGACAACCAGGATTCGCTAACAATCCAATAAAAGGCATTCAGCTGTAGTTATTTGTCACTTGCTGTAGAAAAAAACCGTTAATTACAATAGGGCAATTACTAATTGCAAAACTGTTACCTTGATAGGTAATTAATCAAAACAGTTGCCATGGATACAGGATGATGCATGAGAATCGGTCACATGTGGGATCGTTCCAAATTGCGATATTCTATAAACGGTTTTATTTGTCCTAAAAAAAACACAGAATCGTTTAGAATGAATTGCCAGACCTTTTTTGTTGATGTCCCAAGTTCAAAACCAGGGTCAATCTTTGCATAGGTAGAATTGGACAAAATATATTTAGATTTAATTCGATTTTCTCGTGTTATATGCTTGGGCATATATAAAAAAAAACACAGCGACACTGGAGCACTTATAAATAAAAATAGTGTTGGATGGAGAAATAATAAGAAAGATTGATTGATTGATTGATTGATTGACTGAATAATTGATTGAATGAATGAAATATTCATTCGTACATTCATTAAAGAAAGAAAGAAAGAAAAAGAAAGTTGATAGATAGATAGATAGATAGATAAATAGATAGAGAGACAGAGACTGGCAGAGACAGACAGAGAGAGACAGATTTGCATTATTTTGCAAGCCCAGATTATAACAAATTCAAAAGGATAGATAGATAAATAGATGTTGCTCTTTCGATTGTGATAATTTCAGCAGAAAAAGCAAATATTTAATTAATCAGACTAATAAAGTGACAATTGGTCCACATAAAAAAATTGAAAAAAATATATCCTACAACTATTTCAGAAATTAACTCCATTAATTAGTTTAGGACAGTTTGACAAAGCACAACGGCAAATATCTCCCAACACTTGCAAATATCCCCTAACACTAAATGAAAGGGTTCTACCTGCATGAAGCCCTCCTTTTGATCATAAATACATAGGGCCAGTGCCCCTATGGATAATTGACCAGTGCTTATGCTGGTAAACAGCACACGCCCTAATTGGGGTAAACTAATTAATTACAGGATCGGGATCAAGCTTATGTAAACATTTTGATCACTTTGATTGAAAACTGTCCTTTTCAAAACAAACCATCCAATCCCTTTGATTGTAAATTATCATTAAAAGGGATTAATTGAAGATTTAGGATTGGAGTTCATATAAATACGGATCTACCACAAAAAAGATTGACACTTGATTTTGTGAAGTCACAGAGACACCTTGTGGGAAAACAAAAACATTTTGATAGACTTTTTTTCACGTTTTCCTTGTAAAAGATGGAATTTTCACCATTTTCAACGGATAATACAGAGGTTCTTGATTTGTCAGGTGAGTGCAATTTATTAAATATCTATTTACTGTAGCAATTTAAGTTGTGCATATGTTGAAATACTTATCTATTCAACTGTCCATTTATTAATTATTGTTATTTTCATATGCTTTAAATACATAGATTTTTTTTCTTCTCTATAAACATAATTTTCTTCATTTATTTGGAAAGATTCTTGCTTAAGTTTCGAAACTATTTCCAATTTGTGCACGTTTTAAAATTTTAAGCAAGAATATCTCTTGCCAATGCATTCAACATTAAATGAAATGAAGATGCCACAGTATAGAAACAGTAATCTATGTGAGCATTTATGAATTACTTCTATAATATAACGTCAATCTGTTTTCTTTTTAATTGACTTGGTTAATTGCAATTGCAAATCAGTACTTTCGTGGCACATTTTTCACGACTGAAATTCCACATGGCCCAATTGCAATTCGGTAGGAATTGACCAATTAGACTTAGAAATAATGATTAGCTCAATGTAAGCAATAATATCAATGACACAGCGTGAAAAGTTAGTATAATATCAATAATTCTGTTTTTTAAATTTCAGATGAAGTGTCACCGACCTCTAGCTGTTCAGGGAAGAGAACTTCTCGTATCAGACGCACAGTATTCAGTCGTTCTCAGCTGAGCAAATTAGAAGAAAGATTTGTCCAACAAACTTTCTTAAGCAGAGAAGAAAGGAAAGAACTGGCAGAAGAATTGGAATTGACTGAAAGACAAATCATGATATGGTTCCAGAACAGGAGGTGAGAGATAAGATAAGATAAGATAAGATAAGATAAGATAAGATAAGATAAGATAAGAAAACATCGAACTAATTTTTACATAACAATGGAAAGCAATGTCATGAAAAGAAATAAAAAAAATAATGTTTTGGGTAAACACAAGAGAGGAAACGCCATATATATATAACCACAAAAATAATAAGCAGCCATTGTCCTGTCCAAGCAATGTAGTTGGTAAAATCTAAATGTGTTGAGAAAAAAACAAAATACCCTTGCATACAAGCGAATTATGCACTATTACTGTTTCTTAGCATATCATGTGCTACATACCATATGAAGATACAATTTTTTTTACTGATTAATTAAGACGCTGAACCTTTTAATCAAATAATAACAAACTTCCATTTAATTTCATTTCAGAGGGAGATTAAAGAGACGAGGCCAACATGACGCTGCATTCAGCCAAGAGAAGTTACAGGAATTAAACCAGCGGCGTCCTTATCCTTTTCTCTATGGTTTGATGTCATCTTACCATTATAGGGACACAAATCCTCGTTTGGATCACACCAGAACTGAGCGAAAGACTTTAACACCAGGTGGCAGTGCCAGTCCTCATGCACCCTCTGGTTTTATGAATAATAACCACAACCAGGATGAATCTGATATTTTACAAGTTCCATATCCGTGCACAGCAGATATAGAAAAGTCGGTTTTTGAAGCTACGAACAACCCAGTAGCAAGGGAGCTAACCCCAATCAATTTAGCAGTGGAATTAAACATACCAGATATTTCTTCAAACTTTGGAAATCCCACCGTAAACGAAATGACATCACTGGGTATTCCATCTTCATGGTTTGACAATGGAACTTTCGATTTATCCAAAGTGTTAAATTTAACTAATCATTATAGTCAAAATATTTGTACAAATGTGCCGATCCAATGATGTGTATTAAATTGTTTGTTAATTGAAGTTGCTGTTTGTTTTCTTGAAGAGTTTTTGCATCTACATACACTTTGCTCCATTCCAATTAAGTGTAAATGGGTACTCGGCTATCATAGTAGGCAGTGATAAAATATATGACAATTGCAGGGTTAGGCCTGTAGAGACAAGTGGAGAATACACTTCTATATTTAACGAAACAAGCCTGTTAAACCAATTTTGGACAGCCCCACAATATATGAAGTTCATGCAGATCCATCCAGGCAGATTTCTTCAAACCTCTTCTGGCGGTTCGCAATAGACCCTGCAGACAAGCTCTGTCACACTCGGTTAAACAGCAACTGAAGACTGAGTGCAATTTATGGTAACATATGCTCTACACAAGGCATCCATACCTTATCAAGATCAGAGTACACCTGACATCTCAAATGATCAAACTCATCTCATCCTAAATGACCCACAGAAGAAGACTGCCTCTAAATTCAACAGAATTTTTCATAGCACGACGATAAATAGTTCCTGTAGATCATGAGATTGTGTAGACACAGTACTGTAAACTGGGGTATCTTCGGCCGCTTTGGCAAACAATATTGCCTTTACCGAAACTTGTGTAGATGATCTATTGCATTTCAAGTTTTGACGTGGGTGGGTGGATTGAGGCTTTACATCCTGTATTTCTGCGCCTGAAGTGCTAATTAGGACAAGCAGGGACCATGGAAATGAGATGTTGGACCGAGATGCCACCTAAATGACCTTACATGGGAAGATATACATGCACCGTAGAGCTTCTTGAAATTCATAATCGTAAAAGATTTATTTAGCAAAGTAATGGGCAGCCAAAGTTACCCAGCATCGGGATAACCTTGGCCACCCAATGCTTATTTTGCAATGATGCAGTCAAATTTTTGGCTATGATATAGAAAATTCAATTTTATAGCCATAGGTGGAGCAGTAGCCATAATGTGAACCAGGGTCATGTAGAAAATACACCTGTTTACCCTTAAATATTGATGGTTTATCGCCATACCAAAATACAGCATTCAAAAGTCTGAAAGAAGGTATGATGATCAGATTCTTTGATGATTTTGCAATAATATGACCATGTTACTTTGATAGATATATCTCTGCACATAACGAATGTGGACTGCACCAGTATACCACAAAATCGGGGTCTCTTTAGGTCATTTTGGCCATGGCCAAAGATATGCCACACTACAGGGTGTAGCCAAAAAACTTGCACCTGGAGCTACTGATACTTCTTTAATTTTTTATCTCAAATGACAGTCTTCACATCCAGCTGTTACCGTGCACACAAAAGTAATACTAGTCTTAAATGATCTTAATAAATATAGTTTCTTGTTTCCTCAAGAATGATAGATACTATGGATCTAAATATAGCACATACACACTACAAGCATTATATTATGTCATTCATCATACAGATATCTGGCACCTGTCTTGGCCTTTGCCCCCACAAATCGGTCAAGTATGTTCATGTTTAATAAGAAGGTAGAGCACTGATACTTTTGAGATGGAGAGTGCCATTTCGGGTTCAGGTCAATTTTCTGTCTTTTCTGTCGAATTAGCTGGCCCATCCACCATGTGATAATTTCCAGATTAGTTGGTTCAAACAGTCCATAGCGAATGCCATTACATTTCCCTGTTTCAATTGTATGACCTTGCTGGATCAAAACTGGAATTCTCTCAATAATTCAGATACTGATTCTGTCTGCCATTATAAGATCAAAATATAACTATGACCTATTGCTTATACCCCTGACTCAATGTGGCACAACAAAAGACATCAAAAGTATTTGAGTAACCTTGGGCTATCCTGAAAGCGTAGGTGCACATTTTTTGGTCACACCCTGTATGCTTCATAGGGCTGAAATACTCATTTTCATAGGCTGTACCAAGAAATACTTATAAAGTTTAAAGTATTTGTACACCATGTCACCAATTTGACCTTTCGGACATTACCTACAAAACACATGTCCTGTCACGTGACCTGGTACATGTCAGACATCCCTTAGAAGCTGCTGCTGCTAAAATGGCCATTTTCTGAAGATAGCAGTACATGAGAGGAGCATTTGACATTGGAAGAGAAAGTCTGCACACCAGAGAAGAGACATACATAGGTTTTGCTTCATCAGACCTAGTTGGTGACTTTATTTTCCTCTTCTTTATATTTTGGATTGGTCCCCACCCCAATTATCACCCCGGGAAACAGGGAGAGGGGTGAAGGTCACACAGGGAAGACCCACCTCCTACATCCATTCAAAGAAAAGTTGTGAACAGAGAAAATCAAATCATCCTAGCTGACGGAAACAGTGGTTCACAAGTTAGAGAAGAATGACCAACAACACCATGGAAGACAATGACCTTGTGTTTCTGTGTACAAGATGGTACCATTTGGAATGTGCACTGGATCCTGACTTCAAAGCTTTCTTGACCTGTCCTTAGATGTAAGGTCCATGAAACAAGGCCAAAGAGATATGAAAGACTTCCTAAACTTTCTTACAAAGACCATTAGAAAACTTCATAAAAATCTGGAAGTGACCCTAGTTGAGGTTAAAACTAAAGAATGTGATCGTCTCAGTATTGAAAATGCTTAACTAAGGCAGAAAATCGATGGTATGATAGCAGAACAAACAGAAAAGCATGGGAGAATTGCACAAGAAAAGGTCTCTACATAAAAGACATTGACCCATCTAAGCTACGAAATACTGAAGTGACTTGCATACCTGGTGCTCGCATTGATAGAATAAATGAGGCACTGCAAGACAAGAGAGGTCCATATGACAATGTGACTTTGTGTGTTGGGTGCAATGACTGCACTGATGACCTTGAAGACTTAGACACACTGATACCTAAGTACAAAGAACTCATTGAAACTGCCCAAGCAATGGTACATCAGCCTAGGCCTAGTGTGTTACCACTAGCAGATAAGCCACAGTCCAGGAATTCATTGAAGATTTCAATGAAGACCTGGCAAAAGTGACTGCAGAGGAGGGTACATCATTCATAAATAATGATCCACAATTTGAGCTGTTAAATTCTGCACTAAATGAAGCCCTTTATCTACAAGATGGTTGGTCTGCATCCAACAGATATGGCTGTAAATACTCTAGCAAGTAGCCTACAACTAGATGTTGTCCCTAAGCACAAAGGAACCGTGTGCAGAACAAGAAGAAACAAACAAAAAGGAATGCCAAATCGGAGTGATCCTCGACAAAGTGGCCCTCGTAGACAAGGTCCAAATCAGTCCCAATGGCGGTCCTATTCCCAAGGTCAGAGATACCAAGGAGGTCATGAGGGTCCCTCCCCTCATCGTTATAATTCATACTCCCACAGACAACAGCACCAAAGACAGGATTCGTTTCGATCAAAATGTCGGAACTGTGGTGAATCTAATCATGTGGCCCAAAATTGTCGTACTAGGCCACTGACCATGAAGAGTAGGCCGAAATCATTCACTTAGACTGTAACAAAACTGCCCTGTCTTCTCATGAACTTTGTCCCAGCTCACCTGATTAGAATGTTTATTTATCGGACAGTACTCAGAGCACTAACACTTCATTTTTTATCGGAAATCGATAATTGTTATATTGATGTGACTGAGGTCTCAGCTTCAGTTGAGGGCATACCAAGAGGGAGTTATGAATCTATTGATATTTGTGCAAAATTTAATGATGTTGATGGTATTGATGCCACCACAAAATGTGTAAATCTCAAAGCATTCAAAATTGGGTGTTTAAATGTGCGAAGTCTCCATTCAAAGATTGAAGAAATTTCTGTATTTGTCAATTCAAATAGCTTTAACGTATTTCTAATTAATGAATCATGGCTAGATGACTCATTGTTAGACCATGATGTAGAGACAGAAATAGACATGGAGGTGGTGTTTGCATGTACATAATGATGTGTAAGGTATAAAGTGCTACAAGGATATGATGTTGACATTGACAGTTTATGGTTATGTGTTGAAACTAATGGTTTGGAATTTGTTATAGGTACTGTATATAGACTTCCAAGTTCTTATGCCACAAATTGGTTAACACTAGACACTCTGCTTGTAGAGGACGGATACATAGATAGATAGATATTGGAAGATATATATGGGAAGTGCAACCCTCTAAGGCATGAACAAAGCTATCGAGATTTGTTTGATGAGTTGAGTTAGAGATGGAGTCCACCACACATTTACCCCATAGATGGGATCTTTTACTTGCCTCAGCAGAGATACTGAGTACAAGGGACCGCCAATTAACGTCTCATCCGAATGATATCCAGCTGGGATGATGCTTATGAAAGGTTGCCCGGGTCTGGGATTAAACCCAGGACCTTCAAAGGAGCAGGCAAGCGTCTTACCACTAGACCACCCAGCTGCTGTAGATATTTGAAGGATCTTCTAGAAGCGGAGAATTCAATTAAGGAAGAGGATGGCTATTGTAGGTAGAGTGCTTAGCCTGTGCAGGTAATTCTATGCAATGGGCTACATACTCACCACGGAGTTGAGAAAGGCTCAATGATAAGAATTGATCTCATTTTTCACATCTCCAATAAAACTGTCGCATGATCTTAGCTAATCATATCTTAATAAACAGAATGACTGTCCATCAAACTCATCCCAGTTTGCAGAAATCAAATGCTGAGTAATTTTTCACTGCTTATAGATCCTAAATGTATAAACTTTTAGTCCACAATTTCAGTCAGTACATGTATTAAAAAATACAAAAATTGTTTTTTATTCATGAGCAGATATTAATAATATGATTATCATTATGCATATATATTGTCCATTTTCCTAAATTGTCTATATTCGTGGACAGTTTCTAATCAAAACATATCAATATTCATTGATTGCCCTAAATAATAGCCCTAGTGAGCTTAGGCCTTAATACGTAACTTTCTATCTCCATATACAGTTTTATTGCTTAATATGTCAGCCAGTTGTTTTATGATATGGCTGACACTGTCGTTTTGTTCAAACTTAAAGTTGATCCATTGAGGGCTTTGTTTTGATTCCGAGAATCGCATCCAAAAGTTTTAATGAGAGATTTCCTGTAAGCAGGCATTAACATAGTGTAAACAAAGGGATTTGCCACTGAATTGCAGACTGAAAACAGCACCCCTATCTTCTGCACTGGAGAGTTCATCTTGTACTCTGTGACCCCAATGTAGCCAAATAAGTAATACCTGGAATAGAAATAGTTTTAAAACTAGACAAATCTGAAAGAAATATACAGTTGACATAACCTTATTGAGGTGATGAAAAAAACAACAAAAAAAACAATGTGTACATACATAACAAACTATTAGCCAAGTTCTGCTTCTCCAAATTACATAAAATAAAATTGGAGGATACGCCATTTTTTAAATTACTTATTTCTCTGTCATTCAACAATAAATTCTTTCTCCATTTGTCGACTTACCAAAGGTCGTAGCCAAGTGCAATGGCAAATACAATAGTCACTACAATAGCGGTTCGGGTCAGTTCCGTTGTTGCTGAATCAATTACTCTACTCGATGCTAAATGGCTCTGCTGTTGGCGCTTCCGGAATGCCATGACAACCAGGCCATAGAATATGCAAAACCCAACAACAGGCAGGGCCCAGAACAGAAAGAAGGTTGCCACCGCATAACCCATCATGAAATACTCGCCAAAGTCCCCAGTGAAGAAAAATTCACTTATGCAATTTCCCGCTGAGTCCATTCTGGTCTGTCAATCGAAAATGTAAATTTATCATAATAAAATCACAATCATAAATATATTTATTTTGTCATTTGAATCCGTAAATACACAGATTTATGTAGACAGATGAATGTAGATTATAATACGATTGATCTTTCGACAAAGGAAAATGGACTACTTTTCAGCCAAATTCAAAGAATTGGAAACCAATCTCTTGGATTTTAATACTTCAGTCCAGAGGACGTCATGTGAATCCAAGACTCTCATTGGTTAAAGCAATCGCTCAGCCAATGAGAGTCCTACATTAACATGACGTAGTCTGGAGTTTAGCTTCCAAGTCTATGCATGAGATTGGTTTTCAACGCTATGAATTTTGCTGTAAGACAATATATTAGTGTTATTATAGGTAGCAGGGACAAGTTATAGTACAGAACAACTTCTGTAAAACATCTTGGTTATATATCATCATTCATTTATGAAGCAGAAGAGGGAAAAAATATTTCATATATTTTTAAAGGTTCCCCTTGGAAACTATGAATCTAATCCCTATTCCATGGGTTGTGTTATATTGATCTGAGTATTCACCCCGTTAGCCTGTAAATTACGGCACTTCTAACAAATACTTTTTCTAACTTCTTTATCCCCAGCAAAAAAACAATGAGCAGTGTCCGTAACCTTGCATCTGTTGTACACTCTTTTAGTATATAAAGTCCTTAGTAACCATTGAACTGGAATTAGGCAGTTTCTAGTCACGTACTCATCAATTACACCATTACTGTGTGCAGTTGGCTACACATCTCAGCTTGATTAACCAATTACCAGGGGTTCCTTATATCATATACAACAGCCAAAAACAGATCCCTTATTATTGCCAGTGATGTTTAATGCATTTCAGGTGATCTCATAAGTTAATCACCCAGTAATTGCAATAAGAGAAAATATCCTGGTATAAGATGCCACGTAAACAACACTGAAAAAAAAAAGCTTTTTATGTGCTCAAGAAGGTTTCATTATACATATTGGTATTTCCAAGTTACCTGGAAATAAGAACCACTAGAAGCGACAATGCCAAAAGGATATCCCAAGAAGACAGCGAGTCTAGCTTTACTAAGACGAAAGTTTTGATGCTTGAAAGGTTGACATACTGCCAAGTACCTCTCAAAGGCAATAAGAAGTAGGTTCCAAGTAGATATCCACAAAGTTCCCCAGTATATGGCTTGCCCTGGAAGGTAAATTGGATACAATGAATGTCATAAAATAGCTGGGTGGCCTAGTGGTTAAGGTATCTGACATTTAACACATTGGTCAGGTCTGGTTCCATCCCTGGTTCGATTACCAATCTGGGCATTCTTCATGAGCAACATCTTTCCTGTATGTTGGTCACATGACATGTTAAATTGGAGGTGGCTTGTACGCGGTTTCTATGCAGCTGCTTGGGAAAATGTGTAACTGATTGGGAATTCAACTCTCATATCATCATTATTTCTGATTCTGACAGTTGGTCGAATACAATTTAATTGTGGACATAATTTGCTTGTTTACCAACCTAAACTAAATTAATTAATTTGTATTATAGTATATAGGCTGGCTTATGGTATTAAAGGCTTACGAATGAAATTACAGAATAATTAGATGTTCATGTGCCTAGTTTACCCAATTCTTGTTCTGACAAACAGGTAGCTTAGAAATATTTCCTTGACTAAAACTTGCATGGAAAGTAAATCATGCATGTTTTTCTGATCCTTTCTCCTGCAAGTCTTTGACAAGTCTTTATTATGTAATTTAATGAACAGGAATTAATACATCTTAGAGCTCATTACAAGAACATTGATATTGTTGATATTGGCACTTTCTCTTTATGTGGGTAGTCAATGAAGATGTTCACCTGTTCATTCTTTATTTAGCCTGCAGATTAAAATCTAATCTAAAAATCAAGGTGAATCACAAACTCCATAGGGGAAAGTGAAGCACCTAGAGCTATACGGCGTATACACCACAGGTTTTTATTTGATAGCTAACCTAAAACATACCCAACTATAAGAACGACATCTCCAAAGTTGAAGCTTGTCTTACAGTGATTGTAAAGTGTGGATTCCAAGTCATATCACCTCCTCATTACTTCTGCTTCTACGCCTGTTGGCAGCTGGTCATGACTTAGCAATGAAACATTAACAACGAGTAATGAATTTTGTATTTACTTCTGTGTTGACTCACCGTGCCATGCATGACAAACAAAGACATCCAATTCTCTGAGTCCAGTTTGCCACATGAAGGGCAGGGTAAGCAGAAGGGCGCCAAAGAGACAGGTGCTCATGTCTATAAATGACTGGTGACGAAGAAGATACAAGACCACAGGCTGAAACAGATTCATATTGATGACATGGTTGTCATGCACGTTGTATGGTGTCACATGTCAGCATTTATTTCTGTAAATATACCCAGCTCTTCATGCAGCAGCAGTATATTATACCTTGTCACAATATACCAAAAGTCATTTTTGGTGCATTTTAGAACTTTTCTTATGTATCAGTTTTCACATTTCTGGTATAAAAATAAAGCAAATTGTGTGTAACTTCAAATAGAACTGCCAGGAAGCCTCAAACTGTAATTCATTTATACTTTTTTTTTTTTTTTGGCTTATGAATGCAATACATGATATCCATAACACATTACATCGGACCACACATACCTGGAATGCCTTTCCATTTTTCAGTAGGGTCAAAAGAGAAACAAAATTAGCCACAACGCCAATGATGGTCAAGGCGAGCTGGGCAAAGTCTATTATAACACTCCACAATGGAACTGCCTCTTCCTGCTGGACAGTGTCTGGAGCAGCAGCAAAGTAATACAAGTGAATAAAATGACTTAAATCAGAGAACATTTCTTACAAATGTATACACCTCGTTTAAGTATTTACCCCATAAGTCTAAAATGAGTAGAAAGTGCCTTACAAATACATCTTCTTTAAGTATTTGCCCCAAAAGTCTAAAATAATTTAAATCCGAGAAAGTATCTTACAAATTTTTACACCATCTTAAGTGTTTACCCCAAAAGTCTAAAATGAGTTGGATCTTACAAATTGATTATCTTTAAGTATTTACCACAAAAGTCTCAGAGTTAGATAAGAGAAAGTGGCTTACAAATTCATCTTCCTTAAGTATTTGCCCAAAAGTCTAAAATTATTTAAATCAGAGAATGTATCTTTAATTACAAATTTATACTGTAACACCATCTGTCAGTACTTACCCCAAAAGTCTAAAATTAGTTAGATCAGAAAAATTATCTTATAATTTCATCTTCTTTAAGTATTTACCCCAAAATTCTAAAATCTGAGGAAGTATCTTACAAATAAATCTACTTTAAGTATTTGCCCCTTAAGTCTAAAAGGATTTAAAAAAAAAGATTATATGAATAGTTATACATACCTTCATTAGTATAAGAGTATATCATTTCCTCAGTAGATGTAAAATTATTTAAATTATTTATGGTCTCCATTGAATAATTGGCTGATATAAATATTATTTTATATGATAAAATAATCATATGTAATAATATGCAACCCATATTAATCCTTAGTTAGTGCTGCTAGTGAAAGTAATTCACAGAGTATTTCCATTAAGTCTTGTACAACGAAATAGCTGAAGCTACTAAGTAAGACCCAGTGCCACCTATGTGACAAATAGTTCACAAATACACGCAGCAATGGCAGGGTATGATCAGGAAAAGTACACCCGCCAGCATGACTTTAGTAGCCAGCAATTAGCATATGTAATATTACTTACATCAGCAATTAAGGCCCCTGTGTGTTCTTGCCCTAAGTAAATAATGTGTAATTTATACGGCCAATAGCGAAAAACGTCATCAGTTTGTGTTATTGAGGGGGGGGGGGGGGGAGCTCAGTTTGTTGGCAAATTTGATTTTAAGCTGTTTTGAGTCAATTTTGTTAAACATTTTATGTGATTTAAAGTGTTGTTCTAGCTGCCACTGGCATCTTAACAAATGCTTAAAGCTTATTTGAAGCATAGTGAATATTATCCGTTTACTATGTAGCCTGGCTGCCCATCTATGGATTGGCAGCTGGCTTCAGCAGAAGATGAGCAGCATTTAGGGCTTTTCAATTTGCAATATTGATGTAAAATATCATCAAGGGGGAGCTCTTGACAGCGATGTCTAACAAGTCTAAGAAGGACCCTCCTGAAGACTTGAACATCTGCTCCAGATTGCTTTGCAAAAGGCATATAATACGCTAAATTTCCGTGTTTTGATGTTTTTCAGCAACTTTGAAATGATGACCATAGGTCAAAAGTAGCTGTGTTAGTTATGCGGGCATGAAGATGCATTGCTCACAATCAGATTCTGTTTTTCAAGTACTTTAAAGTCATGTACTATAGATGGCGTGATGCAGGGGGGGGGGGGGGGTGGGGTCGACTTGTAAACAGCGGTAACAGGTTTAGGCTTGTTTTTATAGTTTGTAACCATAAGATACACATTAAATATTTATTTCCCATAGTGGGATTTCCAGGAGAGTTTCTGGAGAGCAACTGAAGCATCCATGAGTTTATTATGACCAAATTTGAAGACTGACTGTGTGTACTAAAGTAATGCATTGAAAGTAGCTCATGTTGTCACAACAGAAGTGTAGATAAAACTTGGCAAATATGTTTCAACTGACAAGTTCCATAAATATTCAATGGACAATGGATTGCTTTTGATTTTCATGCATACCTTAATATTTGGATTATTTAGATAATATTTAAAAATATTAGTATACTCACTCTGAAAAGATCAATACTAAAATTTGAAGGCTTACAAAAGATTAATTCACATCAAACAATAATCAATCAATATGATGCATGACTAAGAACCAATAGAAATATCCAAACAATGTATTTCATATCATTACTTAAATTTCAATAGATAGATAGATAGATAAAAGATAGATAGATAGATAAAAGATAGATAGATAGATAATAGATAGATAGATAGATAGGTAGATAGATAATAGATAGATAGATAGATAATAGATAGATAGGTAGATAGATAATAGTTAGATAGATAATAGATAGATAGATAATAGATAGTTAGGTCGATAGATAGATATAGAAAATGCAGCCCTCTAAGGCAAGTTCTTGCAGCTATCGAGGATTGATTGATGAGGTGAGAGAGAGGAGGAGTCCACCCATGTTAAAAATTTACCCCAAGGGTGGAATCTTTACTTGCCTCGGCATAGACACTGAGTACAAGGGACTGTAATTTAAGTCTCATCTGAATGACAGCCAGCTGGGTTGTTGCATATGAAGGGTGCCCGCCGCCCGGGCCTGGGATTGAACCTGGGTCCTTTAGAGGAGCAGAATAGTGTCTGAATTTAAAGAATCCATTTGTATTCTTAAACTGTGTAGGCAGTCCATTGTTCCCCATTTTAAAAATACTGAAAATAATGCAGAGGTGAAAAGTACAATGAAATTCCTAAAGACGATTGGCATGGCTGAATTGTCCCGTGAAATATTGTGAAAATATTTTTTGTTGTTAATCAAATCAATCAACTATACATTTCTGCCCTCCCTCCAATCGTCAATCATGCTCATAGAAGAATAAAAAGAAAGTGAATTTGCATGGTGAAATGGATTTTGGGTGTTTTAATTTCATTACACCTACTTAATTGTTTGAACATTGATGTGAAAGCCAATAATTACTGAATTTAAATAATCTGACTTGAATACAGGCATGCAGTTCCATTTACATGCATGGGTGTCAGAATTCCGTAAACTATTAAAACAGAAAAGAATAACCATGGCATTTATAGGCAGAGACCCTATTTCACAATTTTGTGTAACTACTGAGCCACTTCTATTTTCCTGTTCAGTTTCGGATCAAATATCTCCAAAGATATGCAAGTTACAGACATAATTGCCGCATGATTAAAAGAACAGAGCTTGTTCTGGCGAACACATTGGTACTAAGAGCGTCCTCCTATCATTTTTAGTTCTCAAGTTCCATTTTATGTTAGGGATGTAATAGAACACAATTCCGATACCGTGGAGCGGGGAGGCAAGAAGACGCTTGAACGCAAGGGCGCTGCCGCCGTGAATAACAGCCCGGCCCCTTCTAATGGACGATTTGGGAATTTGACATTTCGGGCATCTGAGCTATAAATAGACCGTTAGTGGTGATATATTGCACAAAATGAGAATATGGCTCCTTGACTTTAGTCCTTGCACTATAGTGAAAGTAGTTCAACTGATATCCTGGAGTTTGATGGTAGACTATTACGGCTAAGTGCCCATGTCATTGCAACTTGTATAACTAAATTATTTAATACTTCACTGAAAAAAGGCATTGTTATTAATGACTGGAAAATATTTAAAGTTACGCCTGTATTTAAGGGTGGTGACAATAAGAAATTGAAGACAAATTATAGACCAATTTCTGTGATTAGTCATATCATTAAGATATTACAAACACTTGTTCAAAGACAACTTTTTAAGTTCTTAGTTGATGATCATTTAATATACATTGACCAATCAGCATACAGGCAACATCATAATACACAAACTAGTTTGCATAGATGCACTGAAGTTTGGACAGATAGTCTTACAGCTGTCTGTTCACTCGATATAAAAAGTGCTTCGATACTATAGATCATCATATATTATTAAGTAAATTGACAAGATATTGCATCTTGAACGTGAAGCACTATGGTTTAAAGCATATCTGATTAATAGATCTCAGAATGTCAAGTATAATGGCCCACTATCATCGAAGTGTTGTGTTCCATTGGTGTGCCACAGGGCTCTGTGCTTGGCCCTTTGTTGTTCTCTTTGTTTGTCAATGATGTAAATTTTTTGTTTATCCAAGTGCTGTTGATCTATATGCAGATGATACTTTTTTATTTACAACTGGTAATAATGTTATGGAAGTTAATGAATGAATGCAGGCATCTTTAAATGAAATATCTGGTGTAATGGAAATAAATTGGTGCTAAATGCTAGTATACATGTGTCTCTAAATAATGTAGAAATTGAACAAGTCAAAAGTGTTAGGTACCTTGGTGAAAATTTAATATGGAAAGAACACTTTTCAATGCTTTGCAAAAAATTGTCTTTTAAGATATCTCAGTTATCACGAGTTAAGAAAAAGGTTACACAAAAGAAATGTTGACTATATATAACTCAATTATACAACCAACCATGGATTATGCTATCACAGTTTGGGGTCATACAACAAATGAGAATATAAGGAAAATTCAGAGGTTACAAAATCAAGCTGCACGTATAATTCTTAATAATTTTGATTACATTAATGTTAGGGGGATTGATTTGGTAAAGCAGTTGAATTGGATGAATGTCACGGAAAGGTTGGATTATTTTGAATGTTTACTTGTATTTAAATGTATTCAGGGAATGGCTCCAGATTATTTGACGAATAATATAACGGTGGATATAAAAATTAGGGAAAATGTCAACATGATATGAATATGCACATTCCTTTTCCAAATAGTGAAACAGCACAGAAAAGTCTTTATTATTCAGGCGGTAAGAAATGGAATGATTTACCAGGTAACATCAAAGAAATTACAAACATAGATGTATTTAAGAAACAACTGAAAAGGAATGTGCACATGTAATATTTTATCCTTATGTCTGTTTTACACTGTTATAGATTTAAATTTATTATTGCAGTTTATTCTGTCAATGCATTTTTATAAAATCTTTTAATTTGTACAGGGCATTGCTGAAAAACAGTTTGCACTGAGCAATTTAACCCTTTTAAAATATATTTAATAAATGTATTCCAAGTTACTGGCATGCGTAACTTGATTCCGTACTCAGGAATACAGGAACCACTGTGTCATTGAAAACCACATGCATAAACTGTACTAATGGTAATGATTAAAAATAAGCGATCTGTTTGGAGCTAACTTAGAGCTATGCTGGACAAAATCTCTTTTCATAGGTGGCCAAAGTCACCCGGAGGCAGCCAAAGGTACAGTAGTTGTAGAGTTACAAGTAGAACCTGTAGATGCAGCAGCACAACTGTATATAGGCTTAAGCAATTTATGCCACAAATTGGTTAACACTAGACACTCTGCTTGTAGAGGACGGAAGTATAGATAGATAGATAGATATTGGAAAATAGATATGGGAAGTGCAACCCTCTAAGGCAAGAACAAAGCTATCGAGATTTGTTTGATAAGGTGAGTTAGAGATGGAGTCCACCACACATTTACCCCATAGATGGGATCTTTTACTTGCCTCAGCAGAGACACTGAGTACAAGGGACCGCCTATTTAATGTCTCATCGGAAAGATATCCAGCTGGGATGATGCTTATGAAAGGTTGCCCCGGTCTGGGATTAAACCCAGGACCTTCAAAGGAGCAGGCGAGCGTCTTACCACTGGACCACCCAGCTGCTGTAGATATTTGAAGGATCTTCTAGAAGCGGAGAATACATTTAAAGAAGACGATGGCTATTGTAGGTAGGGTGCATAGCCTGTGCAGGTAATTCTATGCAATGGGCTACATACTTAGCACGGAGTTGAGAAAGGCTCAATGATAAGAATTGATCCCTTTTTTCACATCTCCAATAAAACTGTCGCATGACCTTAGCTAATCATATCTTAATAAACAGAATGATTGTCCATCAAACTCATCCCAGTTTGCAGAAATCAAATGCTTAGTAATTTTTCACTGCTTATAGATCCTAAATGTATAAACTTTTAGTCCACAATTTCAGTCATTACATGTTTTTAAAAATACTTGCAGGAAAAATTGTTTTTTATTCATGAGCAGATATTAATAATATTATTATCATTATGCATATATATTGTCCATTTTCCTAAATTGTCTATATTCGTGGACAATTTCTAATCAAAACATATCAATATCCATTGATTGTCCTTAAAGAATAGGCCTAGTGAGCTTGGGCCTTAATATATAATATTCTATCTCCATATACAGTTTTATTGCTTAATATGTCAGCCAGTTGTTTTATAAGATGGCTGACACTGTCGTTTTGTTCAAACTTGATTCTGAGAATCGCATCCAAAAGTTTTAGTGAGAGATTTCCTGTAAGCAGGCATTAACATAGTGTAAACAAAGGGATTTGCCACTGAATTGCAGACTGAAAACAGCACCCCTATCTTCTGCCCTGGAGAGTTCATCATGTACTCTATGACCCTAGTGTAGCCAAGTAAGTAACACCTGGAATAGAAATAGTTTTAAAACATTGAAAAAGTTTAGATTAGTAATCATTTGAAACTGCAATTTTTCTGAGTTTTAATCAGTTTGCTTGAGGTACCTTTATGTGACGCACCCATGGAACACAAGCGAGAATTACAGTTCATCATTACATCTGCCTCTGCCATTTGGGCATACATGGTAATATTTTCAGGTGCACATGGTAAGCATAACTTAAATATGTGTTGATACACTCTCTATTAGAATCGGATATATTAAGTTATTATTACTGAGGTATGTTAATTGCTTATAGCTCTACATCTGACTGATATCAGCTGCATTTGTATGTAGACATGGATTTTTAAGAGAACTTTAATGATGACTTGTTGTACCTATTATCAAATAGTTTTGTGCACGACAATATGGCACCACAACCACTGCTACAATTTTGACATGCAACCATAACAAAGGAATTGTATACTTTATGTACACATCAAAATAAAACTGAACTTTATATACACATCTAAGTCAAAATGAACTTTATATACACATTAAATTCAAAATGAACTATATATGCACATTAAAATCAAAATTAACTTTATATAAAAATTTTAATAAAAATGAAATTTATTTACACATTAAAATCAAAAACAGAGGTCTCAAATCGAAGTGGTCTTAATGTTAAATGCTGCCAATTACAGAGTAACACAAAAGAAATATACAGTCGAACATAATCTAATTGAGGTGATGAAAAAACAAACAATGTGTACATACATAACAAACTATTACCCAAGTTCTGCTTCTCCAAATTACATAAAATGAAATTGGAGGATAAGACATTTTTTAATTACTTATTTCTCTGTCGTTCAACAATAAATCCTTCCTCCATTTGTTGACTTACCAAACGTCATAGCCAAGTGCAATGGCATATATAATAGTCACTACAATAGCGGTTCGGGTCAGTTCCGTTGTTGCTGAATCAATTACTCTACTCGACGCTAAATGGCTCTGCTGTTGGCGCTTCCGGAATGCCATGACAACCAGGCCATAGAATATGCAAAACCCAACAACAGGCAGGGCCCAGTACAAGAAGAAGGTTGCCACCGTATAACCTATCATGACTTGTCAACAGCGGTAACAGGTTTAGGCTTGTTTTTATAGTTTGTAACCATAAGATACACATTAAATATTTATTTCCCATAGTGGGATTTCCAGGAGAGTTTCTGGAGAGCAACTGAAGCATCCATGAATTTATTTTGACCAAATTTGAAGACTGACTGTGTGTACTAAAGTAATGCATTGAAAGTAGCTCATGTTGTCACAACAGAAGTGTAGATAAAACTTGGCAAATATGTTTCAACTGACAAGTTCCATAAATATTCAATGGACAATGGATTGCTTTTGATTTTCATGCATACCTTAATATTTGGATTATTTAGATAATATTTAAAAATATTAGTATACTCACTCTGAAAAGATCAATACTAAAATTTGAAGACTTACAAAAGATTATTTCAAACAATAATCAATCAATATGATGCATGACTAAGAACCAATAGAAATATCCAAACAATGTGTTTCATATCATTACTTTAATTTCAGTAGATAGATAGATAGAAAATTAGATAATAGATAGATAGATATGGAAAGTGCAGCCCTCTAAGGCAAGTTCTTGCCGCTATCAAGGATTGATTGATGAGGTGAGAGAGAGAGGAGTCCACCCATGTTACAAATTTACCCCATGGGTGGGATATTTTACTTGCCTCAGCATAGACACTGAGTACAAGGGACTGTAATTTAAAGTCTCATCTGAATGACAGCCAGCTGGGTTGTTGCATATGAAGGATGCCCGGGCCTGGGATTGAACCTGGGTCCTTCAGAGGAGCAGAATAGTGTCTTACCACCAGACCACACAGCTGCCAAAATTACCAATGTGTAGTAATACAAAATTGTAGTTACTGAATTTAAAGAATCCATTTGTATTCTTAAACTGTTTAGCCAGTCCATTGTTCCCCATTTTAATAATACTGAAAAAAAAATGCAGAAAAAAAATAAATGCAGAGGTGTTAAGTACAATGAAATTCCTAAAGACAGCTGGCATGGCTGAACTGTCCCTTGAAGTATTGTGAAAATATTTTTTGTTGTTAATCAAATCAATCAACCATACATTTCTGTCCTCCCTCCTTCTCCCTTCCAGGAGTAAAATCGTCAATCATGGTCAAAGAAGAATAAAAAGAAAGTGAATGTGCATGGTGAAATGCAAAAACTCAGCTTTCGTTCCTCTGAAGACCAATGCCAAGCAATAATTTTAGCAGATTATGGTGCTAACGCGACAGGCAACTCATGCATCTGAAAATTCCACACAAGAAGAAGCCACGACTCAAGAAAATAGCCAAGGATTGTACAAATGCCCTCTGGACACTTTGGATATCAATATGGCTACCCATGAAAACACCATTGCTCCAATGCAACAGCCAGAATGGTTCAAAGAGGTGAGAGAAAAACTCTCTAACATTGATATACTTGGCGATAAACTTGCAAATATCAGTAATAAGCTGGATGAAGTGAAGGATTCCGTAAACTTTGCATGTGAATCCGCTAAAAATGCAATTGAAAGAGCAAGCAATGCAGAAAAAATTTCAATTACACTGCAAAATGAAAATTCTCAACTCAAAAATGATACTGCTTCAATGCAAACTACACTTGTTCAAATGGAGTGTCAATCACGTCGAGACAATTTGATATTTAATGGCATAACGGAAAAGATGGGCAAAGAGACGTGGGAAGATTGTGAGACTTCAGTAAAAGATATTTTGTGCTAAATTTTGGGCATTAATGGTGCCCCTACCATTAAATTTGAACGTGTCCACAGATTAGGCCCAAAAAAAGCTGACAAAACAAGACCAATAATAGCAAGATTTTCAAGCTTCAAAGACCGTGAATTGATATGGAAAAGCCGACATAAACTGTCAAAATCAAACTTTAGTATACTTGAGGATTACCCGGTTGAAATTCAAAATGAGCGCAAGCTGCTATTTCCAATCCTCAAGGTACTAAAAACTCTGGATCATGTTGAGTCTGCTTCATTGAAACTAGACAAACTGTACATAAATGGAAAGTGGTACACATCAAAAACACTCCACGAACTGCCTGCCAATCTCAAGGTGCAAACTTTATTCACCAGAAGTGAAAATGGTGTAACTCTCTTCTGCTCCAAGTACTCACCTTTAAGTAACCTGTATTCTGAGGCAGAATTCATTATTGATGGTGAGCACTACATTTCTACTGAACAATATATTCAGCACGCAAAAGCCACACTATTTCATGATGACCTTACTGCTGTCAAGATAAAAGCTGAAACTAACCCCTACACAATAATGGGACTAGGCAAAATGGCGAAGGGCTTCAAGCCAGCTATATGGAAGAAAGATGTGCGTTCTGTCCTGAAGAAAGCATGCTCAGCTAAATTCCACCAGGTGGCCTTTGCTAGAGAGACCCTGTTGGCAACTAATAATAACCTGATTGGAGAGGCTACTCTTGACAAAACCTTCGGAATAGGGCTGCACCTTACAGATGAAGCTGCCAAGGACCCTTCAAACTGGTTGGGAGAAAATACTTTTGGCAATATCCTGCAGGAAATTCGAAATGAACTGAAAAAACACTTTACCAAATGATTTCTGTAATTTGGATTTCCCTCAAAAATTGACCCCCAAATTTATGCTAGTATTGCATCCTCTAATCTATGTACATTATGAATCATATTTGGAAGTTTGTATTTTGCAGGGCAGAACTTTGCTGCCTACTTTGCTCTTTGAAGTAATATTGATAATAATTCTTATTTTTATTTATTATTAATCTGATAATTATAGCTATTTTTATTTTTTTTTTATTACTTTTGTTTTCTTCTTCTATGATTTATGCCTCTAAATATTAATGTTAATTGTTCACAAAGCAATCAAATACTCAGCCATGCTACTTCACTTTGTATTTTTAAGTTTCAGACAGATCCTTGCAGACCACTGCCAGCACTTGTATTTAAACCAGAAATATGGAATCCCTACTAGATATTCTAAACACTGGAGATGGTGATGATGACAATAATCATGATGAGATGCCAAATCTTTTTAAACTGTCAGTCACTGCAATCTAAATTTGATCAACTACTAATATATCTACAATTATTTGAAGATGCTAACTGTCCTTTCTCTATTATTTGTTTACAAGAAACTTGGTTAAAAGATAATTATGATGTGTCTCTTTTGCAGCTTGAAGGCTACAACTTCATCCATGCTACAAGCTCCTGCAGTTCACATGGTGGAGTTGCCATGTATATAAGAGGTAACTTGGAATATAGAATCTTACATATAAATGGTGATAGAACTGTATGGGATGGTCTATTCATTGAAATTTTACTCGAAAATGAAGGAATTCAAAGAAAAATTATAATTGGAAATATATATAGACCCCCTAGAGATACTTCTGACAATTTTAGTACCTTCTTTAATGATATTGATGAACTACTTACCTCATTTCATAGAACAAATGATGTCATATTGGTGGGTGACTTCAACATTGACCTGTTAAAAATCTATCATAAACCTCAAGCTAAAGAATTTTTTGATATTGTACTAGCTAATAGTTTCCTACCTAAAATTACCATGCCAACCAGACTAACTGATACGAGTGGTACTCTTATTGATAACTGCTTTGTTAAAATTACAGAAAACATTTCAGAAACTACAGCAGGAATACTATATCATAATATCTCCGACCATCAGCCATATTTCATATTATTAAACCACTTGACAACATCGCGAAATAACAGAAGAAAAATTAAAACATATTCTAATTCCTCCGAGGCCAAAAGTAACTTTAAAAATGAAATTCTACTTACCTGTGATACTCAAAACTTTGAAAACTCTCCAAACACTGACCCAAATACAAATTATAATAAGTTAGATCAAATATTACAAAATGCACTAGATAAACATATGCCGAGTAGAATGATGAAGTATAACAAACATAAACACAAGAAAGGCTCATGGATTACTAAAGGTATAATTCGATCTATCAAATTCAGGGATAAACTTTATAAAACACTGAAGTCAACTGATATTAATTCCGAAAGATATAATTCATACAAAATAAACCTACAAACTTACAACCGCATACTAAAACAAAATATACGTTTAGCAAAAAAGACATATTATCATTCTTGTTTTGAAAAATTTAAAAAAGACGTCAAGAATACATGGCTAACAATAAAGAATATTTTGAATACACAACAAAATGTCAAAGAATTTCCTAAGTACTTTCTCATAGATAATATTAATGTAAATGACCCTAAATTAATTGCAAATAAATTTAACGATTACTTCATAGAGATAGGTCCCACTCTAGCTGAATCCATAGTTCCACCAACTAGAAAATCATTTAATGACTATCTTATGAATCCAGTACACACTAACTTTGAATTTAAAGTGGTCACTGAAAAAACTGTTAAAGAAATTATAGAAAACCTAAAACCTAAAACAAGCTGTGGGGTAGATAGATTATCCAATAAATTACTAAAATTTATAAAAGATGAAATAGCCAAACCATTAACCGTGATCATTAATCAATCATTACAAACTGGTATATTCCCTGATAAATTAAAATTAGCCAAAGTTTTGCCTATACATAAGAAAAATTATGACAATATTCTGGATAATTATCGTCCAATATCAGTTCTTCCCACCATCTCTAAAGTATTAGAAAGAATAATGTATAATCAAATATATAATCACTTCACTGAACTTAAACTTTTCTTTGACAGTCAATATGGTTTTAGGACTAAACACTCAACAGAACTTGCGGCACTTGAATTAATTGATAGAATAGTTGTTAAAATGGACCAAAATAAAATCCCTCTCAATATTTATCTAGATCTATCCAAAGCTTTCGACACCTTAAATTATGAAATTCTTATATATAAATTAAAACATTATGGTATTATTGGAAACTCACTAAATCTACTTAAAAGTTATTTAACAAACCGTAAACAACATGTTGAATTAGGAGAAACTACATCTAATTATCTTAGTATAACGACAGGAGTTCCACAAGGCTCGATCTTAGGCCCTTTACTTTTTATAATTCATTTAAATGATTTAGTTAATGCAACAGACACATTTTATCCAATAGTATATGCAGATGACACTGCCCTCTTTACAACACTAAATGCTTTTAACTCCTTAAATGAAAATGCTGAAGTAGAAATAAATCAAGAACATAATAACATAAATGATTGGTTTAAGCTTAATAAACTCTCTTTAAATCCAAATAAAACAAAGGCCATGTACTTTCACTCTCCAAATAAAGTTGTAAGACCTATGAACTTAAAAATTGACAATACTGACATTGAATTTGTCACTCATTTTAATTATTTAGGTATCATAATTGACACACATCTGTCGTGGAAGTCACACACCAATATGATATCCCAGAAAATAGCAAAAACAATTGGTATTATGTGTAGAATGAAAAAGTTTGTCCCTTCAATTATTTTACAAACAATATATAGTTCACTAATAACTCCTTATTTAAATTATGGAATTTTAACATGGGGCACTCAAGCATCAAAATTATGTAAGTTACAAAAAAAGGCTGTCAGAATTATTTCAAACTCAAAATATAATGCATATACCGACCCACTTTTCAAAAAATTTAATTTTCTGAAGGTAACAGATCTGTGTGCTCTGCAGGAACTCAAGTTTGCCTTCAAGCTGGAAAACGGAACTCTTCCATCTTATTTCACGAATTCTATGTACCAAAGACACTCAGAAATTCACCAATATGAAACCAGAAATGCAAATAATTTGGTCACCCCACAGAGTAAGCATTATTTCACAAACAAAAGTATAAGATTTCGTTTGCCCAATATATATAATAATTGTCCAGCTAATATAAAGAATAAAATTACCACACATAGTTTCCATAGTTTTGTAAATTACATCAAAACTCAATTAGTAAGTATGTATCAAACACTTTGCTCTGTAAGAAACTGTTATATATGCCATTCCTCTTAATCAACTGTGACATACACCTATATATATATATACTTAAGTGTAATCTTCAAAGTGGCGTCTCATCATGATATACAGTGTCTCTCATTGCCTTCTCCAATCTAGATATTTAATCTTATCATAAATAAATTTATTTAAAATGCTAAAATCTGTCTGGTAGGGTCTGCTGGGATCGGGATGAAGAATATTCTGGTGGCACCCCGGTAGCGATAAGAAATTATCTTAGGGGTGTCTCCACCTGTATATACCGTTTGTATATGTATAGGAAATAAAATGAGGCTGAGTCTGAGTCTGAAATGGATTTTGGGTGTTTTAAATTCATTACACCTACTTAATTGTTTGAACATTGATGTGAAAGCCAATAATGACTGAATTTAAATAATCTGACTTGAGTACAGGCATGCAGTTCCATTTATATGCATGGGTGTCAGAATTCCGTAAACTATTAAAAAAGAAAAAAAGAACCATGGCATTTATAGGCAGAGATCCTATTTCACAATTTTTTGTAACTACTGAGCCGCTTCTATTTTCCTGTTCAGTTTCGGATCAAATATCTCCAAAGATATGCAAGTTACAGACATAATTGCTGCATGATTAAAAGAACAGAGCTTGTTCTGGCGAACACGTTGGTACATAGGAGAGTACATGATGCTGCTGCTGCTGCTGCTAGCTTTGTGCTGCTGCTGCAACACGTTGGTACTATCATTTTTAGTTCTCAAGTTCCATTTTATGTTAGGGATGTAATAGAACACAATTCCGATACCGTGGAGGGGGAGGCAAGGTGACGCAAGAAGACGCTTGAACGCAAGGGCGCTGCCGCCGTGAATAACAGCCCGGCCCCTTCTAATGGACGATTCGGGAATTTGACGTTTCGGGCATCTGAGCTATAAATAGACCGTTAGTGGTGCACAAAATGAGAATATGGCTCCTTTGACTTTAGTCTTTGCACTATAGTCTGACGAAAGAACATAACACATTTATTAATAGAAATATACTTCATTAGTGAGAGAATGTTATTACTGGAAATGATCAAAAATAATTTTTTCTATAATGATAACAAATGAACCTACATGAATTGAAAATACCTTTTACATGTTGATCAAAGTATCCCTGACTCAATACAGACCATTTGTCCTCACATGTGTCATGAATAAATCTTTTCAAACACATATGGCTAAATTACCCCTGTATTATGGCATAAAAACCCCAACAAAAATATATGTATATATAGCCCCCTTAGGTGGGGGGGGGGGGGGCAAGTGAGCCGCTCGAGGGACAATTGTCTCCCCCCATAACACCTATAGCCCCGCCACTGTGTTACTAAGATTAAAACAATTAACTATGTGTAAAAATTAAATTGTACATTTAGGATGGTTTTCGGACGTTTTTTGTTTGGACGTTTCTGTTTACCAAGTGACAAAACAACGTCAGGCTTGGTAACAAATACAATAAGTGTTCTGGGCATGGTCAACATGATTGGTTTTTGCCAAATAAACTAATATACCCTGTCAGGTCAGCTAATTTGGCCGTAAGTGCTATTAGTTGTAACACCCAGGCATTTTCTATGCAGACTTTGATATATAATCCATAATAAATGTCCATTCATTCTTTTTTTTGTCTTATTTTAACATCTACATCTGTCATTGAGAAGCACAAAATGAGAAATAAATGTTACCAAAGGTCAAAGCCCAACTTTCTAAGTTATAAAAACTCTCTGAACAAATTAACTATTTTTGCAATGATCTTTTTTGCCATTTTGTCATAATATTATGTCATTAATTATGATCATGGACTGGTATTAGTCACTGTGGCGAATATAGCAAACTTCAAGTTATCTCTTTCCAAGTGTTTTTATCAGAAAAAAGTTGGGATATTGAATTGCTAAAATTTCCGTCCATTTTGTGCTGCTTCAAACTTTTTATATGAGATATGCAGCTCCATTGGCAGTCTGCTCAACACCACTTGGACTTGGAGCATGCATCCAGTCAGTCACAAACAATCCTAGCCCACTTCAATCAAATGAAATGGTACCACGTTGCATTGGTGTATATATCATACCAAATGTGGTGACATTATTGAAGTTCTATCGGATTTCATCCTGTTTCGAAACTAAGGTTCCATCTGAAATGATATGACCATAGGATCCTCTGGCAGCCTGATGTTATTGTAGAGAAGAGCAAAGCACATCATCAAAAATTTAAAGGCTTATGGGATTTTAGTTCACAAAAACAATAATAAAAAAATGCATCATTAAACAACAGGTATTTCAAAACATCATGTACTTTATTATTACTTAAATCTATATACAGCAACTCCCCATGGTAGTCCTTCTCAACTCCACTTGGGCGTTTTCAGCAAATCACATTTATGGTGTGCTATGGCTTTTGTGGTTTTTCACCTCGTATTAATATAGTGTGGTCATTCTATGTCAGTTACCCAGTTTCTGTGGGGTTGATAGATAGCAGCAATGATGTCTAAAGCCCCGGTGTCACATAGCCAGTTTTGCCGTAGTGAACCCCTAGTATTACATAACGGTTATGCAACAGCTTTTTTTACCGGGTTGGCGACGGATTCTGGCGGCAAAAAGGGTTTTACGGGTGACTCGCCGGGTTCTACAGCCTTTTAAAGTATATAACCCCCCTCCCTGCCTACGCTGATGCTGACGCTGGTAGCAGTCAGCAAGTTACTCCTACAACTCGGCGGATTACTCCTGGAAGCCGTTGAGGTACTCCTACTACCCGTAGGCTTACTCCTAGTAAACCGCCGGCTTTACTACGGATAAAATTAGGGACGGATTACTCGCCGACTTCTACGGGTAATCCGCCGACTTCCTGGGGTAACCTGCCGACTTCCACGGGTAACCCGCCGGCTTCCACAGGTAATCCGCCGACCTTTTGGACACCCAGGAGTTTGCAACTGGTGCATGGCTCTTCTGGCTACTGGGCCCGAGTTTCCAGGCTTGGTCACGAGTCCCAGGTGTTACTCGACGGGTATCGCCGGGTATCCACGGTTTGCCGTCGGGTTGGAGCCGGGAAGCGCGTAACGTCACTGTTATGTAATACTACGGGTTCACTACGGGAAAACCGGCTATGTGAGACCGGGGCTTAAGTGGCTTGCTAAAGGCCCAAACTTGAAGAAAGATCAGCAAAAGAGTCTCCAATCCAGTCCCTTGCCTTGGAAGTAGAGCACTCTGGTCACTGCACTAACAAAAACAAAAAGATAGTGGAGTTTACATATTAATAAAATGGTATGCCATTGCATCACCTTTATTGAAATACGACTACAGAAAACCCCACTTATGATCTTTTCAAACATAAGTCTTTCTTAACTTCCTAGGTAGTCATTACAGTGTTACCTTTATGGAGCTACTGCACTCTACAGTTGCCATCACTGTTCATAGCCTGCTCCCCATTTACAACTGGGTGGAGAGGAGCAAAGAGTTATAGACGATCTGCACAGTTCTGATTCCGCAAATTTACTAGGCTTCTTCACATGTACATGAAATCTTTCATAGTAACAACTATGAATTACAAATAGATACAATTTTCCCACATACTACATGTAGGCAGTGCTGTCGATACATATACATATCTATCACACACAATAATCAATACAAGTAAATTCAAGTGCTCAACATGATATTAAATCCACATTTTGACATGACTCATAATACTGGTGTTCAAGATTACATGAAACATCAATTTTTTGAAAAACAATAAACTGCCCTAAGTTAGTCCCAACTCTAACATGTCGATGTAGTTTTTTTGCATGTTATACTTTGATTCTTTAAGGATGACTCTTACCAGACCAGTTTCATTTTTGAAGTTGTATAAAATGAGGTTGTGTCTGTGCTTCACTCAGACTCAAATTCACTGGCTACATCATAACCGTTAGAACCAGTCAGCCAATATGTCATCATTTCACCATAGCTTTAACATCTGTAATATCTCTTTCAGTGATTGTGAACCCCTCTGTGTTCCTAAGTAGGTCAGAGGTGACACAACTAATGTGAATACGCATAGTCATACCTCCAGACTCCATGCGAGAAGCAACATCAACCGTGTCACCGAAGAGGAGATATCTTGGCATTTTTACGCCAATGACTCCAGCTACACAGGAACCAGAATGGATACCAACCCTTAATTGCAATGATTCATCCCTCAAATGGGTTATGCGGCAATCATGGTCTAACTTTAACCATGCTAATGCCATTCCACCAATTTCAGCTGCATGCTTGGTGTTACGTTTTGGCACTCCACTAGCTACGTCGCCGATCGTTGCTACTTTGTGGACATCAAATTGCACACTGACTTGGTCAAAGATTGTATAAACCAAATTCAACATCTCAACTATTTGTAGAGGGGTCCGAGCAGCTGAGATACGTGTGAACCCAACAATATCTGAAAAGAACACTGACATCATCAAATGATTCTGGCGTCACCTGTTGGCCAAGCTTTAAGTTGTAGAAAACACTCAGAGGCAACAGTTCCCGGAGAAGCTTTTCCATTTTTGATTTCTCCTCCTGAAGCTGAGCAGACCTGTGTAGTAAAAAATCAAAAGTATGCGGTTAAAACGTAAAACTAACTACCCAGTTATGATGTCTTGCATAATGAAGAACATGATGAAGCACAATTTTCCCACCTTTCAGCAACAATTTCCTCCAGATGACTTATGGTTCTCCAGTTTAGTTATCATCCTATCTACTAGGGATAAATTCTTTCCGCCATTCAACCTCTGAAGTTTGACTAGAATTTCTCTGAATGAAGGTCTGTATTCTAGTATTTCTGCCCAACAGTCTGATATCAGCTGCATCCACTCCTCACTGCATTCATTTGTAATGAATACGATTTTCTCTACAATGAATCAGTCGCACTGAAAAAAGGCACCCGATGACACATATATATATATATATCAATCCCATCATATACCAGGTTAATGGGCCCGACTTGCGACGACAACATTAGTGGTCAGACCCCTATTCCAACAATTTTAATTTTCTAAAAATAAAACTTTAATGGACTCCCCCACCCCACTTGCTAAGCATGCTTCACTGAGCCAGCAAAGTAGGACATGAGATTGAGTCACATGTTATTTATAAATATTGCACTGCAACCACCACAACAACATCGGCTGTAGTCGCAGCAACATATCATATAAACATTCAGGTAGGTGAAATTCAACTTCATCCTTCAACTTTAATAATGTTGATGTACACTAGCCCGAACAGACTGCCTCGCACAGCGCAAGCCAGTCCCATGGGGCTAATGTACACTATAGTACATATGACATATGAAAATATGAAACATACATGTAGATCTCCCTTACCGAAATTCAATTAACCACATAATATCTATTTTGCTAGTCAACCCCTATTCTAGTTTGTATAGAATTGCACTTGTATAGGATAAAATATTTTTGTGAAGAAGAAAACCATCATTATACTTTTGTCCAAATTATGAATTTTATCAGAGCAAGAATAAACATTTCAGCCTCTTAAAATGTGTTTATTGAAACTGAAAAGAAAAAAGATAGTGCAGGACTTAATATTGAACCTAAAGTGAGTCACAACAACATATGTCTGATGTAATTCAATAGACACTGAGTGAACAGTTTTGCCCCACAAACAAAACAGCACCAAATAAAAGAATATAAATACATTCAAAACAACAAAAACTAGGAGAAAAAAAAAATAGTGTGAATATATGCACAAAATCTAATGCTGTAAATCAATATCTAAATTTATAGATAGCGAGCTGTATTGCATGCATATGATAAATAGTTGACATCCAACTGTGTTAGCCCAGCCTACTTGACCGAATTTGGCACAAAGAATTCATAACATCCAAGCAGTTAGCTTTATTTCACCTGTGTTTGTGTGATGAAATATATATAATACAAATGTAAACAATTAATAGATACTTTTACAAGTGAAAAGAGTTCTAAGATATTGAACTGATTGAGGAAATTATGGGAAAGAAGTTACAGTACTACTGACAAAATAAATTCACTACACCACAAACCAGACAATCGAGCTGCAGTTGCCCACATTAAATTCTCAAAAATTCTGAAACCATTTTGTGGTATTCAATGTATATTTTACTAAGGTCTAAGCTTGTGTTGAACCATTTTCCTTTAACGTTTTATTCATACTTCCTTATTTCAGCTGAATTGTACTCTTAAGTGACAGAATGACTCATGTTGGTCGACATCCCTATGCACCACCAAATCCTGCCCCTCAACCAATGATGACTTTGCTCTACACAGCGCAAGGAACTCCTGTACAAATTGTCACTGTTAACCAAAGTAATGTAGGACTTCATCAATAGAAATTTCTTTGCACCATTAGTTCAAAATGGGCACAGCGTTGTAATTTGACATTTTATATTATGCAACTTCTCGCTTTGACTATCTGAGCACTGACAGTTACAGCAGATTTCATAGACTTGAAAACAAAATTTCAGAGGATGTCATGTGAATCCAAGACTACCATTGGCTGAGCCATTCCATGGCAAATGAGTCTATGAAATTTGCTGGAATAAAATGTGGTCTTTCTTTTGTCCAATCTCATCTTGTCATGTTGTGTCATGTCTTTATCGTCCCATGTGATGAAAGGCAAAAAACATGCTAAATTGGCCAACAATAAAAATGTTGTCATATTGACCATCTACATCTAATGTGATATAATGTGATGTGGTTATTATGTTAATAAAATCCGATAAGTGGAAGGTGACAACTAGGGCAATTGTTTTTCATATCACCTGACCATTATTAACATAAAATGACACTGTCCAGAACTATGTCCTCATAGTGAGACCAAATATGACATTGATAAAATCCCAATTTGCACCTGAAAAACAGATTTATATATTACTGTAGTAGTTTGAAATATGTTTATTTATAAATTAATATAAGAAATATAGCCATAGCCTGTGGTGAATATTGTGTGCTATATAATTGTGCACTATATTAAAAAGAAAATATTTTGGATTCTTTCCAATATATCTGACTTAGAAATAAACTCGTAACAGTTCAGTGCACAATCCCTCTCTTGAATGAAATTATGCAATACCCTTTGGCAGAGCTTTTGAGTATAACGGGCAATCATGAAAAATGCCTTTAAACTTACATACCATCAATATTATAAATAAATCTTAAGAGTTAGTATTGAATATGATTAAATTTATGGAATGTGTATTTTGCTTATAGGTTATCCATTCATGAAATCTCAAAACATTCAAGTGTAGTAGGATCCAAAATATATGTCCACCTGTATTACGATGATAGATTGCCACCAATGGGCCAACGGCATGGAGCAGCATTCATAGAAATGTTCGAAACAACAATTCCAAATCCAAACTTTCCAGTTGATGAAAACAATTCTGGGAAAAATAACTTGAAGTTTGTCATATTCTCTATTGTCATTTCTGCTACTTTAGCAAATGGCAATAGTGAGGACAAAATGGTAAACAATTTCCATTGCAAAGATAGGAAACTTTGGAGGTAATTTCTACATAGAGGAGTTTTTTATGGGTTAGATAGTTGGGGTTTGCCTTTTTGGTAAAATTAACATCTAATTTGTGCTTCTCCATGATATACTTATATGTCAAAATAAGACCAAAAAACAAGTGTACATTTATTTAGGATTACACTATAATTTGTGTTCAGCTGAGATTTTGGCACCCAGAAAAAGATGCTCTTTATGTTTGTCTGATTTGGCTTTGAATTCTGTTGACAGCGACAAAAAAAATCAAAATAAATAGAGTTTAATGCAGTATAGCGGACCCAAATTTATGCCCATATTTGGCATCAATGAAATATAAAAATTTTTTTTTCGAGTTTGAGTTTTTCTAGCACATTGTAGAACAACATATAATATTATATGGTGTAGAGTAGCTGGGTTTGGTTGCCGCAGCCACCAGAAAGAAAAAATGAACTCCTACCGTGAACCAGAAAAACACTGTCATTAGTTTGTGACATCATACAGTGAATTCAAGCATTTGACATCATATGCTTGGCAACAAGGCTCGCTAAATATGGTCATAAATCTGGGTCCACTATACTTTACTTTTCCAATAAATATATGGTAAACATTACTTATCAACATTTCAGGGCACATACCACAGTTACAATGCTCCTGCTGCAAAAATACTCGGTGCACTGCAGATCAGTTTGGGATCTCTGATTATTCTAGCACAGATCGTTGTAACTGTACTGAGAGCAGAGGCGTACCAAGGATATGTTGGCTTTTGGGCAGGTGCTCTTGTAAGTATCGCATCATCTTTTATACATACTAGTATGGTGGCCGCATCCTTTTTGGAACATAGTAGTATGGTGGCCGAATAGTTTATTTTGTGGTCTCTTGGTTTAGTGGGCAGATAATAACTTTCGTACCACGACCACAAAAGTTACTTGCCCCCCTTTACTGCTAATTAACTTCATAAATATTTAACATACAGAGATGTTATGAATATCCAGGGATGCACCTAACATAGATACATCTACCCTGCAAAGGACAATACAGTAGAACCAGTATTAATTGATTAAATGACAATCATCGAGCCAAAGTCCCCTTCCGAGCGGTCTGGGAGCCTAAGTTTATGCATGTTTATCTCTAGATCTGTTTTGCCTAGAATAATGGTTAATGGATTTCTGGAACTGTGCTTCCTTACTCTCTTTGTAAAAATAATATAATTTTCTTTGGATTTTAGTTTGGGTACAATATTGAGTTGAAAATGACGCAAAATGCGACTGAACCTGTTTAGGATAGACATCTAATTTGTGCTTCTCCATGATATACTTATATGTCAAAATAAGACCAAAAAACAAGTGTACATTTATTTAGGATTACACTATAATTTGTGTTCAGCTGAGATTTTGGCACCCAGAAAAAGATGCTCTTTATGTTTGTCTGATTTGGCTTTGAATTCTGTTGACAGCTGTTCGGGTAAATTTCAACTCAAGATTGTAACAAAACTAAAGCCTGCACAGAAATATTTTGTTCCTACAGCTTATAACAATACCTTTTGAGGTATTAAACAAATCTAGAGATACAGGCATGCAAACTAAGGCTTCCAGGCTATATGAGTGAGTAACATAGAATTTTGCGTCGTTTTTAACTCAATGTTAGCTAATATTGTAACCAATCTAAAGCGAATACCAGCAGTTAGTTGAATTAGCCTTAACTTTCGTGGTGCAAAACCTACACTATTAGTTTGTACTATCAATCTGCAATTTTTGTGGTGTGAAAGTTGAAAGCTTTTGTTGAGAGAAAGTACCTACTGTCAGGGGGCCAAGCCTCTACTTTTAGGGGGCAAAATCTCTTCTGTTGGGGGGTAAAGCTTCACAACAGAAAACGTTCTCCTCGGCCACCATATACTAGTATTTATTTTGTATACATAATGTACAATTTGGAATTCATTATAGAATCAAAATTGAGCAAATTAATGATTGAACTTCACTTTGACTGAAACCAGTTGATTGTCCCGTACTGCTAACAGTTCATCAACTATATTCGGTTTCCAGAGGACTCTTGCGAATTTCAAAGAGTCTTTTCGGCATTTCATCTATTTGCAAGGAAAGTGCTATTCCTGCGTATGACACCATTTGTTGACATGCTGTCATAGTGTATCAATTTCACCACTGAAGGTCACTTTTGGTTATAATTTTTAGCAGATTGCTAAATCTAAGAGCTTATTGGTCTACTAGACAAGGCTTCCTGCACAGAAACAGGCAGGATATTTGGATATGTATTGCTTGGAAATCTCCAGAAAATGTGGGAATATTTATTGGAATGTTTTAATTAATGTCTGGTTTGCTCAAGTCCCAAGTTTGACTCTCAGTAATAGTTATATTCTGAATAGAAGGGAGTTAACTAGCATTTTTGTTCAGAACAATTGAAAACTATCTTGTCGGAGTATCTTCTCAGGGAGATGAGAAAGGCTCAAGGTTAAACATGCCTGTGAATTGTGTACCTTGTAATGTTGAAAGTGCCCATTTAGAAAATATTGTGTCAATTGGGCAGCAGTACATCAATAGAGTTTGTAGAGTGTAGACATGTTTCAATGCAATTGCAATTAACATAGTACTTTACCCAATTGTAGTTTGTTATTGCCGGATCATTTGGTATCCAGTCTTCAAAATCTAAATCAACATGCTCGGTAAGTTGATGAATGAGTGATTTGACCACTCTGTGAAAAATTATTAATTCCCTTCATGGTTACTTACTGACCAGCATTTTGAATTTGATGTGAAGATATTATGATATCATGTAAAAATTAGTGATTTTTTTTACTTTATTGCACTATTTACAGGTTGTTACAACCATGATTCTGTCCATAATCGGTGCATGTTTTTGCACTGGGGTCATATCACAGGGAGCCATTGGTGCTTCCTTCGCCTCGAACACTTATGAGTGTACTTATGATGATTACCCACCATATGAATCATACTGCTCATACGAAAGTACACCGGTAAGCAAAACACAATTGACCCAAACTTACCCAGCAAACAATTTTATATTGGTATGGTATAAGTTATACTTTTTTTATTTTTGCTGAAATTATTTTTGCTGAAAAATCTGAGATTGTTGACACTTTTTATGCTACATCATTCTGTCTTTTTGTCTGAAATTTCCTTATGGTTAATAATTAATATAAGCAAATTTTTGTGTTTAACAGTCAATATTACCGAATTTTTAATATCAATCCTAACGTATTTCGTCATGTATGTCTCTCATTTTGATACTTCACAGTAACCATCTAGTGAAATATAAATCAAGATCTGCTGACTAATAGATAAGTATTGTCTAATTTTCTGTATCTCACAGTATGACAAGGCCAGCCTGGCATTCTATTCCATCATGGTAATACTGGGTATCGTGGAAGGAATAGTTGCCATAGTTGCGGCAGCTTATTGTTGCCATGGATGCTGTTGCCATTCCAGACCTGGAGTAAGTGAAAATGTACCTAAATAGTTTTTTGTTTAGGTCTTTTTTTTTCTTTTCCTGTATTATTACATGTCTATTGGGAGTCTCCCTTCCTCTGAAATTTAGATATTGTCTTTCTTCATTATATTGTTAAATTACCATGTAAAAAACTAATTCTGTGGACAATAAATAGTACATGATGTCATAATTTACTGTTAAAAAAATTACATCACTCAAAGATTACGTACATCATAAAACAATGCTTGGCTGCATTGGTACAAGTGACCTGTGGTGGTACCTTTGTTCATTACTGTTGGATGACTAGACCCCAAGAATAAATTCCAAAAATTTGCAGTTAGTACTGTGCTATGATTACAATTGACATCAATGCACATTATTTACTACAAGTAAAAATTAAATGATGATGTTATCTAGTGCTTTATCTGCTTCAGTGGCACTACCCTTCTGGTAATTTTCTTCCCATTTAAATTTAAGGTCAGGCTTCCACTTCAGTTTATTCATTTATTACATGTGATATATTTTCAGCTGGTCCTATCTCCTGCAGGAATGACACAAGTCCCCATGAGTAAGTCAGGTTATTATTTGTTATAATATTGTGTTTACACTACTGACAATTCAACAAGTAACTCAGGCCTAATCTGATCAATACTGAGTTGAAAGTGCCAAAATTTTGGTAATAAAATGTGGACTAGACTCAGTTTGTCAGTCCAGATTCCACTGTCACAATTTCTATCATACGTTTTGTGCATGCCCATATTAGGAAATGACCATATAAGGCTGTCCTAGCTCTGTTTAGGGAAGTGAGTTCTATGATCATAGTTTTGGCTAAATTTGGCAAAAAGTCCTTTGTAACCACATTCAAAATGCATAAATTATTGTTTTAGACATAACATATCTGGTACATTCATTCAGAGCAAGCAGCATTCTAGAGTTCCAGAAAAGTTGTTCTATTTATAGCCTGCAGCAGAAGCTGAGTGGTACAAAGCACTGATCTGCTGTGCAGGGCTGGTGGGAACATGAGTACGAATCCCACCCAGTGATGACCTGTATATATATATATATATTTATATATATACAGGTCATCACTGAGAGACATTATTATTGCATGGTTTGTTTTGTATTGACCTGAGTATCACCCTGCCAGCTTATATTTTCCTAAGGGCTGTTAAACTATGATGACGTCATTTCAATTTTTTTATATTTGCCAACATTTCCCAGTTGGCCTGCTGCTTTTGGCCATGCTCACTGCATTCTTGCTTGCCTAGCAAAGTCATGTTTTCTCTAGGGAAAATATAAAAAAATGTGAGTTTTGAGGGAAAATGACTTTTTGACCTAGTTAATTCCACATTAAAATCTATAGCCCATATCTCCGGGGAGATTTTGGTGTTACATGGGCTGATATATGGCTAATCATAGAATAAATATTTATTTATTTATTTACAGGTCATTTAATTCATCTTAAGAGTAGATTTTTTTCACATCCTACAAAATTTTCTTCTGCAGAATCTACTAAAATATTATAGTATTCTATCACACATATCTGATACTGGTCTCTTTTTCAAAGAGAGCTTTACATGTTCTAGCTTAGGATAGCTATAGTTGGTCCATGGAGGTACCTCCATGATTGGCCATTCTTTATGAGTAGTTCCATATACTCTTTGTCAAAATTGTATGATCAAGTGACATATATGTATTTTATTTTATTTACAGTTCATGGTGGAACACAAATTACAACTGTGCAGCATAACCTTGCTGGGTACTATCAAGCTCCATTGGCAAATGTCAACCCTGCTGCTTACTCAGGAGGGACTACACCACCTCCAGATTACAAGGAAAAGGTGTAATGGGAAAACATGCCATCTGTTTCCCTATTTTTTATTGTGAATATTAATATCATGGGAAATCAGAATACAGAAAACACCATCATCATTTATTTTGCCACTTTGCTTTAAAAGAAATGCAAATCCGCATTCCGTATAATCAAGAATAAAAAAAAAATGTAAACCGAAAACGCTGTCAATGATTTTTGCAAATTGTTTTTTTAGAGCTTTTGCATAATTTTTGCTTTCACAAATGAAAAAGAAGAAACCAAAAAATTTAAAACAGAAGTCATAAATTACATAATTAATCTTCCGTTGTTTATGTTGAGACATTCCATCCATTATATCTGAATGATTAGGTATTATTTCATCTTTCGGCAGAAATGATTCGCTTAAATACGTCATTTATCAGACATTAAAATGAATGACCTTCAGAATCCTTTAAAGTTTTGTTTCACTTACATCTGCTTATATGCTTATATATACATATATTTTTGCTAGATTTTCATTTTTGAGATCAAGGGCCTTATATATGCACTGTATTGTACTGATTGTGAATTATTTACACATTTAGCCAAAATTAGCTTTATAGTGTAGGCATGTGAGTATATGTCTACTCATGAAACATGTACTCATTTTGAAGTGCAGAACTTCATGGTATTTTGTTTCTGAAGTTTAGTTTTTTAAAAAATATATGAAGATGTATGTAAAACGGGAAGGTTTTTTTATATTTTTTGTATTTTGGTTAAAAAAAATGTGTATGTTACATCATTGTCATGTAATATTACAACTTGAGATACAATGAAAAATTGGAAATGAGTCAAAAAAATCTTTGGACAAAGATATTAGTCTTTTTTTTTTTTCATCCAGGAGCGGCTATTTCGCTCAATAAGTGGCCTACTTTGTTGCACTGTGGGTTACCTCGCTTGTTCGAGTGGCGGTAGTTAGTGTAATACAAAGCACACATGGTCCAAAAGAAACGTGTAGAAAAAAGGTGATTTTATTTGTGAATTTAAGAGCGTGGAGGGGGTCTAAGATTTGATCTGCGCTACATTGTACATATTGGTTTCATGTGTTGCACTTAATATCAATTTTCACTTTTTATTTAATATCCTTCTTGTGATTTATTTAACCATAGACTATATCTATTTTGCTTTTTAGCTGCTGTCTGCCTTATTCTAATGTGTATAGAATACTATAGATGCATGATGTAGAGAAAGATCACCAATATCAAACTAGTTGTGCATGCTGGATTTTTGCCTGACAAGCAATTTCTGGAAAACCCTACAGTGCCACTCCCACCAAAAGCGGTCACATGACCACTACCAGCCATTCACTGCATGGCTTCTTCGATCTCAGATTTGCCATTGACACTACAACTTTCCTCCACCAACTTTAATAATTGGGTAATATCACTTACTTGGGCCCCAGTGAGTGTAACAAAATGGAGTAAAATGGAGTAATTTTTCTTAAATCGTTGGGTAAATAATTCATTTTTACTCATAAAAAATGTCCTGATTTTTTTCACTGAGAGTTATACATGGTTTTACAACTTTGTTTGCTATCTTACAACACTGTTTATACTTGCATAGCAAACAACGGACAGTGGTGCTTTCTTCAAAGCGACATATTTTGACAAGGCTGGGAGGTGTAAGAGGTACATGAGAACAAAATGCAGCATATCACAGAAATGTCTTTAGTGTATTTTGAAAATTCTTGGAAAGTTCTCGGCCGAACTTAGGAAATTTATGTTGCACATTAAGAACTCTTCATATAACAGCATTTTAATTTGTACAAAAAAAAAAGTGAAAAAAAAAATGTATAGCTAGTAACCGTTTTGTTGACATTAGCTGAAGGGAGAATTGGCCTATAAGGATGATTGCCATTTTTCACCACCTCAATGATTTCCCCTTTTTCCACCAGAGGAACATTGTAGGCATAAGGCTCATTTACCACCATGACCTCTTGTGTTATAATGCCAAATGAATACACATCACCTGAATCAGGTATAAAATAAAAGTTTATTGCAAGTTCTTAACTTGGTCATATCTTGTACAGTGTTATGGAAAAAGAAGACAGCTAATGTCGATGATATGATAAGCATATTTGGTTTTTAGAAATTTGTAAAATCAGTTGATTTGCCTCTCTTGTCAGCATTTTGGATTGTTTTAAAGCACAGATATTCTGGAGCAGTATAGTGTGCTCCTGCTTATAATTCTGGCAATTTTCTTCCAAATAATTCAAGCCAAATCCAGAAACTTTGCATGTCCATCAACCATCAATTAGGCAGTTCAAACTTGTAAGGTGCCCATGGGATCCTGCAGAATTCCAAATTGATTAAAAACATCCTAATCTACCAGTGCAGCTGGCAAACTATTAGACCAGAATATTTCCATGATGTTCAGACTTAGACTCAGAAATGCATTTATTCTGCTGTATATAAGATCCGTTCATATAAAACATTCATACATAAAAAAATACTAAGAATTCTACACGGCAAGTGAGACCTTCCAAAGGCCTGCAAGGCCGCTGCAGGCAAGCCAGCCTGATGTTTAATAAATTTAATATATAAAATAGATTAAGAATTAAGTCTACTTAACCACCCGAATCACTCACAATTAGGAGATTTGAATGAATCATATATTTAAATCAGTGTCAATCATTGTTGCCCAATTATAATTGATCGCACATTATAATAAAGAATAAAGCGGATTGTGTGTAACTGCATACAGAGCTGCCAAAAAGCCTAAAACTGTAGTCCATCTATAGTTCTTGATTTATTTTGGCTTATGTATGTAATACATGGAATACATCACACATCACATTGGACCACACATACCTGGAATGCCTGGAATGCCTTTCCATTTTTGGGTAGGGTCAACAGAGAAACAAATTAACCACAATGCCAATGATGGTGAATAAAATGAGTTAAATCAGAGAAAGTGGCTTACAAATAAATCTTCTTTAAATATTTACCCCCAAAGTCTCAAATAAATTAGATCAGAGAAAGTGGCTTAAAAATTAATCTTCTTTAGGTATTTACCACAAAAAACAAAAAAATATGAGATCAGAGAAAATGGCTTAAAACTTTATCTTCTTTAAGTATTTACCACAAAAGTAAAAAATGAGTTAGATCAGAGAAAGTATCTTACGAAATCATCTTCTTCTTAAGTATTTACCCCAAAAGTCTAAAATGAGTTAGATCAAAGAAATTATCTTGCAAATTCATGTTCCTATAAGTATTTACCCAAAAATTCTAAAATGAGTTAGATCAGAGAAAGTATTGCACAAATTCATCTTCTTTAGGTATTTACCACAAAAGGCTTAAATGAGTTGGATCAGAGAAAGTGGCTAACAAATTTATCTTCGCAACCTTTTATATAATAAGAAACATGGGGTAAAGCTATTTAAAAATGCATCAAATGTTGATTTTATGTTTCCAAAATTTTGAGGGAGATAAGGGTGGCTCAATCGTACAACTACTCCAGTATTGTTGACCTAAACTTTTGACTATTGTGAGAAGAACTAAACAAGGAGTCACAGAAATTAAACAAGAGACTATAAAGAAAGGTATAATTTTTTCAGCATTCTCACAGAAAGGGGATAAATGGTAACTTGTCAAAAAGCAAGTGGAGTACCTGCCTCCCCCCCCCCCCTGTTCATACTCAAGCAATAATACACGGCCTATGTTTTAACAGAACTGTCACCAAATCCACAAAAAAATACCTCCCTATCATAATTTGCTTATCTGGGCATCATAAAGTAAAATTGAAGCAAAAAAAATTCATTGCACAAATAGTTATACATACCTTCATTAGTATAGGAGTACATAATTTCATCAGCAGATGTAAAATAATCTAGATTATTTATAGTCTCCATTGTATAAATGGCTAATATATATTATATTTTATATGATAAAATAATCATCTGTAATAATATCCAACCCATATTCATCCTTTGCAAATGAAAGTAATGCACAGAGTGCTGCCATCAAGTCATGTACATATGTGACAAATAGTTCACACAGCACACACAGCAATGGAAGGGTATGATCAGGAAAAGTACACCAGGCAGCATGACTTTAGTAGACAGCAACAACAGTTTTAGGCTTGTTTTATAGTTTATGAACATAAAATACACTTAAAATATTTATTTCCCAATAGTGGAATTTCCAGGAGAATTTCAGCTTTGTAGTGAATTGCTAATATAGGAGAGCAACTGAAGCATCCATGAATATATTTTAACCAAATGTTTGGACTGACTGTGTGTACTAAAGTAATGCATCGAAAGTAGCTCATGTTGTCTCAACAGAAGTGTTGATAAAAATTGACAACAATGTTTCAACTGACAACACGTTCCATAAATATTCAATGAACAATGTAAAGGGATTGCCTTTTATTTTCATGCGCTTACATCATACCTTAATATTTGGATTATTTAGATAATATTTACAAATATTATTAAACTCACTCTGAAAAGATCAATACTAAAATTTGAAGAACAACAAACGTTCCAGGAGGACAGAAATGCATGTTTGATTGATTTGATAAATAAAAAAAATGACAGCTGTCTTCAGGAATTTCATTGTACTTAACACCTCTGCGCATGCATTAATTTTTCAGCATTTTGAAAATTGGGAACAAATGGCTAGATTACCCCTGTCTTATGGCATAAAAACCCTCGGCAAAAACATATGTATGTTTAGCCTACAGGGGTTGAGTGGGGAGGGGGTGGGGCAAGTGAGCCTCCCGATGGACAATTGCCCCCCCCCCCCCCCATAACATCTATAGCCCCACACTGTGTTACTAAGATTAAGACAATTAACTATGTGTAAAAATTAAATTGTACATTTAGGATGGTCTTCGGATGATTTCGGTGTGGATCTAACTCTTTTCGTAACCTTACCAAGTAACAAAACAACATCAGGCTTGTTAACAAATGCAAGTAAGCATTCTGGGCATGGTCAGCATGATTGGTTTTTGCGAAATAAACTAATATACCCTGCCAGGTCAGCTAATTTGACTGTAAGTGCTATTAGTTGTAACACCCAGGCAATTTCTAAGCAGCCTTTGATATATAATCCAAAATAAATGTCCATTCATTATTTTTTTTTGTCTTATTTTAACATATACACCTGACACGGAGAAGCACAAAATGAGAAATAAATGTTACCAATGGTCAAAGCCCAACTTTCAAAGTCATAAAAACTCTCTGAACAAATTAACTATTTTTGCAATGATCTTTTTTGCCATTTTGTCATCATGTCATTTATTATGATCATGGACTGGCATTAGTCACTGTGGCGATATAGACAAATTGCATCGACTAGTTATCTCTTTTCCACAATTACTTTTATCAACTAGAATGTTGGGATATTGAATTGCTAAAATTTCCATCCATTTTGTGCTGCTTTAAACTTTTTATATGAAATATGACAAAAAAACACCGGTTGACATTTATTTTGAATCTTTACATATTCAGCAGCCCCACTGGCAGTCACAATTAATCCTAGCCCACTTTAAGACCACACCACACTGAGACTTTACTGCCTCCAATGGGCATATCAAATCAAATGGATGCACCCTTTAGACTGTCCAATAATTAGGACCTAACCTGAACAGGCATGTTGAATCAATACAGTCTAGGCCTAGATCCTCAGGCCATGTCGAAGAGGATGGTCTAGTGGATATTAAAGCATGGCCAGATAGGCAAAGAAGGTGAATCATTATGCACATTAAGTTTAACTAAGCGGCGAAAAAAAAAGTTCATATCTGTCCGGTACCACATTGCATTGGCGTGTTTAGTACAGGGACATGGCGTATTCTATTCCTATAATTAATATAAACCTTTCTATGTAGTCAAATTTCTTGCTCCTCCACTAGGATTATTGCTCCTCCGAATTCCACAAGACCCTCTCCTGCGGAAAGGTGTGATCAAGAGTCTTGCTTCAAGACTGGAATCAATGCTTGCAATTTCGTCTGTAATTTTGATGTTCAACTTAACACTGCCTGAGAGTGACCACAGCAAGTGAACATCGCACCAGTAAAAATATCAAACCGAATGTGGTGAAATTATTGAAGTTCTGTTGGATTTCTTCCTCTTTCTAAACTAAGGTTCCATCTGAGATGATATGACCATAGGATCTTCTGGCAGCCCGATGTTATTGTAGCGAAGAGCAAAGCACATCATCAAAAATTTAAAGGCTTGCGGGATTTTATTTCACAAAAACAATAATCAAACGAAATGCATCATAAAACAACAGGTATTTCAAAACATCATGTAATTTATAATTACTTAAATCTCTATATACAGCAACTCCCCATGGTAGTCCTGCTCAACTCCACTTGGGCGTTTTCAGCAAATCACATGTATGGTGTGCTATGGCTTTTGTGGTTTTTCACCTCGTATTGATATAGTGGGGTCATTCCATGTCAGTTACCCAGTTTCTGAAGGGTGGATAGCAGCAATGAGGTCTAAGAGGCTTGCTAAAGGCCCAAAAAGCAAGATCAGCAAAAGAGTCTTCAATCCAGTCCCTTAGAGCACTCTGCCCACTGCACTAATAAAAACATAAAGATAGTGGAGTTTACTTATTAATAAAATGGTATGCCATTGTATCATTGACTACCGACAACCCCACTTATGATCTATTCAAACATAAGTTCCTGGATAGTTTAAAGCCCATTACAGTGTTACCTTTATGGAGCTACTGCACTCTACAGTTGCATTACTGTTTTTAGCCTGTTCCCCATTTACACCTGGGTGGAGAGGAGCAAAGAGTTCCAGACGATCTGCACAGTTCTGATCCCATACATTTACTAGGCTTCTTCACATGTACATGAAACTTCTTTAAGAAATAAGAATCAATGTGGATAATCGTTCATAGTAAAACAAATAAATAAAACATTCCCACATACTACATGTAAGCTGTGCTTTCGGTACACATACATATATATCTCACACAATAATCAATACAAGTAAATTTCAAGTGCTCAACATGATATTATATCCACATTTTGACATGACTCATAATACTGGTGCCAGGTTGTAAAAGTCCATCCATTAAGACTCCAGTTAATGGCAATGCAAGTCCAAGTTGCTTAACTCCAAGCAAGCAGCATAAAGTCGGAGTGACTTGACAATGTAAACTTTCAACTGAGTCAGCATAAAACAAGACAAGTTCTTCCAGTTCCAATATGTGTAGAGTAAGCACAAGTAGTAACACAAAAAGGAGTTTTGCTTCCTCAGCTGACAAAAAGAGATATTTTTATTGGTGCACAAGGTTAAGTATTAAAGGTACAATTCATGAAGTTTCCCCCCAGCAGGGCTGACAGGGGATTAACAACCAATCACAGCAAAGCAAATGCCACTGCTGCTGACCATTTGCTCAATTATCATTGTGTGGGGTGAGACCTCCCCCAAACAGGGTTGCTACCAGCATCTTTGGTTGAAATCTGGCAGGGATTAGTGAAACCAAGACAATAGGAGAGAAATGGGCCCCCTGCAGTGCACTGCATTGTGCTGAGGCTATTTTTAGCTCAAGTCACCATGGGCTTTTGTGCACAGTGTCAACTTTGGCTTGGTCAGCAGTTTTGGAGGGAAAGTTAGCTCCTCCCACAAGTCAGGACTCAATAGTGAGGCAACCTAACAGGGCAATGCAAATACATCATAATTACAAATTAACATTTAATAGACTTCCTTGCAGCAGGCTAATTTAACATAAAGCTAAGCATGAGTAACAAGAAAATACTGACACATGTGAGCACAGCGGTGCCTAGCACAATGAAATCATGAGGACACACAACAGCTGCATTTAAGTCAAACATGAGTAGAGGCCTGCATAGGGCAGGTGCAATGAAGTGCAAACAATATTGCACCTGACATGTGCTTGTATAATATAAACATTAAACAACCAGCAAAGTGTATAAGGCTAAGCAATTGCTAGAGCAGACAAAAACGCTCAAGGCAAGTGTAATGAAGAGTGTACATAATAATTGTATATGACATGTACACACATCCTTTGCTCAAGGCAAGTGTAATGAAGAGTGTACACAATCAATGTACCTAACATAATTCTACTTGACATGTATGTACATCCTTTGCTTAAGGCAAGTGTAATGAAGAGTGTACACAATCAATGTACCAAACATATAATTCCACCTGACATGTATGTACATCCTTTGCCTAGGGCAAGTGTAATGAGGAGTACACAATCAATGCACCTGACATATAATTCTAACTGACATGTATGTACATCCTTTGCCTAGGGCAAGTGTAATGAGGAGCGTACCTAATAATTGTGCCTGACCTGTGTATACATCCTTTGCTTAAGGCAAGTGTAACGAGGAGTGTACAGCTTGGTCATGTCATACTGTAATATGACAACTAATAAGTGGCTGCAAAGGGATGCACTTTACAAGGTGTTCAAAATTACATGAAACATCAATTCTTTTAAAAACATTATTCTGCCCTTAGTTAGACTCTTTTGCATGTTATACTTTGATTCTTTAATGATGACTCTGACCAGACCAGTTTTATCTGGAGTTAGGGTTAGGGTTAGGGTAAAGAGGTTAAAAATGAGGTTGTGCTGTGCTTTACTCAGAATCCAATTCACTGGCTACATCATCACTGTTAGAATCAGTCAGCCAATATTTCATCATTTCACCATAGCCTTTAACATCTGTAATACCTCTTTCAGTGATTGTGAACCCCTCTGTGTTCCTAAGTAGGTCAGCGGTGACACAACTGATGTGATACGCATAGTCATACCTCCAGACTCCATCAACCGTGTCGCCGAATAGGAGATATCTTGGCATTTTTACGCCAACGACTCCAGCTACACAGGAACCAGAATGGATACCAACCCTTAATTGCAATGATTCATCCCTCAAATGAGTTATGGGGCAATCAAGGGCTGACTTTAACAATGCTAAAGCCATTCCACCAATTTCAGCTGCATGCTTGGTGTTACGTGTTGGCACTCCACTAGCTACAAAGTATGCATCGCCGATTGTTGCTACTTTGTAGACATCAAATTGCACACTGACTTGGTCAAAGATTGTATAAACCAAATTTAACATCTCGACTACTTGTAGAGGGGTCCCAGCAGCAGAGATATGTGTGAACCCAACAATATCTGAAAAGAACACTGTGACATCATCAAATGACTCTGGCGCCACCTGTATGCCAAGCTTTAAGTTGTAGAAAACACTCAGTAGCAACAGTTCCTGGAGAAGCTTTTCCATTTTTGATTTCTCCTCCTGAAGATGAGCAGATCTGTGTGGTAAAAAATCAAAAGTATGCGGTTAAAATGTAAAACTAAATGCCCAGTTATGATGTCTTGCATAATGAAGAACAAGATGAAGCACAATTTGCCCACCTTTCAGCAACAATTTCCTCCAGATGACTTGTATGGTTCTCCAGTTTAGTTATCATCCTATCTACCAGGGATAAATTCTTTCCGCCATTCAACCTCTGAAGTTTGACTAGAATTTCTCTGAATGAAGGTCTGTCTTCTGGTATTTCTGCCCAACAGTCTGATATCAGCTGCATCCATTCTTCACTGCATTTATCTGTAATGAATAAGATTTTTTACAATGAATCAGCCGCACTATGAAAAAAGGCACCTGATGACAAATATATATATTAATCCCATCATTTGCCAGGTTAATTGGCCTGACTTGCGACGACAACATTAGTGGTCAGACAATTTTAATTTTATGAAAATAAAATATTAATGGACTCCCCCCTCCCCTTGCTAAGCATGCTTCACTGAGCCAGCAAAGTAGGACATGAGGAATTGAGTCACTTGTTATTGATAAATATTGCACTGCAACCACCACAACAACAGGGGCTGTAGTTGCAGCAACATATCTTATAAACCTTCAGGTAGGTGAAATCCAACTTCATCCTTCAACTTTAATAATGTTGATGTACACTATAGTACATATGACATATGTAAATATGAAACATGCATGTAGATCTTGCTTCCTGTGATTCAATTAACCACAGAATATCTATTTTGCTTTAGTCAACCCCCATTCTAATTTGTATAGAATTGCACTTGTATAGGATAATATATTTTTGTGAAGAAGAAAACCGTCATACTTTTGTCCAAATTATGAATTTTATCAGAGCAAGAATAAACATTTCAGACTCTTAAAATGGGTTTATTGAAACTGAAAAGAAACAAGATAGTGCAGGACTTAATATTGAACCTAAAGTGGGTTACAACAACATAGGTCTGACGTAATTCAATAGACACTGAGTGAACAGTTTTGCCCCACAAAAAAAACAGCACCCAATAAAAGAATATATGCATTCAAAACAACAAAAACTAAGAGAAAAATAAAAAAATAGTGTGATTATATGCACAAAATCTAAATATAGATAGCGAACTGTATTGCATGCATATGATAAATAGTTGACATCCAACTGCATTAGCCCAGCCCACTTGACCTAATTTGGCACAAAGAATTCATAACAACATCCATGCAGTTAGCTTTATTTCACCTGTGTTTGTGTGATGAAATATATTCAACAAATGTAAACAATAATAGATACTTTTACAAGTGAAAAGAGTTCTAAGATGTTGCACTGATTGAGGAAATTATGGGGAAAAAGTTACAGTACTAATGACAAAATAAATTCGCTACACCACAAACCAGACAATCGAGCTGTAGTTGCTAACACCAAATTCTTATAAATTCTGAAACCATTTTGTCGTATTCAATGTATTTTACATTTAGGCCTGAGCTTGTGTTGAACCATTTTCCTTTAACCGTTTTTACAGACTTCCTTATTTCAGCTGAATTGTACTCTTAAGTGACAGAATGACTCATGTTGGTCAACATCCATATGCACCACCAAATCCTGCCCCTCAACCAATGGTGACTTTGCTCTACACAGCGCAAGGAACTCCTGTACAAATTGTCAATGTCAACCAAAGTGATGTAAGACCTCATCAATAGAAACTTCTTTGCACCATTAGTTCAAAATTGGCACAGTGTCATGATTTGACATTTTATATTATGGAATTTCTCGCTCTGACTCTCTGAGCGGTAAAAGTTACAGCTGATTTCATAGACTTGAAAACAAAATTTCAGAGGATGTCATGTGAATCCAAGACTACCATTGGCTGAGCCATTTCATGGCCAATGAGTCGTGGACTCACATGACTTCCCCTTAAGTTTAGTGTCCAAGTCTATGAAATTTGCAGGAATAAAACGTGGTCTTTCTTTTGTCCAATCTCATCTTGTCATGTTGTGTCATGTCTTTATCGTCCCATGTGATGAAAGGCAAAAAACATGCTAAATTGGCCAACAATAAAAATGTTGTCACATTGACCATCTACATCTAATGTGATATAATGTGATGTGGTTATTATAAAATTCGATAAGCGGAAGGTGAAAACTAGGGTAATTGTTTTTCATAACACCTGACCATTATTAACATAAAATGACACTGTCCAGAACTATGTCCTCATAGTGAGACCAAATATGACATTGATAAAATCCCAATTTGCACCAGAAAAACAGACCTATATATTACTGTAGTAGTTTGAAATATGTTTATTTATAAATTAATATAAGAAATATAGCCATAGTCTGTGGTGAATATTGTGTGCTATATAATTTTACACTATATTAAAAAGAAAAGATTTTGGATTCTTTCCAATATATCTGACTTAGAAATAAACTCGTAACAGTTCAGTGCACAATCCCTCTCATGACTGCAATTATGCAAGACCCTTTGGCAGAGCTTTTGAGTATAACAGGCAATCATGAAAAATGTCTTTTAAACTTACATACCATCAATATTATAAATAAATCTTGAGAGTTAGTATTAAATATGATAACATTTTTGGAATGTATTTTGCTTATAGGTTATTCATTCATGAAATCTCAAAACATTCAAGTGTAGTAGGATCCAAAATATATGTCCACCTGTATTACGATGATAGATTGCCAACAATGGAACCAATGGCATGGTCCAGCGCAATCATTCATAGAAATGTTCGAAACAACAATTCCAAATCCCAACTTTCTAGTTGATGAAAACAATTCTGGAAAAATAACTTGAAGTTTGTCATATTCTCTATTGTCATTTCTGCTACTTTAGCAAATGGCAATAGTGAGAACAAAATGGTTAACAATTTCCATTGCAAAGATAGGAAACGTTGGAGGTAATTTGTACATAGAGGAGTTTTTTATGGGTTAGATAGTTGGGGTTTGCCTTTTTGGTAAAATAAACATCTAATTTGTGCTTCTCCATGATATACGTATATGTCTAAATAAGACCAAAAACAAGTGTACATTTATTTTGGATTACACTATAATAATTTGTGTTCAGCTGAGATTTTGGCACCCAGAAAAAGATGCTCTTTATGTTTGTCTGATTGGGCTTATATTCTGTTGACAGCGACAAAAAATCAAAATAAATAGGGTTTAATGCAGTATAGCGTACCCAAATTTATGCCCATATTTGGCGTCAATGAAATATAAAAAAAACAATTTTCGAGTTTGAAGTTCTAGCACATTGTAGAACAACATATAATTCTATATGGTGTAGAGTAGCGGGGTTTGGTTGCAGCAGCCACCAGAAAGAAAAAATGAACTCCTACCGTGAACCAGAAAAACACTGTCATTAGTTTGTGATGTCATACAGTGAATTCAAGCATTTTGACATCATATGCTTGGCAACAAGGCTCGCTAAATATGGTCATAAATCTGGGTCCACTATACTTTACTTTTCCAATGAATATATGGTAAACATTACTTATCAACATTTCAGGGCACATACCACAGTTACAATGCTCCTGCTGCAAAAATACTCGGTGCACTGCAGATCAGTTTGGGATCTCTGATTATTCTAGCACAGATCGTTGTAACTGTACTGAGAGCAGAGGGGTACCAAGGATATGTTGGCTTTTGGGCAGGCGCTCTTGTAAGTATCGCATTATCTTTTGTACATACTAGTATGGTGGCCGCATTCTTTTTGGTAATACTAGTATGGCGGCCCAAATAGTTCATTTCGTGGTCTCTTGGTTTAGTGGGCAGATGGTAAGTTTGTACCACGACCGCAAAAGTTACTTGCCCCCTTTACTGGCAGTTTTAACTTATTAACTTCATAAATATTGAACATACAGAGATGTTATGAATATCCAGTGATGCACCTAACATAGATACATCTACCCTGCAAAAGACAATACAGTAGATGCAGTATTAATTAATTAAATGACAATCGACGGGGGGTTGGCAGGCCGTTGTGACTAAACCTGTTTAGGATAGAAAAATCGCTCTTCGCGTAATTTTAAACTCAAGATTGAAACAAAACTAAATCCTGCAGAAATATTTTGTTCCTACAGCTTATAACAATACTTTTTGAGGTATTAAACAAATCTAGAGATGCAGGCATGCAAACTAAGGCTTCCAGGCTATATGAGTGAGTAATATAGAGTTTTGCGTCGTTTTTAACTCAATGTTAGCTAATATTGTAACCAATCTAAAGCGCATACCTGCAGTTAGTTGAATTAGCCTTAACTTTCGCCTACACTATTACTTTTTACTATCAAAGTGCAATTTTTGTGGTTTGAAAGTTGAAAACTTTTGTCGTAAGAAAGTACCTACTGTCAGGGGGCCAAGCCTCTACTTTCAGGGGGCGAAATCTGTTCTGTTTGGGGGCGAAGCTTCACAACAGAAAATGTACTCCTCGGCCACCATATACTAGTATTTATTTCGTGCACATAATGTACAATTTGTAATTCATGAATTTGACAAAATTTATTATAGAATCAAAATTGAGCAAATTAATGATTGACCTTCACTTTGACTGAAACCAGTTGATTGTCCCGTACTGCTTACAGTTCATCAACTATATTCAGAGGACTCTGTTGTAGTGTATCAATTTCACCACCGAATGTCAATGTTGGTTATAATCTTCAGCAGATTGCTAAACCTAAGAGTTAATTAGTCTACTAGACAAGGCTTCCTGTGCAGCAACAGGCAGGATATTTATATATATATTCCTTGGAAATCTCCAGAAAATGGGGGAATATTTATTGGAATGTTTTAACCAATGTCTGCTTTGCTCAAGTCCCATGTTTGACTCTCAGTAATAGTTATATTCTGAATAGAAGGGAGTTAACAAGCATTTTTGTTCGGAACAAATGAAAACTATCTTGTCGGAGTATCTTCTCAGGGAGATGAGAAAGGCTCAAGGTTAAACATGCTTGTAAATTGTGTACATTGTAATGTTGAGAGTGCCCAATTACATTAACACGGACATTTAATACCATTTAGAAAATATTTTGTCAATTGTGCAGCAGTACATCAATAGAGTTTGTAGAGTGTAGACATGTTTCAATGCAATTGCAATTAACATAGTACTTTAACCAATTGCAGTTTGTTATTGCCGGATCATTTGGTATCCAGTCTTCAAAATCTAAATCAACATGCTCGGTAAGTTGATGAATGAGTAATTTGACCACTCTGTGAAAAATTATTAATTCCCTTGGTTATTTACTGACCAGCATTTTGAATTTGATGTGAAGATATTACGATATTATGTAAAAATTAGTGAATTTTTTTACTTTATTGCACTATTTACAGGTTGTTACAACCATGATTCTGTCCATAATCGGTGCATGTTTTTGCACTGGGGTCATAGCACAGGGAGCCATTGGTGTTGTCTGGGACTCGGACACTTATGAGTGTACTTATGATGATCACCCACCGTATGAATCACACTGCTCATACGAAAGGACACCGGTAAGCAAAACACAATTGACCTAACCTAACCCAGCAAACAATTTTATATTGGTATCCTATAAGTTTTACTTTTTTTTATTTTTGCTGAATAATATTCTCTATAATTTTGAAAATCAGTGAGATTGTTGACACTTTTATGCTACATCATTCTGTCTTTTTGTCTGAAATTTCCTTGTGGTAAATAATTAATATAAGCAAACTTTGTGTTTAACAGTCAATATTATCGAATTTTTAAGCAATTTCAATATACTTTTAGTTTCTATACTTATATAAGATTTTAATTTTAATCCTAACGTATTTCATCATGTATGTCTCTCATTTTGATACATCACAGAAACCATATAGTGAAATATAAATCAAGATCTGCTGACTAATAGATAGGTATTGTCTTATTTTCCGTATCTCACAGTATGAAAGGGCCAGCCTGGCATTCCATTCCATCATGGTAATACTGGGTATCGTGGAAGGAATAGTTGCCATAGTTGTGGCAGCTTATTGTTGCCATGGATGCTGTTGCCATTCCAGACCTGGAGTAAGTGAAAATGTGCCTAAATAATTTTTTGTTTAGCTCTGTTTTTTTCTGTATTATTACATGTCTATTGGGAATCTCCCTTCCTCTGAAATTTAGATATTGTCTTTCTTCGTTATATTGTTAAATTACCATGTAAAAAACTAATTTCTGTGGACAATAAATAGTACATGATGTCATAATTTACTGTTAAAAAAATTACATCACTCAAAGATTACGTAAATCATAAAGCAATGCTTGGCTGCATTGGTACAAATTACCTCTGGTGGTACTTTTGTTCCTCACTGTTGGATAACTAGACCCCAAGAATAAATTCCAAAAGTTTGCAGTTAGTACTGTGCTATGATTACAATTGACATCAAGGCACACTATTTACTACAAGTAAAAATTAAATTATGACGTTATCTAGTGCTTTATCTGCTTCAGTAGCACTATCCTTCTGGTAATTTTCTCCCCATTTATATTTAAGGTCAGGCTTCCACTTCAGCAGAGTTTATTCATTCATTACATGTGATATATTTTCAGCTGGTCCTATCTCCTGCAGGAATGACACATGGGTAAGTCAGGTTATTAATTGTTATAATATTGTATTTACACTACTGATAATACAACAAGTAACTCAGGCCTAATCTGATCAGTACTGGGTCAAAAGTGCCAAAATTTTGGTAATAAAATGTGGACTAGACTCAGTTTGTCAGTCCAGATTCCACTGTCACAATTTCTACCATACATTTTGTGCATGCCCATATTAGGAAATGACCATATAAGGCTGTCCTAGATCTGTTTAGGGAAGTGAGCTCTATGATAATAGTGTTGGCTAAATTTGGCAAAAAGTCTTTTGTTGCCACATTCAAAATGCATAAATTATTGTTTTAGACATAACATATCTGGTACATACATTCAGAGCAAGCAGCATTCTAGAGTTCCAGAAAAGTTGCTCTATTTATAGCCTGCAGCAGAGGCTGAGTGGTACAAAGCACTGATCTGCTGTGAAGGGCTGGTGGGAACATGGGTACGAATCCCACCCAGTGATGGCCTGTATATATATATATATATTTATATACAGGTCATCACTGGGTGACATTATCATTGCATGGTTTGTTTTGTATTGACCTGAGTATTACCCTGCCAGCTTATATTTTCCTGAGGGCTGTTAAACTATGATGAAGTCATTTACGTTGTTTTATATTTTCCAGCATTTCCCAGCTGGCCTGATGCTTTTGGCCATGCCCACTGCATTCTTGGTTGCCTAGCAAAGTCATGTTTCCTCTAGGGAAAATATAAAAAAATATGACTTTTGAATGAAAATAACTTTTTGACCTAGTTAATTTCACATTAAAATCTATAGCCCATATAGAGAATTTAGTGTTCTATCACACACATCTGATACTGGTCTCTGTTTCAAAGAGAGCTTTACTTGTTCTAGCTAAGGATAGCTATAGTTGGCCCATGGAGGTACCTCCATGATTGGCAATTCTTTATGTGTAGTTCCATATACTCTTTGACAAAATTGTATGATCAAGTATCATATATGTTTATTTTATTTACAGTTCATGGTGGAATGCAAATTACAAGTGTGCAGCATAACCTTGCTGGGTATTATCAAGCTCCATTGGCAAATGTCAACCCTGCTGCTTACTCAGGAGGGACTACACCACCTCCAGAATACAAGGAAAAGGTGTAACGGGAAAACATGCCATCTGTTTCCCTATTTTTGTTTTAATATTATGGGAAATCAGAATACAGAAAACACCATCATTTATTTTGCCACTGTGCTGTTAAAGAAGTGCAAAACCGCATTCCGTATAATCAAGAAATAATAAATATGTAAACCGAAAACGCTCTCAATGATTTTTGCAAGTTTTTTTTTTTAGAGCTTTTGCATAATTTTTCCTTCCATAAATGAAAAAGAAGGAACAGAAAAAACACGAACAGAAGTCATAAATTACAGAATAAATCTACCGTTGTTTATGTCATATCCTAATGCATTTTATTTGGGATATATTTATGATCTTATGTTGAGATATTCCTTCCATTAGATCTGAATGATTAGGTATTATTTCATCTTTCGGCAGAAATGATTTGCTTAAATACATCATTTATCAGACATTAAAATGAATGACCTTCAGAATCCTTCAAAGTTTTGTTTCACTTACATCTGCTTATATGCTTATATATACATATATTTTTGCTAGATTTTCATTTTTGAGATCAAGGGCCTTATATATGCACTGTATTGTACTGATTGTGAATTATTTACACATTTAGCCAAAATTAGCTTTATAGTGTAGGCATGTGAGTATATGTCTACTCATGAAACATGTACTCATTTTGAAGTGCAGAACTTCATGGTATTTTGTTTCTAAAATATGGTTTTTTAAAAAATATTTGAAGATGTATGTAAAACGAGAAGCTTTTTTTTATATTTTTTGTATTTTACATCATTGTCATGTAATATTACAACTTGAGATACAATAAAAAATTGGAAATGAGTCAATAAAGTCTTTGGACAAACTACTTTGTATTTGATAATTTTACTATTGGATAAAGATGTCCTTGAATAATGTTAATAATACAACCTCAAACTCAGTATGGGTCATTCAATATTAGTCTTTTTTTTTATTGATTTCATTTTGTTTTTTGCCAACCCATTAAGAAGAATTTTATCCAGGAGCATCTATTTCTCTCAATGGGTGGCCTACTTTGTTGCATTGTGAGCTTCCCTCGCTTGTACGAGTGGCGGTAATTACAACGGGAATACTTGTCGAAGTACAAAACAAATGTGTTAGAAAAAAGGTGATTTCATTTGTGAATTTCAGAGCGGGGCATGATTACATTGATGAATCCCATCTTCCCAAAAGTGGGGGGTATCCTCCCATCCACACCTTGTATAGACCCCTCCTGGTTTCATTATTTACATCTCATCAGCCATAGATGTTAAATTCTATGTAAAATAATCAAACAACTTCTATGTTCAAATGGAAATGCCACAAACATGTTGAGCCGGCAAAGTAGACCACCAGACCGCCACAAATTGAGTCGCTGGTTATTGATAAATATTGCACTGCTGCAACAACCACAACAACAGGGGCTGTAGCCTCAGCATCAGATCTTATAAACATTCACCAAGAGGTAGGTCAAATCCAACATCAGTGATGTGTATCCTACACTGTGTTTTATGAATGCTTGATCAGCTATATTGCACAATGTTCTCATCATTGCTCATAGCCATGATTCAACCTAGAAATGGTCTAAGATTTGATCTGTGCTACATTGTACACATTGGTTTCATGTGTTGCACTTATACACTTTCTAATCCTTATTTCTGTATAGTCAGTATACTATATATGTAATTCCACCTATACTTAACTTCCATACTGATGTGTTCATATGCTATTTTCACATCAATTTTCACTTTTTTTTTAATATCCTTGTTGTGATTCATTTAATCATAGACTATATCTATTTTGCTTTTTAGCTGCTGTCTGCCTTTTTCCAATGTGTATAGATTACTATAGATTCATGATGTAGAGAAAGATCACCAATATCAACTAGTTGTGCATGCTGGGTTTTTGCCAGACAAGCAATTTCTGGAAAGCCCCACAGTGCCTCTCCCACCAAAAGTACCACTACCAGCCAATCACTGCATGGCTTCTTCGATCTCAGATTTGCCATTGACACAACAACTTTCCTCCACCAACTTTAATAATTGGGTAATATCACTTACTTGGGCCCCAGTGAGTGTAACAAAATGCAGTAAAATAAAGTAATTTTTCTTGAATCGTTGAGTAAACAATTAATTTTTACTCATAAAAAATGTCCGGATTTTTTTCTTCACTTAAATAGAGTTATACATGGTTTTACAACTTTGTTTGCTACCTTGCAACCTTGTTTATACTTGCATAGCAAACAACGGAGCTGTAAAATATGAAGTTGTAATTTTACCCTGTTTTCTTATGCCAATCAATGAAGCAGATGAAAAATGGTGATAAATGTTGATGTAACTACCAACTTGATGTAAATACCTGAAATTTATAGACAGGAAAGCGGTGAACAGAATGGTAATTATATGTAGCTGCTATATCTAACAGATAAATAAGTCCAGAAAAATGTTGTTCGCCCTGACCATGACCTGTGTAAATATTCCCCACACTTTGTCATTTTACAGTACGGCTTTAACAATATTTTGGATAGTGCAGATCCATTGCATATACAGCTAGTTTCATAAAGTAAGTTTCTAGCTGTCTGTAGCGACCTGTACCTGGCTGTGATCTAAACATGCTAAAGCCAACTGCTTCTGTCCACTTCTATAGCAGATAATCGGCTTACATCTATCACCAGATAAATACATACCTTGGTAAGTGTAAGAAATTAATTTAATATATCATAAATGTGTACTTCTAGATTCAGTTTTGAGTAGTCAACTATGACAGCTTTGTCTAGGTTCAACTTGACGGGCCAATTTTGATGAAACTAACTGTAGCAACCACTATTGTTGATCTGACCAAAATTCTCATCTCCCAGTACGCAGTCTCTCAGGTATTCATCTGTTCCATTCTGAATCGTACCTCTGCCCTACATGCCCTCACCCCGGACCTGTTCAAGCAAAAGGCTTACCAGCTTAACAACTTTCTTCGTACAATGTGTGACGGTGAAAGACAACTGACTTATCATGTTCATCAAGGTTTTTGGCTATTCCAGTCTCCCAATGGTCGTGTGATGGCATCCACCCTAATACAAAGTTTGGGAGAACTAAGTACATAGCCTCTCTCCACAAGGCCATATTCCTTTCACTCAATAGGCTCTTTAATTCTTTCGGGGAACCCAATCAATGCCTGTTCAGTCATCTCCTTATGGCGCTCTTCATAGGTTTCCCAACATCTATCTATGAACTCTAAACAAATTAATATCCTTATGTTTTGTCGCATTACTATATGCCAATTGCTTACATTCTCTTGCATGTCATGTATAGCTGACTAAGGTTTATACATCTGTTTATAACTACAATGTAAATCATTTATTTTGCCTGTACTACTCTTGTACATTATGTTCTCATCGTTTATCTGGATTGGTGTAGTCAATACCTAGTCTTCACTATTCATACACTTATGTTACAAAGTATTACTCTTAAACTAAATCTTTATTGGGATTATATATTTTTAATCAAATACTCATGCTTACAACTTTAATGTTAGATCAAATGTCTTTGTTGCTTGTTGGCAAAATTTATGATTTTAAAAAGGCATCATTGTTAATTAGTTATTACAATAATTGACGTCATTTCCTAGAACACTGCACCAAAATCACTCGTACTGTCTTTTGTGGAATTAATAGCCTTTCATGGTCTTGTAATTTTGAGGATAACAGCTTATTTAGATTAAAGAGAAATACCTAGACTACTTTTTACTATATTTCACATGCACATTTACATTAAAAATATGCCTTCATAAAGGAAAAACATAATATCATGTAAAATTGGCATAATGTCAGACCAGCATTAAACACATTGAAACTAGAATAGCACATGAGGAATATTGGAAGTATCGCCTATTATGTTGTATTTCTTAAAATTAACAATAGAGTTGCAGCATAGTGCAACGTAACTGTTGCCCAGACATGACCAGTCTCACTCATTTGGTTGTTGTTTCACTCTTTTAGACTTAGTATTTTCTCCATATCTTAATTTGTCTCACTCTAAGAGGAAAATAATAAATATTTTAATGTAAACTTGGAAAGGGTCTTTTCCATTCATGTAGGTTCATTACAGAAAAAAATGTTTTTGATCATTTACATAAACAAGTTCTCTCACTAATGAAGTTATTTTGTATTGATTAATAAATGTGTTATGTTCTTCGGTCAGACTAGCACAAATTTTAAGACTAAAGTAATTTTGCACAAGTGCTGCATCCAATAATTTTACGAATATCACCATTTCATTTAGAATATCAAATATCACTAACAATCTTGTGCGTAGCAAAATAAACTGACGTTCTATTTATAGCTCAGATGCTCAAAACGTTAAATTCCCGAATCGTTCATTAGAAGGGGCCGGGCAGTTATTCATGGTGGCAGCGTCCCTGCGGAAGAGTGTCTTCTGGCGCCCCTCTCTACGGGATCAGAATTGTGTTCTATTACATCCCTAACATAAAATGGAACTTGAGAACTAAAAATGATAGGAGGATGCTCTCAATACCAGTGTGTTCCCCAGAACAAGCTCTGTTCTTTTAATCATGCAGCAATTAAGTCTGTAACTTGCATAGCTTTGGAATATAGAAGCTGCTCAGTGGTCACACAAAATTGGGAAATACAGTATCTGCCTATAAATGGCCTGTGTTTTTAATAGCTTGCTGAATTTTGACATCCATGCATTTAAATGAGACTGCATGCCTGTTCACAAGTCAGATTATTTCAATCCAGTAATTATTGGCTTTCACATCAATGTTCAAACAATTAAGTAGGTGTAACTGAAATTAAAACACCCAAATCCAATTCACCATGAAAACTCACTTTGTTTCTATTCTTTGATGGCCATGATTGATAATTTTACTCCTGGGAGGGGGGGGGGGGAGGACAGAAATGCATGTTTGATTGATTTGAATAATAAAAAATAAAAGTTTCACAATACTTCTCGGGATAGTTCAGCCATGCCAGCTGTCTTTAGGAATTTCATTGTACTTAATACCTCTACATTAATATTTTAGCATTTTGAAAATGGGGAACAATGGCTAAATTACCCCTGTCTTATGGCATAAAAACCCTCAGCAAAAACATATGTATATATTAGGGCTGTACACCGGTTCTCGATATACCGTTTGTACCGGTACAATGTTAACGATACGGGTATTGATAACCGTTATGTAATAATAACGATGCAATTAAACGGTATGCAGATCGGCGATTTTGAGCAAATAGGACACCTGCTACCCAGATGTTCTGGTGCTTTTAAAAATATCAGCCACTTTAATTGTAATGACATTAAAGAACAGTCTGGATTATTCCATAAATATTTATTCATTACATTTCATAGTGTTGTCAGTATTGTAGGCTTTTTTCATTGATATAGCTTAACGATACGTATCATGATACGTATCGTATTGGCTTTACTGTATCGTGATACGTATCGTATCGTTATAAAGGTAAAGGTGTACAGCCCTAGTATATAGCCTATAGGGGTTGAGTGGGTGGGGGGGGGGTGGGGCAAGTGCGCCTCTCGAGGCTCATAACATCTATAGCCCCGACACTGTGTTACTAAGATTAAAAGGATTAACTGTGTGTAAAAATTAATTAAATTGTACATTAAGGATGGTTTTCGGACGTTTTTAGTGTGGACCTTTCTTTTTTCGTAACCTTACCAAGTGACAAACAACGTCAGGCTTGTTAACAAATATAAGTAAGCGTTCTGGGTATGGTCAGCATGCCAAAAACAAAACTTATATACCCTGCCAGGTCAGCTTATTTGGCCATAAGTACTATTAGTTGTAACACCCAGGCATTTTCTATGCAGCTCTGATATATAATCCAAAATAAATGTCCATTCATTCTTTTTTTTGTCTTATTTTAACATACAGTATGGCCCATATGGAATTGTCCATATGTCGCCGAAACGCGGGGAGTCAACCCTTGTCACGGATAGTAGCGGGGCGTTGCGCTTACCCCCCATAGCCTGCCTAATTGAGTTGCGGCGAGATGTGGAGACTGTCGCCGACTTGCCTGGGCTTTCGGGGCTTTGCGCCAAACCTTGTTTTACCCCTTTTTCACCCCTTACAATTTCTGGGCCCTTTAAGAACAGATGTTAGGTATCAGTATCTTTATTGCAGGGGCACGACAGAAGGAGGGAATGGAGGGGTGGGGGTTGCCACCACTGATATGCAGGTCAGTGGTGGCCACTTCACAAACCGTTGGGCATCTAGCAGTACGTTATTTTGACTCTTATCATGTGCCCTATCTTTCTTGTATGAGACCAAATGGTCCATTATGATCTGCAATGAACTTCAATGAAATGACTAATCTGTATATATTGTTTTGTTTATTTTTTTCTTCTTTCTCTTGTGTGAAATACCATGTTTTTGTATTTGTTTAGATACTTCTGATACTAATTCAAATGCAAATTAAAATCATATTCAATCACATACTTATTTCATATATCAGGTGCAAAAAAAGTCTAAAAAAAAGAAAGAAGGTTTGTAATTACTTGACATAGAGGCTTTGCACCCCTATTCATTGCTTCCTTACAGCTTCATTAAATGAACAGTAAATTATATGAGCAGCACGGCAAAATAGTGTGAGAAGCATTTTACTGACATTTAGTGTTCAGATAAGTTCAGTATATTTGCATGGAGCCAAAAATCCATTTTCAAACAACTTGATAAAAATTATTTGAGGCATTTATTTTGTACTTTAGTTGTACCTCTGCATCAACTATACACTTTTTCTTAATTGTAAGGAACTGTCAAGTGTCAGTATTGTATGTCAGCAAACAGAATATATATTAGCAAGGGGACGGAATGGTGAGGTTCATGTATATTCTAGCATATAATTATCAAATCCTCTATGATGTGTCAGATTTCTAACAAACATCTTTTCCCTTGGCCTGGAGCTTTGGGCCTTGACCTATGACGTGTTTAACTAGAGAAATTACCTGAACACAGGGGTACAATACTTGCAATTGCTTGGCTTGTGATAGAACAATGCTTTTTTATTTTTCTAAATAGTTCATATTTACCTCTCTTACCATCTCTCTAGTTTTTGTTTTTTTACTGTTTACAGCAATATAATGGGCAAATGTGGAGCTGAGTGGCAACACATAGGTAAAACAAAAGTTGAAATGAAGGTTCTGTGTTCAGCTTAATTATCAAGTGAGCCTAATTTTAATGCCGGAACCCTAATTAATACAAATACAAGAGAAGGGGAGGGTGGTCAGGGGAAGCCTGGCTTGCCAACTCTGTCACCCCCAGCATCAGTCCGTCCCCTCCCTTATGCTTCTATTACCCCTGGGTCGGCAATTAGTGCTACACACCATATGAGGTTATTGGAGTTCTAGAACTTCTGAATACCCCTTTAGTCATTGGGTAATCACCAATAGTCATTACATCAGACTGAACAATGACCATCGGGGTACAGCAATCTTGATGACTGATGAAGTGATGCTATCATACCTGTCAATTCACTGAGTTTAGCTGTTTATTATGACATGGTTAATATAGTTTATAGCCAGCTGTTTATTATGACATGGTTAATATAATATTTTAGTGTTTATAATTTTGAAATATTCAGTAAAATACACACTTTAAAACCGTTTTTTAAAAGGAAGAAAAAAAGAAATTTTGAAAGCCTTTTGCATAAATGTATGCATGAAAGCTATCATTTACCATGCTAAAAGAACTAGCAATTAAAGATATTAATAAATGAAACACTATATTAAACGACAAAATTGTGGCCCTTATTTAGATTGCATAGAACTATACAATTAGCAGGAATATGATGTAAACATTTGGCGGTTGCAAAATACCGAAAGTGTGAATGATTGAGGAACGCAGAACATGAACGATTTTCAGCATACCTTGGATTATGGAGTCTAGTGACTCAATGCTTCACTAGACTCCATGCTTTGATAAATAGAGATCCAAGAGCATACCAAACAACCAACCCATAGCCAGGAAAGGACATGGCATCTCTAGTGGCTCGATGTAAGAGACACTTAGCAGAGCTTACATGCCAATTAAAAGAAAAAATATAATTTATCTTTAGTGAACTATAAATTCTTCAAAGCACATTCAAGTTAGGTTTAATGGCCGATAGTATAGACCTCTCTAAGTCACTCCTTAATTATGACCCCTTTAAACAACAGGCCTTCTGGGATGCCAACACTTGTTAGATTTTAATCAGTTGTCATAATCAGCTGTCATAACATTGAGATTAATTGCAGTATGGAGATGAAGTGCATTCCATGAATTCTACAGTAGCCAACTGGCAAATAAACATGTAAACTGTCTCTCTCCTTGGTCAGCAAGATTGTCCTTGGATAAATAGAGAGCTAAATTCATGTAAACTGACATTTTTTTATGAAAACTAGAATGCATGGACAAGTCTTCATTGGGGCAAAGCTGATGCAGTTACCCCATATTTTATCATGGCTGACATGCATGAAGGAAATGCAAATTTATGTATTTAACTGGTAAATAACGCATGTTTAATGACACAAAACAAAAGACTTGTCAGTATTAACCTCATCCAGAACTCAGTGATGCTGCAAGATAAGTATTCCAAAAAAAATGACAAAAGTCGGGAACATGTAACCTTGGATCATGGAGACAAGAGTAGACAAAAGTAGAAGGAGTGGAAACCCGACATGTTCAAAGGTTCAGTCAGTGTCTCAGATCATGGAGGTATTATAATACCTCCATGCTCAGATGAGGTTTTAAATATCTGTGAAATGTCACGTTAGTTTGTTTATCACCCCGTTTATGACCACAAATCACCCCTTAAATGACCGTCACATACCTGATTGTGGCACTCAGGGTGGGATTATACACCCTTGTTGCAGTGACCTCGTTGTGGAAAACCCCTTTCCTTCATGTCATCATAGAGTTTGCTGTATTATGTAAAAATATTTAATTCATATGCACTATCATTTTAATCATATTTACAGTAAGTTTGTTAAATTCTTTGTTATATTATGTACAATAAACTTTACAAAATTAAATGGTCAAGATTTCATAATAATATTGTGCATTATTACACATCAACTCAAATACCATATGAATTGAGCATCTATTTATTAATGCTGTACAGTTCTAAAAGTTAATATTAATTTGGGTGTTATAAAAATTACATAAATGCTTACTATATACCATGAGAATATAAAAATTAGGCTGTTCCCTTTCCAATGATATTAAATGCATTGAGTCAGTAATTTCATTAAAAGTCTTTTTTTTCAGTGATTGACATATACACATAATTTCACCATTGCTAAAATTTATAGTTGATTAATAATTTTCACTTCTAAATGCCTTGAAAACATGAAAGAGTCTTGTGCAGTCTTATGCCATTACCATTGATAGAGTGGTGTCAGTTTTCTTAAAAACAACAAATTTCGCACCAATTCGCACATATGAAATATATGTTCTTGGAATTGTTGATGTTTTATCTTTTTAAATATCCAAAGTACAGCTTCGCCAGAGTCGTCCCATAGAAGTTATGAGAATGTAAACCACAATGGTTTTGTTTATTTAAATGCGACTTTTTCGCTAATTAATTGTTACTTGGCTTAGAATTGTCATTTTTTCATGGGAAAAACGCCAAAATATTCCTCAAATGGAGAGGAATTTAACTGAAATATTCAGCATAAGGACGAAATAGTTCTTTATATTTCGATGCATGATAGTGGGGTTTCCTAGCAGAAATCAAAGAGAGGCCAGGGAACCCTTTTCCCTCTCCGAGACACTGATTGGATGAAAGACATGCCGCCAACTATAAAACTGCCGATAAAAGAGGGGGGTGAAACCGCCAAATTTGAAGAAACATAGGAAATCCAATGCTATTTCAGAGGAGTAAATGACCAGAAAGTAATAAAATTATCGAATTATGTGTGACAAAAAGAGTTTCCACTCCTTCTACTCTTGTCTCCATGCTTGGATGAACTAGAGAAGGATTGGACACTTCGAAAGTAATAAAACAATATCCATTATTAGGTGAATTAAGAGGAGTCAAATTCACCTAGAGCTTGCCCAAGGACCGCTGCTGTTTCCTTAAATACATTGCTTCTTTGATGTTCACACTGCGCTTCAGTGAGCACATCCCTCAACAGAGATGCCCTGCATCAGCAGCAATTATATCCCTAAATTTCAAAGTCGAAGTTCTTCATTTCTTACTGTATATTCTTAACATTACTGCCAGTAAATGCCACATGATCCCAGGATTCTAAAAGGGTTTTCAGTGCTATGGCTGTACACCTTTATCTTTAATACGATACGTATCACTTTACAGTAAAACCGATACGTTACGTATCATGATAAGTATCATAAAGCTATATCAATAGGAGAATAAACAAAGCCTGCAATATTGACAATTCACAATGAAATATAATGAACCAATCTTTATGAAATAATTTCATACTGTTGTTTAATGTCATTGCAATGATATTTTTCTTCAAAATCACTTAAACATCTGGGTAGCAGGTGTCCTATTAGCCAGAAAACGCTGCTCTGCATGTTGATCAATTGTATCGTTATTATTACATAACGATTATCAATACCCATATCGTTATCCTTGTACCGGTACAAACGGTATAGCGAGAACCCTAGTTTTCACCAAATTTCTAGCCCTATTATTAAATAAGTTATGGACTAAAATTAGCCAGATTGGAACTAATATTTGTGAAACATGTTATCTTTATCATTTGATAACTCAAAAAGCGGTAAAGAGCCATAGATCAGAGAATATCCATTAAAAAGCTGAAAACCTTTTTGTGCCTTAATAGTCTTTCAAAAATGCCTAATTTTCAACAGATGTGCACATATGTATCATAACGTTTTGATGAAAACTTGCCAATTTATGTTTCCCAAAATTTAGATGCCTACAGACATACAATTTAAGTCTGAAAAACAATGAAAGGGAAAAAATTTCAATTAATTTTATTTTCACTCAAACCTAGTGGAAGGGTCAATTGGTAACAAACAGCTTCTTTGGTACAGGTCTTAAACACAAAGCTCCACCCCTCAGCTTCCCTTATCTCTGTGGTTCATTTTTATGACTTTTACGGATGCCCGTTCTGATTGAAATTATGTTGTAACTAGTGAAATTTTATCCCACCAAACTATTTCATGCTGAGTACACCATACAGTATGGTGGAGTTTGACTTTGAAATTATTTTATTAAGCAAATAAGTATCAGGGCAATATAAGTTCTTTCATATACAATAAGCGTCCAGCTGGCTGGGGGCAGGCAGTGGCCCTAACCACTGAATCTCATGCTTATTAAAATGAGCTCGCCTAGGCAGAAATGTTTCTAAATAGTTATTTACCCAATAAAATTTATTTGTTTTATTCACACATAAAAGCCAGTGTTGTGGTCTACAACCAGAAACTTTTCCAACGAAAATCAAAGCATTTTTGGCGGATAAATGGTTAAAGAAAATAAAGGTAATTTGTTTTTTTCTTTTAGTCATTACATAAAACCCACAAATATGCTATAAAATTAAAGCTGCAATTGGCATTAACTCAGCATTTCTTAACAACTACTTATCCCAGTGAATTCAAATTTTAGTGTATTATCCGCAAGCTTGTTCTACACCAAATATCTTTGTCAGTGTGTGTTTTTAGTGCTTTAGTGATCTTAGCGGTGTATATGTATATCATGAAATACTCTTGTGGCATATATGCAGGAGGGGTAACTAGAGGTTTGACATCTGCCCTGTGACAGATTATAAGGCCATTAACAGCACCAGGGTTGACACTGGATAAGATGGCTGGCAGATGGTGCTATCATTCAAACTTTTGTAGTTTTTAAACTTCAGTGTTATCATGGAGTCACTATACAGGGACTCCGTGGTATTATATGTACATAAGTATACATTTAAACGAGGCAAAATAAACATGAAATACAATTTATCATATTTAAATTTTCAAAGGTTACATATAGGGTTATACATGGGATTGGGCACTACAAACAGTCTGGCACTTCAAAGGACCAAAACGACCTTGCAATATGATATCATTGGCTTTAAACATCCTGCCACCCCCCCCCCCCCCAGTTAGACATTTTCTTTATATGATTATAACTTGACATTTTTTCACTTTTAATAAGATTGAGCTAGTCAGAAATCATTTTAACTAAAAGGTCTTACAATATTGTAGATCTATGGATATTATATATAAAGATTAAGGTTGCAAGGCTGATGAAGATTTTTTTAATAAAAGTATGACCTGTGTATTGTACATACTATCATCATAACATTATTATGCATAAAGTGAGATTTGTGTGCCATTGTTAGGCACCTGTCATCTGAAGGTCCTTGGTCATCTCCAACCTACTGCAGCAATGCCCCCCCCCCCCTTCCTTGGCCATAATACTGTAACTATACATGTGGAACCCCTGAGACACGCAATTTCTTAACTATGGTCAATGCTTACACCTAGGAATATTTAGATATTCTTAGCTTGAATCAAAAAAGGCTTAAAATGATTGAAAAAATTGAATGTACTTACAACACTTTCTTGCAATGTTGCCTCTTGTGCTTTTTTGCCAGAGTCTCCAAGTTCCAAGACCTTGCCCACTCCACGCTTCTTTCTCAGCAGGTCAGCTAATGATGTATCATCATCTGAGTCCCCTCCTTGGTTCTGTGAACTCTTTTTCCTTGGCATGATGTGACAAATAAATCCAAACAATAACAGCAATAAATAGACAAAACTAAAAACGATCTTCACTTCTCAACGCCACAGTGTGAACTGACGAGGTCACTGCAGTACTGGGTTGGGTAATTAGGAACCAGCAGGGGACCTATCTCTGAGCTACGGAGCTTTGCTGATTGCAATTTAGATTAGGGTATCATTGATAGGTTGATTAGGGCTACTTTGTCAACTCTTTGTTGAACATCTCTTTATGTTAACATTCAAAATCACTCATTAAACAGCATCAAGGGTATTATAAGCAACTCCAATCATTTGATTATATTTCAAGGGTGTTGACCCATGTCATGGCAATGCGAAAACGTTTATCAGCCACTCTGTATTGGACTGATGAAAGATGAACATGTCTGCTTTTACAGAATACACGGAAAACATAATAGTTGCTTTGTTTAAGCAAGGGAAAAGATTGTGTGCCGTTGTCCGAGAGTTGAATAAAGAGGGGATATATCCCAACAGATCAAGCGTAGCTGCCTTAATAAAGAGATACAAATGCACTGGATCTACTAGAAAACTTCCTGGAGGAAGACCACCTAAGAAAGTAACACCTGATATGATCGAATTTATTGATGCTGTTATGATGGAGAATGATGAGACAACTTTAGGTCAGGTTAGGGACCTTCTGCAGCAGCGCTTTAATATCACAGTTAGCAAATCACATATTGACAGAATTCGTCGGAATCTTGGCTGGACATTTAAAACAGCTGCCTATTGTCAGGTGGTTCGGGAGGCCAACAGGATTAAGAGACTGAACTTTGCCTTGGAGCATCCTAATTTGGCAAATTCATGTGATGACATGATATTTACGGATGAAACCAGTTGTGAACTCCAATGTCACAGACTTAGATGTGCTCGCAAAAAGGGATTGCCCCCAAAACCCAAACCTAGGCCTAAACACCCGGTTAAAGTAAGTATTGTTGCTTATCGCAAGATTTAAGTCAAATACATATGTTGTCAATTTTGATTGCACACATTTTCACCGTAATACAATGGTTTTTATTATATGCCTGGTTTATTTTTTCATTTGTTTTCTTTAGGTTCATGTCTGGGCTGGCATATCTAAGCGTGGGGCAACGCAGGTTGTTATTTTTGAAGGAATTATGGATCGTTTCTTGTATATCGATATCCTGAACCGAGCATTGAAGCCCTTTGTCATTCAGCATTTTGCAAATGGACACAGGTTTATTCAAGATAATGATCCCAAGCATACATCCATATATGCGAGAAAATGGATGGCAGCCAATGGGGTCAACTGGTACCCAACACCCCCTGAATCACCTGACCTTAACCCAATAGGTATGTAGATTTCACAAACACATGTTATTGTATTTTTTTTAATGTCTGGGTATTATGCAAACAGGCATTGAAAATGTATGCCTTATCTCATTATGATTAACAAATTACAGGCTTTGGTATATTATTTCTTTTTAGAAATGATATGGCATGAGTTAAAGGACTGGCTAAGAAGTGTGAAAAAGCCGCGAAACAAGGAGGACCTGGTCGGAGGGATCAAAGAATTCTGGAAGACTGTCGACGCAGCCAAATGTACCAGGTACATCAACCACCTTAGGAAGGTCGTCCCTGCAATTTTAGAAATGAATGGTCGGGCTACTGGAATGTAAGAAGTGATTATGTGTTTTTAACTTATTCATATCACAACTGAAAGTAATCACCTCTGTGAGACAGTTTACACGTTAGTTTTTTTTTACATAAAATGTATAAGAAATGTGATGTTCTATCAAGATAGATTTTATATGATTTGTTTTGTAATGTCATAATTTAAACCCTGCATATAAACTATTTCATTGCAACACAATGTGTACAATGCAATAAAAGCCTATCCAACTTATATTTTGTCAAATGTTATCACTGATGATCAATTCATTTCGGGACTGATGGATAATATTACATTAACCATTGCTGTAATCCCGAAGGGCACGTGATTCCATGATAATCCCCCTTCACTAAGCGCCTGTATTATCTTATTTTGTTTTAGTATTATCTTATTTTGTTTTTGAAAAAGCATAAAGTATCACATTTGATAGACAGAAAGATAGATAGACAGACAGACAAACAGATAGAAAGATTTTCAGTTGTTTGTGATACATGGATACTAGCACTGATGCAAAAAGATATATATGTATGTTTCATATGCTGGGTATATAAATTCAGTACATGACCAACCTCTAATTTATCTTTATCTGGGCAGGTAGAAAGATATGATAGAGTTTAATCATGACAATCACAAATAGAAACCAAGTTAATCTCATGTGTTGAATATGTCACACATGTACATTCAATATATTGGTTAAGTTTTACAAATTTTGTGTATCAACTGTATACTGCATAACAGCCACCTGTCGTTTGGTGTGAGACCTTGAACTTTAGTCTGAGGTTGGAGGAATCTGGATATACAAGGATGAACTACAGATGGACTGGACTCTTAAGAGGACTCAAATCCACCCAGATTAAGCTTATGGTTACATAAATTATAAAATGCATTGTGCCAATTAAATATGTTATATTTGTCAGGCTCAATCTTTTCCAAATAAAGTTCACTTCCATTTTCGCATTTGAAAAAATAATTACTGTACATTAAATTCCAACTATTTTCGTTAGTAACATATCAAGAGTCGGCCTATGTAAACTTTGGAACCCGACTGTAAAGGTTATAATTTTACATTATAGGCAGGCTCCCGAATGTTTTAAATTAAATTTTCCTAAGTTTTATATTAGTTGGATTAGTTCAGAATTCGAAAATTCAGTGGGGGCAGCTGTACCTAGGACAACCTATGCATTAAAATGTTAAGTTTAATTCACCAAAAAGTTAGCAGATGTACCTGATTTTCTAAAAGTTTTTCTAAGCACTTCTTGAATTTTTAAGTTGCATTTTCAACTTGACTAACTACACAGACTTTTTTTTAGTCAACTTAAATAACGTACTGTTTGCTATTATTACTTTTTATTGTCAGTAAAGCACACTGTAAAGTGTTGCATATTTATTGATTGAGGTGTGACCCCCCCCCTTTACAGTTGTGCCCACTGACCTATATACATGTATATAGGTCAGTGGTTGTGCCCGTCGTAACTGTCTGCTGTAGTCTCTGCTACTAGCCCATAGGGGTGGCACTTGCAGCTTTTTAATACATGTAATAAATGTCCTTTGTCACCACAAAATCTAGGTAAAAATTTGCATTTGACAACCAAAAATTAAAAATCCACACTTTGAACAAGGATACTTGAGAACAAATAAAAAAACTTTCCCAAATGTTTTCCATCATACTGTCTTAGTCATTCATTTACATGTTAGCTCATATCATGTAGATATAAACCTAAATTAATTGACAGAGAAATATCTGTATACATAAGATCATGGTATAATACAGTCATTTTGAGAGATATATCATTAGATAGTGAACATTTGAGACAAAGTACCAAAAAGGCATGGGATTTTTTTTTAACCTCAAGATTAGCTTTTTTATTTATTTTTTCCTTCCGTTCCTTCCGTTTTAGTGAGCTATCTGCACAATTGTAGCTGCTTCAATTAACTGTCAATTGAATTTAAACCATTGTTTCCCAAGTATAAACTACATATGTATGGTTTAATTGCTATTTATTTAGTCAGGAATATTCAGCTATATATAAAAGTCAAGTACAGTGAAAACACTTTGAAAAGAGAAAAGAACAATCAGCTAAAACTATATTGCTATGATTGGATATGGATAATATCATTGGCATTTTTATTGAGTGCTACATTTATTTGTAGGTGTAAATTTATTATCTCTTTTTTTATATAATTTTTTGGTACATCTATATATGCATTCTGTGGATAAATAATAGAATGTATTTTCAATTTGGATAGATAGATTGATAGATTGATAGATTGATAGATTGATTGATTGATTGATTGATTGATTGATTGACAGACAGACAGACAGACAGATAGACAGATAGATATATAGATAGATAGATAGATAGATAGATAGATAACAGGGGCTTATATATTTAGAAAAAAATAATTTACAGTCAAGTTTGATTACATTTGATATTATTCATAACTCTGGAAATCATAAATCTATTGTTAAAAAAATTATATGCACTTAATCTGCAGAAAAAGAGCAACTCCATAAACATAACGTCGATAATGTACAATACACAATCTTAAAAATGACTTTGTAGAGTCGAACTACCCTTCTCTTTGAAGTTAAGTTAATTTCTGTGACACAGGGAATGATAGCGGAATCTGAGACTGAAAGGAAACACATGTTGCTGATAAGGGGCAAAGAGCCCGAGACCGCCCTCCACAGCAACCTACCCCTCCGATATCCGTGACCAGGGGTGAGGAGCCGTGACGAGCCGCTACAAACCGACACCATCCGCAAATTAATTATAGCCAATTAATCAGGAATGTCTATCAGCATCGCGCCGACTTGCGCCGAGTTTCGGGGTGTTTTGGGGTGATGTCGGCGACATATGGACAATTCCATATGAGTCATACTGTATACACCTGTCATGGAGAAGCACAAAATGAGAAATAAATGTTACCAAATGTAAAAGCCCAACTTTCCAAGTAATAAAAACTCTCTGAACAAATTACCTTTTTTTGCAATGATCTTTTTTGCCATTTTGTCATCATATTATGTCATTTATTATGATCATGGACTGGCATTAGTCACTGTGGCGAATATAGCAAACTTCAAGTGATCTGTTTCCAAGTATTTTAATCAGCTAGAAAGTTGGGATATTGAATTGCTAAAATTTCCATCCATTTTGTGCTGCTTCAAACTTTTTATATGAAATATGACAAAAAAATCAGTTGACATTTTTTAAAAAGTCTTTATGTATTCAGCAGCTCCACTGGCAGTCTGCTCAACACCACTTGGACTTGGAGTATGCATCCAGTCAGTCACAAACAATCCTAGCCCACTTCAAGACCACACCACACTAAGACTTAGCTGCCTCCAATGGGCATATCAAATGAAATGGATGCACCCTTTAGACTGTCCTAAAATTAAGACCTAACCTGAACAGGCATGTTGAATCAATGCAGTCTAGGCCTAGATCCTCAGGCCACGTCATAGACGACAGTCTAGTGGATGTCAAAGCATGGCGAGATAGGCAACGAAAGGGGAATCACAATGCATGTTAAATTTAACTAAACATTGAACAAAATAGTTAAAAATCAGTCCGGTACCACATTGCATTGGCGTATTAAGTACAGGGACATGGCGTATTCTATTCCTATGATTAATATAAACCTTTTTATGTAGTCAAATTTCTTGCTCCCCCACTAGGATTCTTGCTCCCCCGAATTCCACAAGACCCTCTCCTGCGGAAAGGTGTGATCAAGAGTCTTGCTTCAAGACTGGAATCAATGCTTGCAATTTTGTCTGTAATTTTGATGTTCAACTTAACACTGCCTGAGAGTGACCACAACAAGTGAACATCGCACCAGTAAAAATATCAAACCGAATGTGGTGAAATTATTGAAGTTCTATCGGATTTCTTCCTGTTTCGAAACTAAGGTTCCATCTGAGATGATATGACCATAGGATCCTCTGGCAGCCTGATGTTATTGTAGCAAAGAGCAAAGCACATCATCAACAATTTAGAGGCTTGCGGGATTTTATTTCACAATAACAATAATCAAACGGAATGCATCATAAAACAACAGGTATTTCAAAACATCATGTAATTTATTATTACTTAAATCTATATACAGCAACTCCCCATGGTAGTCCTTCTCAACTCCACTTGGGCGTTTTCAGCAAATCACATGTATGGTGTGCTATGGCTTTTGTGGTTTTTCACCTCGTATTGATATAGTGGGGTCATTCTATGTCAGTTACCCAGTTTATGCGGAGTGGATAGCAGCAATGAAGTCTAAGAGGCTTGCTAAAGGCCCAAAAAGAAAGATCAGCAAAAGAGTCTCCAATCCAATCCCTTGCCTTGGGAAGTAGAGCACTATGGCCACTGCACTAACAAAAACATAAAGCTAGTGGAGTTTACTTATTAATAAAATGGTATGCCATTGTATCACCTTAAGTAGACGACCGAAAACCCCACTTATGATCTATTCAAACATAAGTTCCTGGGTAGTTTACAGCCCATTAAAGTGTTACCTTTATGGAGCTACTGCACTCTACAGTTGCATTACTGTTTTTAGCCTGTTCCCCATTTACACCTGGGTGGAGAGGAGCAAAGAGTTAAGCCCCACATAGCCGAGTTTCTCGTAGTCAACTCGTAGTATTACGTAACACGCTTCTCGGGTCCCTTCCGTACTAAACTCTGCGACTACTCCTTGCACTCGGGAGATACCCGGCGAGTAACTCCTGGGACTCGTAGCCAATCCGTGAGATATGGAGCCGGTAGCCGAGTATGCTGCACTGCACAGCACACTCGGCAGATTCTGAGGATTTCCAAAAATCCGTAATGAATCCGTCGAACTCAGCAAGTGACTCCTGGTACCTGCCGAGTAACCCGTCGAACACGCCGAGTAACCCGTTGAAGTCGACGGGTTACTCGGCGCTAATTTCACTCGTACTACACCCGGCGGGTTGTTCAGGAGTGCGAGGAGTAACTCAGCGGGTTCCAGGAGTGACTCGGTGGGTTGTAGGAGTAACTCGCCGAGTTGTAGGAGTGCCAGAATTCAGTTGTGGGGTTTAAAGTGGCACCCCGTGGGTTTAATACCAGTGAATGATGTAGATCCAATGCGCTTGGACTCACTGGAAATGACGCAATGGTAGCTGGGTTTGTTATGTCATTACAGCGGGGTACGCTATCTAGGTAGTATTTAAAGATTGACCAATGATCAGGAGATCATTCAGCATTTCGCTAACACACATAGAAGACCAATAGACCGCTCCAGAAATTTTTTATCATGCCGATGAAAAAGACCAGGTTCGCCAAAAAGCCTGCAGTGGACACAGAACAATCTACTGGATCTTCTGATGACTCTGAAAAGCCGAGAAAGACATCGCAGAAGAGTGCTCTTTCTGTGAAGAAAACGAAGAAGTCTGCTGCAAGATCTCCTGCCAAGAAGACTGCAGCTGCCAAAAGATCTCCTGCCAAGAGGACTGCTGCTGCTGCTGCAAAATCTCCTGCGAAGAGGACTGCTGCTGCCAAATGATCTCCTGCCAAGACGCGTTTGCCAGTGCCAACAAGAACGTCATCAGAAGCTGGCAGTAGTAATGATGAGCCCCAGGTTGCTGCTCATGCATCTGCTCGTCATTGATCATCTGCTGCAGCACCTGCTACTTCACCTACACCTGCTACTTCGCCTTTGCCTGCTCCCTCGCCTGCTCCTTCGCCTGCTCCTTCGCCTGCTCCTGCACCTGCTACTTCACCTTCGCCTGCTCCTTCGCCTGCTACTTCGCCTGCTACTTCGCCTGCTACTTCGCCTGCTACTTCGCCTGCTGGACCTTCCTCGGCTCCTTAGGAAAAAACAGGAAAAGTTGTACCTGCCAGCCAGTGATGAGCAGGATATTGCTTACTGGTTTAGAGATAATCCTATCTTTTATGACCGGTCCTTGAACTGAAGACCTGGATGGAATCCATGCGGGCTTGTACAGGGAAATTAGTTCGGCTGGGACCATCTGGTACAGCAAAGAGGAACACCACAGAGAAGGAGATGTGGATAATTGCGAATTTCGGATTCCTCGTGGACCACATCACGGAAATTCCCAGTCGCCAGGGGAACACTGCCCTTCAAAAGAAAATTGGCAAGGCATGGGAGACGCTTAGAAATCTCGAAGAAGAAGGGAGCTCTACTCCAGCTGAAGATTCCGGGCCCCAGGAAATTTCGGATCCGGACATTTCTATGGATGTCCCTCCTGTTCGGCAGACGAAGGGTGGTCCCTACAAGAAGAGGAAGAGGGCAACGCCACCGCAATCTGGCATAGACAACCTCGTGAACATTGCCAGACAGTCTACTGGAGTCATCCAGGTAAAACTATGCAGCAATTGGCCGCTCCTCCAAAGGAAATGAAGGAGAGGCGAATCCGTGCGATGGGGGAATTTATTATCATGGAATGCCTGTCCATGGATAATGACGCATTTGAAGAGCTGCATAGCCAACTGATTCCGACATTTATGCAGCTCAAATCAAATGCCCAGAGAGCTAAGTTCCAGCTGCAACATCAACGCCAGCATCAACCTCAGGTGCACTTCCAACCAATGCTAAGTCCAGAAAAGAATTGGCCAACTCTAGCAGCGGGAACCTCAGCACTGCCTCCTTCCGGACCTCCATCCATGATATCCGAGATCCCCACCACATCTTCAACTCCTGGTTTGACATAAGCCAGTTTTTGAACATTTGAAAACAACAGTTTTAACAATCCCCGGCCTTTTTCAAGGCCACCAAATCCTCCCAAAAGAGCACGCCTTGTACACATATTTGTGTCAACAATCAAAAAAGAAAAGTTCCAAAACCCTCCAAACTTTTCTCTATCTTTGTCCACAAAAGTATAATATTTTATCAAGTAACTTGTTCATATTTCCTTTTCATTTTGATCAAAGAAGACTTTTTTTGGTTCAGTACTGCCGTAGTTTTTTCTTGTTCAGAAGTGCCATACTTTTTTTTTTGTTCAGAAGTGCCGTATTATTTTTTTGCTTCAGAACTGCCGTAGTTTTTTCTAGTATACTGCCATGAAAATGAAAATAATATAAGTACGGCACTTCTGAACAAGAAATAACTAAATATTAGTATAACCCTGACACCACCACACTTAAGTTAAAGTGATATGAAGTCTCATATCTAGGTCAAACTGAAGTTTCTTTTAATTTACCACTGAATGATAGTGAAGGATGTGTATTGTCAGAAACCACTTTCCTTTGTACCCATCCATTTGTTAGTAATGAGTATTTCAGTCTTAAAATCGGTTGTAGTGATTTTGGTGTACACCGAAATAATTTGAAACTTGACTCTGGCCTCTCTCTGGGGTCACGTGACTAGAGCCAAATTCCAACCACCAGGAACCACGAGGGTTTTGTTTACTCTGGAAATTGTGTTTAAACATTAATTGAAGCTATGAAAAGTGATTCTGAACAAGGTAAACTGTTTTCACAATTCATATGAGTGAATATCATACACTGTGAATGGAGGACAAGCCCATCTAATTGTTTTTGTTAGTTTGACAGCTCTGACCACATGGGCCACATGAATAAATTATGATAATACCCCATAGCCTGCAGCAGCAGCAGCCTATCACACAGTAACTCCACCATGATGCCCAAATCTTGCCTAACGGATTTTACCAGTGCTTTGATGCTGTGTACTGTCAATAATATGACTTAAATGTTTCAAAAAAGTACAAAACAAGTAAGTTTTGTGGTAGATGTAGCTATTCCTTCAGTTTAGGGCTGGATTTGCCTGGGAAGGTCTAAGACATCGTATCACTTTAATTGCAACTTTGTTTGCTAAAGAAATATGAAAACTTTATTAAACCAAAAAAAAAAAATACGGCATTTCTGAACAAGAAAAAACTACGGCAGTTCTGAAGCAAAAAAATAATACAAAGTATCTATCTGGGATGGTATTCATTTTGCGTGGGTCAGACAGGAACTTTTTTTTTTATTACACAAGAAGTGTACATGGTCTGCTGTTTTGGGAGGATTTGGTGGCCTTGAAAAAGGCCGGGGTTGTTTTGTGGAATCTTTATACCATGTCATCTTGCCATGGCACACTTCCTTCCTCTTAATTGAAAAAGTCCACCAAGTACTGCCATTGATTCTTGGCTGCTTCAGTCATAGAACGCCGTCTATTGGTTGGTGGCATTTCATCGATTTCTCCAGCTGCCCTTCAAGTTCCTGGGGTGATACGATGTGTGATTGGATCTTCGTGGTCCAGCATCATGTTCTGACCAGTCGTATAACTTATTCTCATCAGATTGTGGAGGCAGCAGCATGCAATGGCTATGGATTCCACTGTCTTAGGTTTTTGTGGCATGGTAGTCAGGAGACACCTGAACCTTGCTGCAAGGATCCCAAATGTGTTTTCCACAATTCTTCTTGCCCGGGAGAGGCGGTAATTGTATATCCTCTGCTCTTTGGTCATGTTTCTGAGGGGCAATGGCTTCATCAGCCAGGTTTTCAAGGGGAAGGCATTATCTCCGCCAATGAAGTAGGGAAGAGGTCTGCCACCAGGAACAATTGGTTCAGGTGGAGGTAATCCAATGGTCCCTTCTTCAAGTCCTTCTCTCAGGAGTGTATCATTAAAAACTCCTCCATCAGATCCAGCGCCGTTTGCTCCACAGTCTACATAGAGGAACTTGTAATCAGCATCCACAAGAGCCATGAGTACGATGAAATGGAAGCCCTTGTAATTGTAATACACTGAACCACCTTTTGGAGGACATTTGATGGCCACATGCTTCCCATCAATGGCTCCAACACAGTGAAGAAAGTTCCACCTTGAATAGAACAGTTTCACAACTTCTCTCCACTCTTCTGGAGTTGTGGGGCATGCCAGGACATCTTCATTATACTCCGCAATGATGGCTTCACAAACTTCTCGAATTATCTTGCTGATGGTGTTGTAAGCCACTCTAAAGCCATACATGAGGGACCTGTAGCTGTCTCCAGTTGCCAAATAGCGGAGGGTGATGGCAAGTCTGTGTCCTGACTCCAAAGCTTTCCTCCAGTAGGTGTCTTGTTTGGTAATCCTATGACCAATTTTGCCAAGGATCCCTTGAAACATGGCTGGTTCCATTCTCAAAAAGTTAGTATAACTAGAAGTATCCTCTTGCAGTTCAGTCAGTAGATGCTCATACTGTCCCATCTGAGGTCTTCTCAGCAGCCAGGGCCTCACCCAAAACCTCCTCCTCCTCTTCCTCCTCATGACTGCTAATTTTCTTTCTTCTTTCTTCTTTCTTCCTCTCCTCATCCTCAACTAATAATGCTGCTGCAACAACAGCAAGTTGCAGATTCGCATGAGCAGCTAGTAGTACCAAGACTCTATTCTGATGTTCTGTCTGATGCATGTCCATGGTCCTCTCTCTTCAGCAGCTACAGACAGAAAGATCAAGAACAGTAGATGCAGCCCCTATTTATATATTTTTGTTAAATATGTACGGGAAACACAGCTAATTGCAGGAGTACCCTGACGGGTACCAGGAGTCACCCGCCGAGTAACTCCTGGTACCCGGCGAGTCACCCGGCGAGTCACCCACCGGGTCATGCCCAGCAACTTTTTCTGCCAGAATCCATCGCCAATCCCTCGAATTTTGGCCGTTACGTAATACTACCAGTTGACTACGGCAAACTCGGCTATGTGGGAACGGGGCTTTACAGACGATCTGCACAGTTCTGATCCCACACATTTACTAGGCTTCTTTACATGTACATGAAACTTCTTTAAGAAATAAGAATCAATGTCCAGCTACACAGGAACCAGATAATCGTTCATAGTAAACAAATAAATAAAACATTCCCACATACTACATGTAAGCTGTGCTTTCGATACATATACATATATATCACACTCAATAATCAATACAAGTAAATTCAAGTGCTCAACGTGATCCACATTTTGAATTGACTCATAATACTGGTGCCAGGTGTTAAAAAATTACATGAAACATCAATTTTTTAAAAACATTAACCTGCCCTAAGTTAGTCCCAACTCTAACATGTTGATGTAGCTTTTTTGCATGTTATACTTTGATTCTTTAAGGATGACTCTGACCAGACCAGTTTCATCTGGATTTATGGTTACGGTTAGGGTAAGAGGTTAAAAATGAGGTTGTGCTGTTCTTCACTCAGAATCCAATTCACTGGCTACATCATCACTGTTAGAATCAGTCAGCCAATATGTCATCATTTCACCATAGCCTTTAACATCTGTAATACCTCTTTCAGTGATTGTGAACCCCTCTGTGTTCCTAAGTAGGTCAGCGGTGACACAACTGATGTGAATACGCATAGTCATACCTCCAGACTCCATGCGAGAAGCAACATCAACCGTGTCGCCGAAGAGGAGATATCTTGGCATTTTTACGCCAACGACTCCAGCTACACAGGAACCAGAATGGATACCAACCCTTAATTGCAATGATTCATCCCTCAAATGAGTTATGGGGCAATCATGGGCTGACTTTAACAATGCTAAAGCCATTCCACCAATTTCAGCTGCATGCTTGGTGTTACGTGTTGGCACTCCACTAGCTACAAAGTATGCGTCACCGATCGTTGCTACTTTGTAGACATCAAATTGCACACTGACTTGGTCAAAGATTGTATAAACCAAATTCAACATCTCGACTACTTGTAGAGGGGTCCCAGCAGCAGAGATACGTGTGAACCCAACAATATCTGAAAAGAACACTGTGACATCATCAAATGACTCTGGCGCTACCGGTTGGCCAAGCTTTAAGTTGTAGAAAACACTCAGAGGCAGCAGTTCCTGGAGAAGCTTTTCCATTTTTGATTTCTCCTCCTGAAGCTGAGCAGACCTGTGTAGTAAAAAATCGAAAGTATGCGGTTAAAACGTAAAACTAAATACCCAGTTATGATGTCTTGCATAATGAAGAACAAGATGAAGCACAATTTTCCAACCTTTCAGCAACAATTTCCTCCAGATGACTTGTATGGTTCTCCAGTTTAGTTATCATCCTATCTACCAGGGATAAATTCTTTCCGCCATTCAACCTCTGAAGTTTGACAAGAATATCTCTGAATGAAGGTCTGTCTTCTGGTATTTCTGCCCAACAGTCTGATATCAGCTGCATCCACTCCTCACTGCATTTATCTGTAATGAATACGATTTTTTCTACAATGAATCAGCCGCACTATGAAAAAAGGCACCTGATGACAAATATATATTTATAAATATATATATTAATCCCATCATATGCCATGTTAATTGCGCTTACCCCCCATGGGATGCCTAATTGCTTCACGGGGCCTTCTTGGACTTTTGCCGACCTGCGGGGAGTGCCCCAATATTTATTTTATCCCTTTTACCCCCCATGAAATCCTTGGACCCTTTAAGAGCAGGTGTTAAGCCCAATGCACACGGGAATCACATATGATAGCATCACATGTGATGGCATCACAACCCCTTCTTGTGTAGCATAATGTGCTGCACGCACACGGAGATGGACCCCATGACAGAGTCACAACCCCTCACTAGCCATTATGGAGTTGTTGCAAACTAATGTTTGCTGCATTCTAGGTCAAGTCAAAACCCCTTGCAGCTGATTGGCTATTAGCAGGCCAAGCCCCTGTGATCACAGCATAAACTTCTGCACACCGGCTTTGCATCATGGAAGTTCTCTGATTCCATCATGGGATATCTAGCAGTGCTAGATATCCATGATCTCGTCACAAGTCACATATGACGTGATCATAGTCTGCTGCATACAGTAAAATTTGGTCATGAGAAGGGGTAATGACCAAATCATATGTGATCACGGCATGGAAAAACTCTTGTGTGCAATGAGCTTCAGATATCATGGGGGTATATAGATATCATCAGCTTTTAATTGCGCAAAAGGGGTTCAAACTGATAACCTAAAACCCTTTCCTAGTAAGATAAAGGACACATGTTCTACCAGTCTTGAGTGACAACAATAATTTTTCTCAATCTTCATTTGATAAAAGTGACCAATGGCATGTAAATTTCATTGCAATCTGATCAGTAGATTCTGAAATATCTATTATCAATAACTTTATTTACATTTAACTACATCTATACCCGTACCAATTCATCAAATCCTAGATATGTACTTCTATGCAATGTTTGTGTGGTTGAATAAAGTTATGTTATCTTCAACAAACACGATAGATCCTCTCACAATTGAAACCGCAACATTTCGGACCTGTCTGCATTCTGTTGTTTATGAAGCATACTTTGACTTTTTTTTATTGCTAGATAGCTAAATATAGGTAGATAGGTAGATAGGTAGATAGATAGATAGATAGATAGATAGACAGATAAATAGTTTGCAGCATTACATATAGGTAATGTTGAAAATTGATACAATGTAAACTTTTTAAAGGTGAAAAAACAAAGCGTTTATATATTAGTATAACTGTAAATGATGGTGTCCTAAATCATTTTTGGCTAAGCTGAAATAGCTTAAAGGTTATTTATTTAAATTCAACTGTATTTACCCTATATTGTTATCACAGAGCCTTGACAAATGGTTGCTATGGCAACGGCAAAGACAGAGACAGACAGGAGCCCGGGGACAGGAGTGACTGACCTATCAATATGTAGGTCAGTGGACAGGAGCGACTGACTGAATAATTTTGTGACTAACCAGCACTATATACTGGCTAAAGATACTACCTGAATGAATGAATGACAGGAGACTCAGTTTGTCATATACAGCACGTGACAAGCAATTGACACCTGTTTCCTGCATTCAATCAATCAATAAATCAATCAATCAATCATCACTCAATCAATCAATCAATCAATCAATCACCCAACTTGAGACAAACTATGAGCATTAGACAAACTATTGTTGAACAAGTAGCCTACTTGTTGTGACCTATGACACACTATAATATTTCTTACCAAAACAAAACAACTTTTTCTTAACTTGGTAGTCTTCACTTGAGATTCAGTGACACAATATGGCTGATTACTAAATCCCCATGGCATCCATCTTATGGCAAATCTATGAGTACTAGTTATGACCAAACAACTGCTGAGTGCAAAATGACCCTAGAAATAGTTTGCCCTAATCAGGCCACACCCTTCTTTAACACCCCCCTCCCCATCACTGATAGAAGTACCTGGTGCCAAGACATGACCAGTCTCACTCATTCAGAGTGAGTCTCACTCATTTGGTTGCTGTCTTACTCTTCTAGACTTTAGTATTTTCTCCATATCTTCATTTGTCTCACTCTAGGAGGACAAGATTTCCAAATATTTTAATGTAACTTTGGAAAGGGCCATAACTCACTCATTCACTACTCGAGAACTTGGCATCACTACAGTGGTGCTTTCTTGTGTTTTTCATTCAAAGCAACATATTTTGACGAGGCTGGGAGGTGTAAGTGGTACATGGGAACAAAATGCGGCATATAACAGAAATTGGAAAGTTCCCGGCCAAACTTAGGAAATTTATGTTACACATTAAGAACTCTTCATATAACATCATTTTTATTCGTACAAAAATTAAATTATAAAAAATGAAAAAAATTATATATACATGGTGAATGTTATGTTTACATTACCTGTAGGGAGAATTGGCCTATAAGGATGTGTGCCATTTTTCACCATCTCAATGATTTCCCCTTTTTCCACCAGGGGAACATTGTAGGCATACGGCTCATCTACCACCACGACCTCTTGTGTTATAATGCCAAATGAATACACATCACCTGAATCAGGTATAAAATAAAAGTTTATTGCAAGTTCTTAATTTGGTCATATCTTGTATAGTATTATGAAAAAAGAAGACCAGCTAATGTCTATAAAATGATAAGCATATTTGGTTTTTAGACATTTGTAAAATCAGTTGACTTGCCTCTCTTGTCCGCATTTTGGAATTGTTTAAAGCGCAGAAATTCTGGAGCAGTCCAAAGAGTGTGCTCCTGCTTATAATTCTGGCAATTTTCTTTTAAATAATCCAAGCCATATCCAGAAATTTTGCATGTCCATCGACCATCAATTAGGCAGTTCAAACTTGTAAGGTGCCCATGGGATCCTGCAGAATTACCAAATGGATTAAAACATCCCAAACTACCAGTGCAGCTGGCAAACTGTTAGACCAGAAAATGTCCATGATGTTCAGACACAGACTCAGAAATGCATTTATTCTGCTGTACATTACATCCGTACATATAAAACTTTCATACATAAAAAAGAAAGAGAATCCTACACGGCAAGGGAGATCTTCCAAAGGCCTGCAAGGCCGCTGCAGGTAAGCCACCCTGATGTTTAACTTAATTAATATATAACATAGATTATATAGATAATTGATTATATATAAATAATTGATTATATTGTAAAAAATAAAGTTGTCTATCTTGGTAAAAAAAAAAAATATATAATAATAAAATAAATCAAAAAAGCAGGACCAGGTTTCAGGACAGTTTCAAAGAAGAAATGAAATTAGAAATTTAGAAGCTTGTTGTTGAATCATCAGAGGTCCTGAGAACGCAGAGGACACTAATGACCACAGATGTAACAATTTTGAATATGGCAAGTAGTGTTGTATAAGTAATATAGATTCCCTTAATGTATAGCTTAAAGTCATCAAAAATAGGAGTATATATTTTGGATTTAAAATTTTGATCCATATCATTGAATCAATATTTAATGGCATGTTTTGTAAATCATGTGTCACAGCTGGCAAGCAGAGGTTAACTAGCTGTCTTGTTTCATGTTCATGGGTAAAGGCGGGGTTCTCACATAGCCAGTTTCCCTGGTAGAGCAGTATTGCTCGCTTAGAATTATGTATATCCCATTTTGACGACTTCATCACGGTTGTTGGAAGCAAAAAGGGGCGGGGCTCAAGGCTATGGGTGAGTTGGCGTCAGCGAGGTGTGAATCAAGGACGACCGGTGGATCACATGTAGGATACGTACCAGACCCGACGTCTGATGCCGGGTCTGATGCCAGGTCTGATGCCGGGTCTGATGCCGGGTCTGATGCCGGGTCTGATGTTTTATGACGGGAGACTCCACGACATCTACGCACGACCTGCAGGCTTGTGCGTGTGATGGGCGCATCAAGGACGTGTCAATGACGACTGTGATGTTTACAAGGAACGACCCGGCGAGTTAACTACGTGAACTACATGTACTACGTTTTTAAGGCCGGCTGTCTGGGTTAGGGGGCAGGTGTGAATATCTTAAGCGGCTGCTAGTTTGTAGCCTTTGGGTGAGGCCATGGCTCTTGCGAAGTACTCAGATGGGCCAATGCGAACCCTTGATGAATGAACTATTGATGGAGGATGGAACCCACTACAAAAACTTAGTGAGAATGCAGCCCGACATGTTCCAAGAGCTGCTTTCCAAAGTTGGGCCTAGGATTACTAAGCAAGACACCTTCTGGAGGAAAGCACCCTGAGGTCTTTGGCAACTGGCAACAGCTACAAATCATTGATGTATGGCTTCAGAGTGGTCCAAAACACCATCAGCAACATCATTCCTGAAGTCTGTGAAGCCATCATAGCGGAGTATGCAGAAGATGTCATCTCCTGTCCAACAACACCAGAAGAGTGGAGAGAAGTTGTACAGCTGTTTGATACAAGATGAAAATTTCCCCATGGTGCCATAGATGGGAAGCATGTGGCCATCAGGTGTCCTCCCAAAAGTGGTTCACTCTACTATAACTACAAGGGCTTCCATTCCATAGCTCCTGTGGGTGCAGACTACAAGTTCATCTATGTGGATGGGGAGCAAATGGTTCTGGATCTGATGGAGGAGTTTTCGCTGCTACAGCCCTGAGGGAAGCTCTAGAAGATGGGACCGCTGGATTAGCTCCACCTGAACCTGTTGCTGGTGGTGACAGACCTGTACCATACTTCATCGTTGGGGATAATGCCTTCCCTTTGAGAACCTGGCTGATGAAACCACTGCCTCTGCGCATTATGATCAAACAGCAGAGGATCTACAATTACAGCCTCTCAAGAGCCAGAAGAATTGTGGAGAATGCCTTTGGTATCCTGGCATCAAGATTTAGGTGTCTGCGAACCACTATGCCCCAGAAAACAAAGACTGTGGAATCTTTAGTCTTTGCATGCTGCTGCCTCCACAACCTCATGAGAATCAGATATCCGACAACATGCTTGACCAGGAAGATCCAGTCACCCATCAGGTCAATTCTTTGGGCTCGGCGGGAAGCTGGAGAAATTTCTGAAATGCCACCACATAGGATCGAAGGGAACTAGGCTACCCAGAGTGCTAAGTTACAACGACTGTACTTGGTGGACTATGTAAACTCAGCGGAAGGAAGTGTCCCATGGCAAGAGGATATGATTTGAGAAGCTTCTGGACCTGTGCCTTCATCTTCATTGGGCGTCTTCTCTGCTACTTCTCACGTGGTGCCTGGTTCTTCTTCCTTGAACCCTGTTTCAGTGGGATCCCTGCAGGTCCCTGCAGGCTGAAACATGGCAACTGAAAAAGCTCCTGTTGGCTGTAAAGAAGCTGAAGCGGACAGCTGTGCAGACATTGTCTGCAAGGTAGTCCATTGCTTCTCAGGAGTAGCCCACTGGAACTGGGTAAACGTCGGCTGAAACATATGGGCCTGCTGCTGCTGCTGATGGAGCTGCTGCTGCTGAAGAATCAACTGCTGCTGTTGCTGCTTGTTCCTCCTGACTTGCAGGAAGAACGACATTAGCTGGGCTTCGATGTCGTCATACGTGTCCAAGTCCAACTGAAGAATAGATGTAGTCCGTCATGTGCTGGTCAATCCTTGCAGCTGTCTGCTGAGCAGACTGGACTATGTCAGCTAATTTGGAGCTTGATGCAGAAGAATGATCAACAATATTCTTCCTCTTCTTGAAGGGACCACCCTTGGTTGGCGCTGGGAAGACTGGACTTCTTCAACTTCTTCCACTTCTTCAGGCCCAGAATATGCCTGCTCTGCACTGGAACTGTCATCCAAGTTAGGCAGTTGCTTCTTGGTCTTCGCAATCTTCTTCTTTAGGTTGACAGCTTGACAAGACGGCACCCTGGAGATTCGTTGTTCAAGGAACCCAAAGTTGGCGATAATCCACTTTTACTTCTTTGTCGGATTTCTCTTGGCTGTACCAGAAGGGCCCTGCTTGATGAGCTTCCCAGCAGTGGTTCTGATAGACTCCATCCAGGTCTTCAACTGTAGCCCAGTACAGGGGACACTGAGGGTATGTGCCTTGTCCTCGATGAGCTTCATCTTCCTCTGATGATCCTTGTAGTCACGTCTGGTCCTGTCATATAAGATGTCATTCTCCCGGTACTAGTCAGCATTTCCTTCTCATCATTGGGAGGTAAAAAAAGCTTCTCAGTCTCTCTTCTTGGCCTCTTCTGAGATGCAGCAGGAGCAGTGGCGGAGGAGGCCGGGGTGACAGGAAATTGACTGGCATCACTATAATCATCTTCTTCTTGGGTGTCTCTCTTCTCCTTGTCTACATCAAAGTCTGGATCTCTGTCGCTGTCATCCATGTCAACATTAGAAGACTTGCCAGAAGACTTGGCATTGGACTTGGCAGGATACTTGGAAGAAAACTTGGCAGAAGACCTTGACACCCACGTGTGCGATGGTTAACCCGCCGGCTTCTACGAGTGTCTCATGTGTGACTTGGCGTATGCCACGAGTGCCTATATGGCAACGACGGCTTCACTACGATTTTTTATAAACAATCACCTGCGAGTTTTCTACGGAAGTTTTGAACATGAGCAAATCATCCGTCGATTTTTTGCGTTTGTTCTCGGTTCGGGGACGACTGCGAGGAATCTAGTAATTGTGTTCACCGTCTTCTACGACAACCTCCCGATAACCACAGTTGCAGTACGGATGGCCAAAATTGCGCAATATTACATAATTCCACGAGAGCAATACGGCTTCTCCGTGAAAACCGACTATGTGAGAACCCCATTAACACTTGTAATTATAGTATAAAAATATTTTGGCAGTAAGGCTTTCTCAAATTTCAAACAAAACTTTTAGTCATGCAGCGCACATATATAATTTATTTTTAAAAGCTTCAGCTGTTTAAATAATGGGTCAGTGTGTGCGTTATAATTACTATATGTTATGGCTCTAAATGTCCTTTTTTGAAGCTTAAATAATATTTTTGATTGCCAAACCCAAATTATAATTCCATAATTTATATAGAATATTAATGCATTTTAAATATTTAGTAGAATTTCAGATGTGAAAACATTTTTAAGCCGACTCGAAATACCAAGAGTTTTGGAAATTTGATTTGATAGAGTTACAATGTGGGTTTTTCATTTTAGGTTTGCATCAGTTAATATGCCTAAGTAGTTAAATTCAGTAACAAATTAAATTGTTTGGTTATCAATGCATAGTTTGGATAATGTAATTTTTCTATACGGCATATGAAACAAAATAGCTTTTGCTTTGTTAACATTTAAAAATAATTTATTGATTTTCAGCCAGTCATTAATTGATTTTAAATCTAGTTTAAATCGTGTTCAAATTTACTGCAGGTGGTGCTTAATGTTGTACATAGGGTTGCATTGTCTGTATAGATGATCTTATTGAAAGAATTACCTGCATATTTTAACAACTGCAAGTATTTACATGCATTTACAGTAGTTATATGATCTTAATCAATGCTGCACTGGTATAGAACTTAATTCCTATCGCTATGATTGAACTCTTGTATCAGTACAAAATCAAGTGATAACATTCAATTATTAACTTGGGGATCTGTAAGCTTCTGAAGTTGAATCAATATTTCTGTGAGGCTGTAGAATCATTGAATATGACAATGAAATCAGGGGAGTGACATAATATTGGGTCAATCCATATGAATTCACCGAAATTCAGACAAACTTTCCAGGTCACCATCTCAAAAAATTCTGCAAAAAATACCAGTTGAAGGACTATATAATTAGTGGAAAAATCCAAAATTTCGATCTTCAGTGTCAATGGTTTAGAAAATACAGCAATTTGAAATTTTATTAATTTTTTTGCGGAAAAGCACAACAGCATGAATTTGCAAGTTCAGTCGTCCATATCTCTCTTATTTTTCATAATGTAGGCATGAAATTTTGTACCTAGAGTAAAGAGGTTGTATTGAAACCATGTATCTGGTACTTTAGGGCTATTGGTGATATTTTTCAAACTGTAATGCTCTGGAAAAGGGTGAAAATGGGAAATGTTGCAAAACGAGACTTTATATTTTGCGGGGCTGTGTGGAATCTATACAAAAATAAGTGCTCATATTTATTTTTCTTGCTTCTTATGGTTCACATGCACATACATGAATGGCCAAAACCACCTTATTTGGTAAAAGATGGAAGCCAGAGTAGTTTTAAAAAGACAAATAAAATACGATTGTGAAAAAAACCCTATATTCTAATGTAATTTTGACCAACAAGAGAGTTCACCATCACTTCCATATTTTTTTCCCAATATCACACACATCTAATGATCCTCTGGTTAAAATATCATTGTGGTGGTCAGATTCCTTCATATTGTTATGAATTTTTCCAAAATCGATCTTTATATATTAAAAAAATAATATTCTTTTTGATTTCTTAATATTTGCATAAAGATTTGAACAGTTAGATTTATCTATTCATTTGATAAACATGCTTTAACATTTATAATGCTATATTGATTACATAATCATCAAATGTTATAAACTAAAGGTAATGGGGAAAAAGCAAATGCATGGTTAATGATGACCTAATCTTGCAAAGCTTGTCTAATCTTACATTTAGATGACACAATTAATACAATACCACAATAAATCTGTTGAGACTCGATAATCTTCATCAAGAATCACAGATTGGTCAGTGATCATAAAGTCTAAGCAACAAAACTGAATTGGGTAATTGCTAAAATGGATCATCTCGGAAAGTGTGCTGTTGGTCAAAAACTGAATAGTGAATGTCATAAGACAACATACACAGGGAAAGTTGGTTTTCTTCAATTTAGCCAATTGGGTAAGGAAGAAAAATCACCTATACAAGTTTATATCACAAAAACAGTTGCCAAACTGTAAAACTCACAAGAACCATAAGAATGGTCAAAATATAATTTCCTTTTGAGTGTATGAATGATTATATGTTATTTTATTTGTATTATAACTCGTGGATGCATTCTTTCTCGCACTAACTTTTACATTTTGAAAAATTCATAAAAATATGAAGGATTTTGACCACACAATGATCTTTTAACCACAGGACCACTAAATGTATGTGATATTGGGGAAAAAATATGGAAGTTATTGTTTTTCCTCAAAACCTTTAGTTTGTAACATTTAATGATTATGTAATCAATATAGCATCATGAATTTTTATCAAATGAATAGATAAATTTAACTGTTCAAATCTTTATGCAAATATTAAGAAATCACAAAAGGCTATTATTTTTTTAATATATAAAGATCGATTTTTGAAAAATTCATAAAGATATGAAGGAATCTGACCACCACAATGATAATTTAAAATTTTTTTGAGATGGTAACCTGGGGAGCTCTCGGTGAATTCATATGGATTGACCCCATTGAAAGCTGAAATTTGATCGAACAAAATGGATATTACCAAGTGTGGTGTGAATATACTTCATCCCCTGAGCTATGTCAGTCAACAGGGAGAGTTTGAAGTCCCAAGTTAAGTTTAATGAATCTTCCAGCAGGATGTCTTGAAGGCTCCCTCTAGTGGCATATTCAAGAATCACAGCCACATGACCAGGATCCAGGCACACTCCAACAAAACTGATGACATTATCATGTTGGATCTCCCTCATCAATTTCAGCTCTGTCAGCAGCCGACGGTCGCTGATGCTCAGAGAAGTCTCTCCTAAGTCCTTGACAGCCACAACTTTACTTCTGTACCTGCAAAATGAAAAAATATTAAGCTACAGGGAGTATCCCCACTGTTTGGCCATTCCGTAATTTACATCCATTTTATTTTATGCTGCCAATGCCACATATAGCATAGTTTTATTTGTTTGTAGTGCTAAATTGTCGTTCTACCTTAATTTGAGGTCATCTAAAATACTACCTCTTGTGAAACACAAGAATTTCATATTTGACCGAAACCAGGCAGCTGGCCAGATGACCGCTTAAGTCCCTGGGTTTGACTAAATTTGCACTAATGCAGAAACAGATCATTGTAATAAAGGTAGATTCATATAAATTTGCACTAATGCAGAAACAGATCATTGTAGTAAAGGTAGATTCATATAAATTTGCACTAATGCAGAAACAGATCATTGTAATAAAGGTAGATTCATATAAATTTGCACTAATGCAGAAACAGATCATTGTAATAAAGGTAGATTCATATATCAACATGAATATAACTCAATAAGTGGCCTTCTCAAACATATAAGAAGTGCTGATATAACCCTTCATGCAGTGTACATTGTATAATCAATGTTGGCTAATCTGTTATGTAAAGTAAACACAGAAATTTATTAACCATTCATCTTTGCACCTTTGTGTGTTTAGCTGAGTGGACTTAGATACATTGGACACCATTTCAGTGGACGGTTCATCAATAAAGCTAATTATTTTTAGATATTTTTAACATTGTGCCAATAATCACAATCCAACAGACAACTTAGAATCAAATCTGCGCATAGAGAACCAGCAAGCATCAAAATGGTCTAATTTAACAATTAAACAACTAGAAAGCAGCTGGGTGGCCTAATGGTGAAGGCATCCACCAATTCCATATTATAAAGCCAGCTCTGCTGAAGGTTACAGGACCCAGGTTCGATCCCAGGTCTGGACACTCTTAATGAGCTACATCCCAGTTGAATGCCGATCGCATGAGACGTTACATTTGAGGTGCCTTGTACTCGGTGTCTAGGTTGGATTTTAACAATATATAGTTAAATATGTCTAAGAGCTGCTATACCCATAAAGTGGTATACAGCAGCTCCCCTGGCCTCCCCTGGCCTCAAACTCAATTTCCTTGGGAGTATACAACCTTATTCATATTTTGAAGAGCAATGTACTATTGGATGTAGACCAACACACAAAATCAGAGGATGCTTTTGTTACGATGTGATTTTACCTGGCTCTTTTAATGAAAGCTTGTCCAGCATGTGTAGTTTGTGACGTCACAGCTGATCCTGATGTCAACCCACTGCCTGTGACGTCATTGTTCATTATAACATCGATATCTTCTGATTTAATGAGACTCGATTTGGCTCCTTCTAGATCTTTTTCGAATCTGGAACAACCATCAATTCAAAATTAGCAGGCATTCTGGCACAATTCCTGCCATACTCTAAAAAAAAAGGCTAATCTGCTAAAAAGCACATTTACAGTGTGGCCAGAAACATTTACTTCCAGATAAGGCATCGCAAGTGATTTTGGTGGGATGTTTCAATTTTCTAGAAATTGACGTCGACTTGTAATGCCTTAATATCTGGAAGTAAATAACTATTGCCGTTGCTTAATTATTGTGCATATGGTGGCTTCATCAATTTCGTAATAGGCTAAATCGTATAAACATGTATTTGATAATCACAAATAACATGTCCATGATCAGAAGTAAAATATTTGGAGGTAAACAATCTGTTATTTAATGCCTTAATTTTCCTTAAGGCAGATTTGTATTTAATCAATAAACTCTATAGGCCTGTAGTGAACCAGATTAAAGACCACTATTAAGACCATCCGGCCATGGAGTCGAATATTAGACACAATGGGTATACTCAGCTTTGCATTTAAGTAGACCTCTCCTAGTACCAAGATTTGTCGTACTGGCAAGATTCCACTAACAACTCATATCTACTGCCGCAACCGAGTAACTGTTATTAGTGTTATATATAGCTCAAACGTTCTTGGTAATAAGCTATTAAGGTGAAGCTTCTTGTTTTTGGCTTAATCTGTATTATTTTTATTATTTATTTATTTATATTCTTTTATTTTATTGTTTATTTTTTCTAATTGTTTGTTACGGTGCCCCACAACAGTTTCAGCTTAGGTGGTTTCCGGATAGGTAACACTGTTAACAAGATTATGTAACCATATATGTACACCTTCAAAAACAAAAAAACTCATTAGATCGTGTCATATAATTTGAATACCTGTCAAAATTAACTATCCATCTATCTGTATGGGCATTATATTGTCAACTTTTTTATAGACACAAAGGAATTATATGAATAATTGTTCGCTAAAAGCCTCAAACACTTCATTCCTTTTTTTTTAATTGGTTGCTATTCTCTTACCTTGCCCGTCTCACCACAAAGAATATGATTGTTGTTGCCACCACAGCCAAAGCACTGACTGAAATTGCAGCTGCTATTATACCCGTGGCGCCATCAGTTTCCTCGTCATCACATAGTTCATTGCTCCAACCACATGCAGGTAACCCCGTGGGTGGCGTCGTTCCATTGCCTGGCCATAGGATCCCAGACCAATCATCTGGGTCCTCATTCTTATAGGCCTAAAGAAATTATTTAATTATTGGCAACGATTTTAAATTATTTACACTCAAAATTTGCATGGATTGAGTTGTGGCAATTTATCATGACACATGCATTTTGAATAATTTTCTTGCTTTCTTGAACGTTTGCACATTCTCTTGATGTCTGTATCTTGAGGTACACAATCATAAGATCAAATAAATATATCATAAGTGGTATAAGAACTCCTATTTGTTTGCATTTTTATTGTTTACTTGGCATTTTTATTGTTTACCTAGTCAAAAGTAAAAATTAACGCCACATAACATCGCAGAAACAAACAATTTACATCGAACCTTAAGTAAACGACTTTCAGCGGCCAACCACTGCAATGTAGTGACCATTTGACCATCTTGGACCATTTGGATCTTGTAGTTAGGCTTCCTGTCTCCCTTTTCATCAATGACTACAGTTCCTGTAATTCCTTCAAATGTGGAGTTAAAGATGTTTGCGGTTACTCTAAATCCATCATTGGGAGGGTGGCCCTGTTGCAATGTTTTGTTGACTCCATATGCCCAGGCAAGAACGGCATCATGAACTAGACCTGTAATAAAGATGTTTAGATATTCAATACTATTAATAAAAGCTAGATAACCATTATCCTACCGTTGCATTTAATTGACAGCAGTTCATATATTATCTGAAAATCTCTTCCAGCAGAAGGTTAGTCAAAGTTTTTACTTTTCAGACATATTCACAAACATATTCACAAACATTTTTACAAAAAGTTTCACAGTCTCACAAACATATTCACAAACATATTCACAAACATTTTCACAAACATTTAGAAGGGGTCTACATGGGTCCCAAAGAAGCTAGAAGCAATGTCCCATGTCACCATTTAAGAGCAAATCTGATGTCTCAAGTCACTTTTTAGTATTTCTATAAAGATATAGTCTTGTCATAGAGTTATATCAGTTATTTATATAATATTCATCATTGTTAGGCCGTACCAAATTTCGAAGAAGTTGTCTGATCTGAGCCAAGCCTTCCAAAAAGTTGTGGATGGGGTCCAAAAAATAAACAACACTGAAATATCAGAGCAATTGAAGAACTCCTTACACCGGTTCACCCCCAGTATATGATTCCGGCCTTTCATACCTACAAGGTTGTGACACTGCTCATAGTGCGCGGAATGGTTATATTTTGTAAGGTCTACAATACTTTAAACCTCCAGGGTTAATAAATATTTTAAAGATATCTGCAAAAAACTGTATTTTCTTCGTATTTTCACTCGTTTGTGCAAAATATTTAGCTGAAAATTCCAATGGGATCAGGCATTTCTGAGGGGTTCTTTATTTGCAGTCAATGGATATTTTGTTTAAAAATGCCATACCTCCGCAACAGCAAGACATAGAGCTATGGAAATAGGCTCAAAATGTGGGAGATACCCATTTTCCTATTTGCTTGACCAAAAACACTTCCATACAAAAACAAATTGTTGTGCTTTTCTTCAATAACAATAAATGATACCTCTCAGTTTACTCTGTAATAAGGCTGTATGGCAAACAAATAGAAATACAGTTCACAGAGGAAATACTTCAGAATTTGATGCAGGTTTTTCATGTTTCTGCCAAGATTTTGAATATTATTTGTCTTGCAGGCCCTTTTTTATTTTTTTTGTATGAAAATATCAAGAACATTTTTTTTTTGGCCAAACACTCAAGCAGCTGAAGCCTGACACCTCCACTATGTACTGAAAGCAAATAGGAAAGAAAGAGCATTCCGCACATTTTGAACCTATTTCGGTCAATGAATGGCTAATAGTTGCGGAGATATATAACAAAATATCCATTGATGGCAATGCTGCAAATAAAGAACCCCTTTGGAATTTTCAATTTTTGTTTTTGGCACATGGTTAGGGGCCCAAGCCTCCTAAATATCACATAGACATCAAATTCTGAGAAAGTTAGGGCAACTGATACACCCTTATCTATATTTTGACCAAAAAATATTAAAATATGAAGAATATACAGTTTTTTGGAGATATCTTCAAAAATATTCACCCTGGAGGTTTAAAGTATTATTAAAGACCATACCAAATATGGCCTTTTCGCACATTTTGAGTGGTGTCACAACCTTTTAGGTTGAACGGTTCTCAAGATAAAGCCAAATTTGCTACAAAATTACCTGCATGAAAGGCCAAAATCATATACTGGGGGTGACCGGCATAAGGAGTTCTTCAATTGCTCTGTTATTTCACAGTGTTTGTTTTGGACCCCATCCACAACTTTTGGGAAGGTTTGGCTCAGATCGGACAACTTTGTCCAAATTTGGTATGGCCTAGCTAGAGAAAGAATTTTCTGTTACTTCGACTATGAATGGATCAAAAGCGTCAGGTAATCTATATCTATTTGCAAAGACTCTATGTCAAATAAAAGGATTATTGATCACTTTGTCAGGCAATTGAACGCAGCTGGCATTCAAAATCGCCTTTTTAGACATATGCCACCTGAGATGACAGTTCTAAGAAATCAGTGCAGACAAATGCCGCTTGGTAAAACATTTGGATACAGGAAAAAATATGTTTGTTTAAGTCATAACTCGATGGGGCCATTTGCTGACATTTTTTTAAATGGCAAAAACCGATGATAGATTGCGAAGTACTGAGTCAATTTCTGATGTTCTTTTATTCGCCATTAGCATTGAAAATCTCCATGAAAAAGCTTCATTGTCAAAACAGCTAACTCTGTGCGAATTTTTTTAGACTTTTAGGTAATTGTCAGAATCCAGGACTGTTTCAAAAACGATTGTGAATCGACAATTTGGTACATTTAGTCGAAACCTTTGTCACATAATGTGTCAATAATTCCTCTTTATTATATATCTTTTATTCGACAGCTTCATGTCATTCATGACATATGTGTCACAATGTAAACAGAAAATACAAAGTAAATGACATACAAGTTCAATCTTGTTATATCTATATATATAAATCGTACAGCATTATCCATAACAAATGATCTAACACACAGGTAATTAAAAGGAACGTATATACATGTATGTAAAAATATACAAGATCAAAGATATGGTATACAAATGTTTATAAAGCAGAGACTCTCAGAATGATGGTCAACATGTTTATTGCACCAAATAATCTGAATTACTAAAACTCGCTTTTCATGTTTTATATGTAATGGTCAATGGTGTGCTCATGTCCCTGTAGCATGCAATGTTATGGAGTATTTTGATGGGTGACTATTTAGACCAGATTTGAAATGAATGCTTCATTGCATTGGTATTGTTTACAAATAATCGTAAAGTTAGAACACTTATGTACTCTACGTGAAATTGAAAACAATTTTTTACCGGAATATTCCAATTTGATAAAAAATGACTTACAGGCAGGTAGATCACAACTGATGGAACACCTTTGGTAAGAAATTAATTTGCAAAACAAAGTATACCCTACCGAATACCAAAAACAAATGAAAGAATGGAAAATTCAATTAAAGATCAGATTTACACCCATAGATTTTTTACTTTTAAAAAGTATGCAAAAAACATAATAATACAATCATTATGATATTCAACTGACAATAACATTCAGAATGCTTTGTTTGTTGGAATTCCTCAAAATAAAATTAAATAAATAAATATTTTTTAAAAAACCATGTAAATTTGTATCTAACTGAAATCGCCACTGGGTGGCGCCCCAAAAGCGACATGTCTGTCTTAGGGGAGTCTCCCAAAGAATCACATCATTTATAAACAAAAATTTAATAATTCTATTGTAAATTGTGACTGAATAAAATCATCATCATCATATCAGACCTGCATAACAAATTTTCTTAAACATAACTACCAGAACATAAATTAATAATAACATGCTAATGCAACAAACAATATGGTATATTGTTGAGCTGTACAGTGGTTCTCGATATACCGTTTGTACCGGTACAAGGATAACGATACGGGTATTGATAATCATTATTCATAATAACGGTACAATAAAACGATATGCAGATCGGCGTTTCAGCTAATAGGACACCTACTACCCAGATGTTCAAGTGATTTTGAAGAAAAATACCAGCCCATTTATATTGCAATGTCATAATTCAACAGTCTGGAATTATTCCGAAAAGATTTGTTCACGATATTTCATTGTTAATTGTCATTACTGTAAGCTTTGTTTAATTCTCCTATTGATACAGCTTAACGATATGTATAATGATACGTATCGTATCGGTTTTACTGTATCATGATACGTATTGTATCGATTTAAAGATAAAGGTGTACAGCCCTAGTATATTGTCATGATTAATTCATTATGTCAACATGTGACTGATTTGACTTGATTGATTTATTATAATTATATTCACTATGATATTTTATAAAAGACAAATTGTTATTATGACCTCTTAATAATATTAAGGAATGTCAAGATATTTTAGCATTTAAAAAACTATTGAAATATCGGGTAAAGAATTTCAGAACCATCAGTTAATATAATGTATCAAATGATATTTTTAATGTTATTGTGATAGATGTGATAATCCTTTTATTTTACCTGTTATCTGATATATTTTGTATGTTTATTGTTTTTATGTATGATTTATATTGTTGTAATTTTAAGGTCCAGAAGTAAAACAGCCATGCTGAACTGGTTTACACTTATTAAAGATATATATTGTTTTAATTGATGGCTAAAAACTGCAAGGCAGTTGAGAAAGACTCATGATTGGCGTGCCTAGAAAGTCGGTTGAGACCATGTCTAGTCATATCTATATTATATTTCGCTAAGGCAATTCAGAGTGTTTGGAAGAGGTAACGGTGTCAATAAACGCTCTATGGGCCTGAACCTTAAGACTATTAACACTAAACTATGATTTTCCTTTATATTACGTTCAGTATTTACAAATCTCAGAATTCACTACCAGTCAATATCCGAAGTCTAATTTAAAAACTTTTCTTTTAAAGAACATTTCAATTCCCTTGGTTTTTCTAGTAATATTATATATTTTATTATTTTACATTTATTAATCTATTTGCATCTACATAGTTTATAATATTTTCTATAAACCGATTTAGAGCATTGTATGGATTTTAAGGTATATAAAATGAATTATTATATATATATCTTTTATTTGACAGCTTCATGTCATTCATGACATATATGTAAACAGAAAAAACAAAGTAAATGACATACAGTAACATTTAAAGAATCATAGAAAAGTAGTAAATAAAACTAGGTTTCAGCTACAATAAAGATTTGTTACAATACAATAGCAACATAATAATATACACTTTTCAATTTAAAGTTCAATCTTGTTATATCTATATATACATACATATTACAGCACTATCCATAACAAATATAGGAATGTATATAGATGTACAAAAAAATATACAAGATCGAAGATATGGTATAAAAATGCTTATAATGCAGCGACTCTCAGAATGATGTTCAACATGTTTAATGCCAGACGATGGATGATGAATATAGTTCCTGACATTTATCATAAATTTTAGATTTGAATGTTTTAATAATAGATTCTAGCTCATTATTTGCAAGTCTTAAATAGTCTATAAGCGGATAATGTTCATTGTGTAGATGAATACTTTTTACAACCTAAGCATTATTACCATAATTTTAATCTCTTTTTGCTCGTTTAAAAATGTTTTAGGAATATTATTAGCTGGCAGTTTTTCCAGTTTAATCCAGTAGTTGATTATTCTAAATTGTTGCCGCACATGAAATAGGAATCTGCCTGTCTCACCATACACTGCTTGCCTTGAGGTCTGTCTCCTAACTCCGAGCATATTTTTCAGATATCCTAATTGTACCTTTTCTAGGTTATTAACAGGTTTGTGACTGGACCATAGTTATTCAAGGACTAGTAAAATATATGTGTCAAACATTTTTAGAGCAAGTTTATTGATATTGTTAGATAATCTTTTTTGGTTGTGCAACTGGTTGCAGGTTTTTGAGAATGCTAAAATCCCTGGCAACCTCTAAACTGGTCACCAACAATCTTAAGTTATCTCAAGTTGTCTTAAATTGATCATAGGTGGTTGAACAGTGGTAGTAGACAAGTAGTTATGAACAATCTTGAATTAAATTGGTCTATGACAGTCTTGGGTGATCTTTAAAGAGCGGTACGACTGGCATAAAACTAACTTTGACGAGCTCCACCACAACTGAATATTGTATATAAGATCATGTACAATCACCAAAGACTAATGAAGACCAAAACACAATAACCTAAGACCTGTTGCATGATTGATGAAAGCCTACTGGTATGGTGGCCCAGAGTACACTTGGTGGTGCGAAGGTTTCGACCTCCAACACCATGAAATACCTTAACACTACAAAATACCTTAACACTACGAAATACCTTAACACTACGAAATACCTTAACACTACGAAATACCTTAACACTACGAAATACCTTAACACTACAACCTTAACACTACGAAATACCTTAACACTACGAAATACCTTAACACTACAACCTTAACACTACGAAATACCTTAACACTACGAAATACCTTAACACTACGAAATACCTTAACACTACGAAATACCTTAACACTACGAAATACCTTAACACTACGAAATACCTTAACACTACGAAATACCTTAACACTACGAAATACCTTAACACTACGAAATACCTTAACACTACGAAATACCTTAACACTACAAAATACCTTAACACTACGAAATACCTTAACACTACGAAATACCTTAACACTACGAAATACCTTAACACTACGAAATACCTTAACACTACGTGTGGCAACAATTTCTCCTCATCTCCCCTTCTTTATTCTGCCTCCACTCCACTCCAATCAAAACCACTCCACTCCTCCTCCTCATTTGGTGATGGATCTTGATGTAAGTTAGGGTGTTTCATATATCTGGATGCCTAATTTTGCATGCTCGTATCTCTAAATGAATTTACCTGGAATAATGTTTAATATTGCTATCGATGGGTGATGTTATAAGCTATTGGCTGTAAGAACGGTATATTTTTGCAGGCTTGAGCAAAGTTACAATTTTGAGTTGAAAAACGATTTTTCTACCTATTTAATCGAATTTTGCGTCATTTTGGCAAAATTGAAACTAAACCAAAGCCTTCAGAAACATTTCCTTTCTACAGCCTATAGATTAGAGCACTGGAGTCATTAGAGGTTTAAACCGTTATTCTAGGTAAAACAAATGGCGTTTAAACACGGGCTCTCAGACTGCATGAAAAGGGGATTTTGGCAGCCGGTTGACCCGCCCCCTTGACCAATAATTTGTTGTCATTTATTCAATTAATATTGCATCTATATATTGTTCTTGGTCTTATGAGATTTATCTGTGATAGAGACATTTGTGGATTTGCATGACATCTCTGTACATTCAATATTTAAAAAAGATAATTAGCAAAAACCGGCCGTGAGGGGGGCAAGTCCGTAATTTTCGTACCACGAAAGTTGGTACTTTCATGCCATAAAAGTTGGTACTTTCATGCCATAAAAGATGGTACTTTCTTGGTATTAAAGTTGCTACTTTAGTGGTTCGAAGGTTACTGTCTCCCCATGAAACCATGATACCACAAAGTGAACTCCTCGGCCACCATATACTAGTTGAGATCATTGGCGACTGGTTGTAGGACATCTGACCATACAATATAAATATAGAGTGTTTGAATCTTTGTCAATCATTTGAAAATCAATAATCTAGTAGTTCACAAGTTGGTTGTACGATGGTCATGCGATGGTCACACATAACCTGATTTTTCTCAATCTGTGACTGTCCATTCATATCTTAAGATTGTCTAACAATGGTTGTATACTAGTCTTGTGGCAGTTGTACAGTTATTATGCAACAAGAGATTAGGGCTGAAAACGTGAAGACTGTCAAGGCAATCTTCAGGTGTAGTGTGACTGGGGCCTTAGTTGACTATAAGGTATCTTTAACTAGGAATGGCTAGATTTGGCTATTTGTAGCCTCAGGAAATTGTTCCTTGTTCTATTAAGTTGAACATTATTTATAAATTATACAAACCACACCAGTTCAATGTTGACCTCTTGTGAACATCATCAGCTGGTTAGAGATATTAAGCCCTTGCAGTTAATCCCGTATTAATTGGAAGCTTAATACTCCTTATTAGAGAGTTGAGAAAGACTCTGGCCGGTCTAGGCTTTAATTGTAAAGTTCAATATCATGGTTAAAGGGGCGTTCACACTGTCACGGATAAGACCTACGTATGACCACAGATGAAAAAAATGTTTTGCTCTCATAATTCACTCGCCGATCGTTTTACGTAAACTCGGCCTAATCCGTAAGACGCTCCTGGTAGTGCTAGATCATCCGCAACCATCCATGGAGAGGGCAAATATTTTTAACATGTCTAAGAATTTGGCAGATGTTCTACAAGGGAATTGTTTATATTATTTATGGGAATTGCTCCGTAGTCAGTCGGCGAGCCTATGTACGTTCTACGTACATTCTACGTACGTTCTACGTACGTTTGTGGCCATATTAATGGCCAGCCGTGGCCATCCACTCATGTCCACTCGGAGAATGCTCATGAGACGTTGAGCGGACGTCCTTGCCCATCCTTGCCCATCCTTGCCCATCCTTGCCCATCCTCACGGATGCCTCACGGATGCCTCACGGATGCCTCACGGATGCCTCACAGTTGCCTGATGGATGTCTCACAGATGCCTCAAGGATGTACCCTGCCGTCTACGAACTTTTTGCGAGTGGTTGACGGACGTTAGGCGATCGGTCAACGGATGTCCGCTGAGCAATCTGCAACTGTCTCACGTACGCTCGTTGAAAGAATTTATACGTGATTGACAGAGCCACGAGATAGCTAGTATAGTCAAAATTTTCACTTCCGTTGTCATACGCAGGTCTTTTCCGTGACAGTGTGAACGCCCTTAAGAAGCACATTGCATGACTGGGCTGTCAAACTCTGACAACTCACTCAAAACAACATTGCATTTTGAGAGAGAGTTCCGCCAAGACATGCAAACTAAGTGAAATTTAATCCGTACACTTCAAGTTTCCATGGCCCATTGGCGATTGATTTAGCAAAAACAGCTGATGTGTTAATTTAAAAAAAAAATCATTTAATTCTTATAGGCCTCGTGAGGTTAATTAGAATCAGAATTTCTTTTATTTTCCATACATACACTTACTGTTGCTGCTCCTATATTATATCATTAATGAAATGGATAATAAAGTATGAAGTATGGAGGGAGACCCCCACAAGGCAATTTGCCGCTTCTTGGAGGCCACCCATTATATTATAATTATATTTAACCCATTAATTTTGAGAACTAATTCTCTGACACCCACTATATTAGAATGATTATGTGCATACTAATGTAATGGAGTACAAACATATCATGTACTTTTGTGTAATTATACATAATTACTTATCTATAGAGGAGAGGGCAAATTATTAAAATTATGACATAAAATAGGACGTACAGAGGTAATTACACTCTAAACAGTATTAACTAAACATCGAATAACTTAATGATCTCATGTATTTATATCATTAATCTATTATTTATTTATTATTTATGTGTTGGAATCAGACTTCATGGGTTCAAACCAAGCAACAGCATGGAGGAACTGACCAGATCCTCCTTCAGCGACTGCTCCAATCCACCCAGGTTAAAAGCTGAGATGGCATTGGATTGCTCAGTGATGGTGCGGTATGATGCGACAGCTGTATGCTCTCCAGGGAGTTGAGAACAGGGCATGCCGAATATGCCTTAACAGAATTTGTACAACTCACCAATGAAATTTAGCATTATATTCACAAATCTACATGTACATACAATGGTTGGCAGCCAGAAAAAGGGCGGGGCCATAAGTAACGTCTCCAGCGTCACGCTACAAATCGTCGATTCAGCAAGTGGAGGCAGTTCTCCCGATCTGACTTACTTGTACATTTTATTGGATACTTTCGTCAGTTTTCATCCGATTTATAAGCTTTAAACATTCAAGCATTAATCATTGAGATGAATTTTCGCACTATTATGCCAATGAATAGTAATGGAGAAACAATAACTGTACAGTATAAATTTTTATTTGCATTTGGGTGTGGTTCAATGGTACAAAACCATTACACAATGGTGACATGGTGAGACATGATACATGTACATCCTCAAATGCTATGTACTATCGACCTCATTGTACATTGACGTTTTTGGGTTTACATCTCTTCATGTCTCACATGTAATCATTGTATAGTTGTATAATAAACCTCTGCCCTTGATCTTTACCTTTAGCTTTGGTTCATGAGACAGCTAGGAGTCCGAATTTGCCTTGAATATATATCGCATTTTCTATTGGTCAAATCTGCACAATTATAAGCCAGCTTCGTTAAAATTATATACCAGCCTTATATATATATAAAAAATATATATAATATGTAATTGTATGCTCATTAAATATGCACTGTCTCCAAAAACGAGCGATGTGCCCTTTGATATTTGGTCACATAAATATTATAGAGAGTGTAATATAATAAGACACAAAAGCCTATTGACTTTTGCTCTTTGAATTTTGTGGCTGCGGCAAAAGAAAGAGAAAAAATAAACCAGTGATAAGAATACATTTTACGTGCACATACAAAAAAAAGCTGGTCATTTTGAGACATAGACACCAACCTCTGTATTCACCTTGCCAGTCTATTTTATAATGTCTTTGTTTTGTGTCACGTATCAGAAACACGGGCAAAATGCATATTAGGTGGTGATTAGGGCTTTACGTCCTGTATTTCTGCACCTGATGGGCTTATTAGGACAGGCAGGAACCATGGCAATGAGATGAAGGATGAAACAGCCATCCAACTAAGGTTCAACTGGGAATTGAACTCGGGACCCAGCGGTTGGAAGCCCAGAGCGCTGCCTCTGAGCTGCAAAATGCATATTATAAAGTAACCTATCTGGCATAGACAATCAACATTGTTTGTATATGATAACTCAGTTTGGTTTGATAGCAACTACTGGGTGTCCACAATCACATCTGTTGTAAGCATGTAGGTCCTTATTCCTATGCATTTGTCACTAGAATTAAGTGATTTGCGATAAATTGGTTATTGTTGCTTTTGTACTTGAGGGGGTGACTCTTGAGAAGCGATGGCTTGTCTGTCTTAGAGAGTCCCTCCTCACTTGTAACACTTTTTTTGTACAAGTGGAATAAACGATCTGAATCTGCATCTATAAGGGACCACTGCAAGTTTACTAATTCCAACAAATTGCAACATTTGGAAATAATGGCTTATCTTATCTTATTTTATTTTATCCTTTATTTTCTTATCTTATCTTATCTTATCTTATACTTTAATCTTTACTGGATAACAGAAAACGTTTACTGGGTCTTTTATGAGTTCACAATTCATTTCAATACTACTATTTGATATAGTTGGCATGTTGTTGGACAGATAAATATTAATGCATTCTCACATTCACTGCAATGTGTATGAATAAAAAAACTTCATACCTGGAGTTTTTGCTCATACAGGTGTGTTTTAATGCAATGTTAGTTGAAACAGTGAACCAGGTATGTACCTTTGACCGGTGTGTAATTACCGACCCATTCATATATATATATATATTTCACAAAAACTGTTTATGTAAAAATGTTATTATGAATTGTGAAACCAGGTCAATGTAAACGCTCATATACACTGGTTCTAAACTCTGGAATGTTTTACCTGGTCACAACAAAGATCTCACCCGTTGTAAAATATATTTGTATTATAACGTAGGTCAGATGTTTCGATTATTGGGGTCATTGTCCGGTCACATTGTCAATGATGTCTCTTACATCATCTGTATATCTTATCTTATCTGATCTTATCTTATCTTATCTTGTCTTATCTTATCTTATCTTATCTTATCTTATCTTATCTTATCTTATCTTATCTTATCTTATCTTATCTTATCTTATCTTATCTTATCTTATCTTAACTTAACTTAACTCACATGTTCAATGATGTCCCGTACATCATCTGTATATCTTATCTTATCTTATCTTATCTTAAGTTAAGTTAAGTTAAGTTAAGTTAAGTTAAGTTATCTTATCTTATCTTATCTTATCTTATCTTATCTTATCTTATCTTATCAGACCCGCGTATATAGAAACCCAGTTGTCAAATCTTTTAACCCTATTCTAATATGCTGATGAAAAGTTACCTATGCCACGGAAAAACTAGTATATGATACGAATATATTAATAAATTAATTAGCTATGTCCAGTACGTTTCCTTATTTTTTTCAGTGATGACTAAATAAACAGGATGCAGCAGTTGAAAGATGACCACCTTACTCATAAGATATTACTTTATGCACTGCTTCTTATTCGTGTGACAAAGGTGAAGAACTATACCTGAAATTTCTGTTACACTACAATATATATGTCACACATCAACTAGTTGTGTTTGCACTGAGTAACCAGTTCTCTTGCACTTTCAGTAAGACTTCCTAAACCTACACATAAAGCATATTGTTTACATGGTCCAACTAATTATTAAGTATTACTGAAAACAGATGTACAAAATTCATGCATCCAGTTCTCTTGCACTTTCAGTAAGACTTCCTAAACCTACACATAAAGCATATTATTTACATGGCCCAACTAATTATTAAGTATTACTGAAAACAAACAACATACAACTGGACTGCCTTCCAGAATTTGATGTTTGTATTATTGATTTCATTACAATTAGCCATGCATATTTCCAAGGGTTTTGTGATGGCCGGCGCATCTGTCTCTGTCTATCTGTCCCTCCATTTATTTCTGTCCTCCTGTCTGTCCTCCAGCCTTACAGACACAAAAGCTTGAGATCTATTCTTGCCAGGAGTATGAAAGAGGAAATATACCCTTAGAAAGACCTGGGATGAGTTCAAAGATGGTCACTTTGATATTTGTTAAGGTCACAAAGGTCTATTACTGTGGCTCCTTTCTCCATCCCTGTCTTGGTAGGGACCTAGCTCAGTGGTAGCGCACTGGGCTTCCAACCACTGGGTCCCAGGTTTGATTCCTGGTCGAGCCTAACTTAAAGTTGGTGGCTGTTTCATCCTTCATCTTATTGCCATGGTCCCTGCCTGTCCAAATTAGCCCATCAGGTGCAGAAATACAGGACGTAAAGCCCTACACACCCTACCTGTGTATGTTTGCATAGAGCCAATAATGTTGGTTTGCCAAAGTGGCTAAAGACACCCAGGTTCACGTTAATAGAAATTTGAGCCTACTTCTTTGCATTTGTTACATGATAAGAAAAGTGAACAAGCAACATCATTCATCACATTTCAGCTGCTGCATCCTGTTATTCAGTATTCACAAAGAAAATGAAACTTATGATTGAACGTGGCTAATCGATTTTGCATCATATAACGGTTTGTCTGTGACGTGCAGATCGATAGGGCAAAAAGCTCAAAGTTGCATTAGCAATAGTCTCTGACAATAGTCTCTGACAATAGTCTCTGACAATAGTCTCTGACAACTCTGACTATGACAATAGTCTCTGACTATGACAATAGTCTCTGACTATGACAATAGTCTCTGACTATGACAATAGTCTCTGACTATGACAATAGTCTCTGACTATGACAATAGTCTCTGACTATGACAATAGTCTCTGACAACTTAGCATCCCAAATTTCCATAATGCTGACTATTGATACATAGTCTGACCTGTTTTTAATGAACTCTTAAGGGATTGTGAAAGTGATCACAATAACTAGGTTTCCCTATGTGGAGGTCCGGTATGATACTGTCCATGGATATTGAATTTATTTTTTCCCGAGCTGTTGTAATAAGTGTACCAGAGGTGCCATGACGCAGTAGTTAAGGTGCTTGTTTTCAAACTGCAAGGACAGCACGGTTGTGGGTTCGAGTCCCCACCAATACATGGGACTGAGAAAATATTCAGAAACTCTTTTTGTTCCACTCCATCCAGGTGTAAATGAATACTCAAATATAGGCAGTGATATCTGATGTATGTATGTATAATTTATCTAAAGTCGTATATGGTCAGATTACATGGTAATCAAAGTTACAAACTGCTGTACGACAAAAAAAAATCAAAAAAGTAAATAAATAAAATCAAAAAGTAAGAAAAGAAAGAATGATGGCGGTAGTGGAGTACCTGGCTCAAGAAATACCTTAACGGTTGCATGAACGGTGTATACTCCCCAGGGAGATGAGAATGGCTCATTACAAGTTTTTACAGGCCAGATCAATAGAGAATATGTCCATCTGCAAGCACCATCCAGCTCTAGACAGTGCAATGTCGAGACAGATTATTTCTCTGTCTTGAAATGCCTGCGGCTGCTGAAAGGTGGTCCATCAAATATTTGAAGTCTCGAAAACCATGTATATTTACATAAGCGTATTTATGAATGGGCGTGAGTTGATATACAACAGACCGCCTCACTATTAAGAGGTCATCGATCTTCCCTGATAACATGCTACGTCTCCCCGATGATGTTGGCCCGATGATGTTGGCCCGATGATGTTGGCCCGATGATGTTGGCCCGACATCGCCTACATCGGGCTGACATCAATCCAATGTCAGATGCTATCTGGGTTAAGACCAGACGATTATCATTGTGATCTACATTTGCTTAAACATAAGTATCCACTTATGCTTATTATACTATACAGAGCTGTGCAAAAGATTCATGTGCAATATTTGTCAGAAATGCTCACAAAAAAATTTATTTGCTAAGAACTCAAATAATTATTGACACAAAAGTTTGCAATGTTGGTTTTATAGAAAACAGAAACTACAACACAGACTTGCGAATGTCTTTATTCTGATTGCTGGATCTTGACACTGAATTGAGACAAATGCAAATGTTTGTGTTGGTCTAATGCAATAGGATGTGTTTTTGTCCAGAACAACTTTGCTACAAATAAATATGGAATACTGATGAAATGATATCGATAAAATTATGCAATTGTAATTCTCTAAGTACACAATACATACTTCTCCCATTGCAGCTGTGCATTATCAATCACTCAATACATTAGAAAACTGCCATTATCATATGATTATAGTTTCTGACGTCGAACGATTCCAGTTCTGCCAATGGCAACTGACATGAGCTCAGTGCAAAGAGAAGAAATAGTAGGAGTGGTAACTTCCTCATTTGCGTAGGCCATCTGCCAAGGATCATGGGATTATCAGGGTTTAGTGGATGGCTAGTTACGTCATAATCATCACAATCGCTAGTGACATCATTGGTCATTGTTTTGTAGTGTTATTGATATTTAGTGAAAAAGTAATTCTGAACTTGGTTCAATTACACTGACCCTCTGATTATTATTACTCTGTGGCTCATTGCTTCTGGCACATTATTTGTCAGTGGGGGCCTAGCTCAGTGGTAGCGCACTGAGCTTCCAACCACTGGGTGCCAGGTGCAATTCATCGAGCCTAAATTGGATGGCTGTTTCATCCATCATCTCATTGCCATGGCCACTGCCTGTCATGATTAGCCCAACAGGTGCAGAAATACAGGACATGATTTGTCTAGTTGTGAGGGAAACTGACGTCAGACACATTTATGGCATTGCTAGCTATCTGGTACATCCATAATAAAAGTCTACTTGTTTTTTCGAGTCATATTTAATCATAATGCTTGGAGCAGAACAAAGGACAAATTTTAAACCATAATAAACCCCTTTTTGCATCCTTTAAGTTCAATATTCCTATCTTTGCAATGATTTATTTTTTTGGCCACATTTTCATCATTATGGCCAAGCTGAAATTGCAATGCATGGCGAATACAGAAAACTTTAATTGCTTCACAGAATTGTTTATCAGCTAAAAAGTTACACTTATTACTGACATTTCGGTAAATGTTTTGCTGCTCTACGCTGTCTATGGAATAAATTATCAGGTTAGACACTGAAGTGACCTACTTTTATGAGATCGCTGCGTGCAACGTGTTCGGGGGTCAAGAATGCTTTTCGATTAGCATATAATATCCTAATTTTGCGTGATTGCCTTCCTCAAACACATAATGGAGCAAGTTTGAATCAAGGATCATAGGTCAAAACTGCCTGGGTTAAGTGAGTTGCTCTAAATGAAAATCTGTACAGGCTCGCACTGCTCGCCCAGTAATGAATATAGATGGCGAACTGCACCTTTGAGATTACAAATACATGATTAATGCAAAGACATCGGTCACAAAAAGCAAGTTGTTTGCTTGCGAGTTGCCAAACTGAAAACAAAAAATATATCGTCTGTTTTCAGACAAATAATTGTTTCACTGATGTCAAAACTATTGAATGCTTGCGAGTTGCCAAAGTTGCAGATCATACCATCCTACGAATGTACACTCCGAAAAAAACAAATATTGTCTGTTTTCAGACAAATATTTGTTTCACTGATGTTAAAACTACTGCATGGGCACCAGGGAAGTGAAGTTATATCTTTTTTAGAGTACTCATGTACTGAAGTACAATTTGATGAGTACTGAGGTTGTACCTGTTATTTGAAGACTGTTAATAGCTGAAATGTAAGCTCAATGTCATAACAGTACTATTAAGCTTAAATTACCAATCTCTTTGAATATTAAATCACTTCTTTAGGATTTACTTTGAAATATTCCATTCCATCCAGTGAAACATAAGCACAAGAAAGTAAGTGAGCCATATTGACTAACTTTGAGCAGGTTAGTGAAATTTACTAATGCAAATCGGCCGTTGAAGAGACATTCAATTAAGAAGTTAGAATATTTGACTGGTGATATTCAGTAATTTAGGCCATTGAAAAATGTGTACAAAGCCAGTCAAATTAATGATCAAAGAGTTAGTCAATGTGACCATAATCTAAGTAAAGGGGGTTTCACACATAGCCGGATCAGACGCAGGAGCGTCCCGGAGGACAACTCCGGAATACTCCCGCATACTCCGGGGAAAGGCGTATAGACATCTTGTTCATGTCCGGGATTGTCCGGCATTGTCCGGCATTGTCCGGTAACACCGTGGGACTCCGGCAAAAAAATTAAACATGTTTAATTTTTCATGCCGGAGATCCCGGAATAGTTAAATCCGTGTTGGTCCGTGTAGATCCGTGTAGATCCGTGTAGACTCCCAATATACTCCGCCGATCTCCGGGAATCTCCGTATTGACTACGGCATATCTCCGGCTACATCCGGCGTCAACCGGGCATGAATATTTCGCCGCCATTAACGCCGGAGAGTACAAGGAGCAACACGGCTCCACACGAATGAACACGGTGTAAAGACCGGTGATATCCGCGAAGGCACCGTGAAAATCCGGTTCACTCCGCATTCTAAACGGGACAGTCGTGTTAGCTCCGTGTTGCTTCTTGTTGAGACCGTATTGACATCGTGTACACATCGTCAAACATTTATTTTTTGTTGACATTTAACAGCTCTTTGATCCCGGAACCCACCGGAGGTAATAAAATGTTACTCCGGGACGCTCCGGCGTCTGATCTGGCTATGTGTGAAACCCCCTTAAGTCATTTGAGACATGGCCAATAAAGTCTGAGAAGTTGGACTTCTAGGTTCAAATTTGTATCAAGATCGAGTGCCAATATGGCTAGGTTCTACTGTGTAAACACATTTACATATTACTAACCTGAGTATATGCTAATCTTTTCTGCATAAATGTTGGGGTGAATTTCTCGGAACTTCTTAAATTCTGGCTGATCCAATGTTTCTAAGACATCTTGGGTGAACCTATGCCACACTTGGCCATCCACATCAGCTGGAGCGACGGTCATCCATCCTTCCCAAACCTCAAGTCCAATCTGGGGCTTATATAAAGCTTTTCTTTCCCTCCTAGGGAAAATTTCCAAGCCACAAAATACATGTTCTCCATTGTGTAAACCTAACTCGCGAGTGATGATTAAGAAGTTTCTCACGTCTTGTGCATACATCAAAACGAAGATGACTCTAGCATTCTGACTCAAAAGTTTGATGGCAGACTCTTGCTTGTAGATGTTTTCCATTTTGAGATTGTCATTCAATTCAGCTGAAGCTATTGCAAGGTAGAATACAGAAACTCCTCTTAATTCAAGCTCTGCTTTGAGAGTCTTACCTGCGACTTGGTACAAATCATTAACATCACAAAGAATTCCAATTCTTGTCCAGTTGAAGTACTCGACAAGCGCTACCAAACTGGGGATGTAGCTTTGGTACTTGCCAGCAGTCCGTGAAAATGTTGGGTAGATTTTCTTGTTTGATAAAGCATCACTTGCACAGCCATAGGAGACAGAAGGAATCGCCCAAGATGCCGCAAGTAGAGCCACAGGCTGACAGGCAACACTGCACCCTCCACCAATGATGCCATCCAGATGTTGCACCCTTTTCCAAATGTCAACAGTCACCTGCATCCCTATCCTTCCATTGCATTGTTCATTACCAATTTCATATCCAATTTCATATCCTGGCAGTAGTCTTCTTTCTTCAACTGATTGCAAACCGATTTCCATTGCAATTGAGGTGTACATGTATGTTACGCTATTGTCTTGCCAAGTATTCAAGAAAGCAAGAAATAGACTTTTAATGTTTGTTAGATTAGTGGAATTGCTGTTATGAAGGGTTGCATTGCCACTTTTGAAGCTCTGCAATAACAGCAAAATTACAAAGATGAAAAACCTCGCCATCATAAGTAAGCACTAGGCCTATATGTTGAGTTTATTTACCGGAGCATTTATATTTATACAGCAGGCGCTGGCTGCTGCAATGAATGGCCCATACCCTCCGCATAATGCATCGGCTAAGTTTTGCATGAATAAACAGGCTGCTTAAGTTATAGGCATCATATTATCATTTGTTGCACTTCCTGTTTTATCTTTGTCAATGATATTGATGTGTTATAAAGTGAACTTCTACAGCTCTTAAGTACAAACAAGCTCAAGGTGCAAGAATAGTTTTCAATGATATGATAATGGGCGAATCTGATTGTAAATTGTTACATTTTCCTTGGGGCTCTGCATTAATCAAAAGTAGAGTCAATTCACAAAATCCATTAGCTTTTAAAAAGAGAAGATAGATAGATAGATACTTAATTTTGATGGTACAAAAATTATTATACAGTAGGTCATTTACATGATGTTAACTATGAATTGTAATCTGTTATAAATATAGGTCCATCAGGAAACCACCTGAGCATAAGCTGTAATGGTGGTGGTGGGTTGCTTCGACCTAACTGCACTTGCTGATTTCATCAACAATGCTACTTCAAATATCACTAAATACTACTACAACTACTACTATGACTACTACTGCTACTACTACTACTGCTACTACTACTACTGCTAGCAGTGACACAATGTAATCAATTAACAATAGGAACAAAACAGAGACAATTCTGAGATGTGTCAATCCACTGTTTATTCATCAAAAGCTTCTGAGCAGCCAGTGCCCTAATGTACTATCATATTTGCCCTACATGAATACACTTTTCCTATACATCCTAAATTTACACATCAACATTTGCCTGTATATCTTTGTGCTAATTTAACGAAAACTATACACAACATCTTCTAATTTTCTAGCTATCCATAGTGTTTGCTAATACTGTACATGCACAAACTACCAGCTGAAAGTTTCTCAGCCTTTTTAACTGGTAAAAACTTCAGCTGTAATGTCTAACTTTATCACGAGCCTTAAATGAAGAAGCACAATCCAGTCATGTGCTAAGATAGAGAATTGCAAATTTATACACCGCAAACCAATCTATACTATATTCCAAAGTATGGCAGGATTCAAAATAAATGCTAATTGGTTTTTCAGTCATGTTTTTTAACACCAGGTATGAGACACCACAAAAGGGACAGGAATGGCAGCAATAAGGCAAAGATTTTCATATAATTGACAAAAAAAAAATAAAAATAAAAAATGTTTTTCTATAGCGTAATATCCACAGGGTGCTCAAAACGCTGAACAATAAATATAGAACAATAAAAATAAAATAAAAATCATTATAAAGTTAAAAGAAGACAGATTACATGTATATAAATTAAACTACAAAAGATATATGTATAAAGTATATTAAAAATGTATCACATAGGAAAAATTGCACAAAAACAAGGAAACAGTCTTTTTCAGAAAAGCAAGGTCTTTAGTTTTTTCTTAAAAAGTTCAATAGAGTCGACAGCAAAGATTTTCATATAATTAACAAACCCCTCTGTTATATTAACTTAAAGCCAAATTCATTGCGTTGGAAACTAATCTCTTTCAAATTTATGATAAACTCAAGATGTCAGGTAAATCCAGCACTCCCATTGGTTAGAGTAATCCCTCAGCCAATGGGAGTCCTGGATTCACATGACGTCATCTGGATTTGAGCTTCCAAGCCTATGCGATTGGTTTCCAACTCTACGAATTTTGGCTGTAAAGTATCTTTTTTCCCCTGTGATTTTTTGTCTTATTTTCATCAATATTGTAATTTTTCACAGCAAGATAAACGACAGTATTCACAATGGAAAATATGCATGCCATTATCAATTAAAAATTTGAGGTCTGACTTCCATTGATTACATTTATGTCAAATTTGTGGTGTTCTTTGGTTATACAAATAAGACTGAAAAACACTTGTATTAATTGTCAATCCTACTATAGTACAACTAATGGTTAAAACTACTACCCTTTGTTTGTAAAGCTTGTACATGCTAATACTTCTGTATTTATGTGTGGTAACAAATAATTTAATATCATTGGCAGATTTTACATATTTACAGCAGCTAGGCATGAATACATATTGTTCCTAGGTATTTGTAGATCATAATCATGTCAGACATGGTCTCTCTGTTGGAGGCAATGGGTAGAGTGTTTTGGGAATTGGCATCCCTTCCCAGTTGTAACCCTGCAACAAAAATAGGATAAAATTGCTATTTTGCCAAATTCTGTGTAGTAATTCAATTCAAATAATTTTTATATTGCTCATTTAAGTCCTTTATTCAATAATATTTACTATTCAAATACCATTAACATTGAGTTGACCAATTTAATATGTTTATAATTTAGATATTTCGATGAGGTGCTATATAATTATACATTATTATTATTATGTAGGCCTACATGTGTGCAATTTTAGTTAGACATCGTAAAATTTTGATATATGAAGTATGGTCACAGAAAGATAGCACTCAAATACTTCTATTTGTAATTAAATAAAAAACATTTCATAAAATGACTGATTGAAGTATATTTAATTATCGCTCAACCTGAACCTTGATATGAAGTCAGTCTTCTAAAGCTATCTTACTTGTCAGATGAAAACAACAAGCCTTAGGAAGATTGGTCATTTAGACACTTGCAATACTACTTAGATCAGTTACAGTACATGGCCAAATGTGCCACGTGCGTTTTCCATGAAAAGGATAAACGCATGGAAAACGCATGGTTTTTGCTTAATTATAATGAGGTGAAAACCATGCATTTATCCAAAACGCACGTGGCATATTTGGCCATGTGGGACTCAAAATAAATGTCCTCATATTGCATTTTTTTGTGGTGATACTTTAATATAAATGGCATGGAGCAGCACAGAATGGACTGAAATGCTAGCAAAATGTCAAACCTCAACTTTCTATCTGTGAAACTATTCACATTGCTATAATCCCCATTGGAATTTGTTGGTACTTTTCTCAAAGCGAACAATGGTCACATTGATGACAATTAAGATGGTAACAATTGACCATTGGAAAGATGGCAGACTCGAAATTATTTAGTGAAGTAAGGGGTGTTGAATGTCCAATTTGTCCATTGGTTTGAAAATTGGGTTTGGCTATTACTAACATTTCTGTCCATTTTGTGCTGTTCCAAGCTCTTTATAATAAAATAGTGGAAAATTTATTATATATCCCATCATCCCAATACATAAATGTTTTCATGGTGATACTTACAGGGAACTTGGTACCATCTGACTGATTACACTGCATGGAAAGGGGGGCACTCGCATAAAATGTCTCCAACAAATGAGTATTCATCCGTGTCCATTCAATCCCATGGTAGTTGTCATTTATTCCAAATCGCGGTGAAGTGTGCTCACCGATATAACTAAAATATGAATAAATACATAGAATCGGTTTATTTTCATGTCATGCAAAAATAAAAATAAAAGTAAGACTTGCTTATACACATTAGAATATGAACCAATCAATGGCCACCTTGTGGAGGGTGGAGTACCCACACACATGATGTTTTATTTGTCTGTAATTGTTTAGACATGTCACATATAACAATCATGGAGTTCCCAACATAAGGCATGAATAGGAAAAATTATTTGAGATTTACGAAGGATTACCAAATATGAAGGAAGGCAGATTAAATGGTATCATTTACTATCATTTGTACACCTTGTCCCATTCCAAGCAACCGTTAGGGGTAAACAAATGACTGACCCCTCAGTAGCTCTACAAGTATACATTACTGACAAATCTCTGACATATTAGGAGTTGGCCTAAAACTGCAATTTCTACAAAAACATTGGATTTTTTAGCTCATTATTCACATAAAATTGTATCAAAGCAAATTATAACTGTAAATTATTTTACAAAAACAAAATTGTGAATAAAGATTATACATTTCCAGGCTTAGACAACTCAACTACATTCTCATCTCTCATGCTATCGCTGAGGTTGGATACTTCAACAAGAGGCATTCCCAAACACTTATGGCTGAACCCTATGATAATCAAAGTTCACACGCTTTAACTATTTACCTGCGCATGAAATTGAAGAATCCGTAAAGGCTGGCCGTTGTCACCGAAGACTTGCACACTTCCAGATCAACTTTCGGATAGTAGTGGACATAGTTGACACACATCTCATCACTGATAGAAAATCCGCCCTAACAATCAAATTATATATTATATAAGATAATAGGTAAACATATTCCTGTCCATCTATACATAGTCTATACAGGTTTGAATTAGCTTGAATTATACGTTCTTTGATACTAAAAACTGTTATACAATTAGTTTTTGTTGTTCATCAGCATACTAATACATTTTGTTATTAAGGAAATACATTGTTGCAAGGCAAAAACTCTTTGTACAAACAAACAAAAAGGTTTCTGTTTTCTCATTTTTCATTTTTTTTTTTTTAAATTGACATCGGCTATAAGAAGTTCTTCAGAAATGGACATTTCAACTCACCAAAACAATCTCATCTTTGTCTGCTGTGGAGTCTTCACAATACGTTGTAAGAGCGTCTCCCTGGAAAGAGATTTACGTGTTACTTGGTATTTTCAATTTATGTGTTACTTGGTATGTTCAATTTATGTGATACTTGGTATGTTCAATTTATGTGTTACTTGGTATGTTCGATCTATGTGTTATTTGGTATGTTCGATTTATGTGTTACTTGGTACATTCAATTTATGTGTTACTTGGTACGTTCAATTTATCTGTTACTTGGAATTGTTCATTTATCTGTTACTTGGTGTGTTCGATTTATGTGTTACTTGGTATGTTCGATTTATGTGTTACTTGGTACATTCGATTTATGTGTTACTTGGTATATTTACTTTATCTATTACTTAGTATGTTCGATTTATGTGTTACTTGGTATGTTCGATTTATGTGTTACTTGGTATGTTTGATTTATGTGTTACTTGGTAGGTTTGATTTATGTTTTACTTGGTGTGTTCGATTTATGTGTTACTTGGTATGTTTCGATTTATGTGTTACTTGGTATGTTTGATTTATGTGTTACTTGGTATGTTTGATTTATGTGTTACTTGGTATGTTTGATTTATGTGTTACTTGGTAGGTTTGATTTATGTGTTACTTGGTAGGTTTGATTTATGTGTTACTTGGTAGGTTTGATTTATGTGTTACTTGGTGTTCGATTTATGTGTTACTTGGTATGTTTGATTTAGGTGTTACTTGGTAGGTTTGATTTATGTGTTACTTGGTGTGTTCGATTTATGTGTTACTTGGTATGTTCGATTTATGTGTTACTTGGTACATTCGAATTATGTGTTACTTGGTATGTTCAATTTATCTGTTACTTGAAGTGTCCATATTCAACTGAATTATGCAGCATTATTTAATTAAACAATACATGGTCATGGTTATCATTTAGACCAACTTTTTTTAATTGCATTTTATATATTTTCCTTGTATTTTAATGTACATATACTTATGATACATTTTGCTGCAAAAAAATAAGCTCTTAAGATGAATTATGGGTAAAATCTTGGAAAAATTATACCAACATTTAAAAGTTAAGACTTATATTCTGGTACACTCTTCATGAGCAATCTTACACTGGAAATAATTCGCAAGTGATGTTCAATTGACTATGCCTTGTACTCAATGTCTATGCTGGTGCGTGTAAAATACCTCACCCATGTGGTAAATGTATTACATTGGTGGACTCCTGGTCTCATCATGATTATACCAACAACAAAAAAACCCAACAATTGACTCACAGGCAGTATATGCACATGGTGGGGCAGTTTCCTAATCTCTTGGAAGTGTGGGCTGTAGTGGTTGTCCCTGTTGAGTTCTGGCAATTCCACACCATCTCTGAAATGTTTCGTATAAGCTCTTTTTCCTGTCAAATGGGTATGGAGCTGGGATGCAAATATCCTTATTCCATCTTCAGGTAAGCTCTGAAACAGAAAACAAACTAGTAGTAGTAGTGGTAGTAGTAGTAGTAGTAGTAGTAATAGTAGTAGTAGTAGTAGTAGCAGTAGTAGAAGTAGAAGTAGCAGTAGAAATAGAAGTAGTAGTATAACAGTAGCTGATAGCATTCTGGTACAGTACTTCTAGCAGAAAAGCATATAGGCATAGTTATTTCATTGTAAACTGCATTAGCCTCACAAATGTATAGTATTCTATAAATGATAATTGTATGCCATTTATAATCTGTTCAGTAAACATGCAGTGACTCATCATTAACTGTTCTCACTCACAAAGGCAAGATAAGTCTTCAGTCTGACACAGGTGGGTGGGTTGGATAGGGCTTGACGTTCTGTAATCGAGCTAAGAAACGAGCAGAAAACAGGTGTCCTACTGACGTCTGAAGTGTTAGAAGTGGACAGGAAACCTGTCTCTGCAGACGACAGTAGCTTCCAAAAATAGAGCATTTGCTGATGCTGATGAACAACAAAAACTACTTGTATAACAGGTTTTAGTATCAAAGCACGTATAAGATTACACGGCTAGAGCACAAATTGCTCGCTTCTGACGTCAATAGACTACTAGATTGTCAGCAGTGGTTCATATAGCTTCCCACTACTGACGTCTGCAACTTTCAGAAGTGTAACGTCAGTAGTAGGCAAAATTTGAACCCATTGCCGATAGTAAGCCTGACCTTATCCTTTGTCTTGCCAACATCAGTTGTTGGCCAATTAAATGAGCAATATCCCCTGAAGACTATATAGAGATGGTCGGGAGTTCCAGTGTACTGTACTGAATATGGCTGATAAGCCCAGTCATTAAAAAAGGTTGCACACATTTTGCGGGAAATACCTACAGGCAGCAGTTCAGGCAAAGCAAAGCCTTGCCGATGTCTGGTACCTTGGGTGTAAGGTGAGCTGCTGACACTACCGACGTCAGTAGTAGGCCTCAAATAGACCCGTTTATTGTATGCTGTATATCTGCACCTGATTGTCTAATTAGGACTGGCAGGGATCATGGCAATGAGATGACGGATGAAACAGCCATCCAACTTAAGGGGGTTTCACACATAGCCGGACCAGACGCAGGAGCGTCCCGGAGGACAACTCCGGAATACTCCCGCATACTCTGGGGAAAGGCGTATAGACATCTTGTTCATGTCCGGGATTGTCCGGCATTGTCCGGCATTGTCCGGTAACACCGTGGGACTCCGGCAAAAAAATTAAACATGTTTAATTTTTCATGCCGGAGATCCCGGAATAGTTAAATCCGTGTTGGTCCGTGTAGATCCGTGTAGATCCGTGTAGACTCCCAATATACTCCGCCGATCTCCGGGAATCTCCGTATTGACTACGGCATATCTCCGGCTACATCCGGCGTCAACCGGGCATGAATATTTCGCCGCCATTAACGCCGGAGAGTACAAGGAGCCACAACGGATCCACACGAATGAACACGGTGTAAAGACCGGTGATATCCGCGAAGGCACCGTGAAAATCCGGTTCACTCCTCACTCTAAACGGGACAGTCGTGTTAGCTCCGTGTTGCTTCTTGTTGAGACCGTATTGACATCGTGTACACATCGTCAAACATTTATTTTTTGTTGACATTTAACAGCTCTTTGATCCCGGAACCCACCGGAGGTAATAAAATGTTACTCCGGGACACTCCGGCGTCTGATCCGGCTATGTGTGAAACCCCCTTAAGGCTCGATCAGGAATTGAACTCAGGACCCAGTGGTTGGAAGCCCAGAACGATACCACTGAGCTAGGCCCCCAGCACTTCGGTCTTAATCAAATCACTGTGACCATTTTTAGGAATGATTTCTCAAATAATTAGTGTGCTAGTTTCACATTTAAATGGATTAGGAAGATTTTATAACTATTTTATTACCACTTCTGTGCACTCGGGGATGCAGTATCCTTTGAGAGTCCAAATATCTTGGTGAGGAGGAAGGGCATACTTGTCAGTGTACTCCAGCCCCAGTTCCATGATCCCTGCATCATACTCTCTTAGTTTGCTTGTTACGTAGAATCGTATCCCACTGCTATCTATGATACCTGTGGATTTAAAGAAAATATTAAAATAGAGCTACACATAGAATCGTATTTATTTAACTGATAGTTTGGGAATGCATTTCAATGGGAGCTCATATTCAAATACAATCATATAAACTTAAATAAAATATTTGAGGAATTATTTCAAACATCAAAGCAAAAAGAAAAAGTTGACATAAGCAGATTCTTTGGTGATCAATTGGTGGGTGAAGCTTAGTCAGCTTACATGACCATCAGCCAGAGGCAGACGTAACAATGAGATGATAAGGCTAGAGTCCACACAATGTTACACATTTACCCCATGGATGGTGTCTTTTAGTTGCCTCAGCATAGACACCAAATGTATAGCACCGACAATTTAACATCAATTTATGCTGGGATGTAACTCATGAATATCGTTCTGGCCAGGATCCGAAACCTGGGACCTTCAGCAGAGCTAGCAAGGTTCCTAACCAACTGGACAGCTCAGAGCAATTTAGGGTAAATATCCTTTTTTTTATGTGACGCATGAGCAGTATTAGTGTGGACTCCAAATACCATCATCTTATCATTACATCTGCCTCTGATTCAGCTTTGAACAAGTAGCAATGAAACAATGCTCCGTTATACAGCCAAGTAATTAAAAATGATATTGAAAGTTGAATGAAATGTTTATCACTCACCCTCATGCAATCCAGGATTATTATAATGAACTTCCATCATGATGTAGGGTGAAAAACCTTTTCCTCCAATAGGGTAACCAGCTTCTTTGGGATAAGTCAAAGCCTGTAATATAAACAAGAAAGAGTTAGTAAGATGATAAAAATTGAGGAGCGGACAATGCCTTTTTTTATTTTTTTTATTACAGAGTAAAACACTTCGCTATAAAAACCGTTTTTCAAGTGGGCCATGAAAAACAATTATTAAAATAAGCAAGAACATTATATCATGAAAAGTACAACTTTGTTCCAGTTTTGAAGCTATCAATTTTATATAAACTGCAAAGGATTTAGAATCTACAATAACAAGCTAGGCGATGATAAGGTGCCTCCTTCTGAATATCAAAGAAAATACACTGTCGAAATTCCCTGAGTTCACATTTTGAAAGTATTTTGCTATCTATTTATGATTAGGGTCCCTTATCATAACATAGATAGCAAATTTCTTTCAGACTGTGCAAGTTTAAGCTAAGTTTTATTTATACTAATGCAGGCAGTAAACGGATTGATACACCTTATCAATATATTATGTCTCTAGATCTTAATATGTATAATATTTACTTAAATTTCATGTACAATTTTTAATCTTTGACTTACACTGGCTCCCATAGCCCATGCTCCAATAACTTTCCTACAAGATTCCAGCCCTTCGGGTCGTTCGGCCATTGAATGACAGGGGGCGTCGTAGTCCCTCACAGTGGTGCCCTCTGGTACTACACAATGGAACACTTCCATGTGGTGGACGATGCCTTCTGACTGTGGAGAGATAGCTCCTTCGAACTGAAGACAAAAACAAGGGGACAAATTATGGTTCGTTTTGCATATAAAGCTATTTTTGATAAAATTAATGCATTTATCTTACAAAATTAGCTATGCAGAGCTCGAGTTAGCCAGAACAGGCTGAACTTTGAGCAAGCCATACTTCCGGCCAGCCAAATTAGTTGACTTCTTCTAGACTTGATAGCTAAACTCCATATGACGTCATGTGAATCTAGTACTCCCATTGGTTGAGGGAGTCACTCAGCCAATGGGAGTCCTGGATTTACATGACGTCATCTGGAGTTTAGCTTCCAAGGCTATAAGATCTGTTTCCAAGTTAATGAATTTGAGGTGTAATAATAAATTATTAATCATCTTATTGAAATATCACTTAACTGTGAATAATTAAATTTGACTTGGTTTGTAGCTTACATGCTCAAATTTAATTCCAATCATGCTGCAGCATCAGAATTATATTTCCGGTAGATGTGCAACTAGTCATGTGGGTGGGTGGATTAAGGTGCTGTATTGCTGCACCTGTTGGGCTAATTAGGAGAGGCAAGGACCATGGTAATGGAATGAAGGATGAACTGCCATCCAACTTAGGCTCGACCGGGAATCGAACGCGGGAACCAGTGGTTGGAGGCCCAGCGCACTACCACTGAGCTAAGCCCCCACCCCCAATTACTCATGTACAATTTGGTTTAGTGCTAGCAAGTTGTTATCTGGCTCAGTTGAGAGCTATTGTAAAAGACTGCACGTGACTTACCTGGATAACGTGATGCTTTGAATGCAGTTCAGGTAATTTCTTCACTTTGCACCAGTAAGTCGTTTCTACTGCTGGGATCTTCACCTGGGTAAATCATTAACCGTAAATGATGATTTGCAAATTTTGTGCTGTTTGAAAGAGTCAACATTGTTAATATAATTAAAGAAAAATCATATCCTTGATTTTTAGTACAAGTTATTACTGAAGACTACTTCAGACATCCATTATTTTCCGTTTTATGATACACAACTCTGGTTTACATTCAACCAGCTGTGCCAATGTATGTTATATTACAGATATATTTATTATTTATGATTAAATGTAAAAATTGAGTTGCTTTCTTAGCAGTGTGTGATATGCATTCAATTACAGCAATATAGGAAAACTCGGAATGATATTATTAGTTTATAAAAATGCACCGTATGGTAATTACATCATCAACATGCATGACGAATGTTTGAACATCCGGCGGAAGTGGGGGATCCGGAAGTTGACTTTTCAGTAGTTGAGCCCTCTGTAGGACGGGAGAGTAAGCACTGATGTTCCTCCCTTCTACAGACATCACTGGACCAGGCGCAGTGAACAGTAACAAATGAGTGGTACCAGCCTAAAAATATGTATCAATCAGATATTTAAATTCGTCGATCATGAATGCATTTTGCTTTTACGAAATTAAAATTGTGTTAAAAAAAAAAAAGTATAATTCAAAACAATATTTAAATGATAAAACAATATTTAAATAATAGTTTTTTGTTTTTATATAATTATTATGGTGATTCCAATTCACAAAGAAAAAAAAAAAAGAAAAATAAAGGGTAATATAATTTCCAATTAAATTAAATAATATTATGAACATTTCGATGTCAGATTACATGCATATAATTTACCATTTTGAAGCACAAATATGCCTTGAAATCATATTTTGTCATTTAAGATTACACAACTAGAGCATAAATTGATAATTATAATCAACCACTATATTAAATTATAAATTGGAGAGAATATTTTACTGACATCAATGATGTAATCGTCGTCATCACAAGTGTCATATTCCCTGCGGAAGGTTATGCTTGCTCCACGGGTAGTGATTCGGCCTTCTTCGAGAAAGTAGTCCTGGCTTTTGTCAACATGGATGAAGCCTTCCGAGTCTGTGTGGGCATCCTGGATAAATGAAAAACAATAACTAATATTGATTGATACGTAGCTTTACAGCCAAGAGTCTGATGACGTGCAGTTTGTATAATTTATTTATTGTGACCGATAATATAGCAATTTTGATGTGACATTCAATCTAATAATAGGCTTAGACAACGAGAATAATTCATTCTTTCATTCCTTAAATTGTTATTTCTAAAGCGCAAAATTACATTATTTCTATGCGTACGTTGATGCATTTGCAATGATAAAAGTTAAAAAGTTAAAAATGTAAATAGAAGTAAAATGTGAATAATTTAGCTTAAAAACAAAAGATAATGATTAAATATGATTATTAAAATGCATGACAAATATCTAGGAATTTTTCTCAAATAAATAATAAATGAGGTAAAGTATTGTTCTAGAAGCTTTATAAAATAAAATAAACCATCTACACTGCTCAGTAAAATAATCAGTTTGTTGTTCTGAGGTAGCTAACTATCACCGCATTTATGTATTTATCCGATTTATTTCATATAATATGAAGAAATCATAGAGTGGTGTACATGTCTTGTTTGGATAGGTCAAAATTATATATTATATTTATTTATTTTCTCACTGATTTATAAACAGAACACAATAAAATGAGAGTAAAAAACAATAAAATCATATTAAAAAGTATAAAAATTGTAATAATTGTGAATAAAAAATATCTCATTTACTTGGTGCAGAGGTACTCAAATATTTCATACACCTCATCAGCATTTAGTAGCCAAGGCACAACCACATGAGTATCTCTTATAGTAACTCCTTTATCTGAGTGCCTACGTGCATACTGTCATCTTCACAATTATCATAATATAATTTAATGAAGTCTAAGACAGACCTTAAGCCCTTGACATCACATTTCTTGACATCAGCACCATATTTGGAACACACTTCTAACAAGTTAGCACCAATTCTTGCATGTCTCTTAAAAGGTCTTGAACACAAACTTAACAACTGCATTGTCATGATTGAGACCGTTCAGATAAAACTTAAAAAAAAAAAAATTATATGTAATGCCATCAGCAGGCCAAATGCCAGTTACAATAGGTAACAATTTACAATGAGTCACATTAGCAAGCATTTAGTTTGTCTTTATGCAGTACCAGGTTAAGTGACTATGCGCACTACAACAGCCGCATAATTATCTGGACAACTTGCACCAAAAACAGTTATAGCTCATTTCAGTTGCCGCATCTAGTATAATTTAACACTTTAGATCGTCTAACGTGTGTCGAGATTTTTTTGTTTTAAAAACCAATAATTGTTAACCTACTAGTACTCCATTATTTCTTAATATAAAACTAAAATAACAACCACAAATTTAGATTATTTTTGGTGTGGGACATTTTGGTCTTTAAAGGTGATAGTAGTGACTTTAATCATGCTTATAATAGTAGCTACACATGGGCAAATATATAGTGGTAGTGGGGAGGTTGATTCTTAAGTCTAAAAAATAAAAGTAATATTAATTATATAGTAAATTGTATTTATAACTCTTAAATAAAAAGTGTAAGATATGGTTATAATAGTAGCTACACATGGGCAAAATATATAGTGGTAGTGGGGAGGTTGATTCTTAAGTCTAAAAAATAAAAGTAATATTAATTATATAGTAAATTGTATTTATAACTCTTAAATGAAAAGTGTAAGATATGATTATAATAGTAGCTACACATGGGCAAAATATATAGTGGTAGTGGGGAGGTTGATTCTTAAGTCTTAAAAATAAAAGTTATATTAATTATATAGTAAATTGTATTTATAACTCTTAAATGAAAAGTGTAAGATATGGTTATAATAGTAGCTACACATGGGCAAAATATATAGTGGTAGTGGGGAGGTTGATTCTTAAGTCTAAAAAATAAAAGTTATATTAATTATATAGTAAATTGTATTTATAACTCTTAAATGAAAAGTGTAAGATATGGTTATAATAGTAGCTACACATGGGCAAAATATATGGTGGTAGTGGGGAGGTTGATTCTTAAGTCTAAAAAATAAAAGTTATATTAATTATATAGTAAATTGTATTTATAACTCTTCAATGAAAAGTGTAAGATATGGTTATAATAGTAGCTACACATGGGCAAAATATATAGTGGTAGTGGGGAGGTTGATTCTTAAGTCTAAAAAATAAAAGTTATATTAATTATATAGTAAATTGTATTTATAACTCTTAAATGAAAAGTGTAAGATATGGTTATAATAGTAGCTACACATGGGCAAAATATATAGTGGTAGTGGGGAGGTTGATTCTTAAGTCTAAAAAATAAAAGTTATATTAATTATATAGTAAATTGTATTTATAACTCTTCAATGAAAAGTGTAAGATATGGTTATAATAGTAGCTACACATGGGCAAAATATATAGTGGTTGTGGGGAGGTTGATTCTTAAGTCTTAAAAATAAAAGTAATATTAATTATAAAGTAAATTGTATTTATAACTCTTAAATGAAAAGTGTAAGATATGGTTATAATAGTAGCTACACATGGGCAAAATATATAGTGGTAGTGGGGAGGTTGATTCTTAAGTCTAAAAAATAAAAGTTATATTAATTATATAGTAAATTGTATTTATAACTCTTAAATGAAAAGTGTAAGATATGGTTATAATAGTAGCTACACATGGGCAAAATATATAGTGGTAGTGGGGAGGTTGATTCTTAAGTCTTAAAAATAAAAGTAATATTAATTATATAGTAAATTGTATTTATAACTCTTAAATAAAAAGTGTAAGATATGGTTATAATAGTAGCTACACATGGGCAAAATATATAGTGGTAGTGGGGAGGTTGATTCTTAAGTCTTAAAAATAAAGGTAATATTATATATTAAATTGTATTTATAACTCTTAAATGAAATATCAATAAGACTTAACTTGGTGAATACATAACATATCCTGAGTCACCTGTGTATACTAAAGAGCCTGACTATTTTTGTCATGTACTTTCCATATATAGATCTAATATGACTTATTGCTTTAAGAAGAGTAGGCGAGCCATGTCATGGTAATTTATTGCTTTCATTCTTTGCCGTGGACATTGCAAATGGCCGAATGACTGCGTCACAGGAAATTATTCAAAGGTTGACGTCAGATATCACTCATCAATTCAACCCTTGCTCATAAGTCTGTCCCCATAGTTGAAGGGGGTGATAAGCCGTGGGAAGGGCGGATAAAACTGGGTGGGGAAAGTAGTCGGGGAGGGGGGGGGAGAGGAGGGCGGACATTGGCCTACTCGCAACCCCTCCCCCCTTCCCTCCCTTTTTTCTGGTTGAGCACCCTCTTTACAGCAGTATTTATTTTTTTTGTTTCAAGTTTTGAATGTAATCCCTGGAGTATAAGGATTATTGCCAGTTTAATCGACATTAACCAGCCAAGAAATTCTAGTTATATTATTAAGCTTATACATAATGCTCTACTAGGCCTACATCTACTTTTGCTGTGAATATAACCAATTAATTACCAAAATAGACATAGACTTGGTAATCTTATAACTACATTTGTTACAGCAAAAAGTACAGCGCACAGAAATGGAGACCAACGCACCATTAAAACGCCAAACAAGTAACATTTCCACCATATTGTGTTCAGCTTATATTATTACAGACCTGCCCCTTTAAATCTATTGCAGCTACAGCTACGCCCCAGCCAGCCTTGCTCACAGAGCGGACATTAGGTCTTGACCTCTTATAATCTTATTGCGAGTCCAAAGGCTGGCATAATAGCGCCTATCAAGGACCACTTGTCATTAATTACACTAGAGGGGAGGGGAAATTTCATCATTCGGCTGCATATCAAGACCCCACGAGAGGCCGTGGTTGAAGAGGGTGGCCCCTGATTGGTCACCTAGCTGCCTCCCACGTGATGCCACGTGCTCATGACGTCATCATGAAACTTCTCATGTCTCCAATAAAGAGCAGCAGTGTATGTATATAGTGACTTTGTTGTACCTCTGCCCTACTTATATATGACAAATATGTCTGTTCTTTTTTTTATTAACTTATTCCATGCTATAGATGGTTAATATTAGAAACTCACTTTTTGGAAAAAATATCATTGAGATCACCAATACAGACCATGCATTCATTCAGGGTAGACTAGCAGCCCATCATTACTTCTGCCTTAAAAGCTAACTGTACCGATTATGACATAATTGAAAATCAAAACCATATTAGCTTGGAGAAAAATAGCGTTGTATTTTATTATTTGTTTAACTACCACCTCGCTAATAAAGGCCACTTTAAAAAAGGCACCAAATTCGTATTAATAACAAGGGTATGCCCTATTAAGAAACTTACAGTAGATACGAATCATACTACATAATTTCTATTAAAATATATTGTTCTTATTCTTTAAACGATAAGATAACACTTTATTCAGCCATACAGGGTACAATGTATTTACCAAGTCATGACTTTCATTATTAAAAGGCAGATGTAATGATGTGATTCGGTTAGTCCTGTTATTCCTTTTACGATACAGTAAAGCTCTGGTCTAAAAAAATTGAACTAAAAATGTCACTGCGAAATCCATTTTTAAAGTATTTACCATACTCAGGTGAATGAATACCAAATTAGCACACCTTTTCAATCAAGAATTTTTTTTCTCGAAAAGTTTTTGTTTATGGCATCACACATCAAAATGCCAATTGCAAACATGGAAATAGTCAATGAAGGAAATGTAGAAGGGCCAAAAAGGGAGTTAATTGAAATTTCCATCATTGCTACAGGATGCTGTGTGTCCATGCATGGGTGGTCCCAACATCCATTACATTTATTGACAAAAATACTCAAACATGAAACACATGACTATTTCTGATATTTTAACATGTCTTTTTGGGGGTGTAACCACTAGAGTAACAGCTGGGCGGCCTAATGGTTAAGCCCTAACATCTCATCATTATGTCTGCCTCAGGCAGCTGGTCATATAAGCTAACCTTCAGACTGAGAAGCATTGAGACATTGAGTTCAGCCTTCCTTCAAAGGTCAGGAAACTAAATTCCAGAGGAAGTCATGTGAATGCAGGACTTTCATTGGAATAGGTAATGCTTTAACCAATGAGAGTCCTGGATTCACATGACGTCCTCTTGAGTTTGTTTCCATGTCTATGAAATCTGCTGTAAAGACACTAAGATATCAATTTCGTTTACAGTGAACCACACCTATAGACCAACTCACCAGCAAGACCCAAGTATTAACCAAGCTACAAAACATAAATTTATGCTGATATACAACATGTACAGCTGTGTAAAATCCATTATCTCCATATTAGATGGGCAGGTGAAGTGAACTTTTCTCAGGATTACAAATATTGCAGCAAAATTGATAAAACAAATGGAGGAAGAAGAAGAAAAAAAAACCATTAATACAATGTGAAACCAGCGAACAACTGATGCTACTAATAATAAGTTAATCACTTTTTTGAATAGTGTATATTATAAATCATTGACTAGTGTACATGAGTGCATTTTTTGTGATGTAGGATTAGCACTGCCCTAAATAGCAACAGAGGCATATGGCTGGAGTCGCGAATTTTCATCAGGGGTATTGTCAACCAATAAAATGTGCTCTTACAAGAAGAGCACTTGAGAGCCAATCAGGAACAGCCGTACATGACACGTGACTAATGGCTGACTAGCACTTGAGTACCAGAATTTCCACCAAGGTGAAAAAGACCATTACATTCTTATTGGAGTGCAAAATTGCATAGTATTACAATGTCTGTTTATATTTACAGATATTAGAAATATTTGAATAGAAATAACAGTAAACTGATAATTTATACTCAATCTGCGTCAATATAAATATAATGGCATTTCTGTTAAGGCTAAATCCTTATAAATTCAAAATGTTAAAACTTCATTTTATGCCAATGTACAAATTAGTTTCATTAAAAACGGCCTGTCAAATGGAACCTAGACAAAGCTAGACAACTTCTGCTATATTAAGCTACCTGCCACTAAACGGACCTGTCTGCCTATAGCTGGCTATACTCAAGCCGGGTCTAAAGGTACATGCAGCACCAGTTGGTGCAGAAACTGAGAGTTACATATTTTCAAAAAAGGACAAATATCCTTAAGTCTATTGTATATATTTATGATATATTAGATACATTTCTTACATTTACCAAGGTTATATACTTGTCATTGGTGGTAGATGTAAGCCGACTGTAAGCTAAGAGTAGACAGAAGCAGCAGGTTTTAGCCAGTTATTACTACTATCAGGAATTGGGTGGTACAGCTGTCTAAAATCGACCAAATTTTATGAAACTAGCTGTATGTAGATAATGATATTATATATGTAGGGATTTCTATAATGGCATTTCATATCTGTAAAGGCTAAATCCTTATAAATTCAAAATGTTAAAGCCTTATTATTTGCCAATGTATACTGTGTGAAGAGATTACATGACATTTTTATCTACAAGATGTATTTGTTTTAGTCTCCGTAACGATCTGAATACATGCAAATGTGTCTTTTAATAAAAAACAATTTTAAATTACCTTTATTTTCTGCCCTATACGTTTAGCTCTTTTTGGATCATTATTTGCTTTTTTTGTCGCCTTTATTTACTTAAAAAATCGAACCATCATGAAATGTAATTTATCAACCAAAGTGTCATTGTATTTTATCTAGGGACAATCAATTTACATCATGGTTCTAGGTTTGTAACAATTCTCCCGGAGTGGGATTTGAACTTTGGTCCCTGGTAGTAAAAGCCAGAACGTTAGCCATTGTACCAAAGAGTCACTCTCTGGTGCGTGGACGACATTCTGCTCACACCAGGTCCAAGACACTTCACTGTGCCCTCCTCACTTGTTCCACCACCTAGCCTCTTCCAGGCTTGCAGCATATGGGTCCACTGATACACTGACATCGGGCGCAAAATGTAACAAGTCTTCCAGATCAGGAATCTAACTCTGGATCCAGGTCCACTAAACTACAATCTTACCTGGAAATGGTGTTGGCCCCACGGATCTGTCCAGAATAACACAAAATCTGCATTTGTTGTTTCTCCATAGTCAGATAAGCCAAGACCAAGCCAGTCATTTTTCCCGACATCACATTCTAATCTGCAAAATGTAAAGTGATTAGATAATAAGACTAGAAAAAAAGTACACTTAAAGAAGTGAGTTTCCAGACATTTTTGTTATCCATGATCAAAATCAAGGAAATAGGCATTGTGACGATAAAATTCCTAAATATAAAATACTTATTGATCGTTTCTATCTCATGGAAAAGCCATGATTGGTTTATAACCCCCCCCCCCCCCCGATTGACAAAATTCTATCTAATGTAAAAATTCTATCTAATGTAAAATTTCTTAGTACTGATATTGTAATAACATTTTACTGACATAATCATGTAATACCTGTTTTTCATGCTACACTTATTTTAGGCATGACAAATTACGTTTATTTATGAAAACAATAGGGTATAGTGCAGTATAGCGGACCCAAATGTATGCCCATATTTGGCGTCTATGAAATATTAAAAAATATTGCGTTTTTTTGCCAAAATACGTTCTAGCACAGAAGTATAATAATATTTGCGTAGCACAGCAGGGGTTTGAGGGCGGCAGCCCCCGATAAAAAACAACAAAAACTATGCCTTGTTTTGAAAATGAAAAGAGGGTCCTTTCTTTGTGACGTCATTCATTGAATTCAGGGATATAACATCATAGGCATGACCAAAATGCTCGCTAAATAAGGTATAAATTTGGGTCCGCTATACTGTACTTTTTCCAAACAATATAAAAAAAAAAAAAATTCAAATTACTTCTATACTACTCTCCCACTTATAAATGTCTGTAAAACGTAAATAATCATTTGCATAAAACTAAAACAAAAGCTGGTATTATTTCAAACTTTGCTCTGACATAAATTAGTTACTTACCTCAAAGTAATGGTTTGTGTAGCTGGATTGACATCCCAGTCCAGCTCTGCATGGCGTTTGGCATCTAGCACCACATTGTATCTCAAATCTGTTTGAGTGATTTTTCGGTCCACAACATCAGATCGACCCCTAAATGGTGAAGCGCCATTAATAGGTTCACTTAAAAGTAATAGGAGACAAAGTACCGCCCTGTAGTCCCCCATTACTCTTGGCAATAGAGCCTTTTTACAGCATGCTAGGGTATCTGTTATAAAGGCAGAGAGGCTGTCCCAAGCAACAGGCAGCAGGAATATGCTAATGTGCTGAATGCTGATTGGTTGATATAATGCTACAGCTCAGTGAGAAAGTATGGCGTCACTAAGGACCCACACTTCGTTAGAATTGGCCATAACAGCTGTATAGTATTGTATTGTGCTTTTATTTATATTTTATTGTATTGAGTTTTTTTTTAATTGTTTTGTGCTGTTATGTTGCATTGTAATGTATTGTATTGTTGTTATTCTGTTGTGTTTTGTATTGTGCTGTATTGTGTTGTGTTGTATTATCTCCATTCTACCTTCTGGTTTGCTCTGAAAGCTTGTAAAATTCGGCAGACGTAATGAGATAAGGCTTGGAGTCCACATTATTAGACACAATATTAACCCATGGTAGTTTTATCTATAGACCATGGACACCGTCCCACCAATTTAACATTTTCAACGAAACCGCGAAGTGATAGATCCCGCTTTAATTTTGGTCGTAAAAAAGCAGGCCATGATGGTACAGATTTTAATTGATGCACTCTTGGGCATACATTCTTATGCTTTTTTTTCTATTAATATATATGCAGTGGCCGAAGACATATAGGCCTACGCTTGTCTTACACAGTATATGCACCACCACATAGGAGCCCCATGTGTATGTTTATTCTGTAATTGAACAAAGATGAATCAATATTCCTTTCAGTGTTACTGTATGAAACATATTTTCTTCCATAACTCAATATCAATCAAATACCTAGAGGGCTCTGATCTCTCACATTCTGTGAGACCCATTTTCAAGAAGAAACTGCCCACTAGGCCTACAAATCAAAATTACTTGTCATAATCTTCTACATTTACACAAATTTCCTTGATTACTTTTCTTCCACATTACAATTAATACATTTATAACAGTTACTGTACTCTTCCTTAAAGCGGCATGTCATTAAGACTTTGGAAAGAGTGGCTTTATTCAATAATCAATAAACGATATCTCACCATGCATGACAAATTAAGGTGATTACATATTAATGGGATCATCAGTATAAATACTTAACCTCCAATACCAGTCAGTTTCAGAGCTAGTAGCCAAGTGAGGTCGTCCGAGCATAATTCTACTGCGGCTGAGCTATGACGTTGGTGCTCCAACGTCTTGCGTTCCACAGGACGCTGGAACGGACGTAGAATCGGCCGTTATGCTAATGTTGACGTTGCCCACAGACAATGATACAAAGAGCCAATCAAGTCAGATTGGCTTCCATTCTGTCTCATCTGATGTTGACAGACTCCATAAGGCACAATCTATGCTAGCATTGTCCAAGTATTGTCCACTGTATTGTAACACTGTTTGAAAAAGTCTCTCAATAAGACTTATATTATAGGGCTATGATATGCAGAATTTGTGGGACACATGAATTAGAGGAAATACCTACCAAATTGTGTCTTTTTGTATTTACCTAGAAGTTATTCATTAGATAAAAGCCAAAGTGTATCTTTGCTCATATTAGTAGTAGTAATAGTAAATTTTATTGACCAAAGGTCCAGTATAGTATGATAATAATAACTTGCGAAAATCAACAACAGTCAAAAATTAAACTTATTATAATATATAAATAACATTACTCATGAAGATTAGCATCGCCCAAACCAGTAAGAACAAAAACTGCTGTCAAATATTTTGATGAAGTTAAAATGAATTGCGTCAGAACATAAAAAATCCACAAAAAAGGCAAATTATTCATGTTAATGTTAGTAATAGATGATCTTGTTGCGGTCAATACCTCAAGTTATCTTTAGCAAAATGCAAGATCTGTCAGTAATTTATTATACTTAGGTCACTTGGAGAGTGTATGAAAACACACAACAAAACATTCAGCCCAAAATTATAACCACAATTACATATCCATAAAATTACTACAGAAAGTATATAATTTATGACAAGAAATTAACTTAATTGCAGAGAGGGTATTTACCACAGGTGCCCATAATGCTTACGGCAAATAAACTGATAGTTGCAATATATATCCGTCTGTCACGTTGAAATGTAAAAAAGGGTTTTTTGTCCTTCGTTTCATATCAATTCAGCTTATATTTAGTGTACTCTCATAATTTCACAATGCATTTTGGGGCTATCCTACCACAAAAAAAGCTGTCCTATTTCATAAATTTACCAGATATTGATAGGAGTGTGTGTGTGATTAGGGCTTTACGTCCTGTATTTCTGCACCAGTTGGGCTAATTAGGACAGGCAGAGACCATGGCAATGAGACGAAGGATGAAACAGCCATCCAACTTAGGCTCGACCGGGAATTGAACCCGGGACCCAGCGGTTGGAAGCCCAGAGCGCTACCTCCGAGCTAGGCCCCCGCTCCTAGATATTGATAGAACAAACTACAAACATATAGTAGATACTTTTTTATTTTTTATTATTGTATATGGCATAATTTTAGGTTTTAAAGCAAGTGAGCAACATCACTTCTTCACCTATCTGTTCTCACTTTCATGCATTCTGCCACCCAGTGGATTTCAGAATATTAACTCCACCAGTCCCTCAAGTTTGAGGCCAAATTGTGCTAAATCTATTGCACTTAAAAATACGCCGTTTGCACTAAGTTATGAAAAATACAATCTCAGTTTTTGGTAGATGTAGGTAAATAAATAACGGAACAAAATATTGGAGGTTACCATTTACCACATAATGTATGTAGAATACAAGTTTTACTATAATACACTAATTTCATAATCGTAGGACTAACGAGCACCAAGATATTCCAGCATAGTGTTACACTTCCAACTTTTAGTCCACCATGCGACGTCTTTCCATTGGTTTATAATGGGGAAGCATGTTCACTCCGATATTTTGTTTTTTATTCCTCTGTAGTACACATTTCTTCGTATTTAAGTACATGTAACAGAAAATAGAATTGTTCTCGAGTATCAGATATAAATTTCATAAAATATAAAATGATACTATTGAAGATAGGGTAAAAGTTGGATAATATGGCATACTTTTTGTCTCGCTAATACTGTGATGAAAGTTAATATGGAAAATTTATAATTATTTTTGCTTGATTTTATTTTGGTAATGAGCTATAAATCATGAGCATATAATATGCATATCCATTATAATTTTGAAATAGTATGGCTCTGAAAAAAAAATTCAAAGTGCCCATATTTAACCACATTGGGGTTTTCTGGGCACCTCATTCTGAAAATATGACCACTAAAATGGCCACATTAAACTCTACTAATTTCAACTATAAATGCAGAAGTCTAATATGGGCTCATATTATTTTGCACATTTTATAATCCTTCACAAAAGTTATGTCACGGTGGTAATCTTAACAGTACACTTATCAGATGTTAACCACATTTTATATATGTTTTTTTATATTTCACTCCTTAAATGATATTTTTGCTTGACAATAAATATTACTAACGATAGCATAAATCACATATGCCCATATTACCAATGCAAATGAGTGAGAATCGAAGAAAAGAGTATTCACTATGAAAAAAAAAAAACATCAGGTTGATATATCTACACAAAATTAGCATATTCTACACTTTTCCTCTTAAAAACAACAGAAACGTAAGGTAAATATTTAAGTCTGCATTACATAACAAGAAAATTATTAAAAAAAAAAAAGAAGATATCTAGCAATGTGTGATAGCAGAAAATATGTTATTGTCAATTTGATGAAAGGAAGATAAAACGTTCTATAAGCCGGTTTTAAACAAATGTCACAACTCTCAGCAGCATTGCTGCTCTTACCACTCTGCCATCACATTTACTTTCTGGGTCGAATACATTAAAATAAGTGAAGAGGCCCCCGACGGGTTCTTCATAATTGAACAACCAATCAAATCAAGACTACACTGCCTGGGTCCTTGACCTAATGTCTTTCACCAACCAAAGTTAGTGTTCATAATATATACCTGGCAGTGTTACAAACCATATCCGTCACTACAATAGTACCATTATGGCATCAGAGGATCATGCCGCCCCCTCGGGCTATTTATTAATAGCCTCAGGGTTAATTATTATGATCAGAAGGTTGTGCCCCCCGGCGCTAGTGCGTCTTGACCTTAAGCTATGACGTATGGTGTGCGTTCAGTATCCGTCCAAAAAGCCCCTCAGGGTAAAATGTAATGTTTGTTAAATATATTTAAAAGGCTATTGTTAATTTATATATATATATATTAGCCTGTTATAGTACATCATGCAATGCTTAAGCATTGGTATTGTCAACATTACATACATTGTAGTTTACTATTATCCTTTTAGGGAGAGGGCCAATTGATTTTAAAAAGGCAGGAAGCTTATATTAGATGTCATTTGATATTAACTCTCTGTTAAGCAACACAAAACACAAAGTCTCATGCAACATGCATTTGTGTGTATATATATATATATGTATATATATATATATATATATATACTGTTTTTAAGCTATATAAAGCTCGTTATAGTTGTGTATTTCCTTATTAACTTCATGAAAAGCAGCACAAAGCTAACCATTTTGTATTTACACTTCTTTTGCTTATGCTCTCTAGTGTAGCACTAGCATGTAGCATGTAGCATGCCTTTCATCCAGGCTGACATATTATCCAGCATACATTCAACTGCTCTAGAGAGATGCTGACTGAGTACTGACATCCATAGGAATGAAACCTGGCTGGCTGTTTGTGCCCCGAGGTCTTAATGAGAACCTGTCTCGCATTGGTCAGCTTTTGACATCAAACACAAACCGCTGTGCATTGCTAATTAGACAGGTGTAAATCTGTGATATCATTGTACTATACTCATTACTTTGACATAGCCATTTTGTAGAAAAAAATCAAAAAAACAAAACTTATAAATGCAACAGTTTATCCAAAAAAAAAAGCACGAAACAGAAATACATGCAAACTTTCACTCCTTTAGTTAAAAAAAAAAGAAAAGAAAAGAAAAGTCAATATCATAATCAGTTAAACAAACTTTCTTTCACACCGTTAATTATTAAAAGATAATCCTTAAGCATAAGCATTCAAATAAGGAAAAAAAGCATTTAAATAATGAAAAAAGCAGAAAAAAATCATCTAAACAATCTTTCTTTCTTTCACACTGTTAATTGTTAAAAAATAATACTTGAACATAAGCATAAGCATACCAATAAGTAAAAAAAAAAAGCATTTAAATATGGAAAAAAGCAAAAAAGAAGCAAACAGAGCAACTTGTAAATAATGAAGGACAATACATATAATCGTTAATGGCAAACAAGCACAGTGTACATCAATAGTGAAATAAAAACAATAAAAAGCACAGCAGAAATAGAAAAAGCAATGGCAATGTCAATGTCAATGGCAATGTCGGTGTCTACATTCTACATGCTACAGTCTACATGCTAAAGTCTACAGTCTACATGTTACAGTCTAGTCTTCAGGCTACAAGTCATCATATTAGGGCCTTCCACCGTTACGTCCTCTAAGGCGCCTCGGCAGGATATTATTTAGATCCAAGCCGGCCAGATCTCTTCGGCGGGGGGCACCGGCCCCTACTGCTCCGGCTGCTCGCAGCAGGTCTACAGCGTGCCGGCGACGCATTATCACGGGTGCCGCTCGAGGTTGTGCGTGGTCATTGTTGCATCTTTCCAATGCTCTAATCATCCACCTTGCCATTCTAACTAGCATAACTAGGAACAAATTACGTTCATCGAAATTTTGGAAGTCTATTAGCATGTCGACATTCCATATATAAACAAGAATCAGCCTTGCCAGTAAGCGCAATGCTATATTCGCCACTACGTCGCGAAATCGTAGAAAGAAGTAGTCTCTCATCTGGAAGTTGTGAAAAAAGAAAAAAAAGATACATTTATGAGACATTGAGCATTACTGAAATACAGTCTGTGTTGCGTGATTAGCATCAATCGGAAGAGACAATTTACTAAGTTGTGTGTGCATTAGCCCAAGGCATGCTTAGTTGGCACAACAGTTACTATGAGGGTCACTTGATAATTGACCTGATTGAAGGATAACACAAGAATGAACAATACACCCCCCTCTATGGTGCCACGGCTTTCATGCATCTGTCAATCTTATTACAGTGAAACTATAATGTGCTTGTGCACAGGAAAAACAAAAGCAAAGGAATTAATTTTTGACAACTAACCTAACTAGACCTAGAAGGATGTGGTAGCACCTCTAGTACTAGCATCCAATGCATACAGACAGCAGCCTGTGCATTTGCAGCATTTCGCCATCAGATGAAAGGGCCATAGGGCAACAGCTATACACTTCAAGCAGCAGTTTACTGCATACATTGGGGGGTCATTGCAGCGGGCGTGGGTGTTAATACGGGCATGAAGGTTGACCAAACTCACCAAAATGCAAACCGTCAAAATAGCCCCTATAACACCCGATATGACTGTCCATATGATCACACCATTTAGGACTGCAAGGGGTGCCATAGCTGGGGCGTGTTTAGGACCGGCATCTCTCAGTATCTCGTTTACCATTGCTACAGCGCCCGGGCCTCGCCTGGATGGGTGTGTCGACTGCTCTACAGGGGGTCTGTAGGACGTTGTCTCACTGATGCACATTACTGCAGGAAAATCATCCATGGCGCTCGCGCATTGCTCAATCGAAAGCCCTATCACCATCACACGTTCAAAGCCAATCGTGTCTGCAAGGCTTACAGTATCGAATCCGGGGCTCGTCTTAATCGTTAGTCGTCTGCCTAGTCTGTAATCAGCCGTGAAATAGGGTGCCGTCGTTATTTGAGTGCAGATCACTTCTCCTGATGAAGTACAGCGACATTGACCAGTGTTTCCACATATCCAGGCATCAATCGGGCATATGCCCATGGTGAAAAACAAAAAAATCCAGAACATTGTTTTCTCTGTAATCATGCAATCAATTAAGCAATGGCTTATACGTCTTATGTCTCCAAAATACCAATGCTTTATGACACTGAGCTTCTGCTAAGCACCCCAACCCCAGCAGGGGGTAACATGATCATTACGTAACAAAACAAAAGACAGGGCGCACGTGGTCCCCCATTGAACAATAGAGGGGTATAATCTATTCAGGCTGTAAGTTATATTCACTTATATTTCTCAAACACTGCTTGCTACTGCTGCTGTTGCTGCTGATTACTTGTGACAGCCTAATGAATATTATGCATCAAATAAATAACATAAAGAGACACAAAAAGTGCAGGAACGCATTTCTGCAAAAACTTGACCGCTGATCTTAATCAGTGAATTGTATAGCATTGTATTGTATTGCATTGTATTGCATTGTATTGTATTGCATTGTGTTGTGCTGTGTTGTGTTGCGTTGTGTTGTGTTGTGTTGTGCTGCATTGTGTTGTGTTGTGCTGCATTGTATAGTTGTATAGATCCTCAGTAGCATTCAAAATGAGTGTTATATAGTTCAAAATACATAAACACAAGAATCTTTTTGATCATGCTTAGCAATGATTTTTTGACATATAGTAGTAGTAGTAGTAGTAGTAATAGTAGTAATAGTAGTGCACAAGCTACACAAGCCGAAATTTAAAGTTACATTGCATGAGGATTTTTTGTTTTTTGTTTTAATGGACAATGTCAATAAGCAGGTCATTACAGTCAATGACCCCCGGGGGGTCGGCAGTGCATGTGATGCGACCGTTTTGACTCAAAACGCTTAGTCAGACAGCTGAGTCAAACTGCTGAACGGCGTTTATGGAAATTAAGCATGTGCATTTACCTGGTATAGATAAGAGCCTGCCCCCCTGTGTGACCTATGACACCGCAGCGGTCAGTGATCAGTACATGCCTCCATATACAATACAGCATCTTCAGCCTTTGATGTTGAGCATGTGGTCAAAGCTGGTGACCATCTGAGTAAAAACAAAAGACCACCCTGCTCTCAGGGATACTGCCAGGGGCAGAAAAAGTCATAAAAAAAGTATGAGCTCTCTGGAAACTCCATCACATCAGTTGACTCTTTGAAAGAAGAAAAAACTCTGCTCATCACATTTCGGCACTGCTCTGGTCTTCGGGAACTCTTCCTTGTCTACTCGATACTTCAACTCTGAATTTTGGACCAGTCTTTTCAGTCAAAAAGGTTAGTGAAAATGTTTATTTTATTTTTATTTGTAAGCCCTTTACTCACATAGACTCTGAACTAGTGTCACTGATATGTGTATACCATTTTATTAGCAATTGTTGTACAGTCATGATTGTATACAAGCTGGTAATGCAGTGACATCTCTGGTAATAATTGCGAAATATATAATAATAATAATAACAATAATCAGTCCACTCGCTTAGCTCTTATTACATAACCTTATCACTCATCGCAAATATACTGTCTACGTCACTATGACCTCGTATAGAGCCCCGCGAATAAATAAAATTACTCGCTCGCCTAATTTCTATGGCATACAACTGTATCTATGAACCTAGCGTATTAATTAGCAATTGCACGCCTTCTTTGCGCTATATAGCAGCAAACAATGTTTTTCTACATCTCCAACGCCTTTAAGTATATTTAATATACTCGAAGGCGTAAATTTCCTACACCTATAATACGAGTACACTAGAGCGTAAAAACCGCAATTAACATTAGAGATATGTTCATAATTGATCGAACAATGATCGAATTGTCTCATAAACATGTTGATTTCATCATTTTAGGCCTTCGCACCCAGGGCATCGAAAACTTCCAGTCTTGTGTCATCATCACGTCTGCCTGAACTATGAATCCTCAGGAAAAGCCAGTGGCCGACATCTCCGCGTAAGTACGAGTTTTTATTGCAATTAACAATGTAGCAGCCTCTGCTGGTCGTCACGTATTTCAGTGCATTACACGGTATAACAGCCATCACGCTGGCCGATGTTGCAGCGTCATTCCACAGTATTTCATAAATCCGGTCTGTGTTCATGTTAGATAGATGTTGCGAGCGTAGTCAATCTGGAATAGCCCTGGATATGTCACTTTCGTTATCATTACGGCTGATTCTGGGAGAGGTGACTTAAATCTGAGCTCTATTCTGACGCAGCCGTCTCGCGTCACTGGGTAGAAGTCGTCATAGTTCTGAGGAGCCAGGTCAATAGTGAATAAGCTGTAGCCCTCTTTGTATTCCTCTCTGGTGATCCTCGCCTCGCTACTGAAATTAGCTTTTTCTCAATAAAGCTGGGAATAGCAGTGTATGTACTTCCCTCTGCAAAGTCAATGCTTAGTGGGCCTGAGGGCGTTGGCATGCCTGAAAGACTCACATTGATGTATGCTATGTCGTAGTGCTTGAAATTGTATGGGTTCTTCCCCAGGCTATCACTCATTGATTCACCAGACACGAACCCCATCACAATCTTACTCAGTATCCTGCCATTGTACGCATCTTCTATGTAATAAGAGGAGGTGTCCTTGGCCAAATTAAATTTGCGTAATTCTTCTTTCGTATAGAAATACTTTGCCAGTGAGATCTCCTCTTCCATGACTTTCTGGTGGCTTAGTAACACGAGATTCGAAGGTGTCACGTGTTTCAGAACCAGTGTAATGTCCTTGATCACTAGTCTGTAGTCTCTCTTGCCGTCATTGGAACTCAGTAGTCTGAAGTTACTAGAAGTAGGTGCCAGAGTAATGTCCATTGAGACGCCGTTTAAAAGTAACTTGTTCACTTTAAAAACATCGACGTCTACTTTACTCATTAGCTCCACCATTTTGCTTGCACTCAGGAGAGCCGCTCTCTTTTTGAATCCCTCATTCCCCACCAGACAGCAGGGTCACGTCGTCCATACAGCGTGCTGTGTCCTTCGTGAACAAGGCGCATTCTAGCTCAGAGTCGTTTAACTCACGCTCTCCCAGTAGAGTATTTATTAAAGCCTTGTAGCTGTAACCAGTCTGACCTCCAGTCACCACTCGATCATTAAGTCGCACCTCCACTTGATCCCAGAGAGCATGAGCCAAATTGTTGACAACCCCAACACTCCAAACACCCTCCGACTCTTGCTCCGCTGCTGCTGCTGCTGCCGCTGCTGCTGCTGGCGCTGCTGGTGCTGCTGCTGCTGCTGCCGCTGCTGTCGCTGCTGTCGCTGCTGTCGCTGCTGCCGCTGCTGCCGCTGCTGCCGCTGCTGACGCTGCTGACGCTGACGTTGCTGACGTTGCTGACGTTGCTGACGTTGCTGATGATGGAGCACGGGGGCCCTCGGAGCGGTCCTTTTGCTTTTTACTCCCCCTTGCAGGAATTGGCGAGCCATCACCTTTAACCAGGCGTAGGCTGGTCTTTAGATATACACTGGATAGGTCTATGTATGCTGTGCCTGAGCCTGTCACGTGAAATTTCACGTCGCCCTCCGCTGAGAATTGATTGATCGGTTTATGAGGTAGATATTTAACGTCTGTCACTCCCATGTTGCTGAGAGGTAGGCTGAACAAATTGAGTGTGTCATCATAGGCCAGGTCAATCGATTCCAGAACCTTTTCACCTGCTGCCATTTCGACTGAAAATGTCCTTGAGCTTAGTGGTTTTTTTCTTCCTGTCACTGCTAGGCATGTTAGTTTGAAGATGCTGCTTGCGTTTCTTCCCTCGTTGTGGCCACGACGTGCTGGATCTTGCTACTGAGTCAGATGAGCTTCCCCCAGCCCTTTTATCACTTTCCATGTTCAGATCAGCCCTGGCCATTTCATTAGACTGTCCTACTGGTGACACTATTGTCAGAGGTAAACTGGCATTGACTTTCCCACTATTGCTGCTGCTGCTGCTGCTGCTGCTGCTACCACTGCCACCGTCACTGCGTTGCTTTTTGATCACCACTGCCCTGGGGCGGTGTGACAGTATGCTCGTTTGACCCGCTGTTTTTTTGAAATGCTCAACCCAGGGTGCTGCATCCATGGCTGCTAGGGATTTGTATCTCGCCTCCATACTAGCTCTAGTGTGCACTTAGTGGAATGACTGGTTTCGTCGACAAGCTCTGGTAATACGTCACCTCTGGAATTCCTCAGCTCAATAGAAATATACTTTACGTCCGTCACTCGCAGCGGTGTGTAGAGCACTGAGTGAAAGCGTGCATAACTGTGGGTTTTATTTCACCAAGTGCTATGGCTCGCAGCACAGAGCTGTATGCGTCTCCTGTTACAACTCCTTCCACGTGAGGGCATGTCACGTAGATGACATCCCATTTATTCAGGTCAGCACCGATTTGTGGCAGGGCTATCTTGATCAGTCCTAGGTGCCACTGTCCTCTAGCCCTCTCATTACGAGGACGTGCGAATGGCTCCGGTAGTTGTACTGTAAACTTGCCCGCAGTGTTGCTCGGGTTTATCTCCATTGACTGGTCGCTAGACAGATAAATATACATGTCGTTATTTATTTTTTGCCTGCTCCTGTCTTCCCTTTTTCCTCAGTCTCTTGCTTTTCAGCGGTTTGATGGTGGAGCTGAGTATCCACTGGTTATATTTACTGGGCCAAGACTGGTACTTAACCAGGCTTTCTTCTGAACCGTCACGCCTCACTCGTTTGTTGATCACTTTTTCAATTTTGAAGAAAGCTGTCTGGGTCAAATTTCACAGGAGTCAGCTCGTGGGTGTAGAAGGGGCCATTGACTTTCTCCTCCTGATAGTCTCTGAGGTAATAAATGGCCACACCGTCTGAGAATTTCCTGGCTCTGATGGTGAACACTTCGCCTGTAAACTGCTCGTCATAGGAACGAAAAAAGTTCTTCTGTCTATGATACGACGCTCGGACGTGGTCCCCCAATGCAAATTTGTACCGATTACGTGTCTTGTTCCTCGCCGTTGAAATGGCTCTCTTGAAAGCTCTATGAAGGTCTTTAGTATTTTGACTGGTGACGTATTGGTAGTCCCAAATGTCCTGCTCGTTTTCCTGTGTGACACTCTCAGGGCTGGCTCCGATGCTCGAATGAATAGTGCGGTTGTACGATTCCACCATGGCCTGGAGCTCCTCCAGATAGCTGTAGCTGCCTGTGTATTGGAAAAATTGAAACAGCCTCTTTTTCAGTCCTTTAATCATTGCCTCGGCGTAGTTGGCCTTTGTTTCTGTATTTGTAAAGATGTGCTTTACTCCCCTGTCTTTAAGTAAATCGCTGACCTGAGAGTTTGTGAATTCAGTCCCCCTGTCAGTTCTTATGGACTTGGGCATTCCTGTGTCTCCTGCTGCATCAAATATTTCTCCAAATCCGTGTTTCATGTGTTTACCGCTTTTACTTTTGATGGGCTGAGCCCTACAGTATCTAGAGAAGACATCTATAGTCACCAGGATGTACGCGTGCCCTTCGTTGGCACTCTTGAACCTTTCACCTGTCAACACCAGCAGGTCGCAGTCCCACATGTGATTCATGCCAGGCGCTATGACTCGCCTATACTTGAGAGGCTTTTCGCGAGCTGACTTGTGTAGAGTGACAATGTCCTGCGTCTGGGCCCAGTGTTCAATTCTCCTCAGGCTTATCGAGTATCTACCTTCACTCTTTATAACCGAGTGTAACTTTGCTGCACTGGTGAAGCTCCCTGGCGACCTGTGATTGTAAAATCGACGAGTTAAATAGCCATCTATGTCTTTGGGGAGCACCATTGTTATTTATTGGAGACTTTGATCCATGCACGACGTTTCCCCTTTCCTTTTGCGCTAGCCTCTTTCGTTGCTCCTTCGACAGTCTTAGTCTTAGTCTTAGGCCTAGGCTTATTCTTAGTCTTAGTCTTAGGTCTAGTCCCAGTCCTAGTCTCAGTCTCCTCAGTCTCAGTCTCAGTCTCAGTCTCCGTCTCCTCAGTCTCAGCCTCAGCCCCAGCCTCAGCCCCAGCCTCAGCCCCAGCCTCAGCCTCAGTCTCACGCCTTTTCCTCTTTCTCCTTTTTCTCCTCTTTCTCCACTCCGAACCTCCTCTTCCTCCTCCTCCTCCTCCTCCTCCTCCTCCTCCTCCTCCTTCTTCTTGCTCTTCTTCAGTTTCGGTTTCGGTTTTGGTTTCAGCTTCGTATTTGTTTTTCATATAATGTAATATTCTCCGTAATTTAACGTTTGAGATTAAATTCAGTGGCACTCCTCTCTGCAGCATGAGCCAGTACAACTTGTGGTGATCGGTGGGCACTGGGAAGGAGCTCGACTGCGTGTGTAGCAGCAGGTCGACGTAATAGCTTTCGTAGTCACCTTCGCCCTCGACTGACAGTAGATAGAGTATGGCCCTGGCCTTATTCGCCAGCAATTGGTCTCTCAACCTCGACTCGATTTCGCTCATAATGACACCGGTCTGAAGGCCAGTCCGGCCCTGTAAGCGATTCTTAGAAGTGGACCTACCCCGTTTCATCGTATTTCCATTGAGAACCGGCGCCCCCCTGATCTCTAGGTGCCCGCCTCCGGCGCTAGAAGAGGGCCCTGCATGTACCTCACCAGGCACTCGAAAGGAGGGCACCCGGGCTCATCTGTCGTATATTTTTTGTGATTCTCCAGTAGGCTGTGGTATTTTTCCTGAGGAATCACGTAAACTTTCTTGTTAAATTTCATTGTCATTGTCATTGCCATTGCCGTTTTCTTCTCGCTCGAGGAGGCCTTTCAGGGGAGGTATGCAGAGTTCCAGGAATTCGATCAGCGTCTTGTAGTGTCTCACGTAGAGCTCTCTCAACTGTTTTCGAGATGCCACCGTAGTCTTGAAGCTGGAGTTGGAGCCGGAGCCGGAGTTGAGCGATTTGAGCGAGGCAACTTTTGGTACTACTATTCTAGGTACTTTACGCAGCACTCCCTTGAATCTACTCAGCTCTAGATGCGGACTGTTGGAGATTCTCAGGTTGCCCTCTAATGTATTCAGTATGACCTCCGTTATGCACAGGAGTTGGTCCCTGGTGGCCTCTAGCAGTAATATACGGCTGGAGCGAGCGGCCAGCTTGTACGTGTTCACCAAAAGCTCCAGAAAGCCGATACAGTCCTTGACTCTGTCAGGCATTATTTCCGCGTGTACAGCACTAGGGTCTCACCGGGTAGGATTGAGGTGCACAGGCGAACATCCTCGTCGCCTGAGCTAGTCAAGTTGTTCACGACTAGGTACCCTCTTGGTTGTCTTGTGGCGTCTTCGTGTGCCTCGACTAATCGCTTCGGAGTGCTAGGGAACATCTGACGAGAGAGGAAGTGTATCTGCTGTAGGTCCCTGCATGTCTTCATCAATATCAAGTAACTTGTATTGAGGCTAATGGTGCACGAGTAGCGCGACTGATGGTAGACATTTTGCGATATCATTATGACCGAGATGCGGCCATGATGAACTTCTCGAGTAAACAGCGAGCACATTTCGCTGGAATTGCATATTTCGTCCATCAAATCGTCCAGAATCACCAGATTGTTACCGTCTTCGCTTTTCAGTTCTTCTATCAGCTCTCTAGGTGGCAGCCCGTGATGGAGAGTCAGATTAGGTATCAGAGCCTCGAGGTCTTCAAACTTTTTCTGATAAACGCTGTACGCGTACAAGATCTTCATCGGTGGTATAGTGTACATCACCCTCGAGTTCTTCACGATCGACAGGGCCAGAACAGTTTTTCCAACCATGGATGGCCCCGCAATTACTGTAGACGAGGGCGACTCGAACTTAAAATGAGATTCTTGATCTTGTTCTTCGCGCTCCTCGAGCCCCTCAAGCTCGTCGTATTTTTCTCCTTCCAGCTCTAGTCCTAATTCTAGTTCTAGTTCTTCTTCTTCTTCTTCAGGGCATTCTTTTTCTTCTTCAGACTTATTAGAGCAATGCCCTTTCTCCATGTTTTATCGTGGGCGAGCTATGGCATAGCCTACGCTGTAAGACAGTACGACGTGTGCTATATGTCTTACGCTGCCTGCAGTAATGTGCCTTAGCGAGTGCTGTATGTGCGTGCGTGTGCTTGTGCTGGTGTAGGCTTAATGATATAACTCTAAATATAACTCGTTCTTTTATTTATTTATCAATTTTATTTTATTTATTTTATAGCCTAGCTTCACAGGCCATGCGTGAAATACGCCAACTAGAGCTGATGCTGAATGGTGGTCCCAGTGGAGAACCTATGGATGTTGGTGGTACTGGTACCGGTACTGGTACTGGTACTGGTACTGGCACTGGCACTGTCACTGGTACTGACACTGGTACTGAGCCTAATTCGCAGGGAAATACCAATCCTTCTCTACTCGGTTCAACACCACCTACACTCCCAGTACCTCTGAGGACCTCAACTCCGAAGAGCGCTTTATTTTCACCTCCTACACCTCCTTCTCCTCCACCACCACCCCCTCCCAGCCCTGCTTCACCTGTAGAAGAAATGGAGTGGAAAGAAACTGATGATGACGACGCCATTCTTTCTGCCGAAGCTGCCATGCTGAAGGTGTGTATATTGCGTTTGTGTCTGCGCTTGTTTTTTTTGGTTTTTTTTTGCGTTTGTGGTTGCCCAAGAACAGAGTGACAATTTCTTTTTTTCCTTTGTACTCAGAGATATAGCCAACAGCTGAGCTACCATAGGAAGAGTGTCATGAAACTTGAAAGTTTCATGGCCTGTTTCAGTAAACCGTCACCGCTGGAGGGGGAGCCACCAGTCAAAAAGGCCAAGTTGGCCGAGTGGTCGACGTAGAGAAGCATCGAATGTGTATGTACAATTCTATATAGCAACACTATTACCTGGATATTACACTCTAGTGTATGCGGTTATATGCCAGTAGGGATTGTTTTATTTATTTTTATTTTATTTTATATTATTTTCTAGCAGCAACGTTGAAAATGCTCAAGTAACGCCTCTATCTCGATGGACAGTCAGGAGGGTGCTCAATTTTGAGGCCAACGATGCTGATACTGATGCTGATACAGATGCTGACACCAGTGCTGATACCGCTACTGCTACTGCTACTGCCACTGCTACTGCTACTGCTGCTGCTACTGCTGCTGCTGTTGCCCAAGGCCCTGAAGCAGTCAATCCCCGGCGATCGTTCACCTTCACTCGTCGTGTCATCAATGGGTAAGTCGAGTCGATTACTATATAACAGCAGAGGGACCTATATTTGTATATATATATATATATAGATGTATTATTATTATATATATATATATATATATATATATATATATATATATATATTTATTTATTTATTTATTTATTTTCATTTATTTATTTATTTTTATTTTTTCCCCCCTAGCATTGTTGAAGATGGGGAAGTAGCCGGCCCCTCAGGGGTTCCACCACCCCAACCTCATACTCTGTCCGGTGGTGAACCACCGTGTATACCAGACCCTGATCGACATAAGTGAGTGCTGAATTTTTTGAAAAGTGACAAGGAATGTATTTTTTAGTGCCCCAACAGGGGAAGGCATATACATTTGCTAACTTTTTTGTCTCTCTCTCTCTCTCTCTTTTCAGTATCAGCAGAGATGATGTCGATAATACCCCGAGCGGGGGTAGGGCTAGGGATGCAGAGGATGAGGATGAGGATAGCTTTTCGTGGATGAGGGATTTGGCTCTGGGGGATTGGTCTGACAGCTAGTCAGTATTTCCAAAAATTAATTATTTTTATTTTTTTTGGTTCATGTATCTGTCATTTATGTAACCATTGCTACCTCAAATGAATAAATAATAATAATAATAATAATAATACATCTATGTATTTAATTTTTTGAAAACCATATTGACAATCACTGGAATGCTTTATTACAAAAAGCATGTAGAAGGGCCTCCATAGGAGGCATAGCAGAAAACTTTTTATTAATTTATTTTGACTATATATATATATATATATATATATACACATATATATTTTATTTTTATTTTTTTCATAGCTTAAATGAAATACCTCAAGTGGATCAGGGGGCCGAAGGCCAGGTGCTTGACAGGGAGCAGAGAGAAATTTTATTTTTAGACATGCTCTACGAAAAGAATATAATTGGTGCGGGTGTAGATGATATAGTCATGAATGAAAACGATGAACAGGCTGAGGAGGTGGCTGAGGAGGTTGTCGATGAGGGCCTCATTGAACCTCACATGATATTTGATGGCCCCGATTATGTAGTGAATTTCCACAGACACATTGAAGTTAGGAATATCAAAGACATCGAGTTTGATGGTGGAGTTGCTCGAGAGACGGTGTACAATATACATTTGAATGTAAATTGGGCTGGTGTTAATCTCAGGGACATCATGGGCGGTCTGGAGGAAGTGATCGAAACCATTATTACTCGACTTAATGAGAGCTATAATGCTCAAGACCTCGTCCGGTTTTTCATTCAAAATGAGGCATTTTACAGCCCCCACTCTAGCAGTCTAATACCCCTGCACCAGCTCACCATTTTAAAAATTGTTGAACTCCTGGAAAGTCTGCTGCAGTCTGATGAAGATCTTTTTCTAGATGAGCCTCTAGAGATTCATGTGGGCGTCATTAGAAACCCACTGGTGGCCGGTGTTAGTTCAGGCATTAACTATATCGAAGACCTGCGTAGATTGAAATGTATATGTGAAATTAAAAACACCGACAATTTATGTCTGGCTAGGTCAATAGTGGTCGGAGTGGCCAAGGCAAATCTCGATGCAACTCCTGTGTCTAACAAGCAAGCGCACAATCTCGCTCAGAATGAGTACAAGAGGGTGAACAATGGTAAAAGAAATGCTCAGGCTGTTGAAGCTCAGAGGCTTCACACCACCGCTGGATTTGACCTTGAATATGTACCGGTTTTCACTGATATACCCTCTTTCGAAAGAGTAGCTAACGCACGAGTAGTAGTTTTTGGCAGAGGATCTAGTGTCAGGCCTATCTATGTGGGTGATGACTGTAGGCAGCGTACTATTTATTTATTATATCAGCGCAACCCTCTAGATCCAAAAGCGGTAGGGCACTTTCATACAATAATCAAGGTGCACTGTATCTTCGCAAAGTCGGCCTTTTGCTCAAAATGTTTGACGCCCTATGACAAGAGATATGGACATGTGGGCTGTGACCAGTGCTCATCCTGTAAAGCAGAGTCATGTCCTATCCTGGACATTGAGAAGCACTGCTGTCAGGTATGTAATCGCTTCATGCACTCTGTGGCATGCAACCAGCGCCATTTAGAAAATGGCACATGTTCAAGTTCCCATCGCTGCAGAGGCTGTGGTGTGTTCTACAAGCCTGGCAATGACCACAAATGCGGTACACGCGAGTGTAAGATTTGCAGAAAGCTGGTCACAGGTGTGCATTTCTGCTACATACGTCAACAAAAACCTAAGGCCGTGTCATGCAAGTATGTCTTCGCTGACCCCACTGGCAAATTTCATTTGCCCAACCTGCTTGTGGCCCACTGGGAGTGCTCCTACTGTATCGGGGTGAGTTACCGCGACAATCCGCGCTGCTCACACTGCGGTACTGCATGTGACAAATGCACTGACAATGTCGACCCGAACGCTGCTAGGGGCAATGCTGAGAGAGACGTATGTATGATCAGTGGAGACTACGGGAAGAGAGGAGTTGCCTTTTTTGGTGACAATGCTGCCACAGACTTCTGTCAATTCTTGTTTAGGCGTGAATTTGAGGGGTACACTCTGCTTTTTCACAATGGTCAGGCTTACGACGCATACTTCATGGCAAAATACATCTTCTGCAGCATGAGGAAGCTCCCTAAAGTCATTTACAGGGGGAGTAAAATTGTTGCTATGGATGCGGGGAAGTTCAGAATCATAGACTCTTTAAACTTCCTGACATTCCCTCTCAGTCAGATGCCCAAGGTGTTTGGGCTGCAGGGTGTTAAAAAGGGGACATTTCCTGTCTTTTTCAACCAGAAGGAAATGTGGGACTACGTCGGCCCCATGCCCCACCCGTACTGCTACAGAGTGAACAGGATGAAGTCAAAAGCCAGAGAAGAGTTCACAGGGTGGTACGTCCAGCAGAGGGGTAAGGTCTTTGACTTCAAGAAGGAGATACTAGCCTATTGCGAGGATGATGTTAACATTCTGCAGGAGAGCTGTAACTCGTTCAGGAGCTGGCTCCTCGGCATAACATCCAGAGAAGAAGTTGTTGATGTTGGCGAGGGAGGCGAGAGAGAGGTTAAACTCATCGGAATTGACCCCTTCCAGTATAACACCCTGGCCAGTGTTTGTATGGCGACTTATCGCCACATGTTCTTGACCGAGAAGTACTCTGTCTCGCTCGAAGATGGTCGCAATGTGGAGGGCTACCTTCAAAATGACCAATTGCAGCTTGTTGACACGGCGGGTGGCTCTGTTGACATGGGTAGTGTAGAGATAAAGGGCATGGAATTTGTTTCAACCCCCTTTGCTAGAATGCCTTCATGCGGTTTTGCAGGACTTGATGCACACAGCCGAGTATCAATCATTTGGCTAGAGTACGAGGCCCAGAGACACGGAGTGACCATTCTCCATGCACGAAATGGGGGCGAACATCGAGTGATAAACCAAACCAAGGATGGGTGGTTGAAACTGGATGGTTACCATCAGGACACTGTGACAGGAAAAGAGACAGCCTGGGAATTTCTCGGCTGTGTGTACCACGGGTGTAGGAGGTGTTACGGTGGCCCCAACACACCTGCTAATGTCAGACACCCCCACACAGGCGAAAGCCTGAAATCGCTCTATAAGCGAACAGAAGCAAGGCTGGCATATCTGAGGAGGGAGCTGAACTTTGAAGTTCACCTCATGTGGGAATGCGAATTCACGAACATGCTAACCACGAATGAGAGACTGCGCGAGATTGAAAGAAATTGTGAGCTGCTACCTCGCCTGGATCCACGGGCCGCTTTATACGGCGGTCGAGTGAATGCAGTGAAGCTGTATCATGAGGCAAAGGAAGGAAAGAGGTTGGGCTATGTGGACATCTGCTCCTTATACCCTATGGTACTGAAGAATGATGTCTTCCCAGTAGGGATACCAGAGGTAATCATTGACCCCCCTCCTCAGGACATTCACAAATACTTTGGTCTCATTCAAGCACGCGTCAGACCTCCTAGAGGACTCTATCACCCCTGCCTCCCCCTACGTTCAGGCGGTAAGCTCCTATTCCCACTCTGCAGCAGGTGTGCACACAATTCATCTCCAGACCCCTGTAAGTGTCCAGACTCTGAGCGTGACTTAGTAGGTACTTGGACGTCCGTTGACCTCGAAGACGCCCTCAGAGTAGGCCAAGTTTGACAGGTCCCAGGACACTCCGGGGCTGTTTTCAGATTATGTTAACTTATTTCTTAAAGGGAAACAGGAGGCATCGGGGTGGCCTTCCCTGGATATGACTGAAGAGGCAAAAACTGAGTACATTGAGCAGTACGAGTCTGTTGAAGGTATTCGTCTTGACAGACAAAGCATTTCACTCAATCAGGGGAAGAGGGCCATGAATAAACTGCTCCTGAATAGCTTCTGGGGTAAGTTTGGCGAAAATAATAACCACAGAACGCACAAACTCACAGAAACAGGAGCAGACATTTTCAAACTGCTGGTCAACCCATCTATCACTCTCCGAGGTATGCATGTCTTAGACACCAATCGCTGCATGATTGAGTATACGCACTCGGAGGGGTTCCTCCCCGAAATGACGCATGTGAATGTTTTTATTGCAGCTTTCACCACGGCTAATGCAAGGAGCCGTCTTTTCAACGTCCTGCATAGTCTGGGCGAAAGAGTGATCTATTTTGACACCGACAGTGTAGTTTATGAATATACAGAGGGGGACGATAAGCAATATACACCGGACATGGGTGATTACTTAGGTCAGTGGACGAATGAGCTGGGGAGTAACCAGTTCATCTCGCGCTTCGTGAGCAGTGGGCCGAAATCTTACGCATTCTTGACTAATGACGGCGACAAGACAACGAAGCTCAAAGGCTTCACTTTAAACTACGAAGTCAGTCAACTTTTGAACTTCGATAGTATCTGCAAACTGGTGTTGTTCTGGGCTGACCCTGACAACAATCCGCTGAGTGATGAAGATGTCGGTGATGAGCAGCCACTTGTTGCGGTGCTGTACAGTAAAATAAGGCGTAATAAGTATGAATTTAAGCTTTTCAATAGAGACAAGATCAAAAGGTTCAAAGTGACTTACTCGAAGAGACGCCTCATCCCGGGCACATATGACACTCAACCTTTTGGTTTTTAGGTGAAATTCCTCATTACCACATTATTCGGCACTTTACTCCAGCTCCACCAACACTACCTGTCCACCATTTTCTATGTATGACTATATTTTCACAGTAATTGCCCAGTTTGCATGTAATTGTTTTCTGTGTCACTCTATATTCTGTATATTCTTCAAAGCATCAATTTTGACCACTTATTTATTGTATAGGGTGCATTTCACACCAACTGTATATATTTATTTATTTATATATTTTTATTGTTACTGTCAAGAGAAACGGCAATGAAATGTATTGACATTAATGTGATTCCGATAATAAATTATTGTCTGTTTAAAATATAAATATCATTGAGTTGTTACTATTTACTGAACACTTTAAGGACAGCCACTAAGCACTAAGCACTAAGCACTGTGCACTATGTACACTATGTGCACTATGTACACTATGTGCACTATGTACACTATGTACACTATGTACACTATGTACACTATGTACATGTACACTATGTACACTATGTACACTATGTACACTATGTACACTATGTACGCTATGTACGCTATGTACACTATGTACACTATGTACACTATGTACACTAAGCACTTCCAGGCTTTAACGTGTAATGGCACTTTTCACTAGAGAATTATGCTTTGAAATTGGGCCTTTTCACAATGAAAATGGAAATTCACAGGCAACCTTCTTTTTTACCTCATAAAAACAACAGACATGGAATTTAAATCTCAAAAAATTTATTGCATGCAATGAAGAAAAAAATAAAAATACATTTTACACACGCACATAGATGTTGCATTGAGTAAATAAGTGCTGACAGAACATGTTAGCTGGACACTGACTGGATATTTTGTTTTTGCACAATCTTCATATAACAAAAATCAAGCAGACGAGCTGACAATTCAATAGGAGGTGACAAGGCATATTTAGTGATACTTTCCTTAGACCTCCCAATGCCACCCACATACACAAAAATGTCAAAAACATCACTCATGAAATACAGTCTTTTGTGATTCAGTCGGGCAGCAATTAGTTTGGCAATCTGAACGACATCTTTTTTGGTCACTTTCTCCAGAGCCTCATCGACAACATCTTCAGAAGGAGGTTGCATCATCAGGTCGGTCCATGAATGGCCGGTTTTGCGTAGCACTTCGCTGCTGAAGATGTACTCTAAAATTTCCATTTTAGTGGGACGATGTATGACGAGATCGATAACGTCGTAGCTGTACTTCACACCCTCATCAGGGAGGCCTGCTAAGTAGCCCTTGACACTTTCTTCGCAATCTTCACGAGTGGGGAATAAAGTGTGAGACTTCATTCCACGCTTCTCAACATTCCACTGATAAGCCTTGACTGTTGTAGCCTCCTCGGCATTCAGAGTCTGTCCCTCAGCATCCTTGGGTGGTGTAATGATGACCTGGTGAATTTTCTCCATAGCACCATGTAGTTTTTCATACTCTTCTTTGCGTAGATTAATAGTCTTGCTGTGGTGGCATTCACTGACATCGGTGAGTTTTTCCTGTTCAGTCTTCGGGTGTAGAAAAGAGACATAGTGCACTGCCTCCTTATCGCCCCTCTGAAACTTGGTGATCATGACAAACTGCCTCTTGGTAAGCCCCACTTGTTTCGATTCACCATTCAGAAGGGCATTGTAAAGTTCAGTTGATGCCTCCTTCAGCTTCTCAAAGGACTTCTTGGCAATATGGACATTCCTCCATTTGGAGGTGTCACAGCTGTAGCGTGACACTGTGACATATCCTGACTTGTATTGCTGTGCAGCATGAGCTATAACTCTTGTGTGCTCTGACAAACAGAGAATCATTCCACTGGATCCCTGAGGAGTCTGAGTGTCAAGTTGGCTTGTTGTCACGATGTAGCTTGTGTGGTATATCTTTTTCAGCTCTTGAGAAATGCTTGATGGAAGCTCTGGAGCTCAGCATTTATACCAGGTAGAGTACATTGCCCTCAGAGAAGCCCACCATGCATGGTATGGCATCATGAGTAGTATCCAATCATCGATATCGCTGAGCGACCTTAGGGCACATCAAGTCAACATCACACAAGTGATGAGAGCTGGGGCCAATCATAGGACAAGAATGAAACTCATATGCCCGAGGGTTCACTCATCAGCTCCTCCTCCTGGACAACGTCGGAGCAGGGAGCATTATTCCCATTGATGAGGACAAGAGAGCAGTCCACAAATTGCTGTCTCCATTACCGAGAGACAAATTGACTATGCAAGTGATGATGACGATATATAGAATCACAACTTGACAAATAAAAATCGCGTCATTTTTCGGTATAGTTTTACCGAATATCTTCCACAGCCTACTGCTAATACTTGTGCTACTCATGGTAGAGTTAATGTCCACATTGTGCTCTATTAATGGATCCTGGAAATGTTCGGTATTTTCAGGTTTAACCTCTGTATGAGCACCTGAGATGTATTTTTCGGTGATATCCTCACCCTCCATGGCTGCAAGGTAGACTAAAATAAAATACCCTATAGCAGGTATATTATTCTTATTAATTTTCAATAAACATACACTCAGCGCCACCTGTATGTGTAACTGTCTATTAAACTGAAACACTAAATGATATGCAATATAGCTCATTTTAGTAAACGTTAACTAAATGTCAACGCCTGTGGGTGTGAACATCTATCGACTAAACGTCAACGCCTGAAGGCGATCATGCCCATTAACTCCTTGTAGTGAGCCCGGGGGGCACAACGTAATACCTTTGATCCAACAGAGCTATATAGCCCCGGGGGGCGGCATGATCCTCTGATGCCATAATGGTACTATTGTAGTTCCGTCATAGCTATATTGTCATAGGTCTAGACGCCAGATATAAAAACAATAGCAGCCACAAATGTGCTGTCTGTGCTACAGATGACCTTGAATATACTTGAAAATTCCACCAGGTGTAAGCATGTACCGCTGATCAATTACTGCGAGGTGCCCATATTACCCTACTTGGTTTTTTTCACCCATTGACATCAATGCTATTTGCCTGAATAAGACAGATGAAGGCACATTTTTGCAAAATTTAGCAAAAAATAAAAAATAATTTTATTTTTGTCCATCTTAACAATTGTTAGTTTAAAATATATATGAGATGGTCATCCATTGCGGCAGCCTTAATTTTGCACAGTTTTCTCTGAGACAATCATTAATTTACCTTGATTCTGTAGAAGCCATATTCAGTAGTGATTTTTACTTGAAAGACTGCTATATTTTCACCAAGCGTGTGGCACAAAATAAAAAAATTACTGTCACCAAATAGTCAACCCCCAATTATTTGGCAGTTTAGGATATATTTTGCACTTCAATTTCAGTAGTTTCTCAACAAAAATCAAAGCAAATTTATTTGAACTGATATGAAATCATATTAAACTAAACAAGAGTAGATAATGCATATTCTTTGTGAAAATTATATATAATTTTGGACCACTGAATCCATATTACTTTGATGACAATCACATTCTCTATCACTACGCATTTTGATTACATTTACATGCTGCATCAGGACAAGTTTGTGGCAATTATTTAAATTAAAACACCCCTTTCCCACAACTATACCATGAATACTGAAGTACTTAAAAAAATGGCTCCTCATTTAGATACACTTGCCCAGACTGTCATTGGTACCCTGTGCTGCCAGGTACCAAACTAATATATCTATCCAAATCTATCCTCTGGAATCGCAACTAAATCATGTTATATCCCTATTTAAAATTCCAACTTTACTAAACACCTCAACAAAAGTTCCCGCTAAACTATGGGCTAATACTTTCTAATCTACCCATTTAATTCCAGTGAAATCCGTTCCCTCAGTACGATGATAGGAACAAGCAGTAAAAGGATTATGCAATTGCCAAGGAAATGCTTGAGTGAGCAAGCTCGAAACTAGCCTACAATACCAGTGAAATCAAATATTAATCAGGTGTATCATTAAATGCATTAATTGTTTGTTGGCCTAACAGTAATTAACTGCCTTTAAGGTCCTTTAAAAAGTGAAATGTGGTGCATTGCCTTTTGCAGTTTTTTTAAATGGGTAACTTTTGACTTCAAGTACTTCCTTGACGATTGCATAATCCTTTACTGCTTTTTCCTATCATTGTACTGAGGGAACCCTTGAATTTCTCGGCGATTGAATGGGTGGATAAGAAAATATAAGCACATATTTTAGGGAACTTAATTTTGTTGAGCGTTTTATTTTGCTTCTCTTTGCTTCATGTGAAAACACATAACCAATCAAGAACCTTAATTGTGAATACTACTTAAGAGCATAATGCTGTTGTACATATTTGCAGTCCATATATTTGAAGTATTCAACGTCTGAAATTAGGGTCATTTGTTTCATCATGATAAATGACAAAAACAATTTTTTTTTGGAAACATTTATTTACCTATTTATAGAACAACAAGGGTAAATTCTATCTAATTATGGCAGCACGTAATTGAAAAATTCTTCTATACCTAAAGCTAGTAACAGTCAATAATCCAAATATAGCTTATGTATAAACGATAACTATTTACAATCTGTCATTTGATATTTACAGATTTCTAAAGGCAATGTCAACAATTTTTTTTAATATTTAGGTTCATTAGGCTGGACAACATGCATAATATTATTCCCAGAAAAACTTATTGCCTTATCGTTTCAGTATTTTAGGAAAAAAACCCAATTCCAAATAAACATGTCTTTCCATTGGTGGATTGAGACTGAAACAATGATCTGTAATTATACGCGTCAGTTACTTCTACCCCTGAGGAGAAAATAACCATATCCCGGTGCGCATATTCATTATAGAATGTCTCGTTACTTCTAAACGTCTTTACATTCCTTGACGTACTGTTGGACATCCTGGTTTTCCGCCAGAAAACTTTCAAATCCTGACTTATGTGTGAAGCAAGTACCTTGGACAATATTGAAATCTACAGCTTTGCAAGATTTATCTTCTAAGCAGATATTTTTGCAGCTATTGATGTTGCTGGTAAGTGCCCGGCCTTCGCCAAAATACGCCATCCGCCCAGGATAGTGCTTGAAATTGCAGTCTCCTGAAAAAGGATTTAAGATAGATAATTAGCGCCACATTATACATTATACACTGCAAAAGTTTGGAAAAAGCATATAAGTTTTCACAATTTGATAATAATAGCAAAACAATAACAGCAATCAGTTATTGTGATAATGCTAATTCAATTTTCTCTGTGCCACCGGGTACGAAATAAAGATATATAGAAGTATAATTGAAGTCGCAATCAAATTATTGAGCGTTTCCAAACTTTTGCATGTGTGTCTTCTGATCACCCAATTTTGCTTCATATTAATAATTGTACTGTGTGTGTGTGCATTTATATCTGTATATGTATGTTATTAGGCCAAACAAACTCCTAATAATCAAGCAGAGCTACATGGCGTAGACCTGTGAACCGCCCCCATTAGCCGCCGCCACCAACCATTTTTTTACAAGTCAAAATCAGCCAAATTTTTTGGTTGAACCATTTTAGGCAAAACTCCACCAGGGGGACTGTAAGCGCTACAATCACGCCATCTGGTGTATTGCAATTTACTGAAAACATGGCGTCTGCTAGACCCACGAGGAGTGTGAAAAACAATTTAGTGTCGAAGTCAACCAATAACAGTGAGCTAGACAAACTTCAAGGATTATTTGTTCTACCTGGCAAGATTGGCTCCCTAACAAGCCAAAACAGTGAGGTCTGGAGGTGCGAATAAGTAGAGAAACCGTATTAGTCAGTCAAATTTGAGGGTCTTAAACCAATATTTTTTGGTTTAGCCATAAAATTCAGTTAAGTCAGCCATTTTCTTGCCAAGTCAGCCACTTTGGAAAAAAAAATGGTTCACAGGTCATGGCGGAACAATATCACAAATATTAATTAGCAAAAAGTGTGTGTAGTAATAACAGCAGAACGTCCTTGAAATATCAAACTAACAATATGCTCTCTATTCTTCAGAACCTTTGATGCGAAGACTCTGGTGGGGGAACAGTGACTTTAAAGCGTTTTTCCCGTTTATGTACAACGATATGTACTTCTAGGCATTTTAAAGCTAAACCTTCAAGTCATTCAAATGTCAATCATCTGGGTGGGGTTTATGTATAGAGCTAATTGAAATTTCCACTGGCAGGCTAAATTTATTTCGTAAAATCATAGTAGGCCCAATATGTTGTTGCTTGTACCGATACAATTATATTTAAACTCTTGTAAAGAAACCTCATCTGAATAACCCAGAACACATAGATATCGCTCTATCCACAAAAAAGAGTGTCTTTGATATTTCAATATATATTTCATAGCATTTAAGGTAACACATGACATTAATGATCAATCAGTATACAGCAAGTATCTCATATCACACATACATATGGCCATTTTAATACATATGGCATTTACAACTGATTTAGCATTATTGGAACTTACCAGTATCTGTAAGTGGTGCAATGGATGTGCCTGTGTATAATACAAAAATTCAACACATTAAATACAAACAAATATTATTTCAAACCAGTGAATCCCATTATTTATCTTTCATTAAACACACTGGATCACAAAAAAAAAAAACATAAAAGATCAGTTAGAAATTCAGATATGTCTCTGGCATTATGATTCCGATAATTTATGAAAGTCAGGCAAATTCTTCAACTGCCAGGCAAATTTTTCAGGTATTTAGTTAACATTATTTATTATATGATTACTTATTGTAAGTAACCACAATATCTATGTTACTTACTGCAAGACAATTTCTTGTAGTTGATTACTCCTGCTCTGTCATAATTCATAGAGAGCATAGATCCAGTTGTGTGAAGGTAACACATTCTGACCTAAGACAAAATAAATTAAATGTTACGTATCAATAATATACATATGGGGTAAAGGAGGCTAAACCATAAAAGAGATATTTAAGCAAGAGCACAATAAATCAGGAAAACAATATCAGTACAATAATTACAAAAGAAAGAAATCAGTACTAGCAAGAATAAGATGTCACAGTAAAGCAAATTAACTATATCAACCAACAGTCTCTTTAAGAGGAAATTCAAACATCATTTACTCAGAAATTGCAATAAACAATTATACAGCAATAACTTATTTGTTGTGCAAATTAACAACAACAAAAAAACAACCAAAAAATGTATTTACGAAACAGGCACTATGTAAAATTACTGCAAAATTTGGAACCCTCTGCAACAGTCTTAAACATTTTAGCTGATTTAGATATTCAGTCTACTGCAAGGCAATTAAAATGCATAAATTGCAGAATAGCAATCACAGAAAACAATACCTCATAGTAATCAAATCCTGCACAAGTCGACTGCTGATTACATGCATCTCGGCAACTTGCTAATGTATTCGCACTTGCCCTGAATGTTCCGCCTTCAGCCATGGCTGCCAGTTGAGCTACATAAGTAGGATTGCAAGTTGTGGTTGGAACTGTTGGAACTGTACTTGGAACTGTAGTTGGAAGCGTTGTAACTGTAGTTTTGGCAGCCGTCGGAAATGTACTGGTCGGAAATGTTGATTGAGGACTGGTTTCATCTGATAGGAAAAAGGGGGAGTTATCACTCAAGACTTTTTAATGAGACCGGACAGGTCTCCTTACAGAGAAACAACATTAAGGTTTCAACCTGCCAATTAATTTCAAGCTTGGTATTTCCCAGGTTGTGGGTTTTATATATATATATATATATAGACGGGGTTATGCCCTATATTTTTGTACCAGATAGGGGAGATCTGGAGCAAAGGCAATGAGGCGAATGATGGAGCAACCCCTCCAACATGGGATGTATTCAAACCCAGACCTAGTGTGCCACAAATGCCTACCATTGAGCTTGACCCATACTCTTGCATTTTTTCCAGTGAGTTCCAATGGTTATATTCTTTGTGCATATTTCAAAATAATTGACATTTTAATAAACCTTAAAGCAGTTCAAAGACTTATTTTGTTCTCCCTGGAGACTGATTTATTTAATTGAAATTTACCCCGGGTTCTTGGTGGCATGCTCTTCACAAAGCTCAAGTGAAGTTTACATGCACCCCTAACTTACGCATGGTCAAGTCAAACTTCATTGTGACCTTGTAATCAGCCATGTGAATTCGTTCTTTGGATTGCATTCAAGGTTAAGAACTGCACGAAAATAACTTTCTTTTTTTCAAGAAAGGGTCATTATTTCCAAAATCCGGCAACTAGACCTATTCTGAGGTGATGGTCCTTGGATGGGTGGGTGGATTAGGGCTTTACGTCCTGTATTTCTGCACCTGATGGGCTAATTAGGACAGGCAGGGACCATGGCAATGAGACGAAGGATAAAACAGCCATCCAACTAAGGCTTCACCGGGAATCAAACCCGGAACCCAGTGGTTGGAAGCCCAGCATGCTACTACTGAGCTGGGCCCCCACCCCGTGATGGTCCTTGGAACATATTGGCTCATTTCAAGAATATTCTGGCACATTCACACTTGCTCCCCGAACAGTGGCTCAACTACAATGGTACCAACACAACCCACTATCTTGCCTCTCATGACAGTCAGGTAGCTGCAAAAATATACAGAGAGCCCTAAGGGGTTTTTTTTTGTGAACTAATTTTGGATATATGAAACCTTCATTCAATGGTTGTGTTGAATGCATGAACGTTTGTAGAAATTTCAAGTAATTAATCATAGAAAATATACTGCCAGTGTTCCTCTGAAACCCGGGTTGCGATACAACAGTGTCTTTGAGTACACAACCCCACTCATCCCCACAATCACACATATTCATAATCACATTTTTACGTGCTTTCACACATATTCATAATCACATTTTTATGCGCTTTTCTATTTGCTAAAATTTGGTTCTGTTTTTTGTTCACATGTGATGATTAGTAAAATAAAAATGAACTGAATTATGCAAGTATGGCGTAAATGGCAAATTTTCCGTGCCTGGAATATTGTCCTTCAACAGGTACTGTTTAAATATTTTAAGTTATTATTGAAAGATTAAAAAAAGTTCATTCTTCTCAGAAGAGAGGGTGAGACGAGTTTTAAGTCAAATGTATTTTGCACCAGATAGGGCTGATCAGGACAGGCAGGTGCTAAGGCAAGGTGCCCAATGATGAAGCAACCTTCCAGTTGTTGCCATCATTGTTCTCAGAAGGCAAACAATAATAGTAGGCCTGCTGCCAAGGTTAGAATTCAAGGTCTTTTTTTTTAATTTTATACATGGGACTCATTGGGCTAGATAACTTATTTGGCCCAACTACTTATAAAAGTTGTACCGCCTCAAAACTAATGCTCAGAAGCTTAGCAGATATGACGAATTGCTGGAGGCAGATGTATTGATGAGATACAGCTCATGAAATTAGCCTCAGCTGGGGTTTTACTCCAGAACCTTCATCACAGCTAGCCAGAACAGGCAGACACCTTAATCGGCATTACACATTTCAACTGATCTTTGCACCATATTATGTCGTTTAGAATAAAGTAATAGTTATTCCTTATGCCATTATGAAACAAATGTGCTTACAGCCAGTAAGACTTGAAAACCAATCTCCAACTCCAAGACTCGGCAGACAAACTCCAGAGGACGCCATGCGAGTCCACTCTTATTGGTTGAGCGACTGCCTTAACCAATGGGAGTCCAGGATTCATGCCCTCTGGAGTTTAGCTTCCAAGTCTATGAGATTTGTTCCAAGTCTATGAAATTGGTTGTAATGCAGAGTGTCGATGATGAATGGAATGCAATGCAATAGATTCTTTCTGCCAAACTTGGTGGGCCTCTCGTATCCTGGGCAGGTGTAGGTCAACTCAAAATAGAGGCATTTTAAATGGTTTGTAGAATAGGGCCATCTTTTCATGCAAATGTTGTCCAGTCATTGGTTAAAGTTTGTTTTTGCAACTTAAATAATTATGTACCACATTTAGGTTAAGACAAGGCAATTCACAAGCATTAGTGAGGTAAGCCGTTTAACACAGAGGCTGATTGGGATATCAGCCAAGCTTATACTAAGCTTAACCTAATGTAAGTTAGCTTCTTGAGACTTATTAATGGAGTCTTGTACATCCTTTTAAATCTTACTCTAACATGTCACCAAATCTTAAATGTAGTCGATTAGTTGATTAATACTAATTGTGGAACCCTACAATATTGACAACTTAGGAATCACTTGACATTTAATTCGAATAATACTATAGTTTTCATATAATTCCGACTTAGAGAAGCAGAAAATAGACAACTTTCTGACCCTAAAAAACAGGTCAATACAAATGAACTTTTTTTTTGCTATTTTGTCACAATTGTAGCCATTTGATATGGTCACAAAGTAGGAACAGAAATTACATTGGTGAATATACCTAAACTTGAAGTTATTTCTTTCCCAGAAGTAGTTTTATCAGCTAGTGTAAGTTGGAATTTGAATTGTTGCAAACAGTCTATTTTCTGCTGCCCCATGCCATTTGCAGCAAAATATGATGAAAAACCAGAACATTTATATTGAGTCTTACTATAGGTTCTATCAGAGGTCTTAAGATTGGGGTGGTCCTATAATTAGGTTGTCTGAATTGTGAGGTTCCATTATAAAAATCAAAACAAAGAGCATATACATCGTTATGTTTTCTTATTTTCAAAGCTAGGTAAGCACATGCATAGAATAAAATTAACACAGATCTCAGCACCAACAGCTCAACCATACAGACACAAGAACAAAGGACACTCGACACACGAACAAAGACAGAAACATGCACATATAACCAGACAAGCATAAATACACAGGCGATCACACACGCTTCTAACAGTTGATGTAGGTCTTTCAACACTAACCACAAGACTTTCTTCGATATTGGTTGACATCTCTGACACCATTGTCCTGAAAGCAAAAAAACAATAACCGGTCAACATATGAAATAATTCTTATAAATTTCATATTGCTGTTTTCAGTTTTAAAAAGTACAAAACTGTGCAGTAGGCTTGATAGACCAGCAATATTATTTATTAATAAGAGATTAAGGATAGAACGGTTAATTTGATTTCTAAGATAACAATGATCTGAAGTTAAGCAACAGAAAATAACAAAGTACAGCACAGGATACGAACAGAATGGATACTTATCGCACAACAATTTAACATAGTTCATTACTACAGGGAAGTACATTATAAAGTAGTCCATTACTACAGGGAAGTACATTATAAAGTAGTCCATTACTACAGGGAAGTACATTATAAAGTAGTTCATTACTACAGGGAAGTACATTATAAAGTAATGATTCAATGTAATGAAAAAATAAATGTTACATAAAGATTCTAAATTCAACTGCCGTATAGTAAGGAAGGCATACCTCTGTTTTTATTCTGTCTTCATAACCTGCTTTGTGAAGGAAACACTGATCATCAATAGAGTTGAAATCAAACGCCTGGCAGGTGGAGTCAGCAGTGCATGCTCTTTCACAAGATACAACTGATGTAGATGCTTGGTGCAGAATGCCCCCGGTGGATAATGTGTTGCTGAAGGTTTCATACGACACCTCACAATCAGCTGTTGAAATCATATATCATAATTAAAACATATTATACAAGTACGAAATCAAAATAATATACTAATAGGTATATAAGCTTTGTGTACATAGGGCTAGCATTTGGCTGCAATGGAAAACCATGTGGCAAAAGCAGGGTAAAAACCAGATTGGGTAGCATGGTACAGAAACCATGTACACTAATGGACTTTAAAAAATGCAGTATCTCGGGTTTGTACAACATGTTTTACCTATGCATTTTTAAAGTCCATTAGTGTAGTTATGTCAACATTTTACTAGCCAAGATATTTACCTCTGCCTAGCGGTTAACATTCTGGTGCAGAATAAAGATATAAATTCACAGCTACTGAAACTATTGAATGCAACTTCATTTGAGAAATCATAAGGCCAACAAGCCAATGAGCGGAACATTTTACACTTAAAACTTACTATTGCAAGGAACTTTCTTGTAATGGTCAGTTTCTGACGTTCCAAAATCCTTCTGACTGATAGTTTGTGCACTATGCAGAAAACAACCCTTCAATACCTGCAAATTAAAACATGAAAATCCAAAGTAAGCGAAAAATTCCAAGAACAGTTATCGTAAAAATAATATGATAGACATCGATTGTATTTTGATATATATATAATTGTGAAAAATTTTAAATCTCAGATAAGCTTTATAATTATTAACAGTGGATGACCTCAAAGCTCCATATGAGAGATCTATGACGTTGATCTTGTAAGCCTAAAATTATTACATCATGAAACAAATATTAAAATTTAGAGTAACCCACATGACACTGTTGTATAATATTCATTACACACAACTCATCTGTAAGTTTCACAGTAGCAAACCTGATCTAAGACAAGTCAGAAGATCAATAATAAAGAGAGAAATATATATATTGTCTGAAATTTAAACTAGCTGCAACTTACCCTGTTGAAATCAAACCCCACACAGGTGATGTCTTTGTCGCACAGTTCAGTGCAAGCAGAAACCTGAGTTATGCCAGACTGGCTAATGCCACCATAAGCAAATGCATTTCTTTCAATATCATAGGAGTTCTGACATTCTGCAAAATAATTAAGTTCTATTTAAAGCACAGGCCAGTAAATGGGATGCAATTTTGAAAATATCACAGTATAAGCACCAGCAGAATTTGTAATAATAAGCCCTGAAACAAATGCCTGACCGAAAAACTTAACATTGTTCTGGCATTGAAGAATTCTTTTTGGTCTTATTACTATTAAGACACATTCACATTGATTCACTTTCAAATATGTGTGAACAATTTAAATAGAGCATGGAAATTAGAGGGACTGATCAGATTGCTTAATCGCTAATTTTTTTATCGTGAACACATACACATACGGAAACGGAGCTAAGTGGTACTGCGAAGAAAACTATTTTTGGAACAATAAAAAAAAACCGAACTATACAGTGCAACTGCACTTCTGTAAGCTAATGAATATGCATTGCAACCTGGGATAAATGGATGTATTGGAGTCTCCAATTAAGTATGACACCAGAGACTGTATAACACAGATTCAGATCATGCCATTTTGAAAATATCACAGTATTTCAGTGGTGGAGCTGGATTAGGGCTTTACGTCCCGCATTTCTGCAGCTGATGGGCTAATTAGGACAGGTAGGGACCATGGCAATGAGACGAAGGATGAAACAGCCATCCAACAGATTCAGATCATACATGGTGTATAATACAGAGGGATAGCAAAAATATTGATCACATCCTAAAACTGCCAAGTAGTAACATCAAATTTTCACAGTAAATGTGCCAAACAAATCACAGTAAATAAAAGTACATTGAGTGGTGATAACAACAATTAAAAGTACCTACCACATTTGTTAAGCCTGTATTGGTCAATATTATTCATATCATATGCAACACTGGACATGTAGTCAGCAGTGTGGGCGAAACATTTATTAATGAGCTTGTTGAAGTCGAACGCAGGGCACGGTGGAACTTTAGATGAACAGACAGACTCGCATTTGGTGGCAGATGACACGTCCTCAACTGGTACACCATCGAGAGAGTGGGCAGAAGATATTTTTTCATATTCGCAAGACTTGGCTGTATGAAAAAGAATAGATAACAGATTGGTCTTAATCAATATTTGGTTAGCCCACCCTGCAAATAAATAAAGGGACTTCATACCATCATAATTCACCTACAATGTTACCAACATAATTCCATCATCTATCTATATGGGGGCACTCATGCTAGCGTCTTGGCAGACTTAATGAGTGTCCTCCTTACCCGACTGCAACACATTATTTGTCATTACATGTATGTAGTTTTATTTTGTATTCAAAAGGGTGCTGTCTGTCAATTCTACCAATCTTCGTCATTCAATAAAAAAACAAACAATCAATTGATCTCACCGGTTTCATAGCATTGGTTACACAAAGACATGCTAAACTGACATCAGAAAATCTAAATAACTAAAACCATGAGTTTTATTATAAAAAAACTTTATTTCAATCACATGTTCAGTTCAAAATTATAGGACTTGGTAATATAAAACTACATCACAAAAGACAAACTATAAATCTTATAAGAGTGAAGTCTGTCAACCTGTAAAAATATGACATTACGGTTAATTCACTGCGTTTGGTAATTTAAATTTCAAAGGTTTAGATACTGTGGGTTCAAAATAACAAAATGTAAACTTAATGAATAACAGATCATTTATCAGAAAAGTCACTCAGGAATGTTGGATGAGCTAAACATTTGTAGATGCCAGAAAAAGGAGCAGTTCAGTAAATGTTTCCACAACAAAACAATAGCCAATAATCACATGATTTGAAGCCTATTCTGGTGTCACTAGGCCTGTACATCTGTTGTAGCTGCATCCCGACCATATACCAACAGTCTCCTGGATATCTCCTATCCTAACAGCCCAGCGACCTAATTATGGACATTCTTTGCTATTTTACCTAGTTAAACAAAATTATTGGTTAAACTATGTAGCCAATAGGCTGAGCGTAGACTTAAGAAATCTTCTCTTAAAAATAAAAGATAAATGGATTTTTTTTTTTAGTTTAGACAATTTTTCTGAATTTCCTGCTTGTCAGAACAATTGCGTAAACTCGACACATGAACATCTAATTATTCTGTAATTTCATTGTTAGACCTTAAATGCCATAAGCCAGCCTATAGACTATAAGAGAAATTGATTAATTTACTTTAGATGATTAAACGAGTAAAACATGTACATAATTCAGTCGCTGGACTGTGAGGTGACGACACAGGGCTCGTCAGTTCTCACGTGACCTTGAACCTGGAAAAACTAATACAATATATGACATCACCAGAGCCCAACTGATGATGACAGCATCTAGTATTGTGTAATGGTGACATGTATTGCACGAGTATTTCCGGGTTTATAGGTCGCAGGAGGACTGACCAGCCTTAAGCCTTATAGTAACTCCTCTGCTTCAGTGCTCGGTGATCGGTAGTATTAATTACAAACTTTACTCTTACAAGTTACAAGCATGATAGCTTAAGTCTATATTGATCTACTCCAGATGCAAGATAAACCCTTTGGGTGTAGCCATCAACATGGATGAAGCACTGATTGTTAACATCAAAATCAAAAGCAAGGCAAGTGTAATCAGCGTTGCACATTTCAGCACATGATGAGACAGTGTTCACAATCGATAGGTACCGTCCTCCAGTTGACATCACTCCAGACATTTTCTCATACAGGTTGCTACAACCTGTCAAAAGGAAAATCAATATTACAATCATTGTGAGCTATAATGATTACGTTCGGTCAGTGCAAAGATCACTCGTGGTAGCAATATTGGTACAGAATCAACTATATATTAACTTATAATAAAATTCATAGAAATTGGCTTCCTTCTGCCTGGTTAACTTTTACATTCCACAATTACTGGCATTGTATGGAGAAGTGTATGTGTTGAAGTAGGTCCTGTCAAATTTGGTATCTTTAATTTAACCAAGTATGAAACAAAAAATGTATTAATGTTTGCACCTACTTCATAATTCATAAATGGTAAATTTATTATAGAGATTTGTGTATAAAACCCAAATAGCACTCAATTCTTTGAACCATACATTAATTAATAAGGCAATATGAAAATAGAATGCTTACCTTTGAAGATGGAAAGAAAAGGTCTACAGCTACTTCCACCACATTTTAGTGACACACTCGCATACCGCCCAAACTACTGTTCAAACTACAGATGACCACGCAAATGGTATGGCAAAATACTGGCACATTATCAGTTTTACTACTATAACACCACAACCTTGTCAGCTTGTTAAACTATTTTTGAATAATCAAACTGTGCAATTCATTATACCTCTACACAAAGTCTACAAATGTGACACAAGTAAGGTACTGCCATCCTCACTGCCAAAAATAGTTTCTTTACTTCAGTAATATTTTCACTTTTCCTTGAAACAAGTGGTAATAACTTTAAATAAATATCCTGACAAGAAAAATTCTTAAATGGCTATGATTTTTGAAGGGACAAGCAACATTACTTGGTAACAAGAAAATATTATTTTCAAGAATATAACTACACAAGTAATATTTTTTGGTCAATAGGAAGAAAGTATTACTTCAAGAATATCTTGCTTTTAGTAATATTTCTAACTTTAAAAAAATTGGCTTAAGTTTTTTTTCTAAATTCAAGATTTTTTTGACAAGATTAAAGGGATCTATGAAGTTTCAACCATTTCTCCAAGTTCGGGACACTCTTCAACTGATATCATGTTTATCACACATCTAGCACTCCGCCACTGATATCATTAACACCACCAGTGTTAAGATCTAATTTAGCAGCAGTCACAGCTCTGGGCATTGCACTGTCGAAATGGTTTCAAGAGCTGCCTGGAGGGTGCCTGTGTAATTTGTTTGCCATATTTTCATTAATCCCATCGTTATATCTTATATTTAGATCTTGTTATTCATATATAAATGTATTTCAATCCAGGTAGTGTTACTGATGAATTACTAATTCTCGATAGTTAGCACTGCATCATTCTGTGGAACGGAGTGAGAGATCGACCACTGGGATCCAAATAGTGGCATTTCCCGCCACTTTTGCTGGCGGGCTGCATCTTGGGGCAAGAACCGCATATGTAAGCTTGGCACGGAAAACAACGTGGTAGGCGAATAATGCTCATTTGTACGATAATGAAGTGATATAAGATAAAAATACATTATTTAGATCATTTCATGAATACAATGGACTTTTATAACATAGAAAGAGAAAAAGCGAAATTTACTGCGAATTTGCAATTTTGTGCGGACCTGTTAACTTTCTCAGTTTCTAGATCTCTTGTGCCGAAATGAAAAGCTGTGTGCAAAAAATCATCAGAGCCGATTTTTTTAGCTTATTTTGACAATTCCCTCATCTCTGTTGACAACTCGAGCCAAACTTTTTTGCACAATTGATCTAAAGATCTCCAGAGTTCTACTGTGTACTGCTGAGCTAAATCCCCAATAAGTTATATCATTTAAGAAATTCTAACCAAATCAGCTTTTTGAATTTCTCTTCTCCGACAATATCCTGAAGGATGATAAACCCTTCTGGATAAAATAAACATTAAAATTAGCGTTGTAAAAGCCGGTTTCAGAGGTTAAAATTACCTCCGTGTTTTATTTTTTCTCCGTTGTTTATAAACCAGAATCTAGCATTGTTTTTTTAAGGCCATTATCTAAATAGATTGTAAATGTCATAATTCTATGTGCAATAGGTTTAACAAAAATAAGTGTCAAACATAGGCTACCAGATGAGATTTAATTTAATAATTGTATTCCAACTGGATGACAGTAGGGCACAGAGATTTTAAAAGGGATGGTATGCAAAAGGATCAAATACTAAAATTATGCCAAATATACCAAAAGATAGCCCAAGTGTATAGATTTGCAGGTAAATATTAAATTTGTGGAAAACTAGTTATAGAATAGCAATTAAATAATTTGGCTGGATATAAGACCAAACGAGTGGGGAAAAAGCTGACCTTTCTTGGGGCCCTTGGGTCTGGGCACCAGATTGGAAAATCCCTAATAATTCTAAAATTAGCACGCTGACCTATTTTTTCCAGTTTGCTTTATAAGACAAAACACATAAAATAACCTACTTCAAAGGAATTCCTATGTAAAAGGGCAGTTATCGAGCCACCTTAATAACCCCTTTTGGAAAAGGCTTCATCCAGATTTGAGGAAATTATAACTAGAATACCATTGGTGGTTTAATTGTGGTGTACCGTTAGTAATATTGAAGATGCACTAAATTCCACACAGACTACAGACACCACAGTGACAAGACAATGTAATAAAACGTTTACCTGAATCCAGACGTGATGTGGTGGTCTGCGGCTTTCTGCTGGTTCTAGAAGTTGTATCATCTTTGGCGTCATCACATTCCTGTCTCCTATACTGATGCACATCTCTCACTCCGTCAGCCTAAATTAGCAAGTGAAACAGCATTAGCATGGAGAAAATAGCATGATAGCAGGAGATATACAGTAAGAAAAACATTCAGATACACAACTGTAAATGTGTCATGCAATTGTACATGTGTCATGCAATCATTCCCAATATACGGTTTGAATGTCACCATTGAAGTCCCAGTAACTTTGTTTTAACTACTATGTCAACAAGTGCTAGTGATTGAAGAAAAGTTAATTCAATTTTCATGCATTTACAGCAGTTTTCATAGACCTTGGATCTTAAGTCAGATGACATAATGTGAATCCAGGATTCCTATTGGTTAAAGCAATCCCTTAGCCAATTAGTCATACATTCACATCTAGTCCTAGAGCTTAGTTTCCAAGTCTGTGAGTTCAGCTGTGGATGATTTACTTGACAAGCATCTCACTGAAGTAATATATCATGCAAATGAAATATAAACAGATTTAGGACAATGCATTGCAAACAGTTCTGGTCTTCAATCGTATTGAATTGATTTCATGAAATGCATAGAAGGTTAGGCCTTTAATATTTCCAATATATAAAATTTTTCAAACAACACAATGCAATGAAAGAGTCTCACTGCAGTTAAAGAGCCATCTCCAAACTGGTTGGTGTGCCAGTAACACTTTTTCCAGTACAAGAAGAATTCAAATCCGGTGCATTCTGGCCTGGTGCTACAAAAATCTCTGCAAGATTCACTAGTTAGAGCATTGTCATTGGGTACTCCACCGGGCGAAATTGTGTTGTTGTAGAATGCATAACTGACACCGCAAAGTGTGGTTGATGGTGGTTTGGTGCTTGAAGATGTGGTTGATGTCGGTGTGGTTGTTTGTGTGGTCGGTGTGGTAGTTTGTGTGGTTGGTGTGGTAGTTTGTGTGGTTGGTGTGGTTGTTTGTGTGGTTGGTGTGGTTGTTTGTGTGGTTGGCGAGGTTGTTTGTGTGGCTGTTTGTGTAGACAACTGTGTTGTTCTGGTAGTACTTAATGTAGCAGTAGTCGAGTTGGATTGAGTAGATGTTTGGGTTGTCAGAACAGTTGTGCTTGTTTGTGTTGATGTAGAGGTGGTGCTATTAGGTGTTTGTGGTGATTTAAATGTTGTAGGCACAGAACTGCTTGGGAATGTTGTGGTCTGGGTCATCTCCTGCGTTGTTGATCTCACACAATCACGTCTGTATTGGTTTATGCTGATGACGTTCTGTTAATCAAACATTGTGCAAACAATTATATTATAAAATGCACATGCAATGTGACACAAACATCCATGCTATTACTCCATTGTTAGAAGCCAAAAAAAAAAAGTTAAAGTGTGCATTTCTTACCTATAGGCATGCAGTGAAAACACTTTTTACTTTTAAAATATATATGCAACAATGAACAATTCATGCTTCTTAAGTTTTCCCCAATAATTATTAAGTGTAAAGGTGTTAAATTTATGGGTGTGATCATGCGTCCCTCTGCTTGGTTCAGATATTGTCATTTAAGGGCTCAGATGTAGTCGACAATTTGGTGAATTGTTTTACTTACGGACGTTTTGATGTTTTTGTCGAATCCTGCCTTATGATAGAAGCACTGTGAAAGAGTAAGGTCAAAGTCAAATCCAGCACAATCTGTGATTTTCAAACATTCTACCATGCAGTCTTCAGATTTAGTTACACCAGAAAGTATAGTGCCCCCTTGCGATAGTGTGTTGCGGAAAATTCGAAAGGTGTCTGAACAGTCTGAAATTGATAAAAAATCGTATTTTACAAGGTAGCCATCTATGGAAGTGGTTATCAAAAATTAGCGGGAACAAACAAATTTAATTTCTCATTGTTGATTTAGTTGTAAAATAACCTGAAGTCCATGAATACTATTTATGCATATTGCAAAATTGAAACATGGCATAAATCCAAAAATTAAAATATGTTTGCTGGTACAACTATAAAAATCGAATTACCTGATGCATCATCACAGCTTGAATCATCTTTACGGTACTGAAACAAAACAAAAAGTTCAACAGAATGAGCTATATCCTGTATGAGGCAAACTATATATGCCTAAAAATCATCTACAAATTAGCATCTTATAATTTGACAACTGGAAATAAACATTCTCTATCATGTCAAAAATATAAGACATCTAAAATAAAGGTTATAATAGTAATAATTCCTATTGCAAAAGGCTTGTTCTTTAAGCATAATATTATCTCATTTCAATGGAGGGTATGAGGATGACTTAATCATGGACTTTCATGGATAACACATGGACATTTGTAATTAATAAAAATTACAAATAACTTTACACAACTATTCTTTTTTAATCAGCACTATGTGAATATACATGGCACCTACCAGCACAACTTAGGTAACATTAAAAAAATGCTAAAAAATTATAAACAGTCTGGCGAACTCTTAGGTTTTTCTGCCTGATTAATTGGAACTTTTGGCAATCGATTAGTTAAAACCCAAACGAGGTATTAATGCAATGCTACATCAATGAAATATGGCTTCTTTTTTTTAAATATCCGTTTTCTGTGAGGCAACATCTTCCTTTCATATAAATCATAAGTACTTTCACTTCAATCCAGGTGCCAGCACATGATGTTGGTAGCCACCTGGCGGATTTTGCAAAATTAGCAATAATAAGGCCCGCAAAATCCTTGAGGTTACTAGGTTATCAAGAAATTGAAATTTTAGAATTTTGATTCAATTAATCGAGAATCGTTGATAATCACCAAGCGCTAACAATTATACACTTGCAGAATTGCATGCAACTTCAAATAATAGTGTTTTAGCTTCAAGTGACACCAGTCTGATTATTTAGTATCATCCTCATGTACATGTCAACAGCTGTCAGTGGTTCAGATTTCAATGCATGAATTCGCCAATGTAGTTTACAAGTTGTGGAAAAATATATTGTCATCAAATACCTGATCAACTCCAGCTGAATTACTGTCGGCTTCATTCAAGTAACCAGTATCATGCAGATAGCAGGCCAGATTTGTGTTATCAAAGTCAAAAGCAGCACATTTTGGAGAAGCAGTACAAACTCTTTTGCACCCATCTACATCTACCACACCACGCGATTCGGTGCCACCAAAGGATTTCATATTTTGAAACCTCATGTATGTTGGGACACAACCTGAGAAATATAAGAACCACAAAAGAAATCAATATCAAGATAATTAATATGAGAATTAGCCTATTTAGGTATGTTCTATGTTGAAATAAATATTCAGAAACACTTAAGTCACGTACCTGAAGGAGTAGGGCTGCTGCCAGACTGACAAAAAATTCGACGGTACTGGTCAACACCCGCCTTAATCAGCTGGACATACAATAGATACCCATCGACATGTTTAAAGCATTGCCGGAGGTTATTATCAAAATCAAAAGCTACACAATTCTGGTCATTAAGACAAGCACTCTGGCAAGCAGTCAAAGTATTAATGTTGGTCTGTTCCTGGCCTTTAAGTGACAGAGTGTTTTGCATGCGGGTGAAAGTGTCGATGCAAGCTGAAAAAACAATGTATAACCACATATAAATATATATAATATATCTACTTGCAATACTGAATTTTTGGACAATATTAAAGTAAAGACCTTTTTCTGAAGGTCATTTTTTAGCTAGGGAGTACTAAACTGTTAGAGTTAAAAACCTTCTGCATGAAATAAATAAGTAAAAGACCAGATTACTTAATTGCTGACAACTGTTTACCTTTTACTTTGAATTTAAAGAGCAATTTTGATAGACGGTAAGTAAAAAATAGTTTGGCAAAATGGAGTATTATTATGTAAGTTGTTGTAATTTCTGTCAGATCTGACAACGTAATGTGAACATGAAATCCTTAAAAATAACCAACTGTTCAAACGCAGTCTTAATAATTTCTTCCTTTACGTTAAGAAGTCTTTTCACCTTTGAACTAAGAGATTACCACTTAATTATTACCTGCTCCAGTGCCAGATACAGTAGATGTAGCCGCACAAGGTTCTTTCCTGTACTGATTAACATTGACAACCCCTGTTGTTCTGAGCATTGATTTGTATTGGGCATCGTGGAAGTAGCATTCATTAAATCCAAAATCAAAGTCAAAGGCTACGCATGCGCTATTTGCTGTACAGCCATCCCTGCAAAAAGGTCCATTACATTTTAATTAGATTCATATGTACGAGTCCAAGTTCATGCGAAAATGTAATGTCATTTTTATCTCAATGAGTAAATTGTAACTGCTTTTACACTAATGGTTTTAATGATCAAATATGAATAATAATTAAGTCTGAAACTGTAAGATCATTGTGATAATCGGGAGATTTTTTTTTTGCTACTAAACTTGATCATTCATGCTAGATAGCAGTACATTGCAAAATTCAAAAGCATGCCAAGTAATCACGAGAAATAATCTGGAATAAAGCTGATTTCTATTACCTGCATAAGTCCAAATTGTTGAAGGCAGATTTCAATGTGCCTTGGAGAGAGATTGTGTTTGTAACTGTTTCATATGTTGTAGGGCATATCGGTCCTGACACAGAAAGAAAAAGCATAACATCATCATTTCTTAATCCACATAAAGTAAACGTTGCAACAGTTGTAAACTACCTACCATGATGAACCTTGAGTAATCAAAAAACAAGTTATTGAAATTGAAACAATTGCAGAATAAAACCTATAGTGCTTCAAATTTATGTATAGTTACTGAAAAATTACATTTTTTAAATTGTAAGCTGCATAATAAAATTAAAGATAAGTACATTTGTAGATAACAAAATATGTAAAGAGGAACTATCCTATGAAATGAAAACCCTGTTTATAAAATCTATGCCAAAAAAATAAAAGCCAAAACGAAATTATTTTTTACATTGACACAATACCAAAACTAACATTTAACCACATAAACCAATGAAATATAAAACAAAAGTCAAAAGTTTATAGTCTAGACAAACCAGCATTCAGTGCCAGCTATAAAAAAGTTCATATTAATTATCACAAAGCTGTTTAAACCTTGAAATTATTTGATATTGTAAAAAAAAGTGATTTCCTACCTGGTGGCACAGTGTTGGGTACACCACACCTTGGCTCATCTGAAATGAAATTAAAAAAAAAATTTCCAGTAAAATGATAATACATTGGGCACATCTAGCAGAATTATAATGATTCTAATCTCCCATTTTCAAAATTGGTATGAAGCACTGTAGTTTTGTTAAATGGTGAAAATACTTCGAAAATTTGGGAATGCAGATGACAAATTTTCGAATTGATGTATTTAACTAAATTTACCTTCATCAATCCAGTAAATTTCAGGATTGTATGGCTATTTGTTTTGGGTATAAAGGGGTTTAAATATTCATGCTAAATATGTGGACTTTACCTGAATCAAAGTTCACTTGAAAACCAAATTATGGCCAACTGTTTAAGATAATTCGTTTGGTTTGTTTCTGAAGTTATATTCTTTTTTACCAGAAGTAAAACTATCAACTTACATCTGATGTCACAGTGTCCCCAGGCACCAGAGGAAAACCCAGGGAACGAAAATGTAGTGGCACACCAAAGAGCAACTTGGTCAACCCCTGTGCAGTGGCGATATTCAGTCCCTTTGTACATAAATGGGAATATACATTGGGCGCCTGACAATGTAAGGACTGAAAATAAAAGATTTTTTGCAATTTTATATCATGAATTAAGAAAACTTAAATATCATGAATAAAAACAGCCAAAATCTAATTTTTGATAAATGTTTATCATCACAGTCAAACTTCAAGTGTTGCGCTCCATTAACATGCGCTTGTAAATTACGTATGTGTTCGCTTGGAAATAAATTATTCATCCAACTGCAAAACTGTTATTTGAAAATCTTTAGGCTATGGTACAACTGACAAGCTTGTCAAATGATACAGGACGCACATTACATCCTTATTTGTAATACATTTACAAAAATAAGGTAACTAGCTTCTGACCAACATATGGTGAAGCAATTGCCAAAAACTGTCAAAAAGGAAAAAGAAGCATAACTTGCCATAAGCAAGTAGAATATCGTCAGTATACAGTGATCCACATATTACCGTAATTTAGTCCTGCCACTGATCAGCATATCTGTATCGTGCTGCTACTTTGCTTTTGAAGACAAACTACTCCGTCTCATTAGTGTGAGAACTCAAACGAGCAGTCACAGCAGGTGATCACGGAATACTGCGGATCACCATAAACTGATGAAACTCTTGTTTCCACAGACATAAAAACTTTAGATGAACTTTACAAAACAATGTTATGAGAAAAGTTGATAAGATTATGAATGATGAACAGCACTGTTGATATCTGGCAGAAGGCTAGCCCCACCAGTACAACGTACAAATAGGTATAAGAAATATTTGTTATGCGGTAGCATTAGAGTCTAAAATCATGTTATGTCAAATTAATTTATTTTGTGTGTGTGTGTATGTTGGTATGTAGCTTTTTGAATGTGTCTCTGTGGTACTTCTTCTGTGATACTTGTGTGTGATGTATTGTATGTGCATGATACTTGTATTGCCCATCTTTTATTTATGAATTGCTGTCTCTGAGACAAATTTCATATTTATTATGTCAATAAAGGATTATCTGATCTCATCTTAATACTCACTGACGCAATTTCCGTAAAGTTGATCATTATCAAAATTGGTTGATGTTGCACACCACGGCTGGTTCCAAGTATCTGCTGAACAGGTATTGTAAGTCAGTCCTTTGAACACAAATGGAAATTTGCAAGTGGAACCGGGTGGAGAATTACCGCCAACTGTTGGAACTGAAATTCAAAGCAAAAAAAATCTTTGAGTTGCAATGAAATTAAATAACAAATTCTGCTTTAACCTATTGGCAATTTATGACACCATTGCATTAACAATTCTAATTCATACTGTTTATGTCTTTACACATCTCGTCCCCATTTAGGTGGTCCAAAAAAAATTAATATCTCAAAACAGTACCCGATATATATTTTGACGCTAACCACAAACAAGACAGGCACATTAATCACATTATACTAATAATAATCATTACTTTAAGAATCTAAATCTGGATTTCAATCCAAAACTGTATAATTCATTCTAGAGTTATGTCATTGATAGCACGAAAAAACCATCACATACCACTGCATTGTACAGGAGATGTGTTTGGAGATACATTTGCTAGCGTTGTTGAAACAGTCGTTGTGGCAGTCGTAGCGGTTGGTGGATATACACTTGGACAATGACCTGAAAATAAAAAAACCATTCGTATTTTAAATTAAACTCACTGCAGCTTGGGTTTGCTTGTTTTCGGTTCAGGCAGTTAATACTAGCTCTAGTTAGTTTCAGCTAAACATTCTTCATGAATGTTGCTGTGTTATCTGCTGCATGCGCCCCACAACAGAGAATCAAATAAAAGGGAACATGCATTACCTTGGATTGCACTAGGGCTGGCCAGTTATTGTGTGACCTTGTAACCAAGAAATACTAATACCTTACCAATACACAATACTAGATGATGCAGTACGCAGGTAGGGGCTGCCACTAACCAGGAGGGATTCCTCCCGGTAGCATGCGTGCACATCTCTGCCTTTAACATTGAAAATGCCTGGACCGGAAGGTGATCCCCATTCTAAAAATAGCACAGCCAATCAGAAAATTCAGCGTTTGGCCAATCAGCCATGCTTACGCTTAGGCAGGTCCCAGCCCAAGTAGAATGCTCAAGATGGACATCAACACACACCAAAATCTCTGTTAATTTACTACAGTTGTATTCTTCAATGATGAAAAATGCTGGCTGATGCTAGTGTTTTCAACACAAACTGAAATTTGTTAATCGTTTGGGCTCAAGAATTCATAGCCTATGTAACAGTGATAGCAAACTTCATTTCTTGATATGAGTACTCTGTTTAACGACAATAGTATGGCTCTTTGTAATACATATACGGAAAGTTTTCATTCCAATGATGAGCAAGTAGATCGTTGCTGTATGATACCCAAAAATTACAGCGAAGACGATAAAAACTTATTGAAGCTGCTAAGTTTTTAGACAAGTGTACCCTGTTATTATATGATCTCATAAATGTTTTATAATGATTTTTATTTCTTTGCACCATAACCTATGATCTCTTAGAAGTTTTACAATGTTTTTATTCATACTGATTTTAAGGTGATATTTGTATCATTATCTTGTATATACCAAATTTGTTAATTTTTGACGGCAAATAAAATTACAATTATAAAATTACAATACCTTCTGGCTGACAAAATCCCATCTGGGGTCCACCGATGATTATTGAGCTTTGGATACCACAAATAGACATGCCGGCAGATGAAAAATCGGTAGTGCATTCATTATAGGTGACCACATTGGATGCCGTTGTCACAGTGAAGGGAAAGACACAAGGCGCTGAATTTTTGTTAGTATAGACTGAAATTAATCGAATATAAAATAAATCATTGTGATGATGAAATCATCTTACTCAAGTAAATTCTGTGATATACATTCAAAAGAACTCATGAATATTCATAACTGGGTAATTTAAAAACATAGGCTGCATGGCAGCACACCTTCACTGATACTTAATTTTAATTTCTGTCTCATATACACTTAGAATTGTACAAGACTTGAACAATGTCCTAGAACTCCATCTGTTTGATTACGCATTATACACAGCAAGTATAATATGAGTTGGAAATCCTATACTTACTCATACATTCTCCCCATTCTACGTCAACATCATAACTTGAAGTTGTTGCACACCATAAAAAATCATGACGAACCTTTGTGCACGCAGTATATGTTGCACCTTGGTAAGTAAATGGGAATTTACAAGCTTTCCCCCCAGCATTTCCTTTTTGAGTGAATACTGAAATAAAAATTCAATTCCATTCAATTCATTTATTGACCACAGATAAATATGTAAACACAAACAATATTCATCTCCAACTGGCAAGCTGACACTAACTTGTATTTGCCTTTACCTAATCAGTGTTACATTACATAAAACATACATACATAATGAATTACATATGCTCATTTAAATATTTATATAAGAAGGATGATATCAAAATCTACAATCTCCCCACTTTGCCAAAAACAAAGTTACTCCAAGGGGTCCAGTGCAGAAGGCAGCTTGGATATTATTAGTACACGAGATATTGAAGATGATTTCCTGTTCAGCAGTCCATGTAGTACTTATATTTTATCAAATACTTTCACTATTCAAGTCAAAGGGTGAGAATTAATGATGCTTTAAAAACATGGTCGTTCAGTTCAATTTCTCATTGCTGCTGGGCATGAAGCTTAGTCAGATTATATGACCAACTTCCAGGGGCAGATGTAACAGTGACATGATAAGGCTGCTTAAAGTCAACACTATGTTACATATTTTACCCTGTGGGTTGGGTTTCTTAATTGCATCAACATATACACTGAGTACAAGGCACCCCCAATTTTTTTTAAACATATCATGCGATCAACATCCAGCTCATGAAAACATTTGATGAAAGATAATTCGGAATAAAATGTTAATTATTCATCTTCAAAAACACAGTTCTGCAAAGTCATATGTTTCATCTTACCTGGGCAGTTTAATGTGTTTGCCAGAGTAGTGGAACTTGCAGTGGAGGAACTTGCAGTGGTGGGAGTTACAGTGGAGGAACTTGCAGTGGAGGAACTTGCAGTGGTGGTACTTGCAGTGGAGGTACTTGCAGTAGTGGTTGAGGAACCACAATTGTAAACTGCAACAGAACAGGACATTAATAAAATCAAAGTATTTACCAATATAAGAGGTAGAACATATTATGAGTGCATATAGGGCTGGTCATAGAAGCTAAAATTCAGAAAGTAAACAAAAGTTATACAATATTTTTAGTGAAAATACTTAATAAAGAAAATAAAGTCTGAAGTCCTCTCGTGTATGATTTGGTTAAGAGATTCCAATACTTATATCTAATAACACCAGCATACAGTTTGAGATATACATAATCTCAAAACAACTTCACACCTTATTATTAGGCTTACTCACCACACTCTCCCCATGGATCATTATTTTGGCCATTTTGCACAGTGTAACACCATGGCACACCATTGTTATCCTCAGTAGTGCACGCAGTGTACACAACGTTGTTAAAATTAAACGGAAAGAAGCATGGACCCCCTTGGTTTCCGTTGCTGCCACCAACTGTAATAGCTACAAAAAGAAAGATAATTGTTTTAATGCAAACTTATAATTCAATATTTTTAAGTTGCATACATAAGTGGCATAATGTATATACAAAGTTAAAAAATCAAAGACAAACAATACTTGTATTTTGCAAGGCTAATATCATTCAGTTTCTTGACTGTTTTACGATATGGCCCTGAAATAATTTTAAAATATGAAGATAAAAGTACAGAAACATTAAAAATAAGTGTATAAGATAAAAAAGTTATTAAAAATATATTATTTAAACAGATGAGGATTTCAACAATAAAACAAATTTGAGTAGTTGACTTTTCAAAAACTTCAGACCAGAAGAGTTTTTTCACATAATGTTATGGTAAACAGTTAAAATCTTTAGCACCAATCAATTTTCAAGTCTTTCGGCACACCTAATTATGATGTGGTGAAAACCATGCGTTTTCAATGCGTTTATCCTTCTCATGGAAAATGCACGTGGCACAATTGGCCATGTACCATATAGTTTTTCTATGTGGTATACAGGTTATTGTGAAACTTTGAGACGGTTTATGCTTGGAATTGATTCAAACCCAGGACCTTTAAACAAGCAGTCTAACATCTCAATCATTAAACCTTAAAGTTGCAATACAGATTTTATTCTCTGAATAGGTTTTCATAAATTAGCAATATGCATCATACAGTGTCATTAATCCCGGAGACGGTCACTGATATTTATGATGACTTGAACATGAGATGATGCAATAGAATTCCAATTTTGAAAACATTAAGACAGACAGATGACATGTAGTAATCAAATTTAAAAAGCAAGAAATGCATGCGAAAGTCCATGGGGACTCACATTAAGGCATAGAATGCCGCTAGCATGTGGGCAACCATATTGTAGTTTAATAACCTTTTGAAATTTAGATTAGTGTACTTATGTTAATTCAAGCAGACAATACTCATTTGTCAAGACAGTAGCATTTGCATACATGGCAATTCATTAGCTTATTTGAGGACCCAAAGCAAAAATATGGATAGGCCTAGCTATTTCGAGGATTTTGGCCGAATACTAAATATATTGTATAAAGCCAAGTCATACATAAAGTCATACACAATAGCACAGAAATATAAAAATAAAAGCAAAAATAACTGACAATCAATTATGCATAATACTACTACATACTTGGACAAAAAGAGGTCTGACCATGGACCACAGGGATATCTGGAATATAAAATATAGTGTAAATTAAAAGGTGATTAAACATTTTATGAAGTGATTTATTACCGACATACTCAAGTGGACATCTTTTGAATTCATGTAGCATTCTAAACTCAATTTTCAATTGTTTATTCAAAAGCAGTACATTATTGTCTAACACAATTTGAGATAGATTAAATTTATCAATAATATGTTTTCTTAGACAATAACTTAATTGCATAATACCTAAACCTCTGATTGCAAAAATATCATGATATGCATTTTAAGAGTATTTGTCAAAATCCACTTGCAGCCAAGCAAAACTATAATCAATATCATAATCATAATTTATAAAGCCGAAAGTGCAAAGCAAACTAGTTTCATTGCAAAAACCTCATACTTGATACACATTAATATAGATCTGATAGCATGATGCAAAACCTATGATCCATAATTAATAATTCACAAAAAATCGAAAGTGTAAGATTAGACTCAATCATTAAGAAACATCCCAATAGCACCAGACAATTTATTGCTCTTTTCTTACACTTTATAATGTATAATACAATTGATACAATAAAATAATTTAGTACTTACTAATTGTTATGCAGAGAAGAACTGTGATGAATATCGCACCGGGATGTGCCATTCTGGAAACAACAAAAATTGAAAGTTTTTGCAAAATATCCGATCTGGTGTATTCCCCCAAGTGATTGTGCGTCTGGACTGATGCCAGAGTAACTACTGGTCCACTCCGGCAACTGTTTTAAGGGCAAGCAGGTGAGAACGTGTGACAGGTAGTGACGTCATAATCCCCCCATTGTATTTAGTAACTGGGTACCAAATCTGGATTATTATACTTCAGTGTTAACCTTATGTATGGGGAGCTATTCTGAACTCACTGCAATCACAGTTTAAGGCTTAAATGTCCCATGGCAACAGTTACGTAACATGCCAACAAACTACAAAGCATTGAAGCACTTTGGAGTATTGTTCAGGGTATTAACTTTAGTCTATACTGGTACAGTCTGCATGACATTGTCATGATATTAGTATAAGACCTTCGCTCAAAATATCATGGGCTTAGGACACAATATAAAAGTAGTGGGTTTTGAATGGACCCGAGTTTCACTACTTCAATTGTAACACATTTAGGCCTAGATGCGTTTTGAATGAACATACATTACTTCACAGATTCGTCACTGGGGCAGTTGGGCAAAGTTGCATCTTGAGTAATTGCAGTTACCCGATCTGAGCTGAATTCTCTGAAATGCTGGAACTGGGAGTTGCACCAGTGGCTGTCGAAATCGGGTAACTGCGTTTTTTTTTTTTTTTTTTTTTCAAACTACAGAATCCACAATATAGAGTTACCCATTCCTGCTCTCCCGACTTTTCTCCAAATCCATTGCTTTCATGGCAAAAAGATAACCCCATCAGCTTTCCAAATGTAAATTAATGGATGTATTCATAGAAAATAATGAACCAAGAAGCAATGCTATCTCAATCAGTCTAAAAAGGGGCCGATTGTAATGTGGTCAGCCAAGTTGTGATCGAGTAACTACAGTTACCCAAGCATCTTTGCCTCAGTGCTCATGGAACTGTAAGAACGGGAGGTGACTGACATCCCCAATGAGGAGCATTCAAATATGAAACTGAAACAACAAATAAGCAACATGACGTTGCAATTAATGAACTTCCTTGCCGTTCCATTAACTGCCAATACTAGAAGGCAGATGACCTGATTACTAGTAGAGAACCATACCGCTTCTCCATGGTACTACTTTAACAACATTTCTGTTTCAATTGCAATATCTCAACCTACTTCTTTTCATATGTAATACATACTTTTTAATGGCTAAAGTACAATTTGTTGCTTTTTTAAATTCTAAACTAAGTCATTTGAAATAGGCCTATAATGTATCATGGATGGAATGAATTCTAATGCCTCGATGCTACTGGTTTATGAATGCAACGAGTTTATATGACACCAGTGTACTACACATCTATCCCATCAGTTTAGTTTGCCCATTGTCGATCAAAAGCTATTGCAGCTTGTGTTCACTGTTTTTATATCACCACAGACTGTAAATGATTTCTCTTCAATTTAGAATGTCCAAGCTGGGCATTGAATTCAAAAGGTTCAGCCTTAATTAGTGAAAACTTTTTGGTAACTGAAAAGCCGGCATAATGAGTCACGTTCATATGTGTCCCATGTTACCTTGGTGACTCATAACTAATCACATCAAGATGATGACTTATCTACCCTACTGATTATATGGATCAGTGAATCTAGGACATTCATTCAGCTGATCAAGTACTTGGATAAGCCTTCATTTTGCAACAGAACATGTGGGTCAGCATTATGACAAATGAGTCATCATACAGCATACAAATTAGCAATAGAAAAAATAGGGGTATGTGTCACTGATGACTCATCATGCACAAATATTAGCTATTAATTGTTAAGGCAAATTAATGTACACAAATAACAATGCCATTTGCTGTCACTGAGCTGGACATTAGACTGATTACACAAAATGGTGGATTTTGACTTATAGCTGTAGTACTATATTTGCAAGAAAAGGGAGTAAATTTCTTTCAAAGAATCCCAATATTTTCTATTCGACATTGTGTATTATTACGGGCAGCTAAATTCAGCGTTTTCTGATTCTGCACAATAGAATTTTACTAATTAAGCAGATAAGAATTATAAAAGTATAGCTGTATTGAAACCCATAGCCGCCAGTGTGGTCAGTTTCAGCTTGGTTGTTCAAAGGCATGAAAACAGTACAATGTAAATGTAAAGTGTATTAGTTTATAGTCCTTATCGCCACCCAAAGTTTCAACCGATTTTACAATTACATCCTTGGCAGGCCTGTTCAAGCATGAGCCTTTCTCAATTCATTGGGGAGTATACAGCCCATAACACAGGGTTAACTTTAGGGGGCTAAGCACTCTACAATTGCCATCACTGCATACAGCCAAGTACCCATGTTTTTACACCTGAGTGGAGTGGAGGAAAGAGTTATAGAGGATCTGCTCAGTTCCTACATGCCATGGTGGGCGTTCGAACCAACAACCTTGCAGATTAAAGGCAAGCACCTTAACCACTAGGTCACGAAACCTCTAAAAACTGAAATTAAACAATTCAACTTTCATAATATGGGATACCATACTTAATCACCTAGTTTGATACATTTGTATAAATTCAGTTGGTAAGAATGCATTGGGCTTAGCCTAAACAATTATCAAGACAAATGACAACGAACCAACACTACTACAGGGAAAGAGATTGTCTACAATCGCATTCAAAATACTATGTTTTAGTTTTTATGATTTCAGGCAGGCTTGCTTGTGTACCTTTCAGCTAGTAAGACCTGTGTAATTTCAAATTATTTTATTTTATTATATTTTTAGAAATATGTATTATTCAGGCAAAAAACAACAACTAATAATTGCGAATCATATTACCCTAGTAGGCTTAATTCAAAACCCTACTACTACTACTGTACTATAACAGTAGTAAAGCAGTACAATTCCTTTACAATAAAATTAAGCTCCATAAATAGAGTCAATTATTGATACGATTCTTTATTGTAATGAATAAGGACCACATTATTTGACAATAATGATGACAGGTGGTCCCAGACTTATTCAAAGTTATTCTGAGACTTATATATAGCTTAGGTTCACAGTATTACACAATTGAACATAATGCGTTACCACAATGACAAGCAAGATTAACTTAAGGCTTAATACCCGCTTTGCTGAAGTTACAAATCATAATACAAATATATCGCATAATAGGTTAGTGATTCAACATATGCAGTACGATGCAGGGGCCTTATTTCGAGGGGGAGGGAGGGGGTGCGGACAGGGGGGACAAGGAAAAATGCGAAATCCGAAAGAGAGCGAGTACGCCTCTGCTATTCCTTTGAACAAGAAAGTTCATTCACCAGAGGGCGCAATGGAGTCCGCCTATTCACATGTACCTGCCAAAGCGCCACCTAACAAATTGGCACATTTTTTGCCTAAATTTAGTTATTAATACATGGAACTTAAGCTAACTTGTCTGAAAGAAACTAAGCAATTATCACTACATTGGTTCTGATTATTTGCGAGCTGACAAAATAAAGTTTAATAATAATATTTAAGTCATTAACGTTCACCTATAGCTATGAAATCTAATAAAAAAATCAGAAGACAGACGAAAATTATTATAGGCCTACTGAATCTGTAACCAACCAACAAATGATATATATACAATCTGCAGTAAGCATTTTTATACCATCTAGAACTGAATTTAATAAGCTCAACTCAAGGCAACACAACCCAACGAACGAGCAAAAACGTGCTGCTGAAGATTAGATCACTTTCTCCAATTGTCCTACTTTCGTTCCACTTCACGTAATCCCAAGTGCGTCGAATAGAACGAAAGGTCAGTACGCCGTTAGAAGTCGAGCTTTTCTGCAATTTCAAAGTCAAATTTTTGTGAAAGTTCACTTACTTGCTCCTCGATTTGAAAAAACGTGCGGGGTGATCCAGCGACAGAACAGGATGGCATGGCCGCCCCCAAGACATGGTTGAGCGAGCACGTTCCGCCTCACTGAACATAATTTCGGCCTAAATAAGTAGGTTTCTAATAAGATTATCTAAGAAACGCCGCCATAAACGTATATAACTTCGTAACTGTTGTTTCTGCAATTTCATAAGCCACAATAGAGCAGACGACACTGTGAAAATCGAAAATTAGCAGTGAGAATGTGTCGTGCTAAATAAGCAAAAGTTGCATCAATTAAGTCTTAAGGCGTTGCGTCGTCAGTGCTAATTTCGTTGAAGTGTTTCTGTTTGGAGCCAATGTTACGTAACAGCGCTTAACAACCGAGGTGAGGACTCGACTTGGTAAACAGACCACTAAATACAATTGAGACAACTAATTGGGTCAACTTTGCCAAATCCATGATGAGGGGGTATTCTAAAATAATTTACTAGCCCATATGAAAGTTACTTATCCAGACCGGGTTTTTTCCCCCTTCTGTCAGGGATGAGATCAGTAGCGGAGCAAGGGGGGGGGGGGGGTTAGGGATGTTAAAAACAGAGAAGCAGACGTTATTGAGGATCCAGCAGGTTGTAGATTGCCATCATTGGTGCTACCTATCACGTTCGCGTATCCCTATTTGACTCTTCCAATGCAGTTGTATTTTAGATAAAAAGACGTAGGGGAAGGCAGGGCTAAATGGGCCTGCTAAATTTGAACCCCTACAGCTTGCAGGGGTTTAATCTTGAAACCACAAATTGTTACAAAACTGTTAAGGGCACACACGTTTATTTTAATGACAATTTAATGCATTCCCTCTTTTAGGATGACCACAAATTAAAAAATCATGTGAAGTGCTATTTTCCCATTTTGCCCCGTGCCTGGGGCTAAATGGGACAACTAAAGCCCCCTTCACACATAGCGGGATCAGACGCCGGAGCATCCCGGAGTATCACTCCGGGATCACAAATTTCACCGCCATGTATGCCGGAGAGTACAAGGATCAACCGGGGACCTCTCCGTGTTGCACCAGGAACCGCCCTGTTTCAACCGTACATATCCGTGTAGCGACCGTATTCATCCGTGTAAGGACCGTGTTGCTCCTTGTTGACATCATATTGCCATGGTGTACACACCGTCAAACATTTCTTTTTTTGTTGACATTTTCAGCTCTTGTTCCCGGACCACCCCGGAGTGAAAAAACTCCATGACACTCCTGCGTGTGATCCGGCTATGTGTGAAGGGGGCTTTAAACAGTTAAGTAGCCAGGGTTGTGCTGCTAAGAATAAAGTCCTTAGCTCATTGCACACAGGAATCACATATGAAGGCATCACATGTGATGGCATCACAACCCCTTCTTGTGATGCCAGCATATTGTGCTAATTACGTAGATGTCCCCCATGACGGAGTCACAACCCCTCACTAGCCATTATGGAGTTGTTGCAAACTAATGTTTGCTGCATTCTAGGTCAAGTAAAACCCCTCGCAGCTGATTGGCTATCAGCAGGCCAGGCCCCCTGTAATCACGGCATAAACTGCTGCACAAGGAGTTTGCATCATGAAAGTTCTCTGATTCCATCATGAAATATATAGCAGTGCTAGATATCCATGATCTCGTCACAAGTCATATATGACGCGATCATAGTCTGCTGCAGACAGTAAAATTTGGTCATGAGAAGGGGTAATTGACAAATCATATTTGATCACGGCATGGAAAAATTCTTGTGTGCAATGGGCTTTAAATTTATACTATATTCAGTAAAAGCTATTTATACTATATTGTGGCAGAAAGGTAAATATTTGGAGGGGGGGGGGGGGGGGGAAAGGAATTCATGGCATACTAACACGAAGTGTCAGCATTATCACTATTTACACCTGGTGGCAGTTAAAAAAATAAGTGAATTTTTGACTGTCTTTAAATGTTTAAGCCTATCCATGGGCTGGCCCAAAACAACTGATGTGATGGGATCATGATGCAAATTGAATTGTCTAGTCATTTCACCAGACATTTTGATCAAAATTACGTTTATGTGCCATCCTGTAGTTTAAATATATATGCCAAAATGGTTTATTTACCAAGGACCGGTTTTATGGAACAACCTTCCTAAGTCCAAATGTAAAGCTTATATTATTAATGTTTTTATTTGACCTTTGTTATTTATTGTAATTTTACACTATTGTTTTATCTTGTTATATCAACTTTTGTAGTTTATTTTCGCTTAATAACAGGGCCATTATTGTATAACAGTGTATTTTCTAACTGTATGTGTTAAACCCTGTTTTTAAATATATTCTATAAATAAATAAATAAATATGCAGTGTTTAAGCTTACAGCTAAAACGTTTTTCTGACATAATGTAATATATATATATAAATATTGGACCACATTTGCCACACCTGTGTCCCACTATTTGAGTATTGGTATACTGCATTTGTATTGCATAAGTAGTGCATTTTTAGTACCTAATGGATTTTCACAAATTAATATGATTTAGGCAAATGCAGTCTACTGGACAATTCACCCAATATGTGTGATTGTCTTTCAGTATCACCTTTATGCAATTAGACTATATAATTAGGCTATGCCAATCCGATTGGCATAGACTATTGTTTTTGTACTTATTATTATTATTATTAGTAGTAAAATTTTACTTATTGTCACATTTCATCAAAGTCAATATGACACATATTAAAATGCAATGCGATGATAACAACTCCAGTGTGACGCTTCTGTACGACCTAGTTGTAAGTAAAAATAAAAAAATATATATAGATAAAAAAAAAAAGCTATTAGTATAAGGAGCATCTACAATTGTCTATTTTGATAATTAAAGTAGCATGGCCATACAGTTCTTAAATAAGAGCACCTTGGTTAAAAATATAGTGTCTTTGGAGAGTAGCACCAGTGTTGTTTACACTATAGCGCATAATACATGCATAAATATTTTATTCTAAGTTATAAGACCTGTATATTGTCCACATAATTTACATCACCTATCCACCTAGTCATAGCAGATTTAAAGTGGTCGAGTGACACAGAACTTCTGATTTCCATGGGTATATTTCACGATAACTTTGCACCCTAGTGCTTTAAGCTTTTCTTTAAAAGAAGGAAGGTTATTGTGTCGAAGTTTGGCAGTGTGAAGCTATCATTTTCTCATACATTATAGGGTATTACTAATTCTTTGTTTGTGTATAAGTCTTCTATATATAATGGTGCTCATCTGGCCTTTGCTCATATTGGCAATACTTCTTTTATTAATACTCCGTTTCCTTTGTTGCCTGATGCATATAGCTTCTCTTGATTCCTCTTTGCAACCATATAGGTTCAGTGTCCAAACTTATCTTATCATTTATCTTACCAAGATATACAAGAACTGTTGCAATTATGCAAAAGATGGGCTTTTAGTAGCCAGAACCGACCTACATTGCATTAGATGCAATGTAGGGTGGGAATGACTTTTATAGGAATTCATGGAAGTTGACATTTACGACACATTTTTCTCAATAAACACGTTAGTATATACAGTAGTACTGCTCTGTTTACTATCGACTTAGACTCAGATTTAACTGAAAAAGCCAGTGGAAACATCCTTTACAAGAGTATTTTCAAATTCACGTTCGCTACGTTCATGCTATTACCCATTGCTGCCTAGTTCCACTAAAACTCAATAGAGGGCTCCGGCGACATCACAGTACTAACACAGATTATATAGATGCAATTATGGTGCAGATAAATGTTTATTAACTTATTATTGTGAAATTGAGAAAACTACGGAGCTATTTCAAATTCATTTTATGGTCCACTAGGGGCGTTGACAATGGGAGTGGCATTTCTTAGTATTTTCTTTGCAAGTGGCGCCACCATCACGTGACCATCTCAATGGTGGTCATGGATAATCACGGAAAGATAAGTTCAAAAATAATGCAGAAATCGATGATAGTTGGAAGAAATCAACCATATCTGAGCGTGAGACAATAGAAAAAAAGGTGTGTCTAACCATAGAGCAGGCGTATTTCGTGTGGCAAACGTTTATTAAAAGGCTAGTTCCCACACAAGTCGTAAATTCCATATTTATTCATCCAGGATGTTGTAACCGTGTCCTGAGGACAGGGGGCTTGTAGCTAGGCTTTTAGATAAACAACGAACTTGACATGCAGGAACTGTTATGTTATGTAACAACACTCTGCTAATTACTCTGTGCGAGATGCGTAGCTCCTCCCTTGGCATTGTCAGAAAATTGGTGTAGCCAAGAGCATGTGTAAAGTATGGCCGTGTCTGTACTGCATTTATATTTGATCATAAATACTTTGTTGTGCATTGCACATGGGTCTAACATAAAATAACACGATGTTTATGGTGAATATGTTATTGTGTGCCTTGGTTTTATGGTGCTATATTTCCACTTTAACAGTAGCTGGTTTCAAGACGGATGACCAGTTTAATAAAACAAAGATCCTTAAGTTGGGTTACCTCATAGCATGGTCACACGAATGGCCAATTGGACCTTCGACGGGGTCAGCCATTGTTATCGCTTTACAAGAAGTACGAAGACTCCACCTTCTGGATAATTATGAGATCGAATGGGTCATGGCAGACACCTATTGCCAACCAAAACAAGGATTGATATCTGCGGTCTCCTTATACATTGAACATCAGGACCTTGCCGCATACATTGGTCCAGGTTGCAGTGTTGTATGTATGCCAGTGTCATTGTTTGCTGCAGCGAAAAGAATACCAGTAGTGTCATATGCATGTGCGAGTGACACCTTATCTGACAAACAGATGTATCCGACTTTTAGCCGTGTGACCGGATTATACAGCAGCCTTTCTGTGGTGTTCAGTACTCTTTGTGACATATTTAAATGGAAGAGGATTGGTATTATAAGTGATATAGTAGACCTTTACCTCAATGCAGCAAGAGAAACAAAAAAGGCTATGGAGAATTCCGGAAAGAAGGTTTTTCACTATACTCTACATTCTACCATCACTGCTGACCCAGCTTCAGACAACTTTCACAAGATGCGTCAAGTAATCAAATTACTGGCATCTCAAGTTAAAGTTATCCTTGTCCTTATGTATTCTATGGATGTGAGAAATGTCGTGCTCATCGCCCAAGAACAAGGTATTTACCCGAACGATGCCTTCTTCTTCGGAGCGGAAAATGCAGCGCTGTTGACAACAAGTCAGTTCCTCTACCAACCTGGTACAGGACCAGAGGCTATTGAGGGTTTAGTTGACGCTTCACCCAGTCACAACGAAGGTCCAAAATGGAATGACTTTCAGCAGAAGGTCATTAATCAATTCCAGCTTCCGGTTTTTGACTCCTGGCTCCACCTGCCCGCGAACGCCACAATTGATATGGTTGACAGTTATGCAGGTATGTCTTTGTTTTTTCTTTTCATTTTCTTTCTATATTTATGCTGATTATTCTGTTATTAAGGTGTCGTTGTGACTTTAAATCATTTTAGTTTATTTGCAGAAGATGTATCGCTAGAAATTTTACCCAAACATTGCTTTTGAGAGGGTAGTTGAATGACACTAGGTTTAACATGTTAACCTGAGTGGTCATGTCTGTACTAGGTAGGCAAAGCTAAACAGGCATAACTGAGTTACTATGTGTAGGAAGAGGGGTGGGGGCCTAGCTCAGTGGTAGCGTACTGGGCTTCCAACCACTGGATCCCAGGTTCGATTCCTGGTCGAGCCTTAGTTGGATGGCTGTCTCATCCTTCGTCTCATTGCCATGGTCACTGCCTGTTCTAATTAGCCCATCAGGGTGCAGAAATACAGGACGGAAAGCCCTAATCCACCCACCCATCACCACTAGGTATAGGAAGAGCTAGACAGGCATAACTGTGTGCATGGTGTAGAGCACCATGTTGGCCACTGGGCTTCGAGGTCTTGCCACAAGGAGGCTCAAGACTTTTAATCGCAATAGTGGGCCTCCTTGTGGCAAGCTTTATGATCAGGGTTCCTTAAAATGCGGATATGGTCCAGTTTGCGTGTAGCCAGTCAAAGTTACAAAAGATGATTATGATGAACAAAACAATATACGTAAAGAGCAAAACAAATTTATATTGTACTTCACTTGAAACTGCAATGTAATGTGCCTACATTATGATGTTAATCTGGTTTTGAGTTGAATTCAAAATAGACAATAACCAATTTTGAGGCTACACAACAATCGTATCTTTCTGGCATGTTTCTTGATAGCATGCTACGTCGGCCCAATTTTGATACGACGTCGCCCACATAGGGTCGATGTCAATATTTACTCTGTCAAATGCTGTCTGTGTTGGACTACTATGAAAATGCTTTTCTTAAAGCTGATTCTTTAGGAAAATTGTTGATTTAATAATCGTTTAGTATAAAATTTCTGGTGAATTTCATGTTAGAATTCATAATGTCACCTGTAAACTTGCGACTTGTCTGTATAGCAATACTTTTGTCAGAAAATATTCGAACAAAAGAAGCCACGCCCGTGACATGTACCTTGCAAGCACACAACAAATGTTTCATGAAATAAACGGGACATGTCATGTGCATTTAGGTTCTTTGTTGTGTACATTAAAACAACACGGATTTGAGCCAAGCCAAGTCAGAAATGCATGTTGTTGCATGTTTTATTCCTTAATGTCATTTACTTTTCTAGATGCACACAGAGATAGGCAATTGGATCAATTCAGTGTGTAAACAAGTATATAATACAGTACACATTTGAAAGTTTCAAAGACAGAAGTAAAACATTGTCTGGTGCGTTACATAGAATCGGGAAAGCAAAAGCAGAAAAAATTGAAAGTAGATATAGGCAGACCAAATATAATTACCAGAATCTAAACTGAGAGCTGTGCAATATTTTGTGTTGATTGCTATTACTGCAAAGGTATTTACATAAAAACCAAAACCTATAGCCCTGCATGAGGAGAGATTCCCAGACTGTAATGTGCCTCTTAGAAAAATCAGTATAATGATCACAGGTCCTGGCAAAACAAATGACCCAAGAATCATACATTGAAAATCCTATAACAATAAGTAGGCAATTGCCCGGGAATGCGTTGTGGTGCCTCTCATTTTTTAGGACCCTCTACGACCTGTTGACAGGACCATAAGATTTGTCAAGATCTCCATAAATTATGTAACAATTTTTCTGGAGCGGGATCGAACACTGGTCCCTGGGACTAAAAGTCAGAATATTTACCATTCTACCAATGTAGCAAGGGCAACATATTGCTCACACCAGGACCACTACAAAAGGTTTGCAATTGGGTATTATACCGGCCAACAACAGCAGATTTGCAAAGATTCTCCAAGGACTTCATCAAATACGATCCAGCCTCACCGTTTTAATGTCTTATAAAATCATTAATTCACACATTTAGTGTGCCTTGATTAATAAAGGTAATTTTCATCTGTTTGATAGCATCTTTAATTAAGGATTCATAACCAGGCATTCTCGAAAGACACACTAGAGCACCCCAAGGATGTGTGCTGTCACCTGTATTTTTTGCAATGAACAGCGCTAGCCGTTGGTGTTTTAGTCTGAAGTTAGACAGAGAGCACATCTCAACTAGTAAAGATTTTATGGGTGCATGAGATATGGGTGGCCCAAAGGTTAATGGTTAGTCAGCTAATATGATCAGCATCCAGAGGCAGACATACAGATGAGATGATAAGGCTTGTAGTCCACATCATGTTACACATGGTTGGGTCTTTTCCTTGCCTCAGCATAAAACCGAGTGCAACGCACCTCCAATTGATGTCTCATGATCGACATCCAGCTGGGATGTAGCTCATGAAGAGTGCCCGGCCCAGGGATCGAACCTGGGACCTTCAGCAGAGCTGGCCAATGTGGAATTGGCTTAGGTCTTAACCATCAGGCCACCCAGCTGCTTTACACACACAGACACATTTGCAGACTAACAGTAGTCTGCACACCGGACAATGAGTGATAGAACAAACTCTGATCTCAGCATAATCATAGATAGCAGTCAATATTTTGATTGTTTACCTTGCGGGAAGTGCATAACAGCGATTGCGCCTCATACACAGAAAAAGAAAGAGGTTGTTTGTAGGGTCACATATATATATACCCTCTGCAATTTGCGAATGGTATTGTCAGGAAGACCACAAAGTGCACTGTTGGAGTAATCCAAGTGACTTAATACCAGCGATGATGTTATTGTTATTGCTGTCTTTGTGTCAATGAATATCCTAATCTGCTTGATCTTGCGGATGTTACAGATGGCATTTCTGCATTTAGCCATAATATGATCTTGTAGAGTTATCTAAATACACTCCCAGATATTTGGTGGTATCACTGACAGATACCTGCTCTTGACGAATAATGAGATGCCTTGTTTGCACTTTTGACAGTAATTGGTAACTGCCAAATATTGTAATCTCTGTCTTTTCTGGCTTTATCTTAAGATAGTTGGCAGACATTCAGTTAATGATATCCCCGATGGATTTCTCAATTCGCTGCACACAGTGATTTTCTGAATGCAGTGCAGATGTCTTTAATATAGTGGTCGGCTGCTTAGCCACCCAAGTCTTGACCAGAATCAATGTAGTGAGCAATCATGTGTGTGTGTGTGATTAGGGCTTTACATCCTGTATTTCTGCACCAGTTGGACTAAGTAGGACAGGCAGAACCCATGGCAATGAGACGAAGGATGAAACCGCCATCCAACTAAGGCTCGACCAGGAATCGAACCCGGGACCCAGCGGTTGGAAGCCCAGAGCGCTACCTCTAAGCTAGGTCCCCGCCTCCATAGTGAGCAATCATACTCACATACATGTTAAATAGCACTGGTCCAAAACAGCTTCCAGTCTAGTACTGTGTCACCACAGCCAAAATGTCTTTGCATTACAGACACCAGCACCTTGTGATCAACAGTGTCAAATGCAGCACTCAAGTCTAACCCTACCATGATAGATACTTCCCCCTTTACCATATACCACGAAAGATTATTCATTAAGAAACACAATGCTGTTTCATAGCTACAAGTGCCCTGTCCACAGGACAGGGTTACAAGGTCCTGGATGAAAAAATATTGACTTTTTGGCTTGAGTGGGAACTAGCCTTTTAGTAAACATTTGTCACACAACATACACCCACTGTAGCGTTAGACATACCTTTTTTATATTGTGTCGCGCTCAGATATGGTTGATTTCTTCCAATATTAATCGATTTCTGTGCCATTTTCGAATTCACATTTCGGTAAACAAAGCTTGAAGCATGGCCGACTAGTTCCGAAAAACACACAAGAGGGCTCTGGCGACGTTTTAACGCCCCTAGTGGCACACAGAATAGTGCTGACCAGTCCTCATTTCTGTGACTGCTGGGGGCGTTGCAATGGGGAAAGTTTAGTGAATTATTAACAGAGTTTTTGGTGCTTGTTGATGTACTTCTTGGGCATTCTACTGTCAGATTCCGAGTGGACGAAAAGCAGTCTGTATAAAGAGCTATCAGCACCGAATCGCACTGATGCGCCCTCTTGTGTATATTTACCACAAAAAGCATGAACTAGCAAACGTGAATTTGAAAACGCTTTTGAAAAGGATAATTCCACTGGCTTTTTCAGCGAAATATGAATACAAGTTGATAGTTAACAGAGTCGTACTCCTGTGCATCACGACGAAATAAGGTATGCTGACATGTTTATGGAGAAATATGTGTCGTAAATGTCAACATCAAAGAATTCCCATACAACGCGTTCCGACCCTACATCGCATCTAATGCAATGTAGGTCGGTTCTGGCTAGCTCTTTCAGTGCTGTGTTGGCTTTGTAAGAACTCTGCAGCAAAATAGCAGTGTCCCTTTGGAATAGCTGAAAGCAAATTTTTTTTTTAGAATGACTATTTTCACATTTGAAAACATCACAGGGTGTGGCCTAAAAGCTTGCACCAGGCATCTCCTCTTTTGGGTTACCTCTAGGTTACTGAAATGTATATGATGCCTTTTGAAATTATGCCACTTTTAGTCAAGGGGTATAAACAATTGGTCATTGTAATATTTTTGATCTTATAATGGCAGACAATATCATCTGAATTATTGAGAGTGTATGCCTCAGGGCTTGTTATGAGTGTTACATATCACAGAAATCTAAATTTCTGTCTTGATTATATGTTGTCTCAAGTTGCAGAAAAGTTTACAATTAAGAAATTTCATAGTTACTACACCTCCAAAGCCACAGAAAATATTTGCACCGAATCCTCCTTCAGTGTTTTTTATGCGTGCATATATATATATATTGGTATTGGATGATAAGTTTTGATCCAGCAAAGACATAAAATTAAAATAGAGAATGGCGTTCCAGAGGGATTGAAACTCTGACTTATATGGAAAGATCATATGATTTTCAGGAGGATGGGTCAGTTAATTAGACAGAAAAGACAGAAAATTTACCTGAACCTAAAATGGCTCAAAGATTTCAATGCTCTACCTTCTTATTAAATAATAATCTATTTGTGAGCAAAGGTCCATTCAGGTGTCTGTAACACATCTGTATGATCAGTGACATAATCGAATGCTTGTATTTAAAAGGCCGAGATGAAACTGACTCGAATATGTGATAGGTGTGCATGTGCTATATTTAGATCCATATTATCTGTCATTCTTCAGGAAACAAGAAAATATATTCATGAAGACAATTCAGGACTATCATTACATTCGTGTGTATGACTGCAGTGCATGCGATCACTATCAATTCAGGTAATAATAAAAAGAGGCAGCAGTAGCTGCTGGTGCAAGTTTTATGCTGCACCCTGTATTTGTTCAGTCATTGCCCATTGTTGTCATTTAACATCATGTTGTTAATATTGATCACAACAAAATATGCATGAAATGGATGGTACCGTTTGTTGTCAATAGTGTTATGGAATTATGTTTGTCTCACAAATATTGCCCGCATGCCTTCCATATTATTGTTATATTTACCAAGCTTTCCTCCATTCTATGGAAGTCTATCAGGTGCAATATTTGATGCATATAAAAGACGGATCAGAAGTATTGTAGGCAGTATTTCTGAAAGGCTATACTGGGAAATTATTGCCATATTGAGGTGTAATATTCAAATGTTTTCTGGAAATATATCAAGGATATCATGGCATGTAAATTTCTGCATTAGGACATCTTCAAATTTTTGTAAGACTGATGCGTAGTTCAAATTCTTTTTTTGGAACCTGTGGAACTCTTAAGACACATATAGTATACTATATATAAACAATCCTTAAAAGATCCCAAAGTCAAGCAAATATAATTTGGAAATGCACTTCAGTTTCCAAGACAATGGATTGCGCAGTGATTTATCCTACTTAAATTTTTGGATTTTGTGGAATAATGATTCTAGATGAAAAGGACATATTGCAGAAAAGTTTAAGTATTCTACTTAGAATGCATTGTCATGTGATTCCAGTACTACTCATGGTGGTCCAACTTGCCAGTTGCAATGATACAGTGCAAGAAGAAAGAAAGAAGATCATCATGGCATATTTGGTACCATGGACAGAAGAATGGCCAGCAGGAATTACTATGGGACCTGCAATCCTCCCAGCTTTGGAAAATATCAAACAAAAAGAGCTTATTCCAGAACATGACATTGAACTGATTTGGGCTGACACAAAGTGTAACGCACTGCATGGAATGAAAAAGCTGGTAGATATGTGGCTCCAAAAAAAGAAGATAGATGTGATTATAGGAGATGCTTGTAGCACTATTTGCAATCCCGTGTCTTCACTTGCAAGTGCCTGGAATGTTCCGATGGTGTCTTGGGGATGTGCAGCGTCATCATTGTCTGACAAGTTAATACATCCTACATTCAGTCGTGTTTCTGGTTCTGGTGAAAATTTCAGTGCATCTTATATAGGATTGATAAATGCTTTCAAATGGAAAAGAGTTGGCATAATAACTGACACTGCAGAAACAAACAGGCTGGACTCTGAACATTTGCTATGGAGACTTAGAAGACAGAACATAACCGTTTTTTACTACAAAATACAACCAACAGTTAGCCAAAACCGAGTTAACATCCAAGCTTTGGCTCATTTGAAAAACACTATAAGATCCCTGAAAAAAAAAGTAAGAATAATTATCAACTTTATTTATGACTATGATTTCCAAAACCTTCTTCAGCTTGCATATGATGAAGGGATGTTGAGAGGTGGATATGTGTTTGTCATGACTGAAAATTATGATCCTATATTGCTTAACACTTTTGTGCTAGAGGGTGTGATTGTCATTAAAGCGTTAATTCATCCTTCGAATGATTCATGGAATGACATAGCAGCACAGATTATCAACAGTTTCAATGAACAACCTTTTGAGAACATGCCAGGTTTGTCTAAAGAGGCGTCAGTTGGGGAAGTTTCAACCTATGGAGGTGAATTTGTTTCTTATTTCTATCTTCTTTCTTATTTTCTTTCTTTCATAATAATTAGTCTTTGGTTGACCTTGTGATCAGGTCACGTTCGAACTCCTATAATCCGTACATATGTAAAGCAATGCTTGCCAGGCCTCCTTACCCAGGGGATTAATGTCAATTAAATTTGTCAATGGATTGAAAACAACTGTTCAGAATCTCATTAAATAGGCAATTTCTAGTCAAGTTGCTGTTTGAAAATTATCCTCAGCAAGTGAGTACAAGAAAAGCATTCAGAAAAACAAAAAAAGGATTCAATCCATGGTTAGATATATATATAATTTTATTGACATTATATTATCATAATTGATACATGGGTCAAACATACAAATAACATACAATAATAACATACAATAATACAGTACTTTTACAGTAATAAGAAAATAATACTAAAAGTGTTAAGCTAACAGTCTATATTAAATGTTGTAACTATGTATTTTACAGCAAATTGGTCCCGGTTGTGACTAGTAAAAAATACTAATAATACAAATTTAAAAAAAACAGACAAATATATACTGCTTATCCCAGTGGTTTAACCAATCTGGCTATCCATGTATGGTTTATAAATAGTAGTATGCGGAGCCCAGGGGAAGAAAAAAGAAAAACTAAAATAAATAAATTTATAGGACATGGTTTAGAAATATGCCAAGAGCATTAATTACGCCTGACTTTTTGCTGGACATTATTGCTTGAAACTGTTCAGTTGGGGTTAGATTATTGAAGTCAGAAATATATTTACTAAGTTCTTTATTTAGCTCTATTCTTGGAAAATTATTGGCAATACATATTAAGAGGCAGTGAAATTCATCTTCTACGTCGTTGTTATTACAATTCTCACAGATTCTTTCTTCGAGTCGTACCTTAGGGGTTTCATGTCTACCTTTTTCTATCTTGAGGTTATGCGAACTAATTTTAAACCTAGCTATGTTACTGTAAGTCTTTTTTGGGAGATTGAGGTTTTTTAAGTAGGTTTCAAAACTATAGTTGGTTTTAAAGATCTTATAAGTCCTTAGTTTGGGGTTTACTTCGGAGTCATGTATTGCATTTATGATTCTGTTTTGCTCTTTTTTGTACAATTTTAACCTCATCTCATTTACCAATTTTTCTGGATCTTTCGTTGACCAGTCTGTGATTTCAGAGTAGTCAATTATGTGTTTTACTTTGCTATAATAATTATCTTGGCCATGTGTGTGTAATATTTCTTGTATCTTTAGGCATTTATTTAGAATGTCATAATCTGGCAATTTTGCTAGCCTTGCCCAGTAGTTTAGTGTACTTATTTGCTGTCTAATTAGAAGAGGGAATCTACCAGTTTCAGCAAATACTCCTATTGCTGGGGTCTGTTTTCTTACTCCTAGTATACGTTTAAGATAGCTTAATTGGATTTTTTCTAATATTTGGATTTCTTTATTTGTGGCCCATAACATGTTATTGTATTCGAGTATAGGGAGGATATAAGTGTCAAACATTTTTAATGCTAGTGCTGGTGGAATGTTTCCTAAGGCTGATTTAGTTTTACCTTGTAGTGTAAAGATTGCTTTATAGGCCTGCATAGATAAATATTCTGGCATTTTATTGTTGGTAGACTTATGTACATTCAAGATGTGGCCAAGGTATTTTTAAGTGTCTACATTTTCTATACTTTGTTCTCCATACTTAAATGTTGTATTACTTTTTGTACCTATTTTCAGTAATTTAGTTTTAGTTATGTTAACTATTAGATGCCATTTAGAGCAGAAACTGTACAGTGAGTTAATACTATTTTGTAAACCAATTGCAGATTCAGATATGAGGACTATGTCATCTGCATATAAAAAAGTTTGGGGCTGAGAATGCCTCCTTGTAATACCCCACAGATACTATCTATGGGTTCACCCAGTCTACTATCTAAATATACTCTAGCTTTGGCCTTGTCAAACATACTCATTATTATATTAAGCATTTTCCTACCCATTTTCTGTTTCTGTAGTTTAAAATATAAAGCATTTCGGTGTATGTAATCAAAAGCCTTGCTGAAGTCAACAAAATAAAGGAAGATAGGTTTTCTATGAAATTGCTGGTACCTTATTACAGTATCTAATACAAAGACACAATCAGTTGTCCTACGCGATGGTGTAAAGCCAAATTGGAAGGGATCATCAACTGCTATAGCATCATTTTTAAAATTCAGTCGGGCATTTATTATAGAGTCAAATATTTTAGCCATTGCCACAGTTATTGTTATTTTTCTATAATTATCTGGGTTATAACTATCGCCTTTTTTTATGCAAAGCATTAATGAGACCTTCTGCCCACTGAGATGGGTAATCACCATTATCAAATATATAGTTAAATATGGTACAGAAAGGCACTGCTAGTTCATTTGTTACATGTTTATAGAACTCACTAGGAATACCATCAATTCCAGCTGCTTTACCGTTCTTTAGTCTTTTCATATGTAACAATACCTCTTCTTCAGTAATTACACTATCACAAATATAGTCAGTTATAGATTGAGTGTGCACTTCAGTTTCCATCATAATTTCTATTTGGTCATTTATTACTTTTATGTGTTCATTGTCGAAGTAGCTGCAATTCGGGGGGTTAGCTTGATTACAGAAGTACTCATGGAATGTCTCAATGTTAGAGAGGTTGTTGAATGGACTTGATTTAGTTGTAAGTTTATTCCATAATTTCCAACACTCTGTTTGATTTGTACTGTGGAATGTAATTAGTTTATCTCTGTTGTGTTTTTGGTGGCTTCGTTTCTTACGCTGTATAGTGCTTTTATATGTTTTTACCTGGTTCTTGTACTCCAGGTTTTTTGCTGGGTCTGTAAGGTCATTAATTTTAGCAAAATGGTTGGCTGCTTTTCTAGCAAATTTACATTCGGAGTCATACCAACTATTGGCAGGAAATTTATTGGTTGCGGATCGCATGTACTTTTTCTTAAAAGTTGGCTGAATACAGTGATCGAGGTAATTATACATTGAGTTTACTACTATGTCAGAGTTAGCATTATGTTGGATACTATCAGTTACCACCATAAGTTTATCCTGCGCTGTTTCACTTTTGAGACTGTGTTTATACTGCAGAAGTTTATCTTTGTCAAATATGAAGCGATAACTTTTGTTGAGGTTAGGCCTGTCATTAGCTTTATCATTGCATGAATTTAGGGGAGTTTCTCTGTTGACATTAATTTCAAATATAAGTGGTGTGTGGTCAGATTCTACAAGTTTATTGCCTATTCTGAAGTCTATCAGTAAATTAAACATGTCTTTACTACTGAGCAGGTAATCTACGACACTTTTACCTAGTGGAGCATAGCATGTGAAGTTATTTGTGTTTTCAGCATTCACTAGGCCATTCATTATACTAATGCCACTGGATTTACATAGGTTTATGAGTTCCTTACCAAAATTGTTGTGTGTTTGATCTCTAGTTTGCCTGATTGAGTCCCAGTTACTTCTCAATCTTGGTCTGAAGATATGGGATGAGTTATCATTAAGTATAGATATTAACTCTTGAGTCTACCTTCTATCACTTGTTCAAAATCAATTATTTTACCAGTTCTACTATTGAGGTCACCACAAAGAGCTACATAGGGCGTTATTTCAAGAAACTTTGCTATATCCTGTATTAGCTCACTGAAAACATCATCGAAGTTAGTGTGAAGATATATTTTAGAACCTGCCGGTGGAACATAAGTGCCACCCAAAATTAATGGGGGTTTTGATTTCAGCCATATTACATATTCATTAATTTTCTCAATTTTAACAAGGTTGCTGAGGGTATTCTTGAAAATCACAGCTAAGCCTCCAGCGGGCCTCCTAGCTCTAGGGTGTTTGAATGAACGCTGACAGTGAACATACTGGTAATCTTTAAGGTCTGGTTTAAATGAATTTAACTTCATTGTTTCGTACAGGAATATAATGTCATTTTCAAAAATTATTTCCCGAATATCATTCAGATCGAATTTACTACCAATTCCCTGTATGTTCCATGACATTATTTTTAGTTTATCATCTCTGCTTTCTGTAGCAAATTGCGGAGGTTCATCTACTGATGGTATGCTTATGTTGCAATAGTTGGGGTCATCATAATAAGCTAAGTTATCATTTGTTTTTGGAGTTACTGTAGCTCTGTTATTTAGTTCTGAGTAACTATTCATTATTGGATTATATTCATCATTTGTTATAACTGCTTCATCTGTATGGCTTATAATTGTTTCATTATACTCATAATTTATTATTTGATTATATTCATCATTTGTTATAAATTCACCATCTGTTAAGTCTATCAAATTACAGTGTTCATCTTTGAGGTTATCATATATTTTATACTGATCCCCATGAGCTCCCCCTACTTTACCAGATCCGTTGTTATATTGATTTTGAAGTGTCACATTGTCTTGGGGATGATATGCAACCAGGACCAGTTCATCAAAATGTCTGTGTGAAGTCAAGGTGAGGTTTCTTAATGACTGTGGCAACGAATCTGCATAAGTTCATTTTGGATGATTCCGTCAGATGGATAGTGTCTTTGAGTTTTGCTTCGTGATTAATTACAAAATTCACAAGTCTTTCACGAATAGCAATGTGCTGCATCAGAGCATTTAGTCTACGGATTGCAGTGCACCTTTGTTGGTTGCCAGTCATTGTCAGTCCTACTAAAATGACACGCGTCCAGGGGTAAACACGTCTGACTTCCTTGAGCAGGCATTCAAACTGTCTGTTGATGGTGATAGGATGCAGACCATTTGCAGCTTCAATATCACCTGCCATTATGATGACATGGCTGGGTGATGGACCTTGCACTGTCTTGTGAACACGAGATGTTATGTATTTAGAGTGAAGGGTCTGAAAGGCAACAGTGCTATCTCTAGTATGAAATTAGGATTAGAAGACTGACTCAGTTGCATTCAATATTTGATGGATTTTCCATCAGTTGCCGTTTCTGCATATGCATCGCATATAGAACTTAGCTTCGCTACAGTCCCCAATAATTCACATGGTTTATGCATTGCATTTATTACAAATCAAAAGAAAACCGAAAGGCTTATAAGATATTATGATGTAACTTGATTAGATCAACCTTCCACCAGCCACAGAGACACTGGTGGATTGCTCTTGCCAATAAGTGAATGAAAGATGACTCCCATCACATACACCACTGCTTTAACTTCTTGCATGGTGTCAGACTTGCTATGCTGTTTGTAAGACCTCACATTTCGCAACATCTTCATTCTATTGCCATCAATTTCGCAAAGAGTAGGGTTAATAGATAATCTGTAATGTTATAATATTTTACTATTTCATTACATATTGTCAGGGCTGCTATAACAAATGCCATGTACTCTGCATGGCAATAGAATAATCTTATCTTATATCTTATTCTCATCTTATTCTTATGTTATGCTTACCTTATCTTATTCTTATGTTATTTTATGTTATTATGTTACCCAATTGTTTTTTCCTTTTTACTCCATGGTATGGGTGTATTGTATAGGGTCACAGGCGTTAAGTCACAGTCCCTAGAGTGTCTTCCAAAATGGAGATGGGCAATCTTTTTAGGGCTATATTTGATGTTATACTGAGTGCCAAATTCTTCCCACAGATGAATTAGTCTCTGTAGGTCAGTGCAAGTGGGCAAAAGTAAACTGATGTCATCTGCAAAGCAGAGCATACCATAATAATTCTGACCAATTATGCCGCCAATACCACTTGTCTCTGGACGTTGAAGGAGGACATCCACATACAGAGTGAACATAACAGGTGAAAGCACACCGCCCTGGCAAACACCCTTGACTGTGGAGAAGAGCTCTGATACCTCTCCCTGCCAAGAAGTTCTCACTTGCTGATTAGTGTGTTGATACATAGCAACATGCGCAGTACTGGAGCAGGTAATCCACATGTCAATAAAATGTAAAACAACTCATCATACCTAACCCCATGGAATCTGACATGGTTGAGTACACAGTTCCTTTGTGGTTGTTGTAGTAAGTTATAATCTCCTTGAGTGCAGCAGTACCTCAGTAGAAGTTCCCAGTCCACAACCTTGTTGCGTGAAGACATCAGGGCAATACGTGCATGCTGAGTTCCCTTGGGTAGAGATACAATAGTTGATACAAGGAGTTCACAAGCATAGTAACCATAAGCATGACGTTAAAGGAAGACATACACATACATAGTGAACATAACAGGTGAAAGAACACCGCCCTGGCAAACACCATTGATTGTAGGAGATTTCTCCACGAGTGTGGACCATCACCTTTTCCTAGGTTTTGAGGGCTGGATAGCTTGATCAACATTGTCATTTGTGATACGTATGTGATCATAGTGACTAAGCTCTTCATAATCAAGAACAGATTCAAGATGAAAGTGATTAGAATTATAGAGAGCATGGTACTTGTTCCTAAGCAAGTCTTTGGAATTTGTGGCACCTTTAATGTATGCAGGACACACCTTGACTTGGGTTCTTATAGTCTTAAGTTCTTTCCAAAGATTCCTGCTTTCATTATTGGCTATGCTTTTAGTCAACTTGGCCATTCGCCATTGCATCTCAGACTACTTGTGAGATGTTATAGCATAGTGGTATTTCAAGGCTGTGCGCTGGTTTTCCAATTTTTCTCCATAATTTGCCGCAAAATTTGCATCATCTTTTAAAGGCCGGATCTTTTCTCTCCATGTGGGAATGGACTTGTTTTGACTAAAATTTAGTAATGCCTTGTCATCGGCAATCAGATCAAATCACAGTTTATAGCTTGTCAATTTGTTGCTTGTGTAGTGGGTCAATACATCTTGGATTGTGACTGTCTACTCAACAAAGCTGGTGATCTTGTGCCATGCTATTTTGCTCAGGAGGGACGTTTGGTTTTCACAGTTTGTGTTTTTGGACACCCACAAGAAATTCAATTCAAGCAAATCTGGCAGTAACTGTGAAGTCCATACATTCACCAGTGTTCAATACACGATTGATGGATGTGTTGCCATTTTCATTGTCATTGCTCCCAAGAGGTATATAATGAGTTTTGTAACATAAAATCAAAGTTCCTGTTTAGGCTGTTCTTCTAACACAATCCACATTGCAATCAGAATCAGAGTTTTGTTTATTTGCACCAAGGAGAAAAAATAAATAAATACTTGTGCTGGAGACCACCAAAAGAGGCTTGGGTGCCGCTACCTGATGGCCACCATGGTTGCACTTATTGCATATATAGCAATTTTTAATAAAACATTCAGTACTGTATGAACTAATTATTTTATTTTTTAAATAACATTTCAGACCATTTAAATTATGTATGTGAATTTTTGTTTTTAAATTATTCTTCATATTATTAAACATTTGTGGATATCTATAGGCTATATACTGTGTCTGGCAATTTCATGTTTAAGCATAGGCAACCTTATATCTGTAGCAATCCCCTCCAATAAGTACATGGTCATAGTTTACCTCAGACAGAAGAGACTCCATTGTCTGCAGGCAAGCTTCAAAGAATTCAGATGTGTCAGTCCTATTCCTCTTATCAACTGGCACATACAATGGCCTTGTCATTTGACTATGGATGGACATGGTAACCTTTCACTGCATGGAATGCACCTCTTTGTTGCAGATACATTGCAATTCAAGTATCAGACTTTGATTGCTGGTTATGCTGATGTTATTATAAGAGCCATTTTTAGAGAAAATCAAGCAAATATAAATCACGGATTTAGTTCAGATTATCAGGAAAATGTTGGGTACCCTAAAATACGTAAATAATAGGGCATGTGGTGATTTGGCTCTCCTGTGCACACAAAAAAACTTCTGTCAGCCACATCCAGACATTGATGAAAGTGCATGGAGGGGGCTTTATTAGTGTGCAATCACAGCTTGACAACTCATTATATTGGTTGTCAGAGGAAGCGATACATTTAAAGTAAGTTTAAGCTCAAAATGAGAGCTTTAGGTAACATTAATGGACCGAGAAGTTTGGCGAGTGTTTGGCGGCTACTATACCCATCTATTTGTGTGTAATTTTGTCATAAATTTGGCAAATGCTTATGAGGTCTTTTAAAGTTTTGCCACATTTAGTCAGGGGAATAAGCAATTGGTCATTGTGATATTTTTGATCTTATAATGTCAGACAATATCAGTGTCTGAATTATTGAGAGGGTGCATGCTGCAGGGCTTGTTCTGAGTGACACATATCACAGAAGTCAAATTTCTGTCTGCTTGCATGGTGTCTCTAGTTGCAGAAAATTACAAATTAGAGATTTCCTAGTTACTAAACCTGTGAGGCCACAGAAAATATTATATTTGCACAGAATCCTCATTCAATGTTTTTTTATACGTGCATATATATATTATGGTATTAGATGATAAGAAGGTTATTCCACTTTTGATCCAGCAAGGTCATAAAATTAAAACAGAGAAATATAATGACATTCCAGCAGGACTATTTCAATCCTCAGTTAATCTGGAAATAATGACATAATTTTCAGGAGAATGGGCCATTTAATTAGACAGAAAAGACAGAAAATTGACCTGTTCAATGTTCAATCTTCTTATTAAAAATGAATCTATTTGTCCTACTTTTGGTGGCAAAGGTCAAGAAAGGTGTCTGTAACACATCTGTATGATCAGCGACATAATCTAATGCTTGTATTGCAAAGACCGAGGTGAAAATTATCCGATAGGTGTGATAAGTGTGCATGTGCTATATTTAGATCCATATTATCTATAATTATTGAGGAAACAAGAAAACATATTCATAAAGATAATTTAGGACTATTACTACCTCCGTGTGTATGATTGCAGCTGTATACGATCTCTGTCAATTGAGGTTATAACAAAAGAGGTAGCAGTAACTGCTGGTGCAAGTTTTTATGCCGCACCCTGTAGTTATGATTATCTTAATGTGTCTTTCAGCTAATACTTATATATATAGCATTTCTCCTAATTTTGTGATGCACATACCTAGCAATTTTGAATTTTTCATATCAAATTGTGCCACGTGCATTTTCCATGCATTTGGATAAACGCATGGTTTTTGTCTCATTATTATTAGCTAAAAACCATGCATTTATCCTTCTCATGGAAAACGCACATGGCACATTTGGCCATGTAATATATATTATTACACATATTTCATGGTACAATTTAATGGTGTCCTCAGGTATGGCATAAAATACTTGTCAGAAGGTTTGACATGCAACACTCGGTTGGTCTTTTCCACCTCATATTATATTGTATTAATTGTTATTCGTGACTCGTAAGCCTGTCACATTAATAAAAACAAAACTGAAACTAAGCTGTAACCAACAATATATCCCACATATACACACTAGCTGAAAAATAGTAGCATTGAGCAAGACAAACTACATTGTCATAAAAATCAATATCTTGCGAGACATACCTGGCAGGAAATGCATAAAAGTGTTTGCTTCTCATACAAAAAAAAAAGGGAAAGGATGTAATGTCTTAAACTGAAATATACAGCAGGAAGTTAATGTAGCAGATTGTCATGATCTTTGCTGTTGGCAATATAAATGTAGTTAATTGATCATAAGATAATGCAGCAATTTTTTTGTGCCAATTATTGTATTGGGTTAGCGCCATTTTCTTCCTCTTGTTTATGTTAAAGGAAACACATTAATGGATGGCACTGTTTGTAGCAAACAGTGTTACAGAGTTACATTTGTCTTCTTTATCTCAAATGCCTAAATTGTTCTGGTCTTGCAAACATTTACAATGATTTTTTTTTGGTGTGTGGGCAAATGTCTGTATATAAGCAATATTCAAGCGAAGTTGACCATATATTTTTTAAGTTTAGGCAAAATGGATATATTTCTTAATAAGCTCAGTTCCTGGAAATTGGTCACACTCACAACAGAATGCCACATTGAAACTGAGTATCTGATAAATATGCATGATTAACAATGCAAAACATCCTAAGGAAAGAATGGATATTTAAATATCCTGTTGTTTTTGGCATTATATTCAGGCATATTATGATTGCAATTCTCAGGTAGACCACAAGGAATATGTCACATGAATATCTCAGGTAGACCACAAGGAATATGTCGCATGAATATATGATTGCAATTCATAGTCGGACCACAAGGAATATTTCACATGAATGTATTGGATGTTTGAATTGTGGACAGTGACACACCTTGCATTTTGTATATATGTGCAAGGTCATATTCATCAAAACTATTATGCTATTCCGATGGATGTATAGTTCATAATGATAATATACAAAATCAGAGTGCGATTGATACAAGGGAACTCTGCTACCAAACTTTATTTATTTTATAGACAACATTAAGCATTACATTCGATTACTATGAATTGTAAAGTTATTTAAATGCTACTTGATTATTCACATTTTTGAGAATACCAGTTATAAATTAATGCTCATGCAGTTTGACTGGTGCATTTAGAGGAATCTATGAAGCATAAAAATGTATGCAATGAATGCACTATGTAGTGTTTAATCCTAAAAAGGACATAGCAATCAAGCTACTATCATTATGATATTGCTGACAAAAGGTTGGTATTCCACTACAATGCGTTGTCTTGTGGTTCCAGTACTACTCATGATGGTCCAACTTGCCAGTTGCAATGATACAGTGCAAGAAGAAAGAAAGAAGATCATCATGGCATATTTGGTACCATGGACAGGAGAATGGCCAGCAGGAATTACTATGGGACCTGCAATAATCCCAGCTTTGGAAAATATCAAACAAAAATGTCTTGTTCCTGGATATGACATTGAATTAGTTTGGGCAGACACGCAGTGTGACCAATTGCATGGAATGGAAAAGCTGGTAGAGATATGGCTCCAAAACAAAGATATTGATGCTATTATAGGAGATGCTTGTAGCACTATCTGTAATCCGTTGTCCTTACTTGTGAGTGCCTGGAATGTTCCAATGGTGTCTTGGGGATGTACAGCATCATCGTTGTCTGACAAGTTCAATCATCCTACATTTAGTCGTGTTTCTGGATCTGGTGAAGGCTACATCGCCTCTTATATAGGATTGATAAATGTTTTCAAATGGAAAAGAGTTGGCATAATAACTGACACTGCAGAAGTACACACAGAGCAATCTGAACGTCTGCTATGGAGACTTAGAAGACAGAATATGTCTGTTTTTTATCACAAAATTCAACCAACGGTTCGTCAAAACAAATCAAGTATCCTAGCTTTGGCTCATTTGAGAAATGCTATCAGATCCCTGAAAAAAGAAGCCAGAATAATTATTGCATTTGTATATGGCTATGATTTGCAAAATATCCTTCAGCTCGCTTATGATGCAGGAATGTTGCAAATGGGGTGTGTCTTTGTCATAAACGAAAGTTATGATCCTGTAGCACCAAATGCATTTCTCCAAGACAGCCTAATTATCAATAAGTTATCCATCCAGTATTCAAATAATGTATGGAACAATATAGCTGCACAGACTATCAAAGGTTTTAAAGAGCATCCTTTCATAAACATGCCTGGTTTGTCCCAACAAGCATCTGTAGCTGAAGTTTCACCATATGCAGGTGATTTTTTTTTATTTACTGGGACCACGAGTCAGGAATATAGTTCTTAGCTTGGTTAGTTTAAACATCTATCTATCTATCTATCGATCTATCGATCTATCTATCGATCTATCTATCTATCTATCTATCTATTTTGTAGCAAACAGTTGATTGAGCATATAATCATGTGAATATTTGCTATGAAACCCCTTGGCTTTCTCATGCCGATTAATGCTTGGTAAGTAGCCTTGTTAAGCAATGAGTTCACTAATGTGTGCAACAGCAGTAAGGTCACAATGAGGTCACTAAGGGGGTGGATGAGACGGCAGATGGGGCTGAGGCAGGTGCCAATTCAATGAGGCGAATGATGAGCAACCTTCCAATACAAGCTTGATTTAAACCAAGGACCCAGTGGTTGATATCCTATTACGCTACCACTGAGCTAAGCCACTGCTCGGTAGTGAGGTCTCTAATGTCTGGGACAGCAGTAAGGTTACTAATGTCTGGGACAGACATAGACAGACAAAAAGGTGTGGGAATGATAGATAGACAAAGCCAGACTGTGCGCTGTTGTTGGTTCCTCACTTATTAATATAAACCTGTACCCATACTCTGCCACTAAGAAAACTTTAGCTGAAATCGCATCCGTGCTTGGACCATTTGCACACAAAGCTCAAAAATTTTATTTTTTTGTATAATGACTTGTAAACAACTATGAAAATGGTCAAAGCACGGAATCAAAAAACAATAAATTTAATTGCCATTCAGCCAATCAGGCTTAGCGATTCATCAAGAGACGTGCCTGCTGAACAGCGCAAAGACATTGCAACCACCTTTTTTTGGACTGCAGGTTTCTTAGCGTCTCCTTTACTTGTTGTAGGTTTGGTGTATGATGCTGTTTTACTATGGGCGTATGGAGTGAACAAGACTCTTGAACAGGGCTATCCTCCTGATGATGGTTTTAGGGTGACTCAAAACATCTTCAATACGACATTTGAAGGAATGACAGGCACTGTTACGATTGACGAAAAGGGAGACCGAAAGCCAGACTATATCATTAATATGGTACAGAACCGTAAAATGGTTCCGCTGATGAAATGGATAGCCAGTGAAGGAAGATTGGAAAAACTTTACAAACCGGATGATCCATTAGACTGGTCTGGACTCATCTGGCCGGGCAATAGAACCACAATTCCTCTTGACTCTCCGCCATGTGGATGGGAAAATGAATTCTGTCGTGAAGAACGGCAAGATACTACAGTCATCGTGGCTTCTGTGGTCTGCATTCTTGTGGTTTTAGTTGCTTTGGTACTTCTTTTCGGCTTCAGGAGGATGAGGTATGACTATCAGTTGTTCCATCGATTTATTATAGTGGTCACTGGTTTCAATTTTACATACTACGTTGTCAAATTATAAACAATTTTATGCAGTCAAATTAGCTTTTCATGTTATATAAGAAATAACAAACCTGTAGAAACTTCTATGGCTTATATGAGCTGTCTATCATTATATGCCTGCCTGAAACATGAAAATGTTAAAATTAACGATTGATTTTTTGTGGAAATGCATCCATAGTATGTTGACTTGACCAATTAAGATTACAGAAACAACTTCCTAATTGGATTAAAATATAATTGATTCATTGCATGACAGACTGAAAAATTTTCTGCAACAGATTTGAACAGCAGCTGAAAGATGCAGCGGCCTTCTGCATATCATGGGAAGAAATACAAATCACAAAGCAGCTCTCCAGTCAAATGACATTGAAGTCACTGTCATCATGCCACTCATCAAAACTTGAGGTAAGTGACATGAAGGGATATAGTTTAATTGAAGTTAATGACCTATTAACCAATAAGGCCATTAATTTCTGACTATGGTATGTATATAAGTATGGCTACCAATTGTGCAAGAGAATACTAGGTGTAGGTATTGCAACATTGTAAGTGCATAATTTGGATGTTTTTGTTTGCATGGGCATGACCATCGTCACATTACCACTGTTTCATAGGTACTACAGTTTTTTAAGAAACAATAGCATGATATTACAAAACATAATTGGACGTCCGTAATGGATTGGTAAAGTGTGATGGTGGCTTTTTAGGCTTAAAGAGTTATGGTCTTTGAAAACTAGTCAATGTAGTCATGCAATGAGTCTACTCAAAACAATTGAGTCATATTTACAAAACAGGACATCTAATGGTTGTGCATGCCACGCAGTATAATTTTTCACTGCAAAATACATTAAACTAATGAGCAAAAACAGCCTAATACCTCATCAGTCATTGAATTCAATGGCATGATAAAGTATTTTTCTTCAAATAAATGTTGGCTCTGTTTGTATTGATAATGCTTTTGTGATGTATCAGGCCAATGTTTTGTATAGTTTTTTAACCCCGAGTGTGAACAGGTGTGAGAAGCTTTTGTCATTGAAGGCACCGCAAGTGAATCTGATAATCCATTGCTTGGGAAGTTTCACAGCTTCACTTTACCATCTATTGGTCCCAGTGGTGTCTTACATCACTATTTTATTCATACCCCAACATACAGTGTGTATATACACTTCATATCTTGGTGAGACATATTGGACGCCAGAAGAAATCCTACCATGTAATAATCCAAGTGTGTTCCTGTAGCAGGGCATAGGGTAGTTGAAGTTAATGACATTTAACCTGTAAGGTCATTAATGTCTGACTATGGTATGAATGTATGTACGGCTAGCAAATATACAGGAGAATGCTAGGTTGAGAAAGTGACCATCACAAGTCTGTACCTTTGACTAAGGGAGTTTTCTCCACGTCATATTAACCTTTGAAGCATATCATATAGGGCGAGTGTCAGTTTTTTAGGTTTTCATTTTACTCAGACCAGTGATTTGGTATGGATTAATCAAAATACAATAAATATTAAAAAGCTTAAAATAACATACATTTCATACATGTATATACAATAAAATAATAACATTGGCATAAACATTTTAACAACGATAACATGAATGATACTATGAGTTGGCAGTATTATAACAATCAAATTAAAAAAACTGAAATGCACAATTTATACTAATTGAAAAACATTGTGAAGAAAGAGTCCAAGTTGTTTCATTACAACAATACCTTGATTAAAAAAAGTGATTCTTACATGTATTGCATAGTGCAAGATACTGCTCCTCACTAAACATGTAAGGCTCTAAAATCCATCTCATGTCTGTGGCATTAGAAGTTGTGTCATGAAAAAAAGAAATATATTTTAATGTCTCGGAGAGGAGAGTACCCCAATCGGCAATTAAACCTGGAACCTCGTGTACGGGAAGCAAATTGACCATGACACCCAATGGTGCAAGGGTAACACCCTGCTAACATCATTTTTTATCATTTTCTTAAGATGTGAATTATTTCATGACAGGTTTTCACTGAAACTGGAAAAGTGAGAAACTTCAAAGTCGCAATCAAAAGGCTTGGCCATGGCACCGTTAACATCACAGACCGAAGCCTCCTTCTTGAACTGAAGATTATGAAAGACATGAAGCATGAAAATGTCAATCCATTTGTTGGAGTGTGTTTTGAGCAGCCAAATGCATGTATCCTCATGACCTATGCTCCACGAGGAAGTCTCTATGATGTTCTCCAAGACTGCACCATCAGGCTCACTTGGGATTTCAAGCTTTCGCTCATCACCGATATAGGACAAGGAATGAAGTACTTACATAGCACACTCATAGGTAAGTCAATCGATGTAAGTTTTAAATTATGAGATCTTTTATACTGCCACGCCACAGTCTATACGCCACACTGTAGGCGGAAGATAGCCATATGCAGAAAGTATAATTTTATTTCAATGAACTGACTGACTGCCCAGATATGTTGTCTCATATTAGGCATTTAAATAAAACACAAATGAAAAACCGATATACATTGTATTTGTACATTTTCTTATTTTAAAAAGTCAATCTTTCAATTAATTTGTCTATTCCACGATCTGCATATTCGTTTCCCTTTATTGATTGTGGTACATTTTCTGAGATTTCCATAATTTTTAACTAGATGCAGCACACTGAACACTTAACAGTTTATTAATATTCATTATATTTCAGATTCTCACGGCCATCTGACAAGTTCAAATTGTGTGGTAAACAGTCGATGGTCCTGCCAAATTACTGACTATGGATTGAACTACATCAAGAATAAATATCAGTCTGGAATTGAGGATGATGCGCAGTCTGCTTGGAAATTGCTATGGACTGCGCCCGAGCTTCTTCGCGACCAGAAAACGATGCAACGAAGGACCCAAAAAGGAGACGTGTATTCGTTTGGAATAATAACTCAAGAAGTAGTTCTCCAAGATACTCCTTACAGCGATAATATCCCTCTTCTTGACACTGGAGAAATTGTCAAAAGAGTGATGGCAAAAGAGGATCCTCCCTACAGACCCTTTCTGGATACAGGTTTATGTTATGTCATTTTGTGATTTAATCAAAATTTGAGGGCAATATTAGTTACATGTGTGTGTATACACCTATTAGGTGTTTCAACCTAATGTAGATATGGTAAACACATTGATTGATTGTGCAAAGCCAAGTCACGTTAACATGGTTATGAAATGGTATGTATGTCTCAGGACGTGGCCAATAAGTTAATTAAACACTCCATCACCTATTTTCACAATTAGAATACTTTAAGAGGTATATTTTTTTAATATTACTTGTGTAAGATAACAAGGTAATGTTGGAGACTTTCAGATGATTGTGTGTTTTGTACTGGCATACATTAGTATAATATCTGATTTTTTTAACATTAAAAGGCACTACTTTAAAACATGAATGGTGCCATTACATACAGTGACATTATGTTACTTCCTAAATGAAAAGGTTTAACTAACTGTATTTGAAATGACACAGTCTTCTATGTCTTGGCATATTTTTTTAATAGATTCGGTTGATTGACCCAACACCCACATATTAAAACGTGGATCGAATCTTTAATACGATTATACAGCTGTGTTTCAATGGTGTTGACACATGACTTTTACAACTGTTTCAGAGAGCTGCAGTTCAGCATGGAGAGATATGATTGTGCAATGTTGGAATGAAGATGAAGACAAAAGACCGTCATTCTCCACCATATTGAATATGATTCGTGAAATTGGTGGAGGAAATGTGCCGAGTCTTGTCGACAGTATGATTAGCAGGCTGGAATCACATACAAAACAACTGGAAGAGGTTGTAGAAGAAAGGTAAGAAACTGACAAAAAGATGTTGAATTATGACATACCGCGGAGTAATAATCAGTGACGCGGGGTTGATTGAGCCAATGTCAGCCTGTTCAAGGTTTTTTCAAATGTTAAGCCAGAAATATAATTTAATAATGAAAAACAATCACAATGCTGCCACTTACTATCATATCAACATCAGCGCGAAGTCGGCGATGTTAAAATGATGTTGTACAGACGTCGGTCGACAGAGAAATGACACTGGCCTATTTGCAATGCTATCAAGGGAAGTAAGTCACATAATAAAGTATTACATGTCTTGGCATACTTCATTAAAATGTTGCACAAATGTGACCTTTGATTAAAGTTGGTTGTGTTGTGCTTTTGAGTTATTTTAATTTTTTTATCTATTAATGTATTTCCACTGGGTTACATAATCTCCTTGGAGTTTTTCATATGGCCCAGTATAATGTAAAACAAGTAAAAAGAAAATGCATGTTAAACATTGGCAGTGTTGGCCCTTAAGAAAGACCTAAGGTCACACTTGAAACGTTCAGTGGTGGTGGCATTGTGAACTTCTTCAGGTAAATTATTCCAGATTGTGGATCCTCTATAAATAAAAGACCTTTTAAAAAATCATTACAACTCCCAATCAATCTCATCTAAGTGTTCTACTTTGTATAGATCTAGAGAACTGCATGAAGAAAAAGTGAAAATGGAAGTCATTCTGCAAGACCTACTACCCCAATCAGTTGCTGAGAAGTTGAAAAATGGACTTCCCATCACTCCGGAGAGTTTTGACAGAGTCACAATCTTTTTCTCAGATATTGTATCATTCACGAGAATTTCAGCTGCGGGAACTCCCCTTGATGTTGTAAAAATGCTTAATATGATGTACACCCTATTTGATGATATCGCTGCACTGTATGATGTTTATAAGGTCGCGACAATCGGTGATGCGTACTTTGTCGCGAGTGGAGTACCAGCTCGAAACGGTGACAAGCATGCGTCAGAAATTTGCAACATGGCTCTGAAGTTGATCAACAGTATCCAGGATTGTCCTATACCACATCTACCTGGGGAAACTCTCACGATGAGAATTGGCATCCACACCGGATCTTGCGTTGCTGGCGTTGCAGGAACAAAGATGCCTCGTTATCTCTTATTTGGCGAAAGCGTCGACACGGCATCAAGTCTGGAAGCGAATGGAATGAGCATGCGCATTCATATCAGTGGCACCACTAAGGACATGTTGGAAGAAACTGGAGATTTTAAGATTGAAGAAAGAGGAACTGTATTCATCAAGGGCCTAGGAGAGACCACCACTTACTGGCTTGATGGATGAGAAATGTGTCAAAAATGATTTTGTTCACATTAGATGCTTTACATCCTCTCAATCAGGACCCTGACCTACAGCTTAACAAAATCTAGCATTGTGGTCGTTTTATGAATATTTTTAAAGTTTCATCGTTAAATTTACTCATAAGTGTATAAAAAGTATTTGTCTAGTGTATTGTGGAGAATGAAGCACTTCAAAGAACCCCGCTTGATGTTGACAAAATGCTTAAATTTTATCTCCGAATCTTTTTGGTTTATGGAGAAAAATTAAATTGTAATTGTCCTGGGATGTCCTTCTTATCCTCGGCCTATCATTGCCTGCCCCAAAATATAATGCAACTCATGATACATGTTTGCGTTGGAGCGGTGAACGCGTGGCTTCTGATTGGTTCAGCAAAAGTTTAGGCCGAATGTTGCATACAAGAAAACCTCAGTCTTGACGTGAGACCATCGATCAGTCCCCTTTGCAGCTTGGATGAACAGTCTTTGTTCATCCAAGATGCAGAAGAGGGTCTTGGTGAATTCGGGGAAGCAAGAATCCCAGTAATGATGAATAATGTTAATCATTAGAATACATGGACGCAATGAAATGAGGCAAGATCATTTTAGGCGAATTTTACAGAACTTTTGCTTAATAGGTAATTGACCTATTTTCATCGAGCATCACTTTGTTTGTTCATATCCAACTGGGGAAAGACCCCAGAAAAGGCCAGCCTGTCTTGCTGATTGTGAGGATGAATGCTTTGTAGAACTTTATTACAGCACTTGACAATAATAATCTATATACTTGCAGCACCTGTAGAGAGCAGTGTTACTTTACCATTGACTTTGAATGCTTAACATATTGATATATACCTTCTGTCATAATAATTCATTTATTCCATGATTTCAATCTAGCTTTTGTGCTGTAGAACAGTATGTGTGTTTGGAAAATAATATTATGGGATTAAGAGATAGTTTACTGTGGATGTTGTGGTCCGCTGTAAAATATGTTTCCATGCTCATCATGAGGTTTGAACTTGGGTTCTGGGTCGCCAAGTGATGTAGTATAGTAGGAGTTGAGCATGAACATTTTTGGAGACTCCAGTGCCACCATTTTCTCCATGCTTTGACCTGTTGAGCCATTCTGTACGTTCTATATGCTGCGGCCCCCTATAATGACACGTGGGGACAGTTGCTTCTGAACCAATGTAAGGACTTGCAGGTGCTGTCCTCTGGTGAAAAATATTAGTCTATGGGACAATCAGACGTCAGCTTACACCATGACACTATGACACGAATAACCACACCAAATTATACCATCGTAGGCAAAGTGTCATTCTGTTCAATGTTTGCTAAACAGAAGCAAGAGTTGTGTTTACTAATTATAGTTATGCCAATTTTAATCTTTTTTCTAAAGTGTAGGTTATACATGTTAGACAACCAAGCTATTATTTAATGGCACTGTTAATGTTTAATTCTATTCACAGTTTAGCACCTGACAATCTGTGCAATGAGATATTTATATCTGTAAAAGTTTAAGAAAGGTTGACAAGATTTTAATTAGAAGGATGTTATGATTCCATATGTCAATATAACTAAAGCTTCATTTAGTTATCAAGGTACAAAACTATGGAATATTTTGCCTAATTACATGAAAGAGTGCACAGTAATTGAAGATGTTAAAATTAAGGCTAAAATGTATTTTTCACCATTGCTTTTATTCTAAATGTTTTATTGATGCTTTTATCCTTGTTTGTATATTTGTGTATATTGTATTTAAATTCTACAGGGCCCTGTTGTAAAACAGACAGTAGTCTGACACATGTTACCTGTTGAAATATATTCAAATAAATAAATAATAAATAATAATACTTTATTATACAATGATTACCTAGTTTAGTCTAAATGTTTACCAGTAAATTGGGCACAACCAGTACATTGTGAATACAACTGAAAAAATGCCAACCCTTGCAGAGGATCTTGAACTTAAACTAGGTATAGCAACTATTTGATGCAGATGACACTAACACTAGGTACACAAGCTTATATAAACACTATTCATTTGCAAATATGACTGGTGTCCCAATGTACCCCTTGTCTCAAAGGGCCTCTTTTCCCTTAATTGGCAGTCTTAAATAGGTTCCTATTGTCAATGTGGCCATTTAGAGGTTTAGTATTTGTCTTGGCTGTGTAGTGCATTCCTTACATACCTATACATCATTATAGATCTGTGTTTTATTATTCTAATGTAAAAAATGTGCAGTAATATATATGTATATGTACTTACTTGTAAAAAGTAGAAATAGTGCAGCTGCACACCCGATATACTGATGTTTGTTTTCTGTTGCATGCAATGTTAGTTTTCCAGTGACTCCCACATGTGAAGGTATAATGTAGATAAAGGAGAGCATTACAATATTAAAGTCAAACAAAAAGATCTGGCAGCAATTTTTGGAACTGCTGACTGCGTAATACTGCTTAATTTGATGCCCAAATCATATGAACACATACCAGAAGTTCAAATGTCCAATCAGATGTTATCAAGCAGTCAGGTGACAATCAGGTGGTTGACATGGTAACAGGGTCATGTGACCAGGTTCACACAGACCTCGTTTGGGATTCACAATGGTGATTAGGTAATTGTCCGTTCATTGTGAATGACCTATAAGGGTTATTTGTGTCTGACTTGGAATTCTAATTTGTCTTGCGTAGGATCGTATGTGGAGCTAGTATAAATATTGAGCAAAAACACCAGTCTGCCATTCATTCAGCGACTCGAATAACTGCTTGAGAAGAAAAGGAATTCAGACTTACAGAAATGAATACCTCTCTTGTGATTTTTACCATTGCCTGCAGTTTGTTGATACTCGTCAGACAGTCCAGCTGCGAACCTCTCGAAGATCAACTCCCCGACACTAATGGTCTATTTTTCGGTAAGCGACATACGTCTCACCCCCACCAGAACAACCTGTTGTTTGGAAAGAGACAGACATACACAGAAGCTGAAGCCATGAAGATTATTCAAATCTGTAAAAATGCCCAGATCTTGTGCCCACAATTGCTTCAATGATATCAAAGGACACCATGTGCATGTAAGTACCATAGCTTTTTTTGTAATAATCCTACCATGAGAACGATCAAACAACAATGAAACAGATTTCTACTTTTAATTAGTAGTTGATTTCATGATTTTGAGAATTAAATTGAACTGTAAAAAGGACACAAAAACAGGTTTAATGAGTTTGTTGTCATTGGGTTTTGAAGGATACATGAAAATTCTGTGATTTGGCAATGACCTGATAAGGCAGGCTCATTATAAGTTGACCTTAGGTTTGAATCCTTACCAGAACATTATGTAAGTCTTACAACATAAGCTCAAATTCTGCTGCATTTAGTTAGCATGAGCCATTAAGATTAGCAGTTCCTTGTTCTCTGTGTCTATGCTGAGACATATAATTACTTGGTTGTTTTTGAACGCTTGTTGCCAATAATAACTGGAAGTCACGGGTGTCTGTGCTGTTTATGGAGAATTATATAAGCTAGACGCGTTTATCTGGCGTGTGCGTACCACAGAACCCTGTGTTGGCCACTTGGGGAGTTGAGGTCCGTCTGCCACATTGTTACCGCCCTTGCTATAAGAATGCTAATCAGGCTGAATGGGAATTTCCAAGCTGTCGCAATTTGCAATATCATTTGCAATGTTGATTTTACCCCCTTCAGAACTGCAGTAGTGTGATACTGACATAAATATAGAAAGCGAAGAAAATCTCATTTTATATGCCATTTGTGATTCAATGCATCTACTAATTATGTTTATTGTTATTTCTTTCAGCATCTCAGGCTCAGCAACGCCATGGGGAATTTCTTCCGTGAAAAAAAAAATGAAAAAACAGAAGATTATAATTTTTATTTTTTTCCTGAAATTAATAAACATTTTGTACAAAATGCTTTTTAATTAATTCATTTGCACACTCAAGAAATGTATATAATACTTATATTATCAATGCAGTACCTCACATTATTTTTGCCAAGGCAACATCTTGAGGAAACATTTCAAATCATTGCAACAGATACAAGTATCTCTGGTGGAATTGTTTTTCTCTGTCTCTGGAACTGCAGTAACATATTTGTTGGCTTAGTAACACAATTTTAGCAATTATGATTTCTTCTATATATTAAAACTTGATGGTCACTCAATATGACAGTGGCCAAAATCTATTGCATTCACTTCATTACTGATTACCTACCATCCAGCGCCTTGATGGGTTCACTATCTCTCTAAAATTAATAAATTTCACATCATACTTAATGTGTCATGCCATCCAAAAGCCAATATGTAGACAAACCAAGTGATGATGTCACAATACCAAAAAATGGGTGATGATGCCAATTCCATTGTATTCCCAATGTCCTGGTCTTGATTTCTTCCAAAGTATCATTTATTGTGTGAAATTAATGCCTGATATATTCATTAGCTTACATTTTTCTAGTGTGCCTTGTTCAAATAAGATGATATTTTAGAAAATGGTAATTTTGACCGACAGTGGAGCTTTAAGTACATTAGATCAACAATATGGATTAAATAATGTAATTGTAGATAATTATAGTTTAGAATCGCCGCTCAAGCAGTTTCAGCAGGCCAATCCATAGTCTTTCTTAACTCCGTGAAGAGTATTCAACCTTGGACATGGGGTTAACCGCAGCGGCCCAAGAGCTCACACCATTGCCATCACTGTGGTTACCTATTGTTCATTTTGCTTGGGATGATATTAATACTAAGTAAGCAAAAGAGCCAAATTGAGCAACTGAAGTGATTAAATGCAATATTCAATGCATCTATATTGTACATTAAATCTTGCCATGTTTATGATTATCATATTTTATCTTGGCTTATCTTTTCTTGGCTTATTTCATCTTGTCTTATCTTGTCTTGTCTCACACAAAACCCTACAAACACAAGTATATTTTGACAATCTTGTCACAACATTGTATAATATTGACACAATATTTAAGATCACATTGTCACAGTGTGAAAGTGTGGACCCTAGAAAAGTGTGCAGCAACATTTCTGATGATATTCAGATTATTATTTTTAAGTAATCCTTCCAAAACAATGTGAGAATATATTCTCAGCATTGACAAGCTTAACTAACTTAAAGATTTTGAGAGTATTCCAGATCGTATTGTCACAACATAGTTAGAAGATACTCATGACATCGATATATTTTTATTGAATGAATATTGTGACTACTTTGCAGAACATATTGTCAGAAGATTGAATAGTGGACCCCCAAACTCTTTGAAGCAACATTTTCTAAATATTAAGAAGAGGAATTTTCAAAATATTTTATATCCTTGGGAGGGTCCCTGGAGACTCATTATGAACAACTTACATTGGGTCTCGCACAACAAGCCCAGCCATTTTTGACCTATGGTCCTCAGTTTAAAGTTGTTCAATTCTATATAAGGAATAGACAAATACCGAAATAAGAATATTATTTTGTCTTTGCAAGGCAATCTAGTTTGTGCAGTCGGCAAAAGTTGCATAGCGATAATGTAAATATAGTCCACCCATTTCGCACATGTTGCTGGATTTTGCTGCTGTGCCCCGAGATGGCGCTTGCAGATTTAAATTAATACTTTCATAAGGTGAATAACAATAAAAAAACATTGCACAGACATCATTACAACATCCAGTTTATCATTTACCTAATGATGTGACAATATAATTTGACCATAATGTAGCAACCATATGCTTGTGGCAATGTCATTAATCATATAATCACAAAACATTATGGAAATAATGGCAGAACATATTTTCATAAGGTGAATAAATAACTGTAGCAATGTGTTCAATATCACATTTAAAACAAAGGCTGTGCTGCAACCCTCAGTGAATCCCAAATAGCACACAAGCATCATTAAAATTGTTAAGTGTTCGTCCGACAGGCAGGAGGCAGGTGTTGCACTTTCATTTGCAGAGCAGAACTCTAAAACACACTTACATTTGTAGAGCTGAACTCTGATAATAATGCACTTACCCCAATGAAATTTTATACAGTAACACTCTATATGTCCTAGCGGTGCCTTGTGATAGCCACACTAACATATATCTCAGCTATGTTTTACATAATAATCATATTTTGGTCATTATAAAATAACAATATTTATGAGCAATGAATTGATTCTACAGTGGGAGAACTTTTTAACCCTCAGCAAACAAAGTTTGAAGAGGGTTATTTTTACCAGTGGAAAATAATTTTTTGGGTTTTTGAGGCAGAACTCTGACACTTTTGCATCTACATACAGTGGTGCCTATTGGGGGTCTCATTGCTGAAAATACTAGAGAATTACTAAAATAAGGAAAAAATAGGGAAAATTAATACTTTTTTATACCTCCATACCAAAGACACTGTTCACCCTACATGAGTGAAATTTTGTTATTGACATATGTAAATTATAGTTTTCACTATTCAAACGTAATTTTGGCATACATTTTATGATTTCTTTTATCCTAATGGAAAATCTGAATAAATCCTGAAAATTTTGTTAAATTGTATTTCTGAAGCAGTGATGTGCTTACTGAACAAAACTCATGCCTTTTGATGGTCACATTGACATATCTCGGCTCTGTGTTGCAAAATTTAGAAAAAAATCATTTCCATTTCCAGACCAGAATGATCCAATGCATAAATGCAAACAAAAACTTAGCAATATATGTCTAAAATATTGTTGAAATACATTTTTGGGATTTCATGACCATTAATGACATATACTTTTGTAATAAGGGGAAACTATGAAGATTTGTTACTCTATCAAATCCCCATATCAATGACAGTATGATCCCGAAATAGTGAAATTTGCATAACATATCTCAATTGTATACCTTTCACTTCTTAAGCTAAATATTTTAATTTCTTTCATCCTTTCTGTGTCATAATAATAGAAAATCTGGATAAAAATGCTAATAATTGTGTTGTTTCCAACATTCCATAGTCATATCACCCCATGCTTTGCAATGACAGCCATCAAATTTTTTTTGTGCAAGACTGATCTCTCTCACCCAGTCTCCTAATTTCACTCTGAGCAACCCAGTTGAAAAGTTTTATGATATCATTATCAATTTCAAAACAATTAGTTGCATAGTAATCTATAACTATTTAAATACCATAGATTTAATGCAAATCAGCAACCAAACAATCCAGTAACTGTTCAACAGTTGCAGGGAATGGCAATTCCTTCAGTTGCCATCTAAAAATATTTTGACTTATGAAGGTATGAATATTGGTGTGTTAAGTATAATCCCATGCAAAATAAACCTTTAAGATTTGTGTTTCTTTGTATTTAAACTCTCAATATATATTTAAATACCCATTGAATACATGTCTCACATGGTTATTTTATATGGAATTACGCTAAACACATGTAAGATATCTTTAACGCTGTTATATAATGTATTATAGTATAAATGCTGAATTTCATATATTCTTTTGGAAGCAGTGTCATAGCCCATGTGTGAGTATTTGGACATAAAATAACAGGGCTTGCTTCAGGAAGATTGGATATACAATACTTTTGATGCTTATTTGGCTTTAATCTGAACTGATTGGATTGCTGTTAATTTATTTTCACAACTGTCCAAATGCTCTAATTGCCATTGCGTAATATGCTACGTAGACCTAGTTGCGATTGTTCAGGTTGATTGGACACACTACTAAAGCACTCAGTAAAAAAGCTGATCATCCAACAGACTAGTTGGGTTATATAATTGATCATCCATTTTTCAAAATTTTTTAAACATAACTGACATATGTCAATTTGATTATCAAAAGGTAACATTTGGCCATATAGAGTATTACAGTAACTGTCGAAAGGTACCACTAGGTAATACAGATTATTACTGTATGAAATTTTGTTAGGGTTATTGGTATTGAGAGTTCTGCTCTAAAAACGATAGTGTTCCGCCAGCCCTCTTGCCTGTCGGATTGACGCTAAACAATTTTTATGATGGCTGTGGTGAATGCTGGATTCGCTGAGGGTTTTGCTGCAGCGCAGTCTATGTTTATACTAAACTTACAGAATATGTTTCAATCTGAATGACTAGAGGATGTGTTGTCAATCAATTTGCACCTGATTAAAATGATATCACTGTCACTGATACATTTATGCATCTGACATTAATAACCTTGGTCTACACCTAAGTTATGTGCTTTTATTACAACTAGGAGGGGAGATACTTGCAACTTCAGCCAGACATGACATTTACATGAATGTTATGAATGATATTTCTGTTACTACCAGACAAAATTATCTGAGACCAATTTCCAATGGATTTTTGACCTATAAAACCATGGTATAGACCAAAACATTGTGTTTTTTAGTTTATTTGGAGAGAAGATATTGGCGATTTTGACTTTCGGCTGCCATATTGGACGCCATTTTGAATTGCAAAAAAACTCAAGGGTGCCAGATGTGCACTCAGCAGATTCTTAATCTACACTTTCTTAGTTTTCAAATAACCCCCAGAGCATAACCATAGACAACACTTGTGGGTACCCCCTTAAAATTTGGATTTGGACAAGAGTGTGACATTTGTTCTTTTTTTTTTTTGCCAGATTGCAGCTTTATTTGTTGTAGCAATATGGATATATTCAGCAATTCAGATAAAAAGTTTGTTGCAGAAAAAATATAGATTATTATGTATTGCAAGTGTAATGGACAAAGAAAATGCTCATAAAGTATTTCTGGATTTATTATTAAGGCATCTAGATTAAAGCATAATTTTAGAAGATTTTTCTAACTCCATACATCATTATATTTTGAAAATATATGCCTAGTTATATTAGTATGTTTATATAACATATTTGACAGAAAATCATAATATGCTGATAAATAGGCAAGAAATACATAACACACATGAATGTCTTAATTGCTCGTAGACTACAGGCCATATCCCACATAGAACCAAACGTTCACAAACGCCAATCAAACGTTCATTGAATGTTTTCTGATGTACCTGACTGTTTGCAAACAGCTGTGTAACGTTTGCCCTGTTTGTTTTCCGCTCACATAGAAGCAAACAGTCACAAACGCCGATCAAACGGTCATTGAATGTTTTTCTAATGTACCTGACTGTTTGCAAACAGCTGTGTAACGTTTGCCCTGTTTGTTTTCCGTTTGCCTTACACCACAAAACATAAACAGTATAATATTAGCATGTACATATTCTGTAATATTTATATTGGTGAGGAGAACATATATACATTTTTTTAAAGGCAATATGTGTGAATTGAGAATACTGTCCAGTTGCTGTTTGCATACAAACGTTGGACAAACAGTTTTAGGCATTTTCCATTTTAACTGATAGTTACACATTTTACATGACAACTTAAGTTAAACATGATTGATTATAATATATTTTCTGACTTTTTATTTATATTTATTTATGAAAAATAGTTTAATCATTAATAAAGGTAAACATATATACTGTTAAAAAATATATGGCCCTGTTAATAAGCATAACTACAATAAAAAATAAAGATGAAAGATAGCTAATTCATTGTAATTTTACTATAATTTTCTAAGTATAATTGATATTTCATCACCTAGCTTATTTAATTTTAATTATAAAATTATATATAAAAAAATTGTGTACAAACTCCATGAACTCCACTGGGGCTGGGCTAGACTGACTTTTCATCTTGTTCATGTTAGCTTACTAAATCTTGTTTACTAATTAAATAATTTATATATCCTCTATATTAATTGCACCAAAAATACATCTTGGGGGTATTCCACCAGCTTGAACCCCTAAGATGCATCACCTACTGAGATGGCCAATAAGATAAGACTGCCCTAGTTCCATGATTACCCCCATCCTGCTGACTTCATAGCTGAGGACTTTCATGGAAGCAAATGTTAATCTGCAGTCATCTGGATTAGGGTAAGACTGGCTTTTCTTATTTTTGTTGTGACTACTTTGTTAATGTATGGTGAATTATCAAGTGATATGCTTTGTAAGAAACTTCTTTTGAAAAAAGAGATTTTCAGTGATTTTTCACTCATGTTCACTGTGCACATTTAAGATTGTTGTGTACCTCATGTTTATGATGTTTGTTGCACCCCATGACAAAGTTAAGTAATTACACATTAACACAGTTATGCATGAAAAGTAGCACTAAACTTCATGCGATTGGTGTTTATATATCTACAGTCATGTGTGGTCACATTTTATGTATGGAATTGCGCAGATTTAAAATGGTAAGTTGAAAAATGGTCACCGGGGGGGGGGGGGGGGGGGGGTAATATAATGGTCACCCGCCAATGGACTGAGGGGTGCTGGGCACATTGCCGATTTGGGAGGGAGGGAAGGGGGGGGGAGCAGCAGGGTGGTTGGTATAAACATGGATACAATGGTATAAAATGCCAAGTAATGGACTAATGGTGTTATCAAAGAAATCTGTATGAACAGCTGGTATTAGACAAATAATCCTAAATTATTACTCTTTTAGAGTTTACTATAAATCACAATGGTGTATGAAACCCCATTTTAAGAAAATATCACTATTAAGACCTCAATATTTACTACGTAGATTTGGATCCAGTCCATCTTAACATAAAATGTACCTTAAGATTGAAGTCCACCTCATCATGATTCAGACCAGGAAATTTGGCACTAAATGTAGTCTCAACTTGTCAAGATTTGTGTTCAGAGCCAATAAAATGTTACAGGAAAATGTACAAAATTAACTATGATGCTCTTAATTTCTTTAAGTGATTCATGTACTATCACAGACAACATGGTATTAATATGTAGACAAAAAACATAGTGAATATAATGCCCATCACTGTTAATTAAGCCTTCTCTTGTTAAAAGTTCATAAAATTACAGAATTCTTGTGTAAAAAAATGTGTGCATGTTTATATACATATGTTTTTGTATAGCTATTACATATTAGGCAAAATACATAACACTACGCACACTTCACTCCTTTCAGACCTTTCTCATAATACCCACATTGTAGTAGATGCTCACAGCACTGTGTATCAGGTCATGTATCAGTATATTGTACGTTTATACTATACCTAATTGTATACTTTGATTTTCAGGTTCGACACTTAGGTTTCACCTCAGTCAACAATTCTGGCCAAATATTGTGTCTGCTTTTTAAGGAAGATAACCACATAGTACAGGTAAGCTACATTAACATCTTTGTGAAGTTCAGCTTCTTACTTACTGGCTGCTTAGATGTGGCCACCATGAGTTGGTTGAATGTTGTTGATTATTTTGAAGAATCTCATGCAGCTCCTCCACTCCTCCGTCATTACATGTTTATTTTTATATTTTTATATTATCTTTTGCAGTGAAACAAAAAAAGAAAAAGTTACAAGCTGCCATAAGGATGACCATTGGAATTCTTAAGAAGCCTCTTGATTTGTAATGGAGATGCCATATATTGTTATTTAATACAGAGTATGTAATTGAATGTGTTAAATAAATGTCTATTAAAAGTTTGAAATATTAAACAGTGTTGTCTCATTGATCAAGTATCTAGAGCAGTATGTAAGGCTGCAGGAATAGTGCCATAATTAATTAATGGGACACAGGGTACATTGGGACACCTGCTGACCTGCCATATTTTGATAATAAACAAATTAAAGAAATTTTGGGATGGCCTAATTCTGAAGTAGGGAACCCCTGCTTCAGAATTTGGCTGACCTGGGATGTCCTAAATTTGTTATTCATCTAAATATGACTGGTGTCCCAATGTACCCCTTGTCCCAAACGGCCTCCATCCCCCTAATTGGCAGTCTTAAATAGGTTCCTATTGTCAACATGGCCATTTAGAGGTTTAGTATTTGTTTTGGCTGTGTAGCACATTCCTTCCATACCTATCAGCAATTATAGATCCGTATTTTGCTTTGTGATTCTAATGTTCAAAATGTGCTGTGATATATATGTACATGTTCTACTTGTAAATACTAATAGCAAAGCTGCACACCCAAGATGCTGATGTTTGTTATTCGTTGCATGAAATGTCAGTTTTTCTCCCATCTGTGAAAGTACATTGCAGTTAAAGGAGGGTGTTACAATATTCAAGTCAAAACAAGATATGGTAGCAATGTTCAGAACTACTGACTGCGTAATACTGCTTAATTTGATGCCCAAATCATATGAACACATACCAGAAGTTCAAATGTCCAATCAGATGTTATCAAGCAGTCAGGTGACAATCAGATGGTTGACAAGGTAACAGCTTCATGTGACCAGGTTCACACAGACCTCGTTTTGGATTCACAATAGTGAGTAGTTAATTGTCCGTTCATTGTGAATGACCTATGAGGGTTATTTGTGTTTGACTTGGAATTTTAATTCATCTTGCGTAGGATCGTATGTGGAGTTAGTATAAATATTGAGCAAAAACACCAGTCTGCCATTCACTCAGCTACTCGAATAACTGCTTGAGAAGAAAAGGCATTCAGACTTACAGAAATGAATAACTCTCTTGTGATTTTTACCATTGCCTGCAGTTTGTTGATACTTGTCAGACAGTCCAGCTGCGAACCTCTCGAAGATCAACTCCCCGACACTAATGGTCTATTTTTCGGAAAGCGACATACGTCTCACCCCCACCAGAACAACCTGTTGTTTGGAAAGAGACAGACATGCACAGAGGCTGAAGCCATGAAGATTGTTCAAATCTGCAAAAATGCCCAGATCTTGTGTCCACAATTGCTTCAATGATAACAAAGGACACCATGTGCATGTAAGTACCATAGCTTTTTTTTGTAATAATCCTACCATAAGAACTATCAAACAACAATGAAACAGATTCTTACTTTAGTCATAACACTTTGATAGTCAAAAGTTAATTTCATGAATTTGAGAATTAAATTGAACTGTAGAAAGGACACAAAAACAGGTTTAATGAGTTTGTTGTCATTGGGTTTTAAATGATACATGAAATTTCTGTGATTTGGCAATGACCTGATAAGGGCTCTTTATAAATATACCTTAGGTTTGAATCCTTACCAGAACATTATGTAAGTCTTCAACATGAGCTTAAATTCAACTGCATGTCCTAAGCATGAGCCATTAACATTGGCAGTTCCTTGTCATATAATTAAGTGGTAGTATTTTTTTGAACGCTTGTTGCCAATAATAACTGGAAGGTCACTTGTGTCTGTGCTGTTTATGGAGAATTATATAAGCTCGACAGGTTTATCTGGCATGTGCGTACCACAGAACCCTGTGTTGGCCACTTGGGGAGTTGAGGTCCGTCTGCCACATTGTTACCGCCCTTGCTATAAGAATGCTAATCAGGCTGAATGGGAACATCCAAGCTGTCGTAATTTGCAATATCATTTGCAATGTTGATTTTACCCCCTTCAGAACTGCAGTAGTGTGATACTGACATAAATATAAAAAGAGAAGAAAATCTCATTTTATATGTCATTTGTGATTCAATGCATCTACTAATTATGTTTATTGTTATTTCTTTCAGCATCTCAGGCTCAGCAACGCCATGTTGAATTTCTTCCGTGAAAAAAAAAAATGAAAAAAACAGAAGATTATAATGTTTATTTTTTTCCTGAAATTAATAAACATTTTGTACAAAATGCTTTTTAATTAATTCATTTGCACACTCAAGAAATGTATATAATACTTATATTATCAATGCAGTACCTCACATTATTTTTGCCAAGGCAACATCTTGAGGAAACATTTCAAATCATTGCAACAGATACAAGTATCTCTGGTGGAATTGTTTTTCTCTGTCACTGGAACTGCAGTAACATATTTGTTGGCTTAGAAACACAATTTTAGCAATTATGATTTCTTCTATATATTAAAACTTGATGGTCACTCAATATGACAGTGGCCAAAATCTATTGCATTCACTTCATTACTGATTACCTACCATCCAGCGCCTTGATGGATTCACTATCTCTCTAAAATTAATAAATTTCACATCATACTTAATGTGTCATGCCATCCAAAAGCCAATATGTAGACAAACCAAGTGATGATGTCACAATACTAAAAAATGGGTGATGATGCCAATTCCATTGTATTCCCAATGTCCTGGTCTTGATTTCTTCCAAAGTATCATTTATTGTGTGAGATTAATGCCTGATAGATTCATTAGCTTACACTTTTCTAGTGTGCCTTGATCAAATAAGATGATATTTTAGAAAATGGTTATTTTGACAGACAGTGGAACTTTAATTACATTAGATCAACAATATGGATTAAATAATGTAATTGTAGATAATTATAGTTTAGAATCGCCGCTCAAGCAGTTTCAACAGGCCAATCCATAGTCTTTCTGAACTCCCTGAAGAGTATTCAACCTTGGACATGGGGTTAACTGCAGCGGCCCAAGAGCTCACACCATTGCCATCACTGTGGTTGCCTAATGCCAAGTACCCATTACATCTGGGTGGGGTGAGGCAATGTTTCATGAGGATCTGCCGACTCCTCGATGTCATTCTGGGGGTTCGAACCCACAACCTTGTGGATAGCAGGCAAACATCTTAACCATTAGACCACGGCAATCCCAATGGCACTCGTATACCTACTGTATACTGCTGTCTTGTAAGAGGTCCAAGAGTGGTATTGTTTTGTAAAGCATCACGTGTCACTGTGATATGAAATCGATTTACACTTAATTCTAACAGGAATGACACTGCGTCTTATTATAACAGCATTTTGGTTACCATGGATACCAAAAACTAAGTGTCATAATGCAAGTGCTTGTCACAGGCTTTCATATGATATGCCATTTGTGTGGTTTTCTGTTATATGGTGAAAGTTCTGATGTAACATACATCATTGAACTGACAGAAAGATGTCATAATTTCCATAGTTGGCCTAATTCCAATGAGGACCTTGATCTTTGACAACTTGGACAATACCCTGTAATATAAAATCATAAGGTTAAAAAGTTTCGTTTGGAACACAATCTCTTACAATAGGGGTAAAGTTATTAAAAGTACCATTTGTCACAAAGTGATAGCTGTGACATAATTCGATATTCAATATTTGCATTCCTGTATCACTAGCTATCAATTTTATTACATTAGTTGTAGCTATGGATTATAGCAATCTTGATAATTCACATTTTCTGTGGAATATTGAAAATGCAAATTTTATTTCCATGGCAACCGTTTTTGTGAAAATCTCAAAATTCTGAAGGATACCGAACAGGCACCCGTCAGATTTGGTTTTAGCACTGTCAAATTACCCAGTATCAACAAAAACGAAATGGCTGCCATAGTCAATGTTATACCCACCCTACTTTTCTACAAGTTCTACTGGACTATTAAGGCATTTTATGCCACTAGCATGTGCGCCACCATATAATTATTATGTTAATGTGTCTTTCAGTTAATATTTATACATATAGCATTTCTCCTCATTTTGTGATGCACATACCTAGCAATTTTGAATTTTGCAATGTATTTGCTCTTGGCAAATGTTTTCCAAAATTGTTGCTGTGATGCGATTTGAAGTGTAGACTCGGTCATACCTTTGCTATAACTTACTTGCCCTATTACTAAATACGTAAAGTAAAAAATATTGTGTCATGATTTTCCAGCCCTAGCCTGTCATGAAGTGTTACATTTTCTTTCACAACTTCATAATTTTTCATTCAATTTAAATTTTTATAAAGTTTATCTTTTAAGGCACGACCGCTGTCTATTTACTTCCATGACTCTTCTCAGTGATTGAAATGATGATTTCTTACCATGGTGCAATGTCAGAGAAATATCATCAATCCTGTTTCTTTTTTTATATTCATGTTTGCCATTTCATGTGATACTTCCATGTGAAATTAGGCAGAAGGATTAGAAAAGGAAGAATTACAAATGAAAGGAATGAGAAAAAAAGCTTATTACTACATGGCCAATTGTGCGGCATGCAATTTCCATGCATTTGGATAAACGCATGGAAAACGCATGGTTTTTGTCTCGTTATAATTAGCTAAAAACCATGCATTTTCCATGCATTTATTCTTCTCATGGAAAATGCACGTGGCACATTTGGCCATGTAATATATATTATTACACATATTTCATGGTACAATCCCCAGGTATGGCATAAAAAGGTTTGACATGTAACACTCTGTTGGTCTTTTCCACCTCATATTATATTGTATTAATTGTTATTCGTGACTCGTAAGCCTGTAACATTAATAAAAACAAAACTGAAACTAAGCTGTAACCAACAATATATCCCACATATACACACTAGCTGAAAAATAGTAGCATTGAGCAAGAAAAAACAGCATTGTCATAGCAATCAATATCTTGCGAGACATACCTGGCAGTAAATGCATAAAAGTGTTTGCTTCTCATACAAAAAAAAAAGGAGAAGGATGTAGTGTCTTAAACTGAATTATACAGGAATTTAATGTAGCAGATTGTCACGATCTTTCCTGTTGGCAATATAAATGTAGCTAATTGATCATAAGATAATGCAGCAATTTTTTTATGCTAATTATTGTATTGGGTTAACACAATTTTCTTCCTCTTGTTTATGTTAAAGAAAACACATTAATGGATGGCACTGTTTGTAGCAAACAGTGTTACAGACCTATATTTGTCTTCTTTATTTTAAATGCCTAAATTGTTCTGGTCTTGCAAACATTTACAATGATTTTTTTTTTGGTGTGTGGGCAAATGTCTGTATATAAATAATGTTCAGGTGAAGTTGACCATATCTTTTTTATGTTTAGGCAAAATGGATTTTTTTCTTAATAAACGCAGTTCCTGAAGATAGGTCACATTCACAACAGAATGCCACATTGAAACTGAGTATCTGATAAACATGCATGATTAACAATGCAAAACATCCTAAGGAAAGGATGGATATTTAAATATCCTGTTGTTTTTTGGCATTATATTCAGGCATATTATGATTGCAATTCTCAGGTAGACCACAAGGAATATGTCACATGAATATCTCAGGTAGACCACAAGGGATATGTCCCATGAATATATGATTGCAATTCATGGTCGGACCACAAGGAATATTTCACATGAATGTATTGGATGCTTGAATTGTGGACAGTGACACCTTGCATTTTGTATATATGTGAAAGTCATATTCATCAAAACTATTATGCTATTCCGATGGATGTATAGTTCATAATGCTAATATACTATATCAAAGTGCCATTGATACTAGGGAACCCTGCTAGCAAACTTTGTATATTTTATAGACAACATTAAGCATTACATTTGATTACTATGAATTGTAAAGTTGTTTAAATGCTACTTGATTATTCACATTTTTAAGACAACCAGTTATAAATTAATGCTCATGCAGTTTGACTGGTGCATTTAGCTGAAACTATAAAGCATAAAAATGTATGCAATGAATGCACTATGTAGTGTTTAATCCTGAAAAGGACATAGCAATCAAGCTAATATCGTTATGATATTGCTGACAAAAGGTTGGTATTCCACTACAATGCGTTGTCTTGTGGTTCCAGTACTACTCATAAAATTAAAATAGAGAATGGCATTCCAGAGGGATTATTTGAATCGCCGACTAATATGGAAAGAATCATATGATTTTCAGGAGGATGGGTCAGTTAATTAGACAGAAAAGACAGAAAATTTACCTGAACCCAAAATGGCTCAAAGGTGTCAATGCTCTACCTTCTTATTAAATAAGAATCTATTTGGCAAAGGTCAAGACAGGTGTCTATAACACATCTGTATAATCACTCACATAATTGAATGCTTGTATTTCAAAGCTGAGGTGAAAATGACCCAAAGATGTGATAGGTGTGCATGTGTTATATTTTGATCCATATTATCTTTCATTCTTGAGGAAAGAAGAAAATATATTCATAAAGACAATTTAGGACTATCATCAATATGATCATTACTTTCGTGTGTATGATTGCAGCTGCATGCGATCACTATCAATTGAAGTAATAATAAAAAGAGGCAGCAGTAACTGCTGGTGCAAGTTTTATGCTGCACCCTGTAAATGTTCAGTCATTGCCCATTGTTGTCATTTGACATCATGTTGTTAATATTGATCACGACCAAATATGCATTAAATGGATGGTACTGTTTGTTGTCAATAGTGTTATGGAATTATGTTTGTCTCACAAATATTGCCCGCATGCCTTCCATATTATTGTTATATTTACCAAGCTTTCCTCCAATCTATGGAAGTCTATTAGGTGCAATATTTGATGCATATAAAGGACGGATCAGAAGTATTGTAGGCAGTATTTCTGAAAGGCTATACTGGGAAATGATTGCCATATTGAAGTCTAATATTCAGATATTTTCTGGAAATATATTGAAACATATTATGAAGTATTTACATTATAACTGATCAGTTTTCAGGTGGATATCAAGGATATCATAGCATGGAAATTTCTGCATTAGGAAATATTCAAATTTCAAACTTTATAAGACTGATGCGTTGTTCAAATTCTGCAAATCCTACTAGCTTGTTTTTGGAACCTGTGGAACACTTAAGACACATATAGTATACTATGGATTGCGCAGTGATTTTATCCTACTTAAAGGGGAACTAACACCTTCAGCACTTTACCTATCAGAAGTTAGCTTGGGTCCATAGAAACACATCCACGCTATTCATCACTTGTATATATGCCCTGGTAAAGTAATATCCTCCATTAATTAGGTCTGTGTTGTGAACTACGGAGGCCGCCATTTTCGAGATTCCCGGTGTTTTGCACAAACCGGAAATACGTCACTGTTGTACTATTCTAGACCCTGCATTTCAGTCAAATTTTCACTAACAGGTGTTAATTGCACTTGTTATACTAAGAGCATGTCACAGTTCTCACCAGGTGTCAAGTAAATTGAACAATTTGAGACAATGCAATTAATTATCCATGCATAAATGACGGCCTCTACACCCCTTATCTCGTGGTGAAAAACAATGACTTTGAAAGTTTGGATAACTGAGTACTAAATAAAATAAAATAAATTATGAGTATTTTAGAAAGAATTCATCAGACTCTCATGATTAGACCTCCGTGCCCACCCAAAGGTACAGGTTGATTGTGACCAGGCCGAGCAATGAAATTTCATGAAAAATTGTATATTAAGATGTAAAAAAAAAACAATCTAGAGTTTCAAAAGCAGTCTGAAGACATTTTTATTCTGCAATTTTATTGAATCTAGTGCTATAAAAATAACCTATTATTATTATAAGACTATATATATAGTTAAGGTCCTATAATAAACCTGTATATTTGGATTCGCCTTTAATACAATTTGGGGTTAATAAAAATAAATGTTGTTAAATAATAAAATGTCTAAAATGTTATTTTGAAATTGCTTATTTCTTGATAGACATAATCTTTCTAATGGTGTATAACAAGCAATGATTGAATTTAAAAAGCTATATTTACTAGAGATAGAAGTAGTCAATATATCGTTTTTTAATGCGCTACAATACCCCAATGAACACTGGAAAAGTCTATCTTAGTGAAATTTGGTAATGAATTCATTCTGCTAATCTTGTAAAGATTACTGAAGGGAACATCCTTTTAATAATTCTATACAACTCAATACAGTGCATGTATATATTTAACCTTAATTTGAAACAAACTAAATTGTATGACAGAAACAGATTTATCAATTACGACTAAAGTGTCAGGAATATAGGATATTAAAATTATATGGATAAAATCAAATTCAATTACAAAGACAAATTGTTTAAACTATTTAAACAATTTATGGATTTTATACATATATATAAAACCAAAAATTGTTTGAATAGTTGTTAATATCTTATGGTATTTCATTGTTGTATTATAATGATGATCATATGCCTATTGTACAGCCTTTTTATTTAGGAGTGTTGTAATATACCTACATAAATACAAATCATTTCATTGCAATTAGTCCAAATAAATTCAACTAATGCTATCTTTTCACTGTTTGTTTCATTAAATTGCATTGAAATGGATTAATTGCAATGAACAATGAAATTGATTAACTGCAATCTGCGCAGATTTAGGAGTTAATTTTCTAGGGCTCCAAACCCAAACTAGCAAAAGTCCATCATTAGGACTTAGGACATAAGTGACGTCACCAGCTTCGGTGCCGTGTGCAATAATGGCGGGCCCCAGCATTTCGGCGGACAGTGAAAACAGCACTCTTAATCGGCGTAAAATCATACTAAACATGACTTTTTAACTATTTTTTTCACTACAATATATTTCTTTACATCTAATAGATCTTTTAAAATTAACATGCAAATGTCCTTGTGTTCCCCTTTAAATTTTCGAATTTTGTGGAATAATGATTCTAGATGAAAAGGACATATTGCGGAAAAGTTTAAGTATTCTACTTAGAATGCATTGTCATGTGATTCCAGTACTACTCATGGTGGTCCAACTTGCCTGTTGCAACGATACAGTGCAAGAAGAAAGAAAAGATCAAAAGAAGATCATCATGGCATATTTGGTACCATGGACAAAAGAATGGCCAAAAGGAATTACTATGGGACCTGCAATAATCCCAGCTTTGGAAAATATCAAACAAAAAGAGCTTATTCCAGAAAAAGACATTGAATTGATTTGGGCCGGCACACAGTGTAACGAACTGCACGGAATGAAAAAGCTGGTAGATATGTGGCTACAAAAGAAGGAGATAGATGTGATTATAGGGGATGCTTGTAGCACTATTTGCAATCCCGTGTCTTCACTTGCAAGTGCCTGGAATGTTCCAATGGTGTCTTGGGGGTGCACAGCATCATCGTTGTCTGACAAGTTCAATCATCCTACATTTAGTCGTGTTTCTGGATCTGGTGAAGGCTACATACCATCTTATATAGGATTGATAAATGTATTCAATTGGAAAAGAGTTGGCATAATACCTGACACTGCAGAAGTAAACAGAGAACGCTCTGAAAATTTGTTATGGAAACTTAGAAGACAGGACATAACCGTTTTTTACTACAAAATACAACCAACGGTTAGCCAAAACCGTATTAATGCCAAAGCTATGGCTGTTTTGAGAAACACTATGAGATCCGTGAAAAAAGAAGTCAGAATAATTATAACCTTCATATACGGCCAAGATTTTGAAAATATCTTCGGTTTGCTTATGATGAAGAAATTATAAAGCTTGGATACCTCTTTCTTACGGGTGACAATTATGATCCTTTATCGCCAAAAGCTTTTCTTCAAGAGGGCTTGATTATCAGTAACGTGTTCGTCCATCCTTTGAATAATACATGGAACCATTTGGCTGCACAGATTATCAAACATTTTAATGAACATCCTTTTGAAAACATGCCTGGCTTATCCCAACAGACACCTGTCACGGAAGTTTCACATTATGGAGGTGATTTTTTTGTTAACCTTAATTTTCCTGGCTCAGGGTCAAGTGTAGGTCATTGTGCATTATTTCCCTACTTTGGGGTAAATTTTTGGAATCAATGCTTTTTTTAATCTTTGGACCCTAAAGAAAAAAATCTTAGTTTGTTCCATTATTTTCTATCATTCCTAAGGCAGACATCCTGAAATCAAATATCGCCGCCTCCAAAATGCTAGTTTTGCCATAACTCTGTACTTAATTGACATAGTATGGCAAGTGATGGGTCAAAATGTACATAATTTGGGCTTTAGAATTAAATGGTGTATTTTCTTTAATGTAATGTATAACTGATATAAATTATAATATGACCACTGTTCACATCATTTTTGGTTTGACGATGTTATATTTGTGGCTGATCAACACACATCGTGCTGCAAGTGTTCTTGCTCATATATTTGGCAAGTTGACTATTGTTAAAGTTGCAACAACAACAAGGCTGGTTCAACAAAAAATAAACAGCAGATTGCAGTTAAAGGTTTATTCCAACAAAAAACTTCATCACAGTTAGGTGGAAAAACCTTGTGCTTAGTGTTCACAGTTATGGCATTGGAGGCAAACTAAGATGACCAAGCTGTGTCTGGTTGTGTTCTCTTGAGATTTACGGCTGCTGAGCTGATTTCATATCCACTTACCCAGACTAACCACAGATTATTTTGCCAACTTTGTGCTTAATTGACATGGGGTGGCAAATGAGGGATCAAAATATACATGACTGAAGATAGAAGAGTGAGTGAAATATGCTAGAATGACAACAAATGCTGCAATGCATTGTTTTTGTGGTTCAGTAGTCATTTTTATGATATTTTAATGAAAATTACAGAAAAAGTGGATCCCAAATGATACTTAGCTTGTTAACATCTGTTTCAAATATGAAGTATTTTGATTTGAAAGACTTTAAGAAGCAGCCTGTATAATATGCTGCCTAGTTCCACAAAAACTCCCTAGAGGGCTATGGCGACATCACGGCGCTAACACAGATTATACAGATGCAATGGTGCAGATAAATATGTAATACTTCAGCTTTATTCGGCATGTAGAACACTGGAATAGTGTGAAAGTGGTATATTAATTGTCAAATTGAGAAAACGACATATTGATTTTATTATCCACTAGGGTTGTTTACAATAGTGGCACTTCTTAGTATTTTCTTTGCCAGTGGCGCCACTGTCATATGACTGCTGGGGGTGTGGCAATGGTATCGTATCTAATGCAATGTAGGGTCGGTTCTGGCTAAGCTTATAACAAAGGCATGGTTTCTGCTGTTTTATGACTGTGTTAAATGCTTATTTGTCATGTACCTGGATGTGTCTATTGGAAAATCAAAGAATGCAGTTGTACTGCACATAGGAAGAAATTTGACAGGATGAATAGCAATCACCACAACAAAGCCTTTCAGAAGTTAACTAGAAAGTTACAGCTCCAGCAATTGCAGAATGAATGCCTGCAGAAATTAATAACACCATACACAAGATGGCTGGTCAAGTTATCTGACTTATTTTTGATGTAGGGATAAAGACTGCCTGTAACTCAGAAGCAACTCAGAAGTTAGGCTGCAACTAAAAAGTGATGTGAATTTCAGCCATTCAATTTATTCATTCAACATAATATGTGACAGCATTCATATTTAACAAAAACGGAAGCAGCAATAGTCATCGATTTTTGTTTTATTGCTCAAATGTTACTATTCTGTTCAAAATGTACACCAGATCAGTATAGCAGTCAATATCTTGCAAGGTATACTTTGTGAGAAATGCAAGACAGTGTTGGCTCCTCATACAAAGAAAACGGCAGGATGTAAATATGAGAGATACCCTATGAACCCGTACAGTGCACATTATGTTTGTATAGGACTTAAATGTAGCAAACTGGGGCATGTTCCTCTGTTATGTTTCTGAGAGGAGAGTGCCCCACCCAGGAATTGAACCTGGGACCTCACACACAGGAAGCGAGAGCATTGAACATTACACCAAAGAGTCACTCATCGGTGTAATGGTAACACAATGCTAACACCTTTACACTCACCCCTCCTTAGACACTGCACACACCTGCTTGTGCTGCACTCTCACCGCCAGGGCTCGGCGATTATCAACAATTCTAAATTAGTCAAAATTCTGAAAATGTTGATTCTCGTATATTATCTAGCTAGCAACATCATGTATATGAAAGGAAAATTGTTGCCTCACAGAAAACGTAAATATGGCGATGTTTAAAAAAAAGCCACATTTCATTAATGTAGCATTGCATTAATACTTCATCAGGGTTTATCAAATAATCGATTATTAATTGATAATTGGTTGCCCAAAGTTCCAATTAATTAATCGCCAAAAATGGAATCAATTCCTAGCTTGACTGACCTTACAACCCTGGCCTCATATCGGGCGCCATTTCTAACTATTTGTAAAAATTCTCCCAGACTAAGAGCGGGAATCGAACTCTAGTCCCTGGGACTAAATGCCAGAATGTTAACTATTGTACCAAAGAACCACTCTCTGGTGCGAGTGCGCATTCTGCTCAGACCAGGACAACTAAACTATACCTCTAGTAATGTCAGAAATAAAGTACCCTTTTAGACTGTTCACATTAGGAGTACATTCTGTTCAAAAGTAAACTGGAATTAACTGTAATCAATTATGGTGAAGCTTCCATTTAGCAGTATAGTCAATGTAAAAGTTTAGCGTTTACCCATTCGTGTCATTTAACAGGATTTTGTTCATCTTGTTCACGCTGAAGAACACACAATAAATGGGTGGTACTGTTTGTTGTCAATAGTGTTAGGGAGTAAAGTTTTTCTACTTGATTTCAACTGCTTAAGATGTTTTTGTCTAGCAAATATTGCCCACTTTATGCCATCCTATGGATTGCTATTTTGGTTCAAATGTTTGATGCATATAACACAGACCAGAAGCTCAGATCAAAGAGTGGGCAGTATTTATGTGTGACAAAAACTGAGAAATCAATGCCATAGTGATCCTGAGAATTTGATCAATATTCATGTTCAACAATGCAAACACGCTAAAGCAAGGAGAGATATCTCATATTCAACTGTTCCTGAGGATTCACTTTGCTTCTAACTGATCACATTTGTCACATGTGTGTAGACTTCATGGAAACTGCCACACTTACCAGGACTTTATGATGGACATTAACTATTCCACCGGATGCATAGTTGACGCAAACACTAAGTATTCAAATCTAACTGGCTTTTCAGGATCCTGTAAAACTCAAAGCACAATTTGTTAATTTACCTTACATAGTGATTAAATTTCTTTCTTCTTGCACTGTATGCATCGTAAAGCAAGTATCGTCTTCATATTTCTGGACAACCACTTTTTTCCATTACTTAGATTTTGAGGGTGGTTCTAATACCACTTAAACTTCACATTTGCAATGTATAAAATGTTTTGCTTTGATTCTGCAGTGATCAAGCATTGATCATTTCAATATGGCCGTAAGGGTTCAGTGCTCCACTACAATGCATTGTCTTGTGGTTTCAATACTACTCATGGTGGTCCAGCTTGCCAGTTGCAACGATACAGTGCAAGAGGAAAGAAAAGATCAAAAGAAGATCATCATGGCATATTTGGTACCATGGACAGGAGAATGGCCAGCAGGAATTACTATGGGACCTGCAATCCTCCCAGCTTTGAAAAATATCAAACAAAAAGAGCTTATTTCAAAACATGACATTGAATTGATTTGGGCCGACACAAAGTGTAACGAACTGCATGGAATGAAAAAGCTGGTAGATATATGGCTCCGAAAGAAGAAGATAGATGTGATTATTGGAGATGCTTGTAGCACTGTTTGCAATCCCGTGTCTTCACTTGCAAGTGCCTGGAATGTTCCGATGGTGTCTTGGGGATGCAGAGCATCATCGTTGTCTGACAAGTTAATTTATCCTACATTCAGTCGTGTTTCTGGTTCTGGTGAAAATTTCCGTGCATCTTATATAGGATTGATAAATGCTTTCAAATGGAAAAGAGTTGGCATAATAACTGACACTGCAGAAGTAAACACACTGACCTCTGAACATTTGCTGTGGAGACTTAGAAGACAGAACATAACTGTTTTTTACTACAAAATACAACCAACAGTTAGCCAAAACCGAGTTAACATCCAAGCTTTGGCTCATTTGAAAAACACTATAAGATCCCTGAAAAAAGAAGTAAGAATAATTATCAACTTCATTTATGACTACGATTTCCAAAACCTCCTTCAGCTTGCATATGATGAAGGGATGTTGAGAGGTGGATATGTGCTTGTCATGACTGACAATTATGATCCTATATTGCTTAACACTTTTGTGCTAGAGGGTGTGATTGTCATTAACACGTTAATTCATCCTTTGAATGATTCATGGAACGACATAGCAGCACAGATTATCAACAGTTTCAATGAACAACCTTTTGAGAACATGCCAGGTTTGTCTAAAGAGGCGTCAGTTGGGGAAGTTTCAACCTATGGAGGTGAATTTGTTTCTTATTTCTATCTTCTTTCTTATTTTCTTTCTTTCATAATAATTAGTCTTTGGTTGACCTTGTGATCAGGTCACGTTCGAACTCCTATAATCCATACATATGTAAAGCAATGCTTGCCAGGCCTCCTTACCCAGGGGATTAATGTCAATTAAATTTGTCAATGGATTGAAAACAACTGTTCAGAATCTCATTAAATAGGCAATTTCTAGTCAAGTTGCTGTTTGAAAATTATCCTCAGCAAGTGAGTACAAGAAAAGCATTCAGAAAAACAAAAAAAGGATTCAATCCATGGTTAGATATATATATAATTTTATTGACATTATATTATCATAATTGATACATGGGTCAAACATACAAATAACATACAATAATAACATACAATAATACAGTACTTTTACAGTAATAAGAAAATAATACTAAAAGTGTTAAGCTAACAGTCTATATTAAATGTTGTAACTATGTATTTTACAGCAAATTGGTCCCGGTTGTGACTAGTAAAAAATACTAATAATACAAATAAAAAAAAACAGACAAATATATACTGCTTATCCCAGTGGTTTAACCAATCTGGCTATCTATGTATGGTTTATAAATAGTTGTTTGCGCGCCCAGGGGAAGAAAAAAAAAAACTAAAATAAATAAATTTATAGGACATGGTTTAGAAATATGCCAAGAGCATTAATTACACCTGACTTTTTGCTGGACATTATTGCTTGAAACTGTTCAGTTGGGGTTAGATTATTGAAGTCAGAAATATATTTACTAAGTTCTTTATTTAGCTCTATTCTTGGAAAATTATTGGCAATACATATTAAGAGGAAGTGAAATTCATCTTCTACATCGTTGTTATTACAATTCTCACAGATTCTTTCTTCGAGTCGTACCTTAGGGGTTTCATGTCTACCTTTTTCTATCTTGAGGTTATGCGAACTAATTTTAAACCTAGCTATGTTACTGTAAGTCTTTTTTGGGAGATTGAGGTTTTTTAAGTAGGTTTCAAAACGATAGTTGGTTTTAAAGATCTTATAAGTCCTTAGTTTGGGGTTTACTTCGGAGTCATGTATTGCATTTATGATTCTGTTTTGCTCTTTTTTGTACAATTTTAACCTCATCTCATTTACCAATTTTTCTGGATCTTTCGTTGACCAGTCTGTGATTTCAGAGTAGTCAATTATGTGTTTTACTTTGCTATAATAATTATCTTGGCCATGTGTGTGTAATATTTCTTGTATCTTTAGGCATTTATTTAGAATGTCATAATCTGGCAATTTTGCTAGCCTTGCCCAGTAGTTTAATGTACTTATTTGCTGTCTAATTAGAAGAGGGAATCTACCAGTTTCAGCAAATACTCCTATTGTTGGGGTCTGTTTTCTTACTCCTAGTATACGTTTAAGATAGCTTAATTGGATTTTTTCTAATATTTGGATTTCTTTATTTGTGGCCCATAACATGTTGTTGTATTCGAGTATAAGGAGGATGTAAGTGTCAAACATTTTTAATGCTAGTGCTGGTGGAATATATCCTAAGGCTGATTTAGTTTTACCTTGTAGTGTAAAGATTGCTTTATAGGCCTGCATAGATAAATATTCTGGCATTTTATTGTGGGTAGACTTATGTACATTCAAGATGTGGCCAAGGTATTTGTAAGTGTCTACATTTTCTATACTTTCTTCTCCATACTTAAATGTTGTATTACTTTTTGTACCTATTTTCAGTACTTTAGTTTTAGTTATGTTAACTATTAGATGCCATTTAGAGCAGAAACTGTACAGTGAGTTAATACTATTTTGTAAACCAATTGCAGATTCAGATATGAGGACTATGTCATCTGCATATAAAAAAGTTTGGGGCTGAGAATGCCTCCTTGTAATACCCCACAGATACTATCTATGGGTTCACCCAGTCTACTATCTAAATATACTCTAGCTTTGGCCTTGTCAAACATACTCATTATTATATTAAGCATTTTCCTACCCATTTTCTGTTTCTGTAGTTTAAAATATAAAGCATTTCGGTGTATGTAATCAAAAGCCTTGCTGAAGTCAACAAAACAAAGGAAGATAGGTTTTCTATGAAATTGCTGGTACCTTATTACAGTATCTAATACAAAGACACAATCAGTTGTCCTACGCGATGGTGTAAAGCCAAATTGGAAGGGATCATCAACTGCTATAGCATCATTTTTAAAATTCAGTCGGGCATTTATTATAGAGTCAAATATTTTAGCCATTGCCACAGTTATTGTTATTTTTCTATAATTATCTGGGTTATAACTATCGCCTTTTTTTATGCAAAGCATTAATGAGACCTTCTGCCCACTGAGATGGGTAATCACCATTATCAAATATATAGTTAAATATGGTACAGAAAGGCACTGCTAGTTCATTTGTTACATGTTTATAGAACTCACTAGGAATACCATCAATTCCAGCTGCTTTACCGTTCTTTAGTCTTTTCATATGTAACAATACCTCTTCTTCAGTAATTACACTATCACAAATATAGTCAGTTATAGATTGAGTGTGCACTTCAGTTTCCATCATAATTTCTATTTGGTCATTTATTTCTTTTATGTGTTCATTGTCGAAGTAGCTGCAATTCGGGGGGTTAGCTTGATTACAGAAGTACTCATGGAATGTCTCAATGTTAGGGAGGTTGTTGGATGGACTTGATTTAGTTGTAAGTTTATTCCATAATTTCCAACACTCTGTTTGATTTGTACTGTGGAATGTAATTAGTTTATCTCTGTTGTGTTTTTGGTGGCTTCGTTTCTTACGCTGTATAGTGCTTTTATATGTTTTTACCAGGTTCTTGTACTTCAGGTTTTTTGCTGGGTCTGTGAGGTCATTAATTTTAGCAAAATGGTTGGCTGCTTTTCTAGCAAATTTACATTCGGAGTCATACCAACTATTGGCAGGAAATTTATTGGTTGCGGATCGTATGTACTTTTTCTTAAAAGTTGGCTGAATACAGTGATCGAGGTAATTATACATTGAGTTTACTACTATGTCAGAGTTAGCATTATGTTGGATCCTATCAGTTACCACCATAAGTTTATCCTGCGCTGTTTCACTTTTGAGACTGTGTTTATACTGCAGAAATTTATCTTTGTCAAATATGAAGCGATACCTTTTGTTGAGGTTAGGCCTGTCATTAGCTTTATCATTGCATGAATTTAGGGGAGTTTCCCTGTTGACATTAATTTCAAATATAAGTGGTGTGTGGTCAGATTCTACAAGTTTATTGCCTATTCTGAAGTCTATCAGTAAATTAAACATGTCTTTACTACTGAGCAGGTAATCTACGACACTTTTACCTAGTGGAGCATAGCATGTGAAGTTATTTGTGTTTTCAGCATTCACTAGGCCATTCATTATTCTAATGCCACTGGATTTACATAGGTTTATGAGTTCCTTACCAAAATTGTTGTGTGTTTGATCTCTAGTTTGCCTGATTGAGTCCCAGTTACTTCTCAATCTTGGTCTGAAGATATGGGATGAGTTATCATTAAGTATAGATATTAACTCTTGAGTCTTTACCTTCTATCACTTGTTCAAAATCAATTATTTTACCAGTTCTACTATTGAGGTCACCACAAAGAGCTACATAGGGCGTTATTTCAAGAAACTTTGCTATATCCTGTATTAGCTCACTGAAAACATCATCGAAGTTAGTGTGAAGATATATTTTAGAACCTGCCGGTGGAACATAAGTGCCACCCAAAATTAATGGGGGTTTTGATTTCTGTGATATCTTCAGCCATATTACATATTCATTCATTTTCTAAATTTTAACAAGGTTGCTGAGGGTATTCTTGAAAATCACAGCTAAGCCTCCAGCGGGCCTCCTAGCTCTAGGGTGTTTGAATGAACGCTGACAGTGAACATACTGGTAATCTTTAAGGTCTGGTTTAAATTAATTTAACTTCATTGTTTCGTACAGGAATATAATGTCATTTTCAAAAATTATTTCCTGAATATCATTCAGATCGAATTTACTACCAATTCCCTGTATGTTCCATGACATTATTTTTAGTTTATCATCTCTGCTTTCTGTAGCAAATTGCGGAGGTTCATCTACTGATGGTATGCTTATGTTGCAATAGTTGGGGTCATCATTATAAGCTAAGTTATCATTTGTTTTTGGAGTTACTGTAGCTCTGTTATTTAGTTCTGAGTAACTATTCATTATTGGATTATATTCATCATTTGTTATAACTGCTTCATCTGTATGGCTTATAATTGTTTCATTATACTCATAATTTATTATTTGATTATATTCATCATTTGTTATAAATTCACCATCTGTTAAGTCTATCAAATTACAGTGTTCATCTTTGAGGTTATCATATATTTTATACTGATCCCCATGAGCTCCCCCTACTTTACCAGATCCGTTGTTATATTGATTTTGAAGTGTCACATTGTCTTGGGGAGGATATGCAACCAGGACCAGTTCATCAAAATTTCTGTGTGAAGTCAAGGTGAGGTTTCTTAATGACTGTGGCAACGAATCTGCATAAGTTCATTTTGGATGATTCCGTCAGATGGATAGTGTCTTTGAGTTTTGCTTCGTGATTAATTACAAAGTTCACAAGTCTTTCACGAATAGCAATGTGCTGCATCAGAGCATTTAGTCTACGGATTGCAGTGCACCTTTGTTGGTTGCCAGTCATTGTCAGTCCTACTAAAATGACACGCGACCAGGGGTAAACACGTCTGACTTCCTTGAGCAGGCATTCAAACTGTCTGTTGATGGTGATAGGATGCAGACCATTTGCAGCTTCAATATCACCTGCCATTACGATGACATGGCTGGGTGATGGACCTTGCACTGTCTTGTGAACACGAGATGTTATGTATTTAGAGTGAAGGGTCTGAAAGGCAACAGTGCTATCTCTAGTATGAAATTAGGATTAGAAGACTGACTCTGTTGCATTCAATATTTGATGGATTTTCCATCAGTTGCCGTTTCTGCATATGCATCGCGTATAGAACTTAGCTTCGCTACAGTCCCCAATAATTCACATGGTTTATGCATTGCATTTATTACAAAATCAAAAGAAAACCGAAAGGCTTATAAGATATTATGATGTAACTTGATTAGATCAACCTTCCACCAGCCACAGAGACACTGGTGCATTGCTCTTGCCAATAAGTGAATGAAAGATGACTCCCATCACATACACCACTGCTTTAACTTCTTGCATGGTGTTGGACTTGCTATGCTGTTTGTAAGACCTCACATTTTCGCAACATCTTCATTCTATTGCCATCAATTTCGCAAAGAGTAGGGTTAATAGATAATCTGTAATGTTATAATATTTTACTATTTCATTACATATTGTCAGGCCTGCTATAACAAATGCCATGTACTCTGCATGGCAATAGAATAATCTTATCTTATATCTTATTCTCATCTTATTCTTATGTTATGCTTATCTTATCTTATCTTATTCTTATCTTATTTTATGTTATTATGTTACCCAATTGTTTTTTCCTTTTTACTCCATGGTATGTGTGTATTGTATAGGGTCACAGGCATTAAGTCACAGTCCCTAGAGTGTCTTCCAAAATGGAGATGGGCAATCTTTTTAGGGTTATATTTGATGTTATACTGAGTGCCAAATTCTTCCCACAGATGAATTAGTCTCTGTAGGTCAGTGCAAGTGGGCAAAAGTAAACTGATGTCATCTGCAAAGCAGAGCATACCATAATAATTCTGACCAATTATGCAGCCAATACCACTTGTCTCTGGACGTTGAAGGAGGACATCCACATACAGAGTGAACATAACAGGTGAAAGCACACCACTCTGGCAAACACCCTTGACTGTGGAGAAGAGCTCTGATACCTCTCCCTGCCAAGAAGATCTCACTTGCTGATTAGTGTGTTGATACATAGCAACATGCGCAGTACTGGAGCAGGTAATCCACGTGTCAATAAAATGTAAAACAACTCATCATACCTGACCCCATGGAATCTGACATGGTTGAGTACACAGTTCCTTTGTGGTTGTTGTAGTAAGTTATAATCTCCTTGAGCGCAGCAGTACCTCAGTAGAAGTTCCCAGTCCACAACCTTGTTGCGTGAAGACATCAGGGCAATACGTGCATGCTGAGTTCCCTTGGGTAGAGATACAATAGTTGATACAAGGAGTTCACAAGCATAGTAACCATAAGCATGACGTTAAAGGAAGACATACACATACATAGTGAACATAACAGGTGAAAGAACACCGCCCTGGCAAACACCATTGATTGTAGGAGATTTCTCCACGAGTGTGGACCATCACCTTTTCCTAGGTTTTGAGGGCTGGATAGCTTGATCAACATTGTCATTTGTGAAATGTATGTGATCATAGTGACTAAGCTCTTCATAATCAAGAACAGATTCAAGATGAAAGTGATTAGAATTATAGAGAGCATGGTACTTGTTTCTAAGCAAGTCTTTGGAATTTGTGGCACCTTTAATGTATGCAGGACACACCTTGACTTGGGTTCTTATAGTCTTAAGTTCTTTCCAAAGATTCCTGCTTTCATTATGTGCTATGCTTTTAGTCAACTTGGCCATTCGCTATGGCATCTCAGACTACTTGTGAGATGTTATAGCATAGTGGTATTTCAAGGCTGTGCGCTGGTAACCAATTTTTCTCCATAATATGCCGCAAAATTTGCATCATCTTTTAAAGGCCGGATCTTTTCTCTCCATGTGGGAATGGACTTGTTTTGACTAAAATTTAGTAATGTCTTGTCATCGGCAATCAGATCAAATCACAGTTTATAGCTTGTCAATTTGTTGCTTGTGTAGTGGGTCAATACATCTTGGATTGTGACTGTCTACTCAACAAAGCTGGTGATCTTGTGCCATGCTATTTTGCTCAGGAGGGACGTTTGGTTTTCACAGTTTGTGTTTTTGGACACCCACAAGAAATTCAATTCAAGCAAATCTGGCAGTAACTGTGAAGTCCATACATTCAGTGTTCAATACACGATTGATGGATGTGTTGCCATTTTCATTGTCATTGCTCCCAAGAGGTATATAATGAGTTTTGTAACATAAAATCAAAGTTCCTGTTTAGGCTGTTCTTCTAACACAATCCAAATTGCAATCAGAATCAGAGTTTTGTTTATTTGCACCCAGGAGAAAAAATTGATAAATACTTGTGCTGGAGACCACCAAAAGAGGCTTGGGTGCCGCTGCCTGATGGCCACCATGGTTGCACTTATTGCATATATAGCCATTTTCAATAAAACATTCAGTACTGTATGATCTAAATTATTTTATTTTTTAAATAACATTCCAGACCATTTAAACTATGTGTGTGAATTTTATTTTTTGAATTATTCTTCATATTATTAAAAATTTGTGGATATCTATAGGCTTTACTGTGTCTGGCAATTTCATGTTTAAGCATAGGCAACCTTATATCTGTAGCAATCCCCTCCAATAAGTACATGGTCATAGTTTACCTCAGACAGAAGAGACTCTATTGTCTGCAGGCAAGCTTCAAAGAATTCAGATGTTTCAGTCCTATTCCTCTTATCAACTGGTAGATACAATTGATAAGTAGTATCAAATGGCCTTGTAATTTGACTATAGATGGACATGGTAACCTTTCATTGCATGGATTGCACCGCTTGCAGATACTTTGCAATTCAAGTATCGGACTTTGATTTCTGGTTATGCTGATGCAAATATAAGAGCCATTTTTAGAGAAAATCAAGCAAATATAAATCACGGATTTAGTTCAGATTATTAGGAAAATGTAGTTTAAGGGTACCCTAAAATACGTAAATAATAGGGCATGTGTTGATTTGGCTCTCCTGTGTTTGGGCACACAAAAAAACTTCCGTCAGCCACATCCAGACATTGATTAAATTGCATGGAGGGGGCTTTATTAGTGTGAATAACTATGCAATCACAGCTTGACAACTTATTATATTGGTTGTCAGAGGAAGAGATACATTTAAAGTAAGTTTAAGCTAAAAATGAGAGCTTTAGGTAACATAAATGGACCCGAGAAGTTTGGCGAGTGTTTGGTGGCTACTATACCCATCTATTTGGGTGCAATTGTCATAAATTTGGCAGTGGACTAAGAATATGGAACGGAAATGCTTTGCCTGATTCTCGTGATAAATGAATAATTTGTGTTATTCTCCAAAAAAAATTTTCAACCATTCAGTCAGATAATGAAGACTTTTATCATGACAGAAATACAGGCAGCTATGCTATTTGCAACAGCCAATCAGAATGTAGCTGAATGCATGAGAAATGCCCTGAGCTTGATGGCAATTATTTTGCTACTTTTCCAGTTAGATTTAAATACAAACAAATTTGCCTAATAGCATATGGGCTGGCTTATGGTATTAAATGTCTTACAGTGAAATTGCAGATCAATTAGTTTTGTTTACATTGATTACACTCAAATCTTAAACAAAGATTGCTTAGTTAGGTCACTTAATGGATTGAAACTGACAGCACACAGTGCTTGGGAGATATTGGCCAATCAGGAAGCACCGTCATGTGTGTAGATGGTGAAATATGCAAATTAGCTGCTATTAGAGACGAGAATTGAACATTCCCAGCATAAAGGCAAGGAATTCCTTGAAAATAAGTGTTAAATACCCATAAATAATTGAAGTATAATATTGCTATTTTTGAAGTGTAATCTGATTTTATTGACCACAACTGGCCCCATCCTTGAAGGCAGTTATGCTGAGGGAATAAAGGCTGTTCTTGACAAAGTCAGTAGCCTTGGAATTATTGTATGCTAACGTGCTAAGTGCTGTGATGATGGCAAATGCCTGTGGGTACATCAAAAATATTCCTCAATGTGACATTAGTTTTCATATGTGTGGTTTTCTATTATGTTGAAGCTGTGATGTAATACATCCTTGAATTGACACATCTATATGGCAGATTTTCCATATTTGGCATATTTTCATTGAGGACCTTGACCTTTGGCACTTACCCTGTATTAGTCATTAACATAATACTGTTGAAAATTTTTACTTAGAACAATAGTTATTTGTCTTTTCTGGTAAATGTTATTTCCCTCAGTATTGGCAACCATAACAGCATTTTGGTTACCATGGATACCAAAACCTAAGTGTCATAATGCAAGTACTCATAACAGGCTTTCATATGATATGCCATTTGTGTGGTTTTCTGTTATATGGTGAAAGTTCTGATGTAACATATATCATTGAACTGACAGAAAGATGTCATAATTTCCATATTTGGCCTAATTCCAATGAGGACCTTGATCTTTGACAACTTGGACATTACCCTGTAATATGAAGTCATATGGTTAAAAAGTTTCATTTGGAACACAATCACTTACAATAGGGGTAAAGTTATTAAAAGTACCATTTGTCACATAGTGATAGCTGTGACATAATTCAATATTCAATATTTGCATTCCTGTATCACTAGCTGTCAATTTTATTACATTAGTTGTAGCTATGGACTATAGCAATCTTGATAATTCACATTTTCTGTGGAATATTGAAAATGCAAATTTTCATTTCCATGGCAACCGTTTTTGTGAAAATCTTAAAATTCTCAAGGATACCGAACCGGCACCCGTCAGATTTGGTATCAGCACTGTCAAATTACCCAGTATCAACAAATGGCTGCCATACTCAATGTTATACCCACCCTACTTTTCTACAAGTTCTACTGGACTATTAAGGCATTTATGCCACTAGCATGTGTGCCACCATATAATTATGATTATGTTAATGTGTCTTTTAGTTAATATTTATATATATAACATTTCTCCTCATTTTGTGATGCACATACCTAGCAATTTTGAATTTTGCAATGTATTTGCTCTTAGTAAATGTGTTCCAAAATTGTTGCTGTTATGCGATTTGTAGTGTAGACTGGATCATTCCTTTGCTATAACCTACTTGCCCTATTACTAAATATGTAAAGTAAACATATTGTGCCATGATTTCCAGCCCTAGCCTGTCATGAAGTGTTACATTTTCTTTCACAACTTCATAATTTTTCATTCAATTTAAATTTTTATAAAGTTTATCTTTTAAGGCATGACCACTAGGGCTGTACACCGGTTCTCGATATACCGTTTGCAGCGGTACAAGGATAACGATACTGGTATTGATAATCGTTATGTAATAATAACGATACAATTATACGGTATGCAGAGCGGCGTTTTTTAGCAAATAGGACACCTGCTACCCAGATTTTCCAGTGTTTGCGAAGAAAAATAACAGCGACCTTTTATACAATTAATAGTTTGCAGTTATTCAATGAAGATTTGTTTACTAAATTTGATAGTATCTTTTGATTATTTTAGGTTTATAATTAGCTTTTATATATATATGTACTAAATTAATTGACAAAATTTAACGATACGTATCATGATACGTATTGTATCGGTTTTACTGTATCGTGATACATATCATATCGTTTTAAAGATAAAGGTGTGCAGCCCTAATGACCACTGTCTATTTACTTCTATGACTCTCAGTGGTTACAATTATGATTTCTTACCATGGTGCAATGTCAGTGAAATATCATCAATCCTGTTTCTTTTTTTATATTCATGTTTGCCATTTCATGTGATACTTCCATGTGAAATTAGGCAGAAGGATTAGAAAAGGAAGAATTACAAATGAAAGGAATGAGAAGAAAAGCTTATTACTACATTGCCAATTGTGCGGCATGCAATTTCCATGCATTTGGATAAACGCATGGAAAACGCATGGTTTTTGTCTCGTTATAATTAGCTAAAAACCATGCATTTTCCATGCATTTATCCTTCCCATGGAAGACGCACGTGGCACATTTGGCCATGTAATATATATTATTACACATATTTCATGGTACAATCCCCAGGTATGGCATAAAATACTTGTCAGAAGGTTTGACATGCAACACTCTGTTGGTCTTTTCCACCTCATATTATATTGTATTAATTGTTATTCCTGACCCGTAAGCCTGTCACATTAATAAAAACAATACTGAAACTAAGCTGTAACCATCAATATAACCCACATATACACACTAGCTGAAAAATAGTAGCATTGAGCAAGACAAACAGCATTGTCATAGCAATCAATATCTTGCGAGACATACCTGGCAGGAAATGCATAAAAGTGTTTGCTTCTCATACAAAAAAAAAAGGAAAAGGATGTAGTGTCTTAAACTGAATTATACAGCAGGAATTTAATGTAGCAGATTGTCATGATCTTTCCTGTTGGCAATATAAATGTAATTAATTGATCATAAGATAATGCAGCAACTTTTTTATGTAAATTATTGTATTGGGTTAATGCGATTTCTTCCTCTTGTTTATGTTAAAGAAAACACATTAATGGATGGCACTGTTTGTAGCAAACAGTGTTACAGACCTATATTTGTCTTCTTTATTTTAAATGCCTAAATTGTTCTGGTCTTGCAAACATTTAAAATGCTTTTTTTTTTTTTGGTGTGTGGGCAAATCTCTGTATATAAATGATGTTCAAGCAAAGTTGACCATATCCTTTTTTTAAGTTCAGGCAAAACGATATATTTCTTAACAAGCACAGTTCCTTTTTTTTTTGGCATTATATTCAGGCATATTATGATTGCAATTCTCAGGTGCACCACAATGAATATGTCTCATGAATATATGATTGCAATTCATAGTTGGACCACAAGGAATATTTCACATGAATGTATTGGATGCTTGAATTGTGGACAGTGACGCACCTTGCATTTTGTATATATTTGCAATGTCATATTCAATGCGTTATCTTGTGGTTCCAGTACTACTCATGGTGGTCCAACTTGCCAGTTGCAATGATACGGTACAAGAAGAAAGAAAGAAGATCATCATGGCATATTTGGTACCATGGACAGGAGAATGGCCAAAAGGAATTACTATGGGACCTGCGATAATCCCAGCTTTGGAAAATATCAAACAAAAAGAGCTTATTCCAGAAAAAGACATTGAATTGATTTGGGCCGACACACAGTGTAACGAACTGCACGGGATGAAAAAGGTGGTAGATATGTGGCTACAAAAGAAGGAGATAGATGTGATTATAGGGGATGGTTGTAGCACTATTTGCAATCCCGTGTCTTCACTTGCAAGTGCCTGGAATGTTCCAATGGTGTCTTGGGGGTGCACAGCATCATCGTTGTCTGACAAGTTCAATCATCCTACATTTAGTCGTGTTTCTGGATCTGGTGAAGACTTCATACCATCTTATATAGGATTGATAAATGTATTCAATTGGAAAAGAGTTGGCATAATAACTGACACTGCAGAAGTAAACAGAGAACACTCTGAAAATTTGTTATGGAGACTTAGAAGACAGGACATAACCGTTTTTTACTACAAAATACAACCAACGGTTAGCCAAAACCGTATTAATGCCAAAGCTATGGCTGTTTTGAGAAACACTATGAGATCCGTGAAAAAAGAGGTCAGAATAATTATAACCTTCATATACGGCCAAGATTTTGAAAATATCTTCCGGTTTGCGTATGATGAAGAAATGATAAAGCTTGGATACCTCTTTCTTACGGGTGAAAATTATGATCCTTTATCGCCAAATGCTTTTCTTCAAGAGGGCTTGATTATCAGTAACGTGTTCGTCCATCCTTTGAATAATACATGGAACCATTTGGCTGCACAGATTATCAAACATTTTAATGAACATCCTTTTGAAAACATGCCTGGCTTATCCCAACAGACACCTGTCACGGAAGTTTCACATTATGGAGGTGATTTTTTTGTTAACCTTAATTTTCCTGGCTCAGGGTCAAGTGTAGGTCATTGTGCATTATTTCCCTACTTTGGGGTAAATTTTTGGAATCAATGCTTTTTTTAATCTTTGGACCCTAAAGAAAAAAAACCTTAGTTTGTTCCATTATTTTCTATCATTCCTAAGGCAGACATCTTGAAATCAAATATCGCTGCCTCCAAAGTACTAGTTTTGCCATAACTCTGTACTTAATTGACATAGTATGGCAAGTGATGGGTCAAAATGTACATAATTTGGGCTGTAGAATTAAATGGTGTATTTTCTTTTAATGTAATGTATAACTGATAGAAATTATAATATGACCACTGTTTACATCATTTTTGGTTTGACGATGTTATATTTGTGACTGATCAACACACATTGTGCTGCAAGTGTTCTTGCTCATATATTTGGCAAGTTGACTATTGTTAAAGTTGCAACAACAACAAGGCTGGTTCAAAAAAAAATAAACAGCAGATTGCAGTTAAAGGTTTATTCCAACAAAAAACTTCATCACATCAGAGCAAACTACGAAGCTTGTTAGGTGGAAAAACCTTGTGCTTGGTGTTCACAGTTATGGCATTGGAGGCAAACTAAGATGACCAAGCTGTGTCTGGTTGTGTTCTCTTGAGATTTACGGCTGCTGAGCTGATTTCATATCCACTTACCCAGACTAACCACAGATTATTTTGCCAACTTTGTGCTTAATTGACATGGGGTGGCAAATGAGGGATCAAAATATACATGACTGAGGATAGAAGAGTGAGTGAAATATGCTAGAATGACAACAAATGCTGCAATGCATTGTTTTTGTGGTTCAGTAGTCATTTTTATGATATTTTAATGAAAATTACAGAAAAAGTGGATCCCAAATGATACTTAGCTTGTTAACATCTGTTTCAAATATGAAGTATTTTGATTTGAAAGACTTTAAGAAGCAGCCTGTATAATATGCTGCCTAGTTCCACAAAAAGTCCCTAGAGGGCTATGGCGACATCACGGCGCTAACACAGATTATACAGATGCAATGGTGCAGATAAATATGTAATACTTCAGCTTTATTCGGCATGTAGAACACTGGAATAGTGTGAAAGTGGTATATTAATTGTCAAATTGAGAAAACGACATATTGATTTTATTATCCACTAGGGTTGTTTACAATAGTGGCACTTCTTAGTATTTTATTTGCCAGTGGCGCCACTGTCATATGACTGCTGGGGGTGTGGCAATGGTATCGTATCTAATGCAATGTAGGGTCGGTTCTGGCTAAGCTTATAACAAAGGCATGGTTTCTGCTGTTTTATGACTGTGTTAAATGCTTATTTGTCATGTACCTGGATGTGTCTATTGGAAAATCAAAGAATGCAGTTGTACTGCACATAGGAAGAAATTTGACAGGATGAATAGCAATCACCACAACAAAGCCTTTCAGAAGTTAACTAGAAAGTTACAGCTCCAGCAATTGCAGAATGAATGCCTGCAGAAATTAATAACACCATACACAAGATGGCTGGTCAAGTTATCTGACTTATTTTTGATGTAGGGATAAAGACTGCCTGTAACTCAGAAGCAACTCAGACGTTAGGCTGCAACTAAAAAGTGATGTGAATTTCATCCATTCAATTTATTCATTCAACATAATATGTGACAGCATTCATATTTAACAAAAACGGAAGCAGCAATAGTCATCGATTTTTGTTTTATTGCTCAAATGTTACTATTCTGTTCAAAATGTACACCAGATCAGTATAGCAGTCAATATCTTGCAAGGTATACTTTGTGAGAAATGCAAGACAGTGTTGGCTCCTCATACAAAGAAAACGGCAGGATGTAAATATGAGAGATACCCTATGAACCCGTACAGTGCACATTATGTTTGTATAGGACTTAAATGTAGCAAACTGGGGCATGTTCCTCTGTTATGTTTCTGAGAGGAGAGTGCCCCACCCAGGAATTGAACCTGGGACCTCACACACAGGAAGCGAGAGCATTGAACATTACACCAAAGAGTCACTCATCGGTGTAATGGTAACACACTGCTAACACCGTTACACTCACCCCTCCTTAGACACTGCACACACCCGCTTGTGCTGCACTCTCACCGCTAGGGCTCGGCGATTATCGACAATTCTAAATTAGTCAAATTCTGAAAATTTTGATTCTCGTCTCTTATCTAGCTAGCAACGTCATGTATATGAAAGGAAAATTGTTGCCTCACAGAAAACGTAAATATGGTAATGTTTAAAAAAAAGCCACTTTTCATTGAGGTAGCATTGCAATAATACTTCTTTTGGGTTTATCAAATTATCGATTATTAATCGATAATTGGTTGCTCAAAGTTCCAATCAATCGATTGCAGAGAGTTGAATCAATTCCTAGCTTGACTGACCACACAACCCTGGCCTCATATCAGGCGCCATTTCTAACCATTTTTAACAATTCTGTCAGAGCGGGAATCGAACTTTGGTTTCTGGGACTAAAAGCCAGAACATTACCCATTGTACCAAAGAACCACTCTCTGGTGGGAGGCATTCTGCTCAGACCAGGACAACTAAACTATACCTCTAGTAATGTCAGAATTAAAGTACCCTTTTAGACTATGTTCACATTAGGAGCACATTCTGTTCAAAAGTAAACTGGAATTAACTGTAATCAATTATGGTGATGCTTCCATTTAGCAGTATAATCAATGTAAAAGTTTAGCGTTTACCCATTCATGTCATTTAACAGGAATTTGTTCATCTTGTTCTCGCTAAAGAACACACAATAAATGGGTGGTACTGTTTCTTGTCAATAGTGTTAGGGAGTAAGGTTTTTCTACTTGATTTCAACTGCTTAAAATGTTTTTGTCTGGCAAATATTGCCCACTTGTCTTTCATATAAATTATTCATTTACCAAACATTCTGCCATCCTATGGATTGCTATTTTGGTTCAAATGTTTGATACATATAAAACACAGACCAGAAGCTCAGATGAAGTTGACAAAGAGTGGGCAGTATTTATGTGTGACAAAACTGAGAAAAAAATGCCATATTGATCCTGAGAATTTGATCAATATTCATGTTCAACAATGCAAACACGCTAAAGCAAGGAAGGATTTCTCATATTCAACTGTTCCTGAGGATTCACTTTGCTTCTAACTGATCACATTTGTCACATGTGTGTAGACTTCATGGAAACTGCCACACTTACCAGGACTTTATGATGGACATTAACTATTCCACCGGATGCATAGTAGACGCAAACACTAAGTATTCAAATCTAACTGGCTTTTCAGGATCCTGTAAAACTCAAAGCACAATTTGTTAATTTACCTTACATAGTGATTAAATCTTGGAAAGTACGCATTGTAAAGCAAGTATTGTCTTCATATTTCTGGACAACCACTATTTTCCAATACTTAGATTTTGAGGGTGGTTCTAATACCACTTAAACTTCACATTTGCAATGTATAAAATGTTTTGCTTTGATTCTGCAGTGATCAAACATTGATCATTTTAACATGGCTGTAAGGGTTCAGTGCTCCACTACAATGCATTGTCTTGTGGTTCCAATACTACTCCTGGTGGTCCAGCTTGCCAGTTGCAATGATACAGTGCAAGGAGAAAGAAAAGATCAAAAGAAGATCATCATGGCATATTTGGTACCATGGACAGGAGAATGGCCAGCAGGAATTACTATGGGACCTGCGATAATCCCAGCTTTGGAAAATATCAAACAAAAAGAGCTTATTCCAGAAAAAGACATTGAATTGATTTGGGCCGACACACAGTGTAACGAACTGCACGGGATGAAAAAGGTGGTAGATATGTGGCTACAAAAGAAGGAGATAGATGTGATTATAGGGGATGGTTGTAGCACTATTTGCAATCCCGTGTCTTCACTTGCAAGTGCCTGGAATGTTCCAATGGTGTCTTGGGGGTGCACAGCATCATCGTTGTCTGACAAGTTCAATCATCCTACATTTAGTCGTGTTTCTGGATCTGGTGAAGACTTCATACCATCTTATATAGGATTGATAAATGTATTCAATTGGAAAAGAGTTGGCATAATAACTGACACTGCAGAAGTAAACAGAGAACACTCTGAAAATTTGTTATGGAGACTTAGAAGACAGGACATAACCGTTTTTTACTACAAAATACAACCAACGGTTAGCCAAAACCGTATTAATGCCAAAGCTATGGCTGTTTTGAGAAACACTATGAGATCCGTGAAAAAAGAGGTCAGAATAATTATAACCTTCATATACGGCCAAGATTTTGAAAATATCTTCCGGTTTGCGTATGATGAAGAAATGATAAAGCTTGGATACCTCTTTCTTACGGGTGAAAATTATGATCCTTTATCGCCAAATGCTTTTCTTCAAGAGGGCTTGATTATCAGTAACGTGTTCGTCCATCCTTTGAATAATACATGGAACCATTTGGCTGCACAGATTATCAAACATTTTAATGAACATCCTTTTGAAAACATGCCTGGCTTATCCCAACAGACACCTGTCACGGAAGTTTCACATTATGGAGGTGATTTTTTTGTTAACCTTAATTTTCCTGGCTCAGGGTCAAGTGTAGGTCATTGTGCATTATTTCCCTACTTTGGGGTAAATTTTTGGAATCAATGCTTTTTTTAATCTTTGGACCCTAAAGAAAAAAAACCTTAGTTTGTTCCATTATTTTCTATCATTCCTAAGGCAGACATCTTGAAATCAAATATCGCCGCCTCCAAAGTACTAGTTTTGCCATAGCTCTGTACTTAATTGACATAGTATGGCAAGTGATGGGTCAAAATGTACATAATTTGGGCTGTAGAATTAAATGGTGTATTTTCTTTTAATGTAATGTATAACTGATAGAAATTATAATATGACCACTGTTTACATCATTTTTGGTTTGACGATGTTATATTTGTGACTGATCAACACACATCGTGCTGCAAGTGTTCTTGCTCATATATTTGGCAAGTTGACTATTGTTAAAGTTGCAACAACAACAAGGCTTGTTCAAAAAAAAATAAACAGCAGATTGCAGTTAAAGGTTTATTCCAACAAAAAACTTCGTCACATCAGAGCAAACTACGAAGCTTGTTAGGTGGAAAAACCTTGTGCTTGGTGTTCACAGTTATGGCATTGGAGGCAAACTAAGATGACCAAGCTGTGTCTGGTTGTGTTCTCTTGAGATTTACGGCTGCTGAGCTGATTTCATATCCACTTACCCAGACTAACCACAGATTATTTTGCCAACTTTGTGCTTAATTGACATGGGGTGGCAAATGAGGGATCAAAATATACATGACTGAGGATAGAAGAGTGAGTGAAATATGCTAGAATGACAACAAATGCTGCAATGCATTGTTTTTGTGGTTCAGTAGTCATTTTTATGATATTTTAATGAAAATTACAGAAAAAGTGGATCCCAAATGATACTTAGCTTGTTAACATCTGTTTCAAATATGAAGTATTTTGATTTGAAAGACTTTAAGAAGCAGCCTGTATAATATGCTGCCTAGTTCCACAAAAAGTCCCTAGAGGGCTATGGCGACATTACGGCGCTAACACAGATTATACAGATGCAATGGTGCAGATAAATATGTAATACTTCAGCTTTATTCGGCATGTAGAACACTGGAATAGTGTGAAAGTGGTATATTAATTGTCAAATTGAGAAAACGACATATTGATTTTATTATCCACTAGGGTTGTTTACAATAGTGGCACTTCTTAGTATTTTCTTTGCCAGTGGCGCCACTGTCATATGACTGCTGGGGGTGTGGCAATGGTATCGTATCTAATGCAATGTAGGGTCGGTTCTGGATAAGCTTATAACAAAGGCATGGTTTCTGCTGTTTTATGACTGTGTTAAATGCTTATTTGTCATGTACCTGGATGTGTCTATTGGAAAATCAAAGAATGCAGTTGTACTGCACATAGGAAGAAATTTGACAGGATGAATAGCAATCACCACAACAAAGCCTTTCAGAAGTTAACTAGAAAGTTACAGCTCCAGCAATTGCAGAATGAATGCCTGCAGAAATTAATAACACCATACACAAGATGGCTGGTCAAGTTATCTGACTTATTTTTGATGTAGGGATAAAGACTGCCTGTAACTCAGAAGCAACTCAGAAGTTAGGCTGCAACTAAAAAGTGAAGTGAATTTCAGCCATTCAATTTATTCATTCAACATAATATGTGACAGCATTCATATTTAACAAAAACGGAAGCAGCAATAGTCATCGATTTTTGTTTTATTGCTCAAATGTTACTATTCTGTTCAAAATGTACACCAGATCAGTATAGCAGTCAATATCTTGCAAGGTATACTTTGTGAGAAATGCAAGACAGTGTTGGCTCCTCATACAAAGAAAACGGCAGGATGTAAATATGAGAGATACCCTATGAACCCGTACAGTGCACATTATGTTTGTATAGGAATTAAATGTAGCAAACTGGGGCATGTTCCTCTGTTATGTTTCTGAGAGGAGAGTGCCCCACCCAGGAATTGAACCTGGGACCTCACACACAGGAAGCGAGAGCATTGAACATTACACCAAAGAGTCACTCATCGGTGTAATGGCAACACACTGCTAACACCTTTACACTCACCCCTCCTTAGACACTGCACACACCCACTTGTGCTGCACTCTCACCGCTAGGGCTCGGCGATTATCGACAATTCTTAATTAGTCAAAATTCTGAAAATGTTGATTCTCGTATATTATCTAGCTAGCAACATCATGTATATGAAAGTAAAATTGTTGCCTCAGAGAAAACGTAAATATGGCGATGTTTAAAAAAAAGCCACATTTCATTAATGTTGCATTGCATTAATACTTCATCAGGGTTTATCAAATAATCGATTATTAATTGATAATTGGTTGCCCAAAGTTCCAATTAATTAATCGCCAAAAATGGAATCAATTCCTAGCTTGACTGACCTTACAACCCTGGCCTCATATCGGGCGCCATTTCTAACTATTTGTAAAAATTCTCCCAGACTAAGAGCGGGAATCGAACTCTAGTCCCTGGGACTAAATGCCAGAATGTTAACTATTGTACCAAAGAACCACTCTCTGGTGCGAGTGCGCATCCTGCTCAGACCAGGACAACTAAACTATACCTCTAGTAATGTCAGAAATAAAGTACCCTTTTAGACTGTTCACATTAGGAGTACATTCTGTTCAAAAGTAAACTGGAATTAACTGTAATCAATTATGGTGAAGCTTCCATTTAGCAGTATAGTCAATGTAAAAGTTTAGCGTTTACCCATTCGTGTCATTTAACAGGATTTTGTTCATCTTGTTCACGCTGAAGAACACACAATAAATGGGTGGTACTGTTTGTTGTCAATAGTGTTAGGGAGTAAAGTTTTTCTACTTGATGTCAACTGCTTAAAATGTTTTTGTCTAGCAAATATTGCCCACTTTATGCCATCCTATGGATTGCTATTTTGGTTCAAATGTTTGATGCATATAAAACACAGACCAGAAGCTCAGATCAAAGAGTGGGCAGTATTTATGTGTGACAAAACTGAGAAATCAATGCCATAGTGTTCCTGAGAATTTGATCAATATTCATGTTCAACAATGCAAACACGCTAAAGCAAGGAAAGATATCTCATATTCAACTGTTCCTGAGGATTCACTTTGCTTCTAACTGATCACATTTGTCACATGTGTGTAGACTTCATGGAAACTGCCACACTTACCAGGACTTTATGATGGACATTAACTATTCCACCGGATGCATAGTTGACGCAAACACTAAGTATTCAAATCTAACTGGCTTTTCAGGATCCTGTAAAACTCAAAGCACAATTTGTTAATTTACCTTACATAGTGATTAAATTTCTTTCTTCTTGCACTGTATGCATCGTAAAGCAAGTATCGTCTTCATATTTCTGGACAACCACTTTTTTCCATTACTTAGATTTTGAGGGTGGTTCTAATACCACTTAAACTTCACATTTGCAATGTATAAAATGTTTTGCTTTGATTCTGCAGTGATCAAGCATTGATCATTTTAATATGGCCGTAAGGGTTCAGTGCTCCACTACAATGCATTGTCTTGTGGTTCCAATACTACTCATGGTGGTCCAGCTTGCCAGTTGCAACGATACAGTGCAAGAGGAAAGAAAAGATCAAAAGAAGATCATCATGGCATATTTGGTACCATGGACAGGAGAATGGCCAGCAGGAATTACTATGGGACCTGCAATCCTCCCAGCTTTGAAAAATATCAAACAAAAAGAGCTTATTTCAAAACATGACATTCAATTGATTTGGGCCGACACAAAGTGTAACGAACTGCACGGAATGAAAAAGCTGGTAGATATATGGCTCCGAAAGAAGAAGATAGATGTGATTATAGGAGATGCTTGTAGCACTGTTTGCAATCCCGTGTCTTCACTTGCAAGTGCCTGGAATGTTCCGATGGTGTCTTGGGGATGCAGAGCATCATCGTTGTCTGACAAGTTAATTTATCCTACATTCAGTCGTGTTTCTGGTTCTGGTGAAAATTTCCGTGCATCTTATATAGGATTGATAAATGCTTTCAAATGGAAAAGAGTTGGCATAATAACTGACACTGCAGAAGTAAACACACTGACCTCTGAACATTTGCTGTGGAGACTTAGAAGACAGAACATAACTGTTTTTTACTACAAAATACAACCAACAGTTAGCCAAAACCGAGTTAACATCCAAGCTTTGGCTCATTTGAAAAACACTATAAGATCCCTGAAAAAAGAAGTAAGAATAATTATCAACTTCATTTATGACTACGATTTCCAAAACCTCCTTCAGCTTGCATATGATGAAGGGATGTTGAGAGGTGGATATGTGCTTGTCATGACTGACAATTATGATCCTATATTGCTTAACACTCTTGTGCTAGAGGGTGTGATTGTCATTAACACGTTAATTCATCCTTTGAATGATTCATGGAACGACATAGCAGCACAGATTATCAACAGTTTCAATGAACAACCTTTTGAGAACATGCCAGGTTTGTCTAAAGAGGCGTCAGTTGGGGAAGTTTCAACCTATGGAGGTGAATTTGTTTCTTATTTCTATCTTCTTTCTTATTTTCTTTCTTTCATAATAATTAGTCTTTGGTTGACCTTGTGATCAGGTCACGTTCGAACTCCTATAATCCATACATATGTAAAGCAATGCTTGCCAGGCCTCCTTACCCAGGGGATTAATGTCAATTAAATTTGTCAATGGATTGAAAACAACTGTTCAGAATCTCATTAAATAGGCAATTTCTAGTCAAGTTGCTGTTTGAAAATTATCCTCAGCAAGTGAGAACAAGAAAAGCATTCAGAAAAACAAAAAAAGGATTCAATCCATAGTTAGATATATATATAATTTTATTGACATTATATTATCATAATTGATACATGGGTCAAACATACAAATAACATACAATAATACAGTACTTTTACAGTAATAAGAAAATAATACTAAAAGTGTTAAGCTAACAGTCTATATTAAATGTTGTAACTATGTATTTTACAGCAAATTGGTCCCGGTTGTGACTAGTAAAAAATACTAATAATACAAATAAAAAAAAACAGACAAATATATACTGCTTATCCCAGTGGTTTAACCAATCTGGCTATCCATGTATGGTTTATAAATAGTATGCGGAGCCCAGGGGAAGAAAAAAAAAAAACTAAAATAAATAAATTTATAGGACATGGTTTAGAAATATGCCAAGAGCATTAATTACACCTGACTTTTTGCTGGACATTATTGCTTGAACCTGTTCAGTTGGGGTTAGATTATTGAAGTCAGAAATATATTTACTAAGTTCTTTATTTAGCTCTATTCTTGGAAAATTATTGGCAATACATATTAAGAGGCAGTGAAATTCATCTTCTACATCGTTGTTATTACAATTCTCACAGATTCTTTCTTCGAGTCGTACCTTAGGGGTTTCATGTCTACCTTTTTCTATCTTGAGGTTATGCGAACTAATTTTAAACCTAACTATGTTACTGTAAGTCTTTTTTGGGAGATTGAGGTTTTTTAAGTAGGTTTCAAAACTATAGTTGGTTTTAAAGATCTTATAAGTCCTTAGTTTGGGGTTTACTTCAGAGTCATGTATTGCATTTATGATTCTGTTTTTCTCTTTTTTGTACAATTTTAACCTCATCTCATTTACCAATTTTTCTGGATCTTTCGTTGACCAGTCTGTGATTTCAGAGTAGTCAATTATGTGTTTTACTTTGCTATAATAATTATCTTGGCCATGTGTGTGTAATATTTCTTGTATCTTTAGGCATTTATTTAGAATGTCATAATCTGGCAATTTTGCTAGCCTTGCCCAGTAGTTTAATGTACTTATTTGCTGTCTAATTAGAAGAGGGAATCTACCAGTTTCAGCAAATACTCCTATTGTTGGGGTCTGTTTTCTTACTCCTAGTATACATTTAAGATAGCTTAATTGGATTTTTTCTAATATTTGGATTTCTTTATTTGTGGCCCATAACATGTTGTTGTATTCGAGTATAAGGAGGATGTAAGTGTCAAACATTTTTAATGCTAGTGCTGGTGGAATGTTTCCTAAGGCTGATTTAGTTTTACCTTGTAGTGTAAAGATTGCTTTATAGGCCTGCATAGATAAATATTCTGGCATTTTATTGTTGGTAGACTTATGTACATTCAAGATGTGGCCAAGGTATTTTTAAGTGTCTACATTTTCTATACTTTGTTCTCCATACTTAAATGTTGTATTACTTTTTGTACCTATTTTCAGTAATTTAGTTTTAGTTATGTTAACTATTAGATGCCATTTAGAGCAGAAACTGTACAGTGAGTTAATACTATTTTGTAAACCAATTGCAGATTCAGATATGAGGACTATGTCATCTGCATATAAAAAAGTTTGGGGCTGAGAATGCCTCCTTGTAATACCCCACAGATACTATCTATGGGTTCACCCAGTCTACTATCTAAATATACTCTAGCTTTGGCCTTGTCAAACATACTCATTATTATATTAAGCATTTTCCTACCCATTTTCTGTTTCTGTAGTTTAAAATATAAAGCATTTCGGTGTATGTAATCAAAAGCCTTGCTGAAGTCAACAAAATAAAGGAAGATAGGTTTTCTATGAAATTGCTGGTACCTTATTACAGTATCTAATACAAAGACACAATCAGTTGTCCTACGCGATGGTGTAAAGCCAAATTGGAAGGGATCATCAACTGCTATAGCATCATTTTTAAAATTCAGTCGGGCATTTATTATAGAGTCAAATATTTTAGCCATTGCCACAGTTATTGTTATTTTTCTATAATTATCTGGGTTATAACTATCGCCTTTTTTTATGCAAAGCATTAATGAGACCTTCTGCCCACTGAGATGGGTAATCACCATTATCAAATATATAGTTAAATATGGTACAGAAAGGCACTGCTAGTTCATTTGTTACATGTTTATAGAACTCACTAGGAATACCATCAATTCCAGCTGCTTTACCGTTCTTTAGTCTTTTCATATGTAACAATACCTCTTCTTCAGTAATTACACTATCACAAATATAGTCAGTTATAGATTGAGTGTGCACTTCAGTTTCCATCATAATTTCTATTTGGTCATTTATTACTTTTATGTGTTCATTGTCGAAGTAGCTGCAATTCGGGGGGTTAGCTTGATTACAGAAGTACTCATGGAATGTCTCAATGTTAGAGAGGTTGTTGAATGGACTTGATTTAGTTGTAAGTTTATTCCATAATTTCCAACACTCTGTTTGATTTGCACTGTGGAATGTAATTAGTTTATCTCTGTTGTGTTTTTGGTGGCTTCGTTTCTTACGCTGTATAGTGCTTTTATATGTTTTTACCTGGTTCTTGTACTCCAGGTTTTTTGCTGGGTCTGTAAGGTCATTAATTTTAGCAAAATGGTTGGCTGCTTTTCTAGCAAATTTACATTCGGAGTCATACCAACTATTGGCAGGAAATTTATTGGTTGCGGATCGCATGTACTTTTTCTTAAAAGTTGGCTGAATACAGTGATCGAGGTAATTATACATTGAGTTTACTACTATGTCAGAGTTAGCATTATGTTGGATACTATCAGTTACCACCATAAGTTTATCCTGCGCTGTTTCACTTTTGAGACTGTGTTTATACTGCAGAAGTTTATCTTTGTCAAATATGAAGCGATAACTTTTGTTGAGGTTAGGCCTGTCATTAGCTTTATCATTGCATGAATTTAGGGGAGTTTCTCTGTTGACATTAATTTCAAATATAAGTGGTGTGTGGTCAGATTCTACAAGTTTATTGCCTATTCTGAAGTCTATCAGTAAATTAAACATGTCTTTACTACTGAGCAGGTAATCTACGACACTTTTACCTAGTGGAGCATAGCATGTGAAGTTATTTGTGTTTTCAGCATTCACTAGGCCATTCATTATACTAATGCCACTGGATTTACATAGGTTTATGAGTTCCTTACCAAAATTGTTGTGTGTTTGATCTCTAGTTTGCCTGATTGAGTCCCAGTTACTTCTCAATCTTGGTCTGAAGATATGGGATGAGTTATCATTAAGTATAGATATTAACTCTTGAGTCTACCTTCTATCACTTGTTCAAAATCAATTATTTTACCAGTTCTACTATTGAGGTCACCACAAAGAGCTACATAGGGCGTTATTTCAAGAAACTTTGCTATATCCTGTATTAGCTCACTGAAAACATCATCGAAGTTAGTGTGAAGATATATTTTAGAACCTGCCGGTGGAACATAAGTGCCACCCAAAATTAATGGGGGTTTTGATTTCAGCCATATTACATATTCATTAATTTTCTCAATTTTAACAAGGTTGCTGAGGGTATTCTTGAAAATCACAGCTAAGCCTCCAGCGGGCCTCCTAGCTCTAGGGTGTTTGAATGAACGCTGACAGTGAACATACTGGTAATCTTTAAGGTCTGGTTTAAATGAATTTAACTTCATTGTTTCGTACAGGAATATAATGTCATTTTCAAAAATTATTTCCCGAATATCATTCAGATCGAATTTACTACCAATTCCCTGTATGTTCCATGACATTATTTTTAGTTTATCATCTCTGCTTTCTGTAGCAAATTGCGGAGGTTCATCTACTGATGGTATGCTTATGTTGCAATAGTTGGGGTCATCATAATAAGCTAAGTTATCATTTGTTTTTGGAGTTACTGTAGCTCTGTTATTTAGTTCTGAGTAACTATTCATTATTGGATTATATTCATCATTTGTTATAACTGCTTCATCTGTATGGCTTATAATTGTTTCATTATACTCATAATTTATTATTTGATTATATTCATCATTTGTTATAAATTCACCATCTGTTAAGTCTATCAAATTACAGTGTTCATCTTTGAGGTTATCATATATTTTATACTGATCCCCATGAGCTCCCCCTACTTTACCAGATCCGTTGTTATATTGATTTTGAAGTGTCACATTGTCTTGGGGATGATATGCAACCAGGACCAGTTCATCAAAATGTCTGTGTGAAGTCAAGGTGAGGTTTCTTAATGACTGTGGCAACGAATCTGCATAAGTTCATTTTGGATGATTCCGTCAGATGGATAGTGTCTTTGAGTTTTGCTTCGTGATTAATTACAAAATTCACAAGTCTTTCACGAATAGCAATGTGCTGCATCAGAGCATTTAGTCTACGGATTGCAGTGCACCTTTGTTGGTTGCCAGTCATTGTCAGTCCTACTAAAATGACACGCGTCCAGGGGTAAACACGTCTGACTTCCTTGAGCAGGCATTCAAACTGTCTGTTGATGGTGATAGGATGCAGACCATTTGCAGCTTCAATATCACCTGCCATTATGATGACATGGCTGGGTGATGGACCTTGCACTGTCTTGTGAACACGAGATGTTATGTATTTAGAGTGAAGGGTCTGAAAGGCAACAGTGCTATCTCTAGTATGAAATTAGGATTAGAAGACTGACTCAGTTGCATTCAATATTTGATGGATTTTCCATCAGTTGCCGTTTCTGCATATGCATCGCATATAGAACTTAGCTTCGCTACAGTCCCCAATAATTCACATGGTTTATGCATTGCATTTATTACAAATCAAAAGAAAACCGAAAGGCTTATAAGATATTATGATGTAACTTGATTAGATCAACCTTCCACCAGCCACAGAGACACTGGTGGATTGCTCTTGCCAATAAGTGAATGAAAGATGACTCCCATCACATACACCACTGCTTTAACTTCTTGCATGGTGTCAGACTTGCTATGCTGTTTGTAAGACCTCACATTTCGCAACATCTTCATTCTATTGCCATCAATTTCGCAAAGAGTAGGGTTAATAGATAATCTGTAATGTTATAATATTTTACTATTTCATTACATATTGTCAGGGCTGCTATAACAAATGCCATGTACTCTGCATGGCAATAGAATAATCTTATCTTATATCTTATTCTCATCTTATTCTTATGTTATGCTTACCTTATCTTATTCTTATGTTATTTTATGTTATTATGTTACCCAATTGTTTTTTCCTTTTTACTCCATGGTATGGGTGTATTGTATAGGGTCACAGGCGTTAAGTCACAGTCCCTAGAGTGTCTTCCAAAATGGAGATGGGCAATCTTTTTAGGGCTATATTTGATGTTATACTGAGTGCCAAATTCTTCCCACAGATGAATTAGTCTCTGTAGGTCAGTGCAAGTGGGCAAAAGTAAACTGATGTCATCTGCAAAGCAGAGCATACCATAATAATTCTGACCAATTATGCCGCCAATACCACTTGTCTCTGGACGTTGAAGGAGGACATCCACATACAGAGTGAACATAACAGGTGAAAGCACACCGCCCTGGCAAACACCCTTGACTGTGGAGAAGAGCTCTGATACCTCTCCCTGCCAAGAAGTTCTCACTTGCTGATTAGTGTGTTGATACATAGCAACATGCGCAGTACTGGAGCAGGTAATCCACATGTCAATAAAATGTAAAACAACTCATCATACCTAACCCCATGGAATCTGACATGGTTGAGTACACAGTTCCTTTGTGGTTGTTGTAGTAAGTTATAATCTCCTTGAGTGCAGCAGTACCTCAGTAGAAGTTCCCAGTCCACAACCTTGTTGCGTGAAGACATCAGGGCAATACGTGCATGCTGAGTTCCCTTGGGTAGAGATACAATAGTTGATACAAGGAGTTCACAAGCATAGTAACCATAAGCATGACGTTAAAGGAAGACATACACATACATAGTGAACATAACAGGTGAAAGAACACCGCCCTGGCAAACACCATTGATTGTAGGAGATTTCTCCACGAGTGTGGACCATCACCTTTTCCTAGGTTTTGAGGGCTGGATAGCTTGATCAACATTGTCATTTGTGATACGTATGTGATCATAGTGACTAAGCTCTTCATAATCAAGAACAGATTCAAGATGAAAGTGATTAGAATTATAGAGAGCATGGTACTTGTTCCTAAGCAAGTCTTTGGAATTTGTGGCACCTTTAATGTATGCAGGACACACCTTGACTTGGGTTCTTATAGTCTTAAGTTCTTTCCAAAGATTCCTGCTTTCATTATTGGCTATGCTTTTAGTCAACTTGGCCATTCGCCATTGCATCTCAGACTACTTGTGAGATGTTATAGCATAGTGGTATTTCAAGGCTGTGCGCTGGTTTTCCAATTTTTCTCCATAATTTGCCGCAAAATTTGCATCATCTTTTAAAGGCCGGATCTTTTCTCTCCATGTGGGAATGGACTTGTTTTGACTAAAATTTAGTAATGCCTTGTCATCGGCAATCAGATCAAATCACAGTTTATAGCTTGTCAATTTGTTGCTTGTGTAGTGGGTCAATACATCTTGGATTGTGACTGTCTACTCAACAAAGCTGGTGATCTTGTGCCATGCTATTTTGCTCAGGAGGGACGTTTGGTTTTCACAGTTTGTGTTTTTGGACACCCACAAGAAATTCAATTCAAGCAAATCTGGCAGTAACTGTGAAGTCCATACATTCACCAGTGTTCAATACACGATTGATGGATGTGTTGCCATTTTCATTGTCATTGCTCCCAAGAGGTATATAATGAGTTTTGTAACATAAAATCAAAGTTCCTGTTTAGGCTGTTCTTCTAACACAATCCACATTGCAATCAGAATCAGAGTTTTGTTTATTTGCACCAAGGAGAAAAAATAAATAAATACTTGTGCTGGAGACCACCAAAAGAGGCTTGGGTGCCGCTACCTGATGGCCACCATGGTTGCACTTATTGCATATATAGCAATTTTTAATAAAACATTCAGTACTGTATGAACTAATTATTTTATTTTTTAAATAACATTTCAGACCATTTAAATTATGTATGTGAATTTTTGTTTTTAAATTATTCTTCATATTATTAAACATTTGTGGATATCTATAGGCTATATACTGTGTCTGGCAATTTCATGTTTAAGCATAGGCAACCTTATATCTGTAGCAATCCCCTCCAATAAGTACATGGTCATAGTTTACCTCAGACAGAAGAGACTCCATTGTCTGCAGGCAAGCTTCAAAGAATTCAGATGTGTCAGTCCTATTCCTCTTATCAACTGGCACATACAATGGCCTTGTCATTTGACTATGGATGGACATGGTAACCTTTCACTGCATGGAATGCACCTCTTTGTTGCAGATACATTGCAATTCAAGTATCAGACTTTGATTGCTGGTTATGCTGATGTTATTATAAGAGCCATTTTTAGAGAAAATCAAGCAAATATAAATCACGGATTTAGTTCAGATTATCAGGAAAATGTTGGGTACCCTAAAATACGTAAATAATAGGGCATGTGGTGATTTGGCTCTCCTGTGCACACAAAAAAACTTCTGTCAGCCACATCCAGACATTGATGAAAGTGCATGGAGGGGGCTTTATTAGTGTGCAATCACAGCTTGACAACTCATTATATTGGTTGTCAGAGGAAGCGATACATTTAAAGTAAGTTTAAGCTCAAAATGAGAGCTTTAGGTAACATTAATGGACCGAGAAGTTTGGCGAGTGTTTGGCGGCTACTATACCCATCTATTTGTGTGTAATTTTGTCATAAATTTGGCAAATGCTTATGAGGTCTTTTAAAGTTTTGCCACATTTAGTCAGGGGAATAAGCAATTGGTCATTGTGATATTTTTGATCTTATAATGTCAGACAATATCAGTGTCTGAATTATTGAGAGGGTGCATGCTGCAGGGCTTGTTCTGAGTGACACATATCACAGAAGTCAAATTTCTGTCTGCTTGCATGGTGTCTCTAGTTGCAGAAAATTACAAATTAGAGATTTCCTAGTTACTAAACCTGTGAGGCCACAGAAAATATTATATTTGCACAGAATCCTCATTCAATGTTTTTTTATACGTGCATATATATATTATGGTATTAGATGATAAGAAGGTTATTCCACTTTTGATCCAGCAAGGTCATAAAATTAAAACAGAGAAATATAATGACATTCCAGCAGGACTATTTCAATCCTCAGTTAATCTGGAAATAATGACATAATTTTCAGGAGAATGGGCCATTTAATTAGACAGAAAAGACAGAAAATTGACCTGTTCAATGTTCAATCTTCTTATTAAAAATGAATCTATTTGTCCTACTTTTGGTGGCAAAGGTCAAGAAAGGTGTCTGTAACACATCTGTATGATCAGCGACATAATCTAATGCTTGTATTGCAAAGACCGAGGTGAAAATTATCCGATAGGTGTGATAAGTGTGCATGTGCTATATTTAGATCCATATTATCTATAATTATTGAGGAAACAAGAAAACATATTCATAAAGATAATTTAGGACTATTACTACCTCCGTGTGTATGATTGCAGCTGTATACGATCTCTGTCAATTGAGGTTATAACAAAAGAGGTAGCAGTAACTGCTGGTGCAAGTTTTTATGCCGCACCCTGTAGTTATGATTATCTTAATGTGTCTTTCAGCTAATACTTATATATATAGCATTTCTCCTAATTTTGTGATGCACATACCTAGCAATTTTGAATTTTTCATATCAAATTGTGCCACGTGCATTTTCCATGCATTTGGATAAACGCATGGTTTTTGTCTCATTATTATTAGCTAAAAACCATGCATTTATCCTTCTCATGGAAAACGCACATGGCACATTTGGCCATGTAATATATATTATTACACATATTTCATGGTACAATTTAATGGTGTCCTCAGGTATGGCATAAAATACTTGTCAGAAGGTTTGACATGCAACACTCGGTTGGTCTTTTCCACCTCATATTATATTGTATTAATTGTTATTCGTGACTCGTAAGCCTGTCACATTAATAAAAACAAAACTGAAACTAAGCTGTAACCAACAATATATCCCACATATACACACTAGCTGAAAAATAGTAGCATTGAGCAAGACAAACTACATTGTCATAAAAATCAATATCTTGCGAGACATACCTGGCAGGAAATGCATAAAAGTGTTTGCTTCTCATACAAAAAAAAAAGGGAAAGGATGTAATGTCTTAAACTGAAATATACAGCAGGAAGTTAATGTAGCAGATTGTCATGATCTTTGCTGTTGGCAATATAAATGTAGTTAATTGATCATAAGATAATGCAGCAATTTTTTTGTGCCAATTATTGTATTGGGTTAGCGCCATTTTCTTCCTCTTGTTTATGTTAAAGGAAACACATTAATGGATGGCACTGTTTGTAGCAAACAGTGTTACAGAGTTACATTTGTCTTCTTTATCTCAAATGCCTAAATTGTTCTGGTCTTGCAAACATTTACAATGATTTTTTTTTGGTGTGTGGGCAAATGTCTGTATATAAGCAATATTCAAGCAAAGTTGACCATATATTTTTTAAGTTTAGGCAAAATGGATATATTTCTTAATAAGCTCAGTTCCTGGAAATTGGTCACACTCACAACAGAATGCCACATTGAAACTGAGTATCTGATAAATATGCATGATTAACAATGCAAAACATCCTAAGGAAAGAATGGATATTTAAATATCCTGTTGTTTTTGGCATTATATTCAGGCATATTATGATTGCAATTCTCAGGTAGACCACAAGGAATATGTCACATGAATATCTCAGGTAGACCACAAGGAATATGTCGCATGAATATATGATTGCAATTCATAGTCGGACCACAAGGAATATTTCACATGAATGTATTGGATGTTTGAATTGTGGACAGTGACACACCTTGCATTTTGTATATATGTGCAAGGTCATATTCATCAAAACTATTATGCTATTCCGATGGATGTATAGTTCATAATGATAATATACAAAATCAGAGTGCGATTGATACAAGGGAACTCTGCTACCAAACTTTATTTATTTTATAGACAACATTAAGCATTACATTCGATTACTATGAATTGTAAAGTTATTTAAATGCTACTTGATTATTCACATTTTTGAGAATACCAGTTATAAATTAATGCTCATGCAGTTTGACTGGTGCATTTAGAGGAATCTATGAAGCATAAAAATGTATGCAATGAATGCACTATGTAGTGTTTAATCCTAAAAAGGACATAGCAATCAAGCTACTATCATTATGATATTGCTGACAAAAGGTTGGTATTCCACTACAATGCGTTGTCTTGTGGTTCCAGTACTACTCATGATGGTCCAACTTGCCAGTTGCAATGATACAGTGCAAGAAGAAAGAAAGAAGATCATCATGGCATATTTGGTACCATGGACAGGAGAATGGCCAGCAGGAATTACTATGGGACCTGCAATAATCCCAGCTTTGGAAAATATCAAACAAAAATGTCTTGTTCCTGGATATGACATTGAATTAGTTTGGGCAGACACGCAGTGTGACCAATTGCATGGAATGGAAAAGCTGGTAGAGATATGGCTCCAAAACAAAGATATTGATGCTATTATAGGAGATGCTTGTAGCACTATCTGTAATCCGTTGTCCTTACTTGTGAGTGCCTGGAATGTTCCAATGGTGTCTTGGGGATGTACAGCATCATCGTTGTCTGACAAGTTCAATCATCCTACATTTAGTCGTGTTTCTGGATCTGGTGAAGGCTACATCGCCTCTTATATAGGATTGATAAATGTTTTCAAATGGAAAAGAGTTGGCATAATAACTGACACTGCAGAAGTACACACAG